>OU343161.1:175317936-175954066 GCA_910595825.1 Philhelius pedissequus | reverse complement strand
CTTGTAATGAGCAAAGCAGCCACTTATTTTATGACAATTTTGAGAATTGGTTTTTAATGGAATATAAGAAGACATAGACAACGGCAGGAATCGAACCTGCAACCACGAGGTTGACAGGCGAGCACACATCTATCGCGCCACAGCCACCCCCTATAATGCCCTCACACGAACCCCTTTTCCAATGAGAATCTAATAACTATGCGATCGTGAGAGAGATCATGCTTTGTTTGGCATTACAAGTATTCATATGTACTTGGACCTATCAGTTGCAAATTGTCCAATCTTGGAATATAAAAACGCATCCGGATTCCATAGATATTGAGAGTTGTTTCGGTTCCTTATCATGGAAAAAGCCGTGGAGTCGGCTACACGAGGTTCAAATAAGAAGCGAGCTGTTGGGCGAATGTTAAGTGATTCCCTGCGCAAAATATATACGTAGGTATATTCTCACAGGTAATGACCGAATGAAATAAAGGTTTTGGATTCCTTTAGTATGGGAAAACACTTCAACTGACTTAGTTGATGTTTTTTAGCGTTTCACTCAATAGAGTTAAGACGAGCGATATAGAAACCTGAAATTTATGTATAAAACATTAACTTAAAACTTAAGAACTATACCTACCTATAAATACAAAAAAAAAAGATTAAACATTCTTAGATCATTTATTTAAGTAACAAAAAAAATAAAAACAAAGCACTTTACAATTCACAAATTTAAAAACACAATACACATATTTCTATTAAGTTTAAATTAAAAACCTATTACTCGTATAGAGAAGTACGAATATTATCATAACTACCTACTCACTAGTGGTTAAAAATTATATAATGCCTCAAGTGTTTTGAATCTTGGGTGAGTGTTTTATAAAAATAATATAAAAAAAAAGATAGAAAAAAAAAATCGATAAGATTAAAATTTATTTTTTTTATATCATGAATTATATACATATATATATATAAAGTTAACAATAGACGAATTCGAAAAGTGATCTGTTATTATTTCCCAATAGGATTTCATGCTATTAGGCGATCACAGGCTATTGTGCACAGGAGTCGTGATCGCCCACCCTCTTTCGGTAACCAAAGACAAATCGTTCGAGTTACGATTAATTAAGGGAGCCGCAAGAATTTAAATGCAGAATACTGGGGCCGAATTACCGCATCAGTGATCGAGTGAGTGAGTCCCATCAGTTATCAAATGAACTAGTGATCACTTTGGCATGATAGCATTCGTAGACTAACGTATCGTGTAACTATTTTAAATTGTAGTAATTCTATTCTACTACATCGAGTCTCTATTGATTTTTGATTGTTTGACAGATGAAATTTGTATTCATTTAATTTATTTTTGGACAAACAAATTTAATTTTTTTGTATAAACAACAAATTTTTCGCGAGTTTCCAGTTTTTATTACAAGGATTTGAGGATATTTCTAAATATCCACTAAAAATGAATTATTTCTTTTTATCAAGCGATTCAGATGGTGAGGATTTAAACAATATTTTTATACGTACATGCATATGTACATCATAAGTAACATTTAATTCACATCAACCAGAAGATGAGATGTACGAAGCTATTTGACATCCTAAATTGGTGGCCCTATTGAATTTAAATTGTCTGTCAGCTGCTGCCAAAGTCTTATGGATGTTGCCTTTCCTTGTTGACAATTTGGCAATATGTTTTTTGCCAAATCATTATGTTTTGACATAAATTCTGCCATTATAATTGTTTGTCGTTGATTTATTTTGTTTAAATTAGACCTAAAGAAGATAAATTTCGTGAAAATAGAATGAAAAACAATAAATACAATAATTCTTACATTTTAATCCGGAATTCAAATCAAATACGTTCTATCAGTCGGCTTCTCATCTGACGAATAAAATTCAGTTCGATAACTGATGAGAGAATGTCAAATTATTGTACTAGACTGCTCGATAACGTGAGCGGTAATGCCAAATTTACATAATTCAGTCACGTATGACTCGATAACTGATGCGGTAATTCGGCCCCTGATCCTAATATGAAATTTTTGTTCGTGATATTTTTTTTTCATTCCTTTGTTTTCTGAGTTTCCTATTTATATACCTACCATTTTTTTGTACTTATTTTTTTATTAAATCAACTGTTTGAACTGTGGTTTAATTTAGTAGCCTCTTTGATATAATAATACCTACATAAGGCGTTTTTCTTTTTTAGTTCAGAGCAGAGTCTGAGTTGTCAAAAAATTAGTTTGTGTTTCTTTTTAACTCAGAGAATTTTTTTTTGTTAATTTTTTTTAAATTCATTTTTATTTAATATTAACTTATAACTATCTTAAAGCTGGATTTTTTTTTTAAACTAGCCTAATTATCAATAACGTATAACTAATTTACTGGCCCTTTACGGGCGCTCTAAACTAAACAATAACTCTTAGAACTAATGTATTTCGACCTAAAACCTATTTTAATTAAATCTAATTATTTTATTTTTTTTTAACCAAGAAAACTTATTGCCAAAAAACTCGGTATCTTATCATATTTTTCTTTTTTACTTATAAACTACACCTAAAGATAGACTAAAAATAATTAAAACTAGATACAACTAACTTATACTAACTAAAAATAACGTAAACTACTTAAAATACCTAATAATACGCAAAACCACTTAAAACTACTTAAAAACCAGAACAGCCACAGCAGCATTTTTTTCCGTTTTTTTAATTTTTTTTGTTTATTTTTTATATACATGCAGACACACAACAGCATGCAACCCACACATAATTTATTTTTTGGTGCCACCCCGACTATTCCCTATACCTAATTGCCCTAAATATATGTAAGTCGGCCAAGACATACCATCTTCATCGGCTTTAAATATGATGCTGTTCTGAGAGCCACCAGAACTGGTTCTACTGTTTCGCCCTATCCCTTCGGTTCCGATCGGACACAGTCCTACTGAACCGAAGGCGCTCTTCTACACCTTGAGCGATGACGTCTCGACCGTACAGGAGTCGCCTATCTACAGTTTTCCGGCTGACGTGGTAGATGAGCGGAACCGCCCCTCCATCGCGTATCAGCCCACGACTGTCTAAATAGAGGAATGCCTCGCGAGGGATGTAGCCACTTAACCGCGCACTCTCAAAATATTCATTATTGGGGTAGTAAGCTCCAAAAATTAAGCTGTTGGTTGAGGACATCGCTCTTGCAGTGTGACCCCGAATCAGCTTAAACAAAAAATTATTTATTCTGTTTATTCTGTTTATGTATGTATAGAACCTGGTTGGAATAATATCTTGCGTACTCCGACTCTGGTGTTGTGTGTAATCCAAGGTAACTTCTAAGACATTGCCTCTCAAACACCCGAATCGTTTCCATTTGAGATGGGGCAACGTTGAACCACACCAGGCATCCATAGGCAATCATCGGCCTAATGAGGGCCAAGTAGCAAGTCACCTTCAGCCTGCTGTCAAGACGGCTGCTATAAAACAAACGTTTTGTCAGGGCAAAGGCTCCCCTAGCCCTGGCCAAAGCAGCACCTATATGTCTGTCGAAATACAAATACTGATCCAATCAGATGCCAAGGTACTTTACTACACTTTTACTCGCCAGTGGATGTCCATGTGGTCCTACGATCACCAGCTTGCACCATTCTTTCTCGTATCCCTTGAGGCGCTAGACAACGGAGTCCTAAACAAAATAGTTTCTGATTTCTGGAAGTTGATTTTCAACTTCCAGTCATCACAATATCGCTGAATCTTGTCGAAGTCACCCTGCAAGAGATTTTTGATGACCTCAACTGTATGAGCTGTTCTGTTCGCAATTAGATCGTCCGCGTACGCAATTGCCTGAGTTAGACTACCTATCAGATTGCTGGTGTAAATGCTGAACAGAATCGACGAGTTAACCGCTCGCTGCTGAAGACCATTATTAATATTAAAAATTGCGGTAGAAGTTACATTGCCACTCTTGACAACAAACTTTCTACCATTTAGCATGTCATAAAGCATATACAATAGAGGTTTACTTATACCTAGTCTGGTTAGCTTTAGATAGAGACCTTCTAACCATACGGTGTCGAAGGCCTTCTCCAAATCAACCAGACAGGCACCCGTACACTGCTTTTTAGTTTTGTTCCATTGGATATCAGAAACCAGTTTAGACGCGGCATGAATAGTGTCATGTCCGCCTTAAAACCGAACTGATTATCCGGAATGATATTTTTGTCCTGCGCCCACTTGAACAGGGCCCTATTAATAACCTTTTCAAATACTTTGCTGATACTCGGAAGAAGACTTATCGACCGGAGATTCGCCGGATTGGAGTTGTCCTTTCCCTTTTTTGGGAGAGGGTGCACCACAGCTGTTTTCCACCGCACTGGATAATATGCATTATTCAGCGCGTTGTTAAACAGTGTGGTATAAATGTCAACTGCTTCTTGAGGCAAATGTCGTAGTACAACGTTGGATATACCATCGACTCCTGCTGACTTCTTTTTCTTTAATGAATCGAAGATGAGCTGGAGCTCATTCTTCGAAATTAACAAGGGACTGGGCCCATTTCGGTCGGCGATTATGGCGTTTGCCAAATCTTCATCATTAAACCCGGTAAAACCAAGGTTCTCAGATCGCCATTCGGTTATATCGTTCCGGAGCCATAAGTGATGAAGCAGAGCTCTGTTCTCATGATTCGGGCGAATGCTAGCATTTACCTTGTACACTTGCTGGAAAGCAGCCCCCACATCCTCACTTTTATTTTATTGAATAATAATAGATTTAAACTAAAGAAGAACCTTTAAAAGATTTGTATTTACCTCAATTTTCACACAATACACACAGTTTCCCATAATACTCGCAACAGTTTTTTTTTTCTACAAAACCCGTAAAATACCGGACTATCTGAAGTCCCAACACAAACAACCATTTTTATAAATTTTGTCATTTAATGGTACTAGTTAAAAATGTCGCAATGTTAAGCGTAGTAGCACATTTGGCATTTCGAATTTACTGAAGTTGAAAATCTAAGAAATTACACAGTTTAAACGGATTTTTCCAAAAAATGTTCGACTACCAGGAGTGTTCGAATTTAGGCGACTCTACCCTACCAGAAAACTGTTATTTCTAATTGAGGACCCCTTAATTTTATTGTCGCCTTAATATGATAAATATGATTTTTTTTTCAAACTGTTAGTGTGTCCTTATTTTTTAAATGCTTAGTGATAAATTTTACTAAAAAAATAATTGTTTAACCTAAAAAACTGAATTATTTAATTGATTATTTTTGTTTTGGTTTTTCCTTACACACTTTTAAGAAAAATAAAAAAAAATATTAAAGTTATATATGTTCATATATTTTTTTCAAAAACAAAGATGTTTCATTTTATAAAAACGAAAAAGAACTATAAATTCGTATGTGGTGCCCGGATACTGGAATAAAATTGTCCGGAAACTAATTTTTTCTGTCCGGATACTAGTGCAAATCTACTATTTTCAGATTTTTATGTTTTAAATAAATATTAGGGGTATTCACAATCCGGTGTATCTGGTCTTGTATCATTGTAAAAGTGTAAAAGTGTAGCATTTTTTTTGCAATACAACAATAAAATATACTGAATGTCAAAATCTTACACTTTTACAATACTAGAACCCTATTGTAACAGAAAAATGCAAGGGTGTAAGATTTTTTTAACACAAACTTATGTCGTTATTATTTGGCAATCCGGAAGCCTTCCGGGCTCTTCTGAATGCGTGCACTTGGGAAAAAATGACAGTTCTAATTCTGAAAGGAAGAGAATTTTGCTTCCGGATTCGAAATCAGAATCAGAACCAGAAGCACTCACACATTCATATACCTGAACGTCAAACTCGACTATTGTCATTTTTTGTATCATAATTGTGCAACAAACATTTTTCTTGAATTTGAATATTCTCACGTACACAATTATTTTCACATATACAATCTCATTAAAATTCAGAATCGTCAGAATCACACAAAAGTGTTCAGTTGGGATCCCGGATCGGAGAAGAATTCCGGATTGCCAAATAAAAACGCCACAAGCCTTCTTCAGAACAAATATGAAACAGATTTTGACATTTGCTTCAGTGTTGCTACAGATTAGTAAATGTGTGTTCACGGTCTGTTGTAAAAAAAATAAAATTTTACAATTATACAAGACTAGTTACATCGGATCGTGAATACCCCTATTATGATAAATTTGCGAAATTTGTTTATTTTATACTATCAAAAATTAAACAATATTTCGAAGCTTTCATAGTAAGGCCGTGTATGAATTGCGTTAAAATGTTGGTTAAATTTTGTAACTTGGTTAAAATTTGATACTAGCGTGGTGAATAAAATGCTGTAGAGCAGGCTAATGGCCTTTTCGATTGGTCGTCCGGAAGGCTTCCGAAGTCTTCCGAATGCTTCTGAAACTGTTCGATTGGTATGATATGAAGAGAAATTTCCTTCTGGATTTGAAGTCAGAATCAAAACTAGAAGCACGCACACACTCAAATACTAAATGTCAAACGCGAATTCAATGTCAACAACAATGTTGTATAGGGATGAGCGATATTGTAAAACATGGATTATAACATCGAAAATACAATATCGATATCAGAAGATCCATGTTTTTTAACATCGATGTTTTTTTTTTGAAAAATAATATCAATTGAAAATACAATTATAAATTCAAAATATCTTCAGTGTTTTCAAAATTGTAGCAATGTTTTTTATCGCAATTTTCTTTTCCCTTTTTGTGTGTATGAGCTGCATTAAATTGCACTTAGTGCCAATTGAACTCAGACAATTTCACATAAATAGATGTGAAGCGTGGTTCCGCTGAAGTGCAGCTCCGTCGAGTGCTGTCTAATCTTTATAAGCATGAGTTCATTGGCAAAAGATTTCGGCTTATTTTAAGTCGATATTTTGAATCTTAACATCGATGCTGTGATGTTTTACATACTTCAACATCGATGTTGAAACATTGATATTTTTTTCGACTAACATTGATTTTTGCAAACAACAATGAACATTGCCCATCCCTATATTTTTATGCCATTGTTTTGTTTTTTCCCACCTTACACATACACTCACATTTAATTTCAAATCCAGAATAAGGTGTTAACTTGTTCGATTGGAATCCCGGATCGGAGAGTTCTTCCGGATTACCAATCGTAAAGGCCATAAATATGCGTTAAAATTTAACATTTCTCAAGATAGAGTAATATAAAACTGTAAACGATAACCAAAAAGAAAGATGAATTCCAAAAAGTCCAGATCTACTTGGAAACCATATAATAAATGTAAGTTTTAATTTATTCAATTGAAAAATAAAATTACATTAATATTTTTGTTTGTGTATATTCTCAAGAGGAAAAAACAAATAATGTAATCCGTTGATATTTTAACAAATATAAAATAATTAATTAAAATACTCATTGTATTTCATTTTGCAAATTGAATACAAATAGATTGATTTGTCAACTTGTCAAATTCTTCAGCTGTGAAAACTAGTGTTTACATACTAAATCAACAAACTAACCATAATGGGAATTAAGGTGTATTTGTTTTATATAATACAATTCTATATTCTACTGAAATTACTCAGCCAAGTAGAAGACTTAGCATTATATTTAATTGGACTTGTTGAACTATTGATTCAAAATAGCTTTTAACGGCCTTTAGTCCACAAAATTTGCGATTCATCCCGGCAATCTCACTTGGAACCATCAGTTAGTTAGTGAGCGCCTTACCAATACGCAATTTTTGTTTAGTCCTTTAGTCCCAAGTAAGTTGAACTGAACTTAACAAAAATTGCGTATTGGTAAGGCGCTCACTAACCAACTGATGAGTCCAAGTGAGATTGCCGGGATGAAAAGCAAATTTTGTGGACTAAAGGCCGTTAAAAGCTATTTTGAATCCATAATGGGAATTGTTTTGAAAAGATTTGGAATTGTTGTTTTAAAATATTAAATTAACGATGTAAAACCGAAACATAATAGTAAAACTGAGAATTCGTTCCGTTTTTCGTGCCAAATTATTATCTTTATATCTTCTAAGTCGGATTTTGGGAAAGAAATTAATTGACTTGAACAACAAACAAAATGTATTTAGGGAAATTTCTTAAATCTTGAGGGAATTTTAGCCAAAATAGTGTTTTAATAAATCCCTTTTAAAGCAATTCACACAGTAATAAGCTAAATTTGATCCCACCACAAACCAAACTTCAAAATTTAAGGTAGAAAATTTAACCAACATTAACCGTGTTTTATTGGGAAATTTATCTACCGTAAGTTTATCCGTCGTAGCATTTTACATACAATTAGCTACGGTCGATAAAAAGCTAAAGTAGAAGATACGGTGGATGGCTGGTTGACGTTTATTCGAGTCTCGAATTTGATTTTGTTAGTGTTGTTGGTACGATTGATAATTGAATTGAATCTCGATGGATGTGTTCATGGAGTGTTGTAATTATAATTTTAATTCGTAAGACAAATCGATATTTTTGATTCTTTTTTTTATAGTTGGCCAGTTTATATTTCTAGAATCTTTGTTAACTCCATTTTTTAATAAATAATAAGCTGTTCTTCTGAAAAGTTTTTCACTTTTAGTATTAAAATATGTATTCTTTGGTCTAACATTGCACCTATGTCTGCAATTTTGCATACCCATGTCACTAAATCAATTTTAACAAATTTCGATTTCCATTTTGAAAAAAAAAATCAATATACTTTGAATGGATTCCGTTTTACCTTTATTTTTGACTAACTAAGACCAATATTCGTTTTGTGTTCAATTTTTATTGATTGTTATAAAAAAACGGAGTTTGGTGAAAAAAATCATCATTTTATTTAGATCTACAAAAAAACAATTTGAGAACACAAACCGCATTGGGTGGAACTGCGCTATAGAGCAACTGCTCGACACTGCGCCGCAAAATATTTATTCCTATGAAATTCTATGAGCTATAAGGATAGGCGCGCACATATATGCAACTTTTAGTTTTGCAATAGTTTGTTTGTTAAATATGAGAGTGCGCGCACATGCAAAAACTATTCAGCCCGCGATTCGAGCAACTTAAAAGTTTGTGACTTGGCACAAATCGAACGATCACCCCAAATGAGTTCATGCAGTTTGTATCACACCGAACTATAATGTAACTGCGCGCACATTAAATCAAAATATTATCTGTGTGGTTTGTTCGTTTCGGAAAAATTGCATGTGCGCGCCTAGCCTAAACACACTAAGCGGCAACTGAACTTTACAAAATGTGCATTTTCTTCACTGTTTAATGGACGTTTGGCAATGAACGTTATTGGCTTCACTACATGGACTTCGACTGGGCGTACAGTTTTGTGATCCCATTGTTTTTTTTTTTTGGACATGTGCATGGAAATGGCAAACCAAATGTTAACTATTTGTTCCTTACTCCGCGTATGTTAGTTGCAGTCTGATGAGTGAATATTGAATTGAAAGAAAAACATACTCAGAAAATAAATTTGTAAATTGACTTGAAAAATAAAACTCCTAGCTATCGATCTACTCATAAAATAAATAAAAGCATGAAATATAGAGGGGAAATGTAAGGGGAGTAAATAATTTAAACTACGTTGTAGTGTGCGTTCAAAACCAAGAAACATAAAGGAAACAAGCAAATTTCCGGCAATTTTGGTTTTAAACGATTTTTAAAGCAATACAAAAATTGGCCTGTGTAAAAAGGGACTTGACCATAGTCTATGAACAAACCCATTCACTTATCATTTCATTTCCATTCGTTCAAAATGAATGTTCGAATTTAAAATTGCAAATGCAGAAAAAATGAAAACAAGAAATAGTTTTGAAAAATAAATTAAATATTGGTAAGTTTTTCTACTTTCTATTTTATATGAATAAAAGCTAATTATTGTCCATAATTTTGATATTTTCTTAATTTTACTTTGCAAAAGACTCTTTCATTACTTGTGACTGCTCTGCAGGGGTACCATTCTTACAAAAATAAAAAAGCTGCGGCCCATGCTAAGGTCGATGCGTTTTTTTTGGGAATTACTTACGGTACAATGGATAGATTCCCAATAAAACACAGCTATTTTAACGCAATTCACACACGTTCCAAGTCGACGAATCAAACTCAAAGACAACAAATGTGGAAAGTGTCCGGATACAAGTGCCTTTACCCTACGAATTGTAGGTTAGGTACCTACTAGCTGTTAAAATAAGTGCTTGAAGAATTTTACAATCACAGGCAGGTACATATACCTAGGCACCTTTATTATATTTTCAATGAAATTAAAACGTAAAGATAAATATGTGAAATTAAAGGCAAATACCGTCACAACACAACTCACATTAAAATATTCAAGGTTGGCCGTTCCTAAATATATTCCCGAAGTTGTATTTTAAGTAGGTAAGTACATTTCAAATCATTATACGTAAAGGTACATACAAACGTGTAAGTAGGTAACAAAAAGCGCACATAAATAGTGTTGACAAGCAATAAGAAGGGCTTGTAATTGGCCATAATGAAATTTACAATAAAAAGTAATATCTACATAATTATACTCACCACCGTTAGATCACCGAAAATAGGTACAAATAAAAATATTTGTGATAGCTTGCGACGAAGACCCTTTGAGATCGATACACTAAGTGGCGCAACAGGAGATACCTATGTACATATATATTAATTGAAATAGCACATAAAAACTATAATAAAAAAATTCATCGAGTGATCCTCCCTCTCCTAATGGTGTCAATTGCAAATTACCAAATAGGAGCTCCACGCACTTTTTATTCTTTTCTACGATTATGTAGGCAAGTAGAAAACTTCATAGACTTTTTGCAACACAATGCCGAACCGCAGAGTTATCTAATAGACCAACTAAATAAGGGGGTGGTTAACCGGCCCGACAAAAAGATTTCATTAACTTATTTTCTTTTTTACAAGGAAACAAAAGAAAAAAGACAAGAAAATTAACATTAGTTTGTAGTCATTTTGTGCAAAAAAAAACACTTTTTTTTATTGTTGTTTCAACTGTGTATATATTTTTTTCATGAACATACAGAAGTGACAACAATAATTTGGGAGTATAATTCCAATTACCACACTAATTGAAATCGAACGTCTGCAGCAATAACAGTACACTACACGACCATCGACCAAGTTGTAGAAGAGCACAAGATATACTAATTTTTTAATTAAATTGCGACAAAGAGCAAGAGCAAATCTATATTTTATATGGGTTTGCTGTGTGGTTTGTTTTACAGAACATGCACACAAGCATACTACATCTAAAAAAGAAAACAAATATTTCGAGTATCGAAATCAGTCAGTTTGCACATCTGTTTAATGGCCTCATTCAGAAACTCAATGCGGGCGTTCAATCCCGTATTAGATAAGTTATTTCGAATTTCAAGCTATTGGAGTATATTTCCCCTTTCACACAAGGAAACTGAGTTGCCGGCAAATGGGAGTGTGTAGGCGAGAAGGGCAAGAAGTAAGGGGAATGAAAAAAATCTCCCCGGTCAACGATTTGAAGAGATTTTGTTGACGTTTTGCTTTGCATTCCAATTAGCCCAACAAAATCTTCCCAGTTTCCTCGTCAGTTTCTCGGTGCCAGTTTCTTCATGTGAAAGCTACAAGGCAATTAAAGGAAAACGTCAAAAAAATCTCCAGCAACTGGTTTCCCTGTGTGAAAGGGGACTATCTGTGGACGAACCAGGGGGTCAATTCCCGATCTGTGAAGATGTGAAGTGATAAATTTTATCACGCTTTCACGTCTAATTCGATTCTCGATTCGTGAAAAAGTGAAGTTAAATGCCAAACATTTTTCATATGATAATTTTTTTATCACAGTCAATTGTTTTGTGAAGAAAATGTTTCTAATCGAATATTAAGAAGAAAAACAGGATTTGGCACATGACAAGTAAGCAACAATTATATTTATATACAAATTTATTTTGGTAGTAAGTTATATTTGTGTTAATTCGAGTAAATAACGAAATTGTTAAATCAACAGATTCACAACAGCCGACGCGACGGTGCTCATTCCCGCGACAGATCGTTGGAAACTACCCATTGCAAAAAAATGCAGAGCACTTTACCATATTTAAATGGCTTTGAAACGCACTTATAAGTTGAGTGTTTTTCAAGTATTCTCTCAATTCACGTATTAAATCCATGCATAAATGTTTTGGGAATCTATAAAGTGCAATAAAGTGCTCCTAGTTGTAACTTCGAATAGATTCTGCCCATCTCGAAGGGAAAGCCTCGATATCCTCACATGAAAAAATAATAAATCATACTCAAAACAGAGAAACTATTGAATATAATATAAAACCCACAATTGTTCAGTACGACGTCTTTTATTAATTTATTAAACGAATTATTATTCCGGACATTATTCTTAAGCAAATTTAGAAACTGAAATGAAATATTTACCTTTCATAACAAAAAATCTAATCAGAAATGACAGAATTTATCATTTAGTACTTTTTAGTACAAACTTTATCACAATGAGTTCTAGAATCGCATTAGGCATGTGCGTGAAGTTGCAAAATGATAAACCTCTGTGAAAACTGAAATGATATTTTTTTTCATCACTTCATAATTTCACAGATCGGGAATTGACCCCAGATAGGTTAGCTGAAAGCTGTCAAAAAATCAGAAAAAAACGCATATCAAGAGTGTGTTACTTTATTTATTCCGGATAAGGAATAGAATGGATGGAAAAGACGAAATTTTTATCTAGAATATCCAGAATGGAATGAATAAAGAAACAAAAATGCTCTCCGGAATAGAAAAGAAAAAAGATGACATCAATCAGCTCTTTTAAAGTGTTGTGATGATGACAAGAAAATAGATATCTCTATGGAAAATAGTAAAAATAAATTATTATAAATTTATTAATTCATGAAAAGTCACGTTTAATTGTTATTTATATATTTATATCAATAAAAAAAAATATAAACAATGTTTACTTGGTTTTCGTCTTTGGCTGTTGTCATTTGTTTTGCTTTTAAGCCTAGTACGCTGCTGAAGCGAAACGAAATTTTTCACTGGTACTAGGCCTTATATGAAAGGGTTATTCCGAGAATATTCTTTTCGTTCCGTGTTTAACACGGAATAAAAAGAATGCATTCCAAACGTTCCGTAATGAATAAAGAAACAACAAAATAGTTTATCCGGAATATTCCATGGAATAAAGAAACGCACAACTGGTATTCGGAATATTCTGGACATACCAGAATGAATAAAGAAACACACTCCAAATGAATTTTGAAGTCAGCTGTTCTATACATTTGTTCTCGGATAGCTAGTTATTACAAATTTTTTGGGATAACTCAATATAGCTTTCATGATAACAGCTGTTTTTTCATCAGATCTGCTATTGCAAGCATTACGTGTGTTTTATTGGGAATCTATCCATTATAACGTAAGTAATTACCAAAAAAACGCATCGACCGGAGTGTTGTGTGAGACGCATGACGCAAAGTGTTAAGCTCTCACATAACCAGCACCATCATAAACAATCATTAAAATAATAGGCGTGTTTTTTTCTAAGCCCCGGGGAAATTGGACGAAAAAAACGAAGAGTAGGATTAACAATTTGCATGTTAAATCCAACAACAACTAATCCCCGGGGGTGCTTAGCTTAAACCCAGAGAATTCTCCGGGCTTAGCTATTGGAGAGGATAAAAACTGTGCTACCAAAAACTTTTTCACTAAGTTATCGATAAAATGTATAGAAACTTCAAAACTGACATTTTCACATGTCAGATAATTATCAATTTTGTTTGGTTTGGTTGAACATTTGGTCAGTTGTTTTCCTGACGGCCATGTCAACCTAACCTAACCTACCTTTTAAAATACATTCCGCAACACAACAACAAATCAATTTTAACATTTTTCGCTTTTGTATTGTCTCTATGCTTTTTTCCACCTCGCCATGAGCACAACCTTCTACAGCGATTTTCATTTTTGCGTTTATTTTTATTATATGTATATTAAAACTTGACTGTAAAATTATTATTAAATAAAAAAGCATTTCCTGAAGTTGATATTCGTTTAATTAACAAGAATTGAATGAACAACAAAACAAAGGTTTCTCTGAGAAGATTGTTTTTGGCTGCGTTTTGTTTTACACGAATAAGCAACTCGTCCACCAATATCATGTCACCAGTGACCGACGAATGGGGTAGTTTTCAAGTAGTTGAATTCTATGTACCACTGTATATATTTGTGAAAATTAAAATAAAAGAAAATCATATCGGCTAAAAACAATTTCCAAAATACTTTATTAAATTTTGAAATTACTTGATTCACATTTTTTTTTATAAATAATAATTAACTTGTTTTTTGTATGTTATTTTAATAGAAAAGTAGTTTAAATTCAATAAATATATCGAAATTACACAAAACAAATCAACCCGATGATTTTTAGAAGAATGAGGATGAGGCAAACAGTGATGTTTATTTTTTTCTTGCATTACAGCTGTTCTTCAAATGTCGTATTGCAAATTAATAGTGCTACCAAGTTTTTTCATTAAGCGCCTTGGTCGTTTTTTTCAACCAATTCCCCCGGGGATTGCAAAAAACGCACCTAATAATATGACCACGACCTTCCCTAACAAACGAGACTGAATTTTTTAGCTAGTAGTTCCGTCGATGAGGGCGCTAGTTTCTCTTTTCTTGATATTGAATTTTGATGTGGAAGAAGTAAATGTAGAGGCAAATACGAGAAAAAGTAAGGGAAACGGTCAAAACTTATTAGTTCTGACAACAATATAGCGGGTAAGGGAGAAAACCGAATAAGCTGTTTTTGCCATGGCAACCTTCAAAATATAAATAAATAAATTATATCAAGGCTATTGCCGTATACATGAATTTGAAGTAAGAATGAATATGGATATACATGCATGTATAGGTTATTATAGAATTTATTTTAAATTTTTCTTTCAAATATTAGATATTTGGTGGATTTTGGGATTTTGAATTGTAGCAACGTTGCTACTTTTCACTTTTTCTATGCGAAAATACCAAAGCAATGTTGAGATATTACAATATGTTTTGTTTAGGTGCATGTGTACCCAAATACCCATCTACATGCAATATGTATGTACATAGGTACTTTTTGTTCTTTTTCAAATATAATATCTATTGAGAATAATTTAAGTTTTTCTCCACAGACAGTTTTATTAGGAAATAAAGAAGGTATACCTATGCAGTATTTTTTAATTTTTTTTTTTTTTGACTAACGATATTATATAAGTATGTAGGTACTATATCACAAGTTATGGATTCGAAAAAAAATCGAACTCGAGATTTTGATCAAACTTGACATTACGATGATAGCGAAGACGAAAAAATGGGTCCGCAATTCCGTCTCTCTGTCTGTCTGTCCTTGAGTTTACAGCCTAAACGTTTTTCCATGAACATGTCCCCATTTTTTTCAGCTTTTTTAAGACGAAATATGACAGTACCTACCTCGGTACCTACCAAACTTTCTTTTTGACCAAAAAGGTAAATATTATTTTCCTCAAAAATTTTTTTTTTCTAACAATCAAACATGACATTTCGATCATAGAGAACACCAAAAAGTGGGTCCCCTAATTCCGTCTGTCTGTCATTCTGTTTGTCTGTCCTTGAGTCTATAGCCTAAACGCTTTGATAGATTGTCTTCAAACTTGTTACATATTAGCCGTATTTTATTATCGCCAATAACCTATATGGGTCACCCCGTGAAAATAAAACGATCTGGGTTATGTACTTACATGTACACTCTGTTTGCCGAATTTAATACTAATATTTGCAAACCCAGATAGAAACCCCGATAGAAACCTGGACCTCGTGTTGTTTTTGTAATACGTGTTAAAACATAACCCAGACCCAGACCCGTAGATAATAAAACGCAGCTATTGTTTTTTTCGGTAATATGCCCACACGATTTTTCATTTTTTTAAGACGACAAATAGCAGTAGCTCCCATACATTTTTTTTGCCAAAAACAAAAATCTTGTTTTTCTCAAAAACGGCTCCAACGATTTTTATAAAAAAAAAAATGAGTTAATTAATGAAGGGAAAGGGTACCCTTTAATAATTTTTTTTTTGGAAAAAAAATTTTTTTGGTACCTCTAGTAGAACCATTTTTTTTGGTTTTCGATTTTCTCGGAAACGGTTAATCTGATTTTTTTTTTAATTTTTTACGCAGAAGCTCCTAGAAAGTTTAAACACTATTGTATACCAAAATTTTTCAAAAAAAAAAAAATTTGAAAATTAATTTTTCTTGAAAATTTAAAATTTTGAAAACGACTTAATAGATTTTTTCGAAACTTCGTATTTAGTAGTTTTTAGACATTATATTGAATAGTTAAAAAACTATTTTTCTAAAATAAAAAACAACGGTACCTATAATACAAATGTTAAAAACCGTTAAGAAAAAATGTATTTCTCAAAAACGGCTCCAAGAATTTTCAAAAAAAAAAAATATTTTGCAAATAAATATTAAATGTTTTGAAGATTTTTTTAAATAATATTTTCAAATGTATATATATATTGTTGAATACTCATTTAAAAAAATATAAGTAAAAAAGACTTGAAAAAATATATAATACCTATTAACAATTCTTATTTAAGAATTCGTCAACTCGATTTTTAAAGAAATTACTTATCAAATCTGAATTTTCAAAAAAAAATTATTTTTTTTTCAAAATCCAAAAAAATATTAATATATATTAAAAAAAATTTGCCACAAGAACAATTTTTTTTGCACAACGATTAACAGAAATCTCAAATTTTAACTGTTAAATTATTATCATGTTCATTTGGTAAAAAAGTATATTTTATTGAATAGTGACCATTATTTAAATATTCCCTACAGCCATCAAACAATTTTCATTCTATCTGCCCGTAGGATAAAAAACACACACACACAACCAGCTCCTACTCAACAAAAAAAGTCCTCATAAAAAAGACAAAAAAAACCCTATGAAATAAATTTTTTTCCTTTTCTCTTCTAACTTATAATAATTTTTTTATATATTTCTCTCATCAATTTATTATCAGACTATTTCCCTTCATACGAATTTTCATAACACACCAACGTTACCTAACCTCAGATTTGGTAGTGGAACCCATGATGAGTAGTAGAACTTATTACAGGCTGGATGAATTTGGTTGTCATGATAGTACTATTAATATCTAAACGGTGATTTTTTAAGAGCTTGGTTTTTGAAAATTCAAAAAAACACAGAAACTTGTAAAAAGTGAATGAAATTTTTATTTGGATCGATAAATCAATTTCTGCCATTTACTTTTTAAAAATAATTTCACTTAAATGTTGCCCGCGGCTACGCTTCAGGTGGTCCATTCTGAAGGTCCAATTTTGGCAAACTTTTTCACTCATTTCGGCCGTAATCTCGCCAATGACGCGTTCAATGTTGGCTTCGAAGGCAACAATCGTGTTTGGCTTGTCCCCATAGACAATAGACTTAACATAGCCCCACAAAAAATAGTCTAACGGGGTCAAATCACATGATCTTGGTGGCCAATTGACTGCGCCAAAACGTGAGATCAAAAACCAAGTAGCAAAAAAATCACCCGTTATATAAAATGACTTAACTGCAATTTTTGTTTCAGATTTAACTTATAGTCCAACCAAACCTATATATAAAAACAGTCTTAGGTGCAAACAATAAAAATTCTCTTACTAACGTATGCAACTCTTTTCCATCACGAATGGGAGGCTCAAGAGAATTTAATTCGACAGGAAATTGTTCCCAATAATATTTTTGCTTTTTCTTCGAAGAACCAAAGACACCTATACCTTTACATACGTCCGGATTCGATACCATCAAACTAACTAGTTTTGCAATTGCTTTGCATTGCACATAAATACCTTTTTCTTTTATCGGTCATTACGAAAAATGACTAGCTACAGGTTAATACAAGTAAATTTGAAACCTTTATCAACAATAAATAGGAAATGTTACCCGGCACAACAATTCGCTAACGTTAACACTAAATATTTTGATTCGATAGTATATCACACTTAGGCCCTCATTATGAGAAGAGAATCGAACTTAAAATCTTGCGAATCCGCTAGTTTCGTATTACGAAAAGCGATTCGCTCCAACTTGGCTCGCTTCAAATGCCAAAACCTTAGCGAATTTGATTATCGAGGGATTACAAATAGCGAATCTTCGCTAATCTAACCCATGTAAGTGTGATATACTATCGAATCAAAATATTTATTGATAACGTTAGCGAATTTTTGTGCCGGGTAACATTTTGTATTTATTGTTGATAAAGGTTTCAAATTTACTTGTATTAAGCTGTAGCTAGTCATTTTTCGTAATGACCGATAAAACAAAAAGGTATTTATGTGCAAATTGTGAATATTGTTAAATAAAAATAATAACTTATCATAAGGACCAATGCAAATCAATTTTCAAAACTAGTTATTTTGATCGATTCGAATATGTACGTTTATATGTAAAGGTATGAGTATGTTTGGTTCTTCGAAGAAAAACCAAAAAGATGATTGGGAACAATTTCCTGTGGAATTAAACTCTTGAGCTTCCGATTCGTGAGGGAAAAGTGTTGCATATCGTTACTAAGAAAATATTTTTTTGTTTGCACCTATGATTGTTTCTGTACATAGGTTTGGTCGGACTATAAGTTAAAGCTGAAAAAAACAAATTGCAGTTAACAAAAAAAATGACAGAGTTGACTGTGAAACTCCCGAACGAAGTCATTACCGACACAGTTTTGCTGGCAACTACTTCCAAGCATTCTCAATGTACAAGTTAGTTTTATAAGAGATGGAACTACATAGAAGTTCTTAGCTTTAATAGATGCTTTATTTAGTTGGGGACATACAACAAACCATCCTTGTTCAATAGGAAGTACAAAATTAATCTAATGGAAAACAAAACATTGATTTTTTTGAATAATTAATTTAATTTTGAAGGCTTACAAATTGTCCGGGAGTTCTAAGGGATTAGAACTACAACCAGCCATGCTAATTTTTTCTTGCCTTTTCGTTGCAAACTCAATCACCTCAAGAAATAAAACGTTGCTTAACATAAATTGTCTTTTTTTTAATTAAATCTGCGAAAAAAACAAAAATTCACAAACAATTTAACGCAACACAAACAGCATTTAACGTTTAACATGTGTTTTCTTTGGAATTGGCTCCATTTATTTTTAAGCAAACGTTGAAGGTCGCTATTAACTCAAATTGAAATATTTTATGACCTTTAGTCCAAAATGCGTTTCGCCCGGACACAATAGTTGGGCTCATCAGTTAGATGCTATCGTGTCGCTCTAATGTCCTTTTCGATTGGTAATCCGGAAGAACTCTCCGATCCGGGATTCCAATCGAACAAGTAAACACTAGATTCTAGATTCTGAAAATTTATGTGAGTGTATGTGTAAGACTGGAAATGTCAAACGCACATTTGTGATTATTTTATTTTGTAAACATGGCTAACGCAAATGTAGAAGATTTCGAAGTTATTACTGATGAAAATGCGAAATTACATTTATTGATTGGAAAAATTTGTCTTCGGAACAGATATCTATAATTTTAATTCCCTAAAGATTGTAATTGAAACTACAAAATTTCGGACAAATCAAAACAAAACAATGACATAAATAAATAAATTTGAATTTTACATTTAGTTGGTGTGAGTGTGTGCGTGCTTCTGGTTTTGATTCTGACTTCAAATCCAGAAGGAAATTTCTCTTCTATCCAGGAGAAGAACTGTCATTTGATACCAATCGAACAGTTTCAGAAGCATTCGGAAGACTTCGGAAGCCTTCCGGACGACCAATCGAAAAGGCCATAAGACGCACTATTTTTTGGTCGATGATTACCAACTCTAATAAAATTTTCAGCACATACATACTGAAAATTATATTTTTCTAAGGGAATTTGGTCAAATTCATGCACCCAGAAATATATGTATGTTACGCCCGTGGTCTGGCTAGTCGCTATTAACAATACTGTGATAATCGAAGTTCGCTAAATTATTTGCAACTAATCGAATGTTCGATTCGCTATTCATAATTGAGCTCCTTACATGGGTTAAATTAGCGAAGATTCGCTATTTGTAATCCATCGATATCCAAATTCGCTAAGGTTTTGACATTTGCAGCGAGCTAAGTTGGATCGAATCGCTATTGGTAATACGAAACTAGCGAATTCGCAAGATTTAAAGTTTGATTCGCTACTCATAATGAGGGCCTAATGCTCAAGTTTCCCTCGGAATTTAATGGTATTGGAATTAATTTTCCCAGGGAATTTTGTTTTGAATTTAAATACGAATTTAATACGATTTCTTGTTTGAGGGAAATTTATTCCATGGGAGATTCACGATCGGGCGAAAAACTTCGATGGATCAAATTTATTTATTTTATCCGACAGATTCAAGGTGTGTTGAAAATACGAAGTGTGTTCAGGGCGCCCATATCTAGGTCCCTTTTATTTTGATATTTTTTTTAATCAATTTGTTTTCACAAAGTAAATACTCCAATCCATCATAAAATTCATCTCCAAACGAAAGACAAAACAGCGCTGTTGTACATTTCATTTATAGTCAATTGAAGATTAAGTAGAAACTAAATGTTGTACCTTTTTTCTCTAAATTGAAATAGCTAACAAATTCTCTCCTTTTGAAATCTTATTTTATTCCATTTTTGTTAAAAAATAAAAAAGAAAGAACATCACTACTTCCACTCATATATCACTAAACTTCTTAGGCAACCAAAGCAGACGCTGTCTTTGATTCGTATTTCCAGTTGGGTGGAAGAACACTCTTGGTTTTGTAGTACCTGGCGAGTCTGTGAATTCTGGATTCGACAAGAATCAAACGGAATTTACCGTCCTTGTCCTTACGGTTACGTTCCAAATGCTTGCGCATAGCAACAGCCCTCTTGATCAAATGGTACAGATCTTCTGGGATGTCTGGTTTGAGACCAACGGACTTCATGATACGAAGAATTTTGTTTCCATTGACGAAACGAACCTGAGCAACTCCATAGGAATCACGTAGGATGATACCTGAAGGGAAAAAAAGAACAAATTGTTTATTTATGCCATCGTGAATAAATCATGCACTTTTACCTATTTTGGATGGGGTCATACCCTTCTTGCCCAATTTCTTGATTTGTTCCCTGACATCTTCGGCGTTAAGTTTAAGCCATGAAGGTACTGTCCTTCGGTATGGGAGAGCGGATTGGGAAATACCCTTGCTGTAAATTTAGGACAAACAATTTATAAATTAGTAAACCAACTCTTTGGCAAACGGGAAGCACATGCACAGTGACAGCGCCAATATTAGCTTAAAAAATTATCAAAAAACACGAAACTTTCACATCTAACTTTAAACTATGGATTGATGAACATTTTAAATGATGTTCCAATTAAAATTTATAGTATTTTATAAAGAAAAATAGTATTTTTACCCAGGAGCGTGCATACGACCCATCTTGTCAGATTTTTAATGTACACGAAAAAGAACGGAACGGAAGTGGAGAGTTTCACAATATGGCTGAAAAGCAAATGTCGACACCATTCAGATACAAAAACCTTATAGGAGACGTTAAGGTGGAAAACAAATACGAGACCTTAAGCGTAGTACACAGTTCCAAGCCCATAATTTCGCAAACGTTAATGTTCAAAGTGTACCCAAAAAAACGAGTTTAAAGGAGGCCTTACATGCTTCTTCAACTTCATCTGCATTGACATCTGCAAAAAAGAGGAAACAAAATAAAAAATTCATACTTGTGCGATAGAGAGCGATTTTGTGTTGGACAACTTGTGGAAGTCTGTTCAAGGAACCGAAGTCAATTAAGAGAAGAAAGCCATGGCAAAGGCAAAGTTAGTATTGCTGGTTGACCCATCGTTGTACGTGCATATCAAGGAAGCCAAGACTTCGAAAGAAGTTTGGGACCAATTGGCCGCAGCATTTGATGATTCCGGACTCACTAGGAGGGTTGGACTTCTGAGAGAGTTGACGACTACTCGCCTAGATGTATGTTCATCAATCACAGAGTATGTGAATAAGATAATCGGAACGGCCGACAAACTTAACGCCATCAACATGAAAGTCGACGATGAGTGGATAGGCAGTTTGCTCTTGAGCGGTTTGCCAGAAAGGTTTCAGCCAATGATTATGGCAATCGAGAGTAGCGGAATCAAGATAACAGGTGATTCTATTAAATCCAAATTATTGCAAGATTTTGAATGCTACAATGGAATGGTTGATGGGAGCGACTCTCGTCGTGAAAGTCAGGCAATGGTGGCATTGAAAGGCAAACACAAGAACAAAGCCCGAGTCAAGTGCTTTGGTTGCGGTGGTTTTGGACACTTCAAGAAAGATTGCTCTAAAAAAGTAAACACGCACGGTAAGTTTGCTATATTTGCATCATTTTCTGTGCAGGAAGCTGACCAACTGTGGTTCGTGGAGTCTGGGGCATCGTCGCACATGACAAAAAGTTCTGTTGGCATGGAACACTACAAACTTTGTTCTTCGGAAGAATTTGTGACATTGGCCGATGGATCTTTACTGCATTGTTGCTGGTAAAGGCAACATTTCAATCCGTGTCTATGGTGAAGGTGGATTCAATGAAGTTCTTGTTCGTGACGTTTTACATGTTCCAGATATCAGTTTAAATTTATTGTCTATTAGTCAGATTGTTAAGACAGGAAATATAATTAAGTTTAATAAAAAGGGTTGTACAATTTCTGACAGCAAAAATAAAATTTTTGCTACGGCTACTGAGATGGATAAGGTGTACAGATTGAACATAAAGAAGGACAATACTGCTAAGTTGGCAACAGAATCTCAAGTTGATTTGTGGCACAGGCGGATGGGCCATCCGGGTGCTGGAGTTATGGGCTCTTTAGACTTGGTCGATAGAACTAGTGGTGAAGGTTGCATGGTATGTTGCGAGGGTAAGCAGAGTAAGCACATGTTCAAAGCGTCTACAACTTTCATAACAGATTTTCTCGAGTTGATTCATTCAGATGTTGCTGGTCCGATGGAGAAACCGTCGCTTGGAGGTGCCAGGTATTATGTTTTATTCTTGGAAGATTTTTCTGAGAAGGTGTTTGTATTTGCCATGAAGAATAAAAGTGAAGTACCAAAGCATTTTATTAATTTTAAAAACATGGTTGAGAATCAAATGCAAAGAAAAATAAAAATTTTTCGCTCGGATAATGGCAGCGAATTTATAAATAGCCAAATGCGAAAATGCTTTGAATCATCGGGAATAATTCATCAAACTTCAACACCTTATTGTCCTGAGCAAAATGGGAAATCAGTGTCCCTGTTCTGTAACATTTGAATCGATAAAAATAGTCGAGAAACGTTGAGAATCGGAACAAAAATCAATTTATCGCCTCATCGTGTTTCTGCATCGTTTGACAATCGTTAACTTTATCGACTGAAACAAACGGAACTGAAATACTGGAAAAATGCGATGAAAAGTGTTTCTGTATCTATGAAAATCGTTAACTATTTCGATATAAACGTCAAATTTTGTCACCAGCAAAATAGCGAGTGAGATTAAAAATAAAAAGGAGGAAATATGGTTCTGCTCAAAACAAGACGTGTTGTACGGTTTGTGGTCATTTAATTTTTTTATTTTCCATTTTGTTAACATATATTTTTATTTAGATTTTTTTTGTTTACTCGAAATGTATATTAAATCGGTAATTACTGATGATTTCAAATCGTATGCTAGACTTACGGAGATTCATGGTTATGATCGAGAATTCACATCAATCACTGGTTTAAATGAAACTCGAAAATAAAACATTGGATTCTTATGCTTTGTACTTGGTATAAACAACTTGGGCTAGGTAAGCTCGCCTTAAACGGTAGGAAATATATAGTTAAATAGGTGCCGATTTAATACCTTATATTTAAATATGTACGTTGACATGGCCTCGCCTCTTGTGGCTTTATTTATATTTTCTTACCGCCACTAATAATTAGATATGCATACATGAAACAGAAGATTATAAATGTATAAAATAAGTGAGAGCTAGCTTCCATCTGGTATTTAAAAGCGGACAGGCTGGTGTCACAAAGGCAAATGTAACTCTTGTTTTTGATAATTCCGATCCCGATCAGTGTCCACTAGGTTATGAAAAGTGCCAGTGTCCACTAGGTTATGAAAAGTGCAAAAATAAATACCTAATTAATGGAAAACTTGTAGAAAATTAGGTCACAGATTTTTGTTTACTCTGTGCAGCTTAACGTGAACAATCCGAACTTTTAATCATGCAAGGTCGTGTAACGAAAGTTTTAAATATGAGGTAAGGATGATTCAGATATTCTATGAATTGATTGTAAAGATTTAGTCGCTTTTAATAGATTCTTTCTATAATTAAGGAGGCTGCAGGAACTAGTATGTACGAAACAAAGAGAGAGGCCACAACTAATCTTATTGAAAAGAAAAATGCATAAGTACGAGAAACTGACACCCTTTTGCTATATAGGTATTATTTTATACTTCTACAAAATACATTGAACGAAAGTTGATTAAAATTTTATCAACATTAGACAAATAAATATCAAACCAAAATAAAAAATGGGTTGTTTTGTTTTTGAAATGCCAAAATGACATTTCAATTTATCGCCTTCCATTGGAAAATTCCAGCCAAACAAAATGGAAAATTTTAGGTATCGCCATTGTATATAGATATTAATAGTACTATCATGACGACGAAATTCATCCAGCCTGGAATAAGTTCTACTACTCATCATGGGTTCCACTACCAAATCGGCGGTTAGGTGGTGTTGGTGTGTTAAGAAAATGCGTATGAAGGGAAATAGTGTGATAATAAATTGATGAGAGAAATATATAAAAAATTTATTATAAGTTAGAGGAGGAACGGAAAACAATTTATTTCATAGGTTTTTTTGTTTTTTTTTATGAGGATTTTTTTGTTGAGTAGGAACTGGTTGTGTGTGTGTTTTTTTTATTCTACGGGCAGATAGAATGAAAATTGTTTGATGGCTGTAGGGAATATTTAAATATTCAGGTATGCACTTGTGTGCAACGGTCACTACTCAGTAAAATAAACTTTTTTACCAAATAAACAAACATGATAATAATTTAAGAGTTAAAATTTGAGATTTCTGTTAATCGTTGTGCAAAAAAAAATTTTTCTTGTGACAACTTTTTTTTTATTTTATATTAATATTTTTTTTGGATTTTGAAAAAAAAATATTATTTTTTGAAAATTCAGGTTTGATAAGTAATTTCGTAAAAAATGGAGTTGACGAATTTTCAAATAAGAATTATTTATTAATAGGTTTTATACATTTTTTCAAGTCGTTTTTTACTTATTTTTTTAAAATGAGTATTTAGCAATATATGTATATATGCATTTGAGAATATTATTTAAAAAATCTTCAAAACATTTAATATTTATTTGCAAAATATTGTTTTTTTTTTCAAAATCCAAAAAATAAAATAAAATTTAATAACAATTTTTTTTTTGAAAATTCTTGGAGCCGTTTTTGAGAAATAAATTTTTTTCTTAACGGTTTTTAAAATTTGTATGGGAGGTACCGTTGTTTTTTATTTTAGAAAAATAGTTTTTTTTAACTATTCAAGATAATGTCTAAAAACTACTAAATACGAAGTTTCGAAAACACCTATATAATTTCCACAATAATTTGTTTTGAAAAACTTTGGTATACAATAGTGTTTAAACTTTCTAGGAGCTTCTGCGTAAAAAAATTAAAAAAAATCAGATTAACCGTTTCCGAGAAAATCGAAAACAAAAACATGGTTCTACTAGAGGTACCAAAAAAACAATTTTTTTCAAAAAAAAAATATTAAAAGGTACCCTTTCCCTTCATTAAATAACTCATTTTTTTTTATAAAAATCGTTGGGGCCGTTTCTGAGAAAAATAAGATTTTTCTTTTTGGCCAAAAAAAATGTATGGGAGCTACTGTTATTTTTCGTCTTAGAAAAAAATTAAAAAACCGAAAAAAACAATATGTACCAAGTTTGAAGACAATTTATCAAAGCGTTTAGGCTGAAGACTCGAGGACAGACAGACGGAATTAGGGGACCCACTTTTTTGGTGTTCTCTATGATCGTAATATCATATTTGATTGTCAGAAAAAAAAAATTTAGAGAAAAATAATATTTATCTTTTTGGTCAAAACGAAAGTTTGGCAGGTACCTAGGTAGGTACTGTCATCTTTGGTCTTAAAAAAGCTGATAAAAAACTGGGGACATGTTTATGAAAAAAACGTTTATGCTATAAACATGAGGACAGACAGACATAGAGACGGAATCGCGGACCCATTTTTTCGTCTTCGCTATCATCGTATTGTCAAGTTTGATCAAAATCTCGAGTTCGATTTTTTTCGAATCCATAACTTGTAATATAGAACCTACATACATATATAATATCGCTAGTCAAAAAAAAAATAAAAAAAATACTGCCTAGGTATACCTACTTTATTTCCTAATAAAACTGTCTAGAGAAAAAATTAAATTATTCTCAATAGATATTATATTTGAAAAAGAACAAAAAGTACCTATGTATGTACATACATATTGTATGTAGATGGGTATCTGGCTACACATGTACCTACCTAAACAAGACATATTGAAATATCTCAACATTGCTTTGTTATTTTCGCATAGAAAAAGTGAAAAGTAGCAACGTTGCTACAATTCAAAATCCTAAAATCCACCAAATATCTAAAATTTGAAAGAAAAATTTAAAATAAATTCTGTAATAACCTATACATGCATGTATATCCATATACATTCTTACTTCAAGTTCATGTATACGCCAATAGCCTTGATATAATTTATTTATGTCCACCATATTTTGAAGGTTGCCATGACAAAAACAGCATATTCGGTTTTCTCCCTTACCCTCTATATTGTTGTCAGAACTAATAAGTTTTGAACGTCTCCCTTGCTTTTTTGTGTATTTGCCTCTATATTTACTTCTTCCACATCAACAATTCAATATCAAAAAAAGAGAAACTAGCGCCCTCATCGACGGAACTACTAGCTAAAAAATTCAGTCTCGTAGTAGTACTATAGGTTTCATATACAAAGGTATCGCCTCTATTTGCAGAAACACATTTTTCCCAGGAGGCGATAAGTGAGGAATGTTACGTTCCATTTTTTAACGATGCGAAAAGTTATCGCCTGAGTTGCAGAACATTGGCACAGAAAGAATGAATCGATCGCTGGTTGAGAAAGCGAGATGTCTTCTTTTCGATGCTGGCTTGGACAAAAGTTACTAGGGTGAAGCTGTGTATTCTGCAGCTTATTTGATAAACAGAACTCCGATCAAATCGTTGAATAATTGTTGTCCAGAAGAAATATGGACTGGTTCAAAGGTAGACATAACACATTTGCGAGTTTTTGGTTCTATTGGAATGGTGTTAGTTCCAAAACAAAAGAGAACAAAATTTGATGTGAAAGCCATTAAATGTATAATGGTTGGTTACTCTGAAAACTCAAAAGGCTATCGGATGTATGATCCAGTAAATAAGAAAATACATAATACCAGAGAGGTAAAGTTCATGGAAGATAATCGTTTTGAAGGTCAGAATTTAGTGGGGAGTTTAAAAAGAAATCCTGAACCTGTTGTTGTTGCTGAGACTGAGCCTGCTGTTGAAAACATTTGTTTATCTGAACATTAATGTGAAGGTGACGATGATGTTGACAATGTCTCAGAAATGTTCGCTGTGGTGAGATTTCTTGTACAGCGGATACATTTTAAAAGTGCAGCGGGTACAAATGACACAAATTTGCGCGTGATCTGCGTACTGCCAGGAAAAATTTCAAAGACAAAATTCGTCCTAGGAAAAAAATTGTATGGGAGAAAAATTTTTTCCCGAACTACGTACTAAGCTTCTGAGTTAAAAACAAACACAAACAAATTTTTTGAAAACTTTAACTCAGACTCTACTCTGAACTAAAAAAAAACGCCTAATGTATCATGAAAATCACAAAAAAAAGACAACTTTACAAAATGCAATCTTGCTTACCCATTGTATATATAATCTATAGTAATATCATGTGATGCCTAATTATGTTAGCCACCTAGTGTCCTTATCCACTAATTTCTCTCAACACTAAAAGTTGCGGAAAAAGTGTTTAATGTTGAGGAAATTTTCAGATTGGGAAACATGTATGTGAATATATGGTTTAATAATTGACAATTGCGTGAATGGGAACATTATATAGAAAATGTTTAAGAGTGCGAATGAACAAAAAATAGAACATTATAGGCAAAAAAAGCGGTATTTTTCGGTATTGTATTGCATGCATATACCTAAATATATATGTGAAACATAGAAATAAATTTTTGTAGGTGTAGATACGTGGATTTGGTTTGGGTGTGTAGTTCCTTATGAATGAAAAAGATATTTTTTTGATTAAGGGCGAGAAAATGGAAATACAATGTTTTTCTGTAGATGTGGATTTGGTTTGGGTGTGTAGTTCCTCATGAATGAAAAAGATATTTTTTGTTTGAAAGCGAGAAAGTAGAAATACAGTGTTTTTCTGTAGATGTGGATTTGGTTTGGGTGTATAGATTTTTACGAATTCATTGATATTTTTGTAGGTAATATAATTAGAATTTTGAATTTTGGTGCGAAATCCAGCAACGTTGTAGATATAACTACATAAATGTGGGATGTAGGTATGGTTGTAATGTTATTAAACGGTTGTCGGTTGGAATAAAAAAAATGTCAACAGAAAATCGAGAAAAAGTTCAAAAGCCTTTAACTTCTGAACTATCTTAGATAGTAATTTTTTATAAAATAAAACTGTATGTACTACTAGGTATACTATACGTACATTTTTGGTTAAACATTTTTTTCTACTTCAGATTTTTTTGTAGTTATGCATATAGATACATATGTACCTACCTATTTTTGAGTTTTTGTGTAGGAAGGTATATTTCTAATAAATACATATAGTAATAATAATAATATTTCTAATCTAAATTTGAATTCTGATACCTATTTAGGGTAGGTATGATTATATACAAAAATTTCCAAAAATCTTGGAGCGGTTTTTTAAAATAATTTTTACTTGAAATTGTAGGTAGGTATTAAGGCAAGTTACATACATATGTTTTTTCTAACAATCAATCATGACATTACCATCATAGCGAACACCAAAAAAGTGAATCCTCCAATTCCGCCTGTCTGTTTGTCTGTCCTCGAGTCTGCAGCCTAAACGGTTCGGTGGATTTGCTTCAAACTTGGTATACATATTATTTTTTTGGTAATAAGCCTACACGTTTTTTTCATTTTTTTTAAGACGACAAATAACAGTAGCTCCCATACATTTTTTGGCCAAAAACAAAAATCTTATTTTTCTCAAAAACGGCTCCAACGATTTTGATTAAAAAAAAAAACAGTTCATTAATGAAGGGAAATGGTACCTTTTGATAATTTTTTTTTGGAAAAAAAATGTTATTTTTGGTACCTCTAGTAGAACCATTTGTTTTTGTTTTCGATTTTCTCGGAAACGGTTTATCTGATTTTTTTTTTGAAATATTTACGCAGAAGCTCCCAAAAAGGTTGAACATTATTGTAACCAAAATTTTTCAAATAATTTTTTTTTAGAAAATAATTTTTTTTTGTAAACTCAAAATTTCGAAAACGACTCAATAAATTTGTTCGAAACTACGTAGGTATTTGATGGTTTTCTGACATTATCTTAAATAGTTAAAAAAAACTATTTTTCTAAAATCAAAAACAACGGTACTTTAAAAACAGCTCCTAGAATATTTATAAAAAAATGTTTGTGTTCTTATAGTGGTACAGTCCATTTTCAAATATAAAAACATTTTATTTTGCGTACTTATTAACAGTACTTCCCATATAACCACTTTTAGTTTTTATTAACTACACTTTAATATTTTCGACTTTCTCGCTATTCGATGGGCCGATTAAAATTATTCTCCTAAAATTATTCTTGCTAAGAGTGTTAATAAAACTGTTTACTCAAATTTTCAAATACGAGTTTTTCGATCTTTAATAAAAAAATAATTTTTTTTTGAAAAACCGAATTTTCAAAAACCAGTCAGTGATTTTTTTGAAATTTGAATTTTATATGTATATTAATAATATCTTCATAATGTCGTTCCAATTATTTTTCTAAAAATGTTTTTAAAATTTTATACATAAAAAAGTAATTAAAAAAAACCGCTTCAACGATTTTTGACATTTTTTTTATATATTCTTATTTATCCAGGAATTCAAATGGCATCTTTGTTTTCCCTCAAACTTTAACAACTAAGCAAATGAAAATATTTACATTTGGTATTATCCATTTATTTTTAGTCGATAAAAAATGCGTTTTTAATGAAGTTTTAGCATCACTTAGCTTATCTTTGATGTTTAATATTTTTTCCAAAAATGTTTGTCTTCTTTCAAATTTCATATTAAGAAAAACATTAATCAGAAACTTCACTTTTGTCAAAAAAAAAAGCCAATCAAAAAATATAATGTCGATTTATATAGCCTTTCCAAATTAAATTCACGTTTTTACAAATCAAGTTCAACTTTTTGCAAATCAAATTCACGTTTTTGGAAATTAAATCGTTTTAAATAAGATACTGTTTGATGTAATTTAAAAGGCTATATGTATTTATTAGAAAGAAGAGCCGGCTTTTAATTGTACAGGCTATACTTCCAATAAATTCACACACCTTTCCTTATTATTATTTAAAAAAAAACACTTAATACAAGCACTTTAAATACGAAAGAAAAATAAATGTTCACTCCACATAAAGATACCAAAGAAGGTATGTAAGTATGTACATATATAATTATTGACACTGCACAGATCTTATAATATGTTCACAACACTTAAAATTAATAAAATTCCATTTGCAAATAGAATTGCATTGTAGGTGTTTTAATTATATCTAAATTTTATCCGCGAAATTCACACAAAATACTCCCTACAGCACAAACTGAAATTCACAAAACAATTATGTAGGTATGTAATCTGCCCATATTCAACTGGACATTTTTCACTATTTTATTATTATTAAAATGTTATTTTTCTTATTCTTATCGAAACACCTTGAACTTGAACTTAAAAAAAATGTAAGAAAAAAATTGAAAAAAATAAATCAAAACAAAACATAACAACAAAACGAAACTAAATGTAAAATTCACACACACGCACTGAATATTTTTCTATTTACTTGCAATTTATCTGTTCTTTGTCCTTGATATGACAAAAAAAATATATTTTTTAATGAACTCTCTTACTCCTTTATTAATATAGGTAATGTACATAATATACCCTGCTCTTTCTAAAATGGTGTGTATATTCAAAATGTTGCGACAAATCTAGCAATGTTGCTAATTTTAATGTAAAAACTAGCGCCCTCATGAGTCCTTATCCAGCGTAAATAAAAGCTACCTCATAGTATTACTATAGGTTATATATACAAAGGCTTACCCCAAATGAAATACGAATACGATCCTCATTGACGTGCTTAAAAATTGAAATTTTTTTAATGCAGTCAGATGGTGCAGAAAATTTAAAAATTATTAACGAAAAATGGCAAGCTCACTGAACGTTGTCATAATGCAGATTGCACGCGCAGCCAACATTCAATGGTAAAAAAACAAAAAACTTCCACTCTCCCCTACACTTATGCCAACACAAAAACCAAGTTCAAAGCCTCTTCTGTTCTCATCAGCCTTTACAAAATAAAATGGCTGAATTTGTAAGGAAGAACAAAAAGTAGTTCTGTGCTAATAATTTTTTTTTTTGGTAGAAAATCTATAAAATTTTCACTTTATTTTCCATCAAAATTCCAATAAATCCTCAAAGTATTTAATTTACTTTAAATATTCATCTAAACAAATGAAATTATTACGCAAACATAACAAAATTTGTATTTTCTTTGCAAAAAAGAAGTGTAGTGAAAAATTGTAGTTATACATTGTATATGTATATTAATTAATATATACGTATAATATAATTGATAGACTGAAAAACTTCAAAAATATTTATAGTGGAATTTATCTGAATATTAATTTTATACAAATTTTATGTATATTTCTTGCATTATTATTTCCATAATTTTAATGTGAGTTATGTCCGGTGATTCCGGTGATAGTAGCAGTGATTACAGTGCAAAACCGTCAACTTCTGCCAATAGCAGACGCATAACTCGCAGCAGCAGAAATGCTTCTTCATCATCTACGCGAGGGGCTGCTGCGGCAGTAGGCAGTGGCAGTGGTAGCAAAAAGAAGCGCCGAATTGTTATGCGAATTGAATTTGATGATGACTCGGATGAAAGTAGCTCCACTAGCTGTAGCGGCGGCATTAGTGATGATGCCATCAAAAATAAGCAAATTAGAAAATCTAGAAAAACAAATCATTTCATCAATACCGGGGAGAACCATGATGATGATGAGATCGAACCTGCATCGTCAAGTAGTAGACTACGAGGTAAACTTGCTAAAAAATCAAATTTGGTCTTTAACAGTGATGATGACAGTAGTGAAGATGGTGTGCCGGTTGGTGGCACTCACCGCACTCGACGTAATTGCCAAAGACTGGAAGATGACGAGGAAGATGGAGGTTCCAGTAATGGCAGAGAGGTAAACTAATTCTCTCTTTTTTTTTTTTTTTTTTTTTTTTAGGATTCCACAGTTCCACTCTCGTGTTTTTTTTTTGTTGTTGTGTTATTCTAAGAACAAGTTCGACGGACTACAACATTTATATGCATGTATATATTTTTTTTGAAGATTTATTTTCGAAAATTGTAAACTATATACATACATATTTTTGTGTAAAAAAAAAAAACAATATTATTTTTATTATTAAGCGGTATATTAAACATATTTATGCGCAATACCACAAAAGTGACCTGTGTGTTAAGTAAAACAAAAAAAAAAATAATATAGGTAGATAATTTCACAACATACTTATGCTGCACAGAAAGAAATGTATTCAAGATACAGATGTGGCTAGTTTAAGTATATGAATTCGTGATGGCCTAGTTTAAATACAGTTAAGTATTAAATTATAAGACGTCGAAAGAAAATTGTATTTATTTGTTTATAGGTACCTATTATGTAAAAATGTATCCATTTGTGACCTTTTTTGTGCAGAAATTGGCAGCTTATCAAATTTTGAAGAGTGCGAAATTGAAATTGTCTCATAAAGAAATAAATTCCGAAAAAGTTTGGAAGTCAGAACGTCTGCCAGTTTTTAAAAGTCAACATAACATTGTTTTTTTTTTTAATATTGTTTGTTTGCTAATTCGATTTTTTGTTTTATCTTAAAACTAATAAGGGGTATTCACGATCTGGTGTACCAAGTCTTGTAAAATTGTAAAATTTTATTTTTTTACAACAGACTGTGAACACACCTTTACTAATCTGTAGCAACACTGAAGCAAATGTCAAAATCTGTTTCACATTTGTTCTGAAATATCTTAAGTTTGTGTTAAAAAAATCTTACACCCTTGTATTTTTCTGTTACAATAGGGTTCGGGTATTGTAAAAGTGTAAAAGTGTAAGATTTTGACATTCAGTATATTTTGTTGTTGTTGTGCAAAAAAATGCTACACTTTTACACTTTTACAATGATACAAGACCAAATACACCGGATCGTGAATACCCCTATAATTTTGTATTTTATTACTTCTAAATTAATTTATAGATCTGATTCACACTCTGTCAATTGGAACAAATTGCACCAAATTTCTGTTACACACTTATGGGGTTTTCGTTTGGTAACAAAAATCAATTTATTTTTTATTTAGATCTGTCAAACATCTGATGGGGTTTTTGTTTCGTAACAGGCCGATTCCATTGGCAATAAATTTTCTCGTAATACTAATCCTGACATGAAATCTCCAATGGAGTCGCGTTGATTCTTGTTGTGTTGATATGTCAGCTCTCTCTCTCTTCGATTTTGTCTTGATATCGATGTCTGACATCAAATTTGACAGCTGCGTTTTTTTTTTCTCTTTTTTGTGTTTGTCTCATTATTTTTTGTCTCACGCCGGTAACTACTCTGTTGGCGAACTTAAAAAAAAATTGTTTTTACTTTTCGATTGGCCGTCCGGAACACGTTCCCCCAATAAAACACCCGGAAACAATAGGTCTGATCAAGACTTTTTTTGGGCAGAAATTGGTAGATTGTCAAAACTTGAAGAGTGGCGATAAAATTCTCTCATTGAGAAATAAAGTCCGAAAAAGTCTGGAACAGCTTGTGCACAATTTTCTGCCAATTTTTAAACGTCAACACATTTGTTTTTTTTTTTTATTTCTTTATTTGATGTAAATTCACATTTTTTCTCTTCAAACTAATTATTTTGTATTTTAGTGTTTCTAAATTAATTTATTTACTCAACAAATATTTTTCCACACCAACTACGAACCGTTTTTTTTTTCCTACATGACAAACGTCAGTCTGACAATTGCAAATTTTCTGCCCACAAAAATTTATTGGGCAGGAATTGGCAAGAAATTTTCAGGAAGGGGAAATATTTTACTCTCTCAAGAGCGCTCTCTTCTGCCAAAAACTACCAAATTTGTAAGTCTGGAACAGGTTTTGGCAGAAATTGGTGCCAATTGGCAGAGTGTGGATCAGACCTAAATTTTCTCGTAATACTCATCCTGACATGAAATCTCCAATGGAGTCGCGTTGATTCTTGTTGTGTTGGGATGTCAGCTCTCTCTCTCTTCGATTTTGTCTTGATATCGATGTCTGTCATCAAATTTGACAGCTGCGTTTTTTTTCTCTTTTTTGTGTTTGTCTCATTATTTCTTGTCGCTCACGCCGGTAACTACTCTGTTGTCGAACTTATGGCCTTTTCGATTGGCCGTCCAGAACTGTTCTGACCCCCCACAAAATGACATTTGTTACTCTAAACAGAACAGAAAACGATTCTGGATTTCATTTCAGAATCGAAAACAGAATCACTAATGTCGATTTCGTTTCAACAAAAACATCGATCTGTCGTCGATCCGCCGTCAATTTTCTTCTGAAAATCAAATTCGTTTCAAATTAAAACCAATTTTTTTTCTGGAAAAACAGATCCGTATTGAATCTCTTTTTGGAGACGGATTCAAAACGGGTTTGTGCACAGATTCTTACACACACAACAATATTTGTTTTGAAGTTTCTCAATTGTTGTGTTGTGAATTAATTTTTATTTTGTGCCAGTGTACAGAAAAAGTAAATTAATATATTAAAAACTAAAAAAAAATTGTTAAAAACTTCTTGAAAACAAATATTAAAAAAGTGCAAGTGGGTTTAGGAACTCTCTCGCGTCGGAATCGGGAAATTAAAACGAAATAATGATGTTTTAACGAATTGAAGATTTGTTTTTTTTAGAGCTGCCAAGCAACACACACAGTCCCAAAAATAGATTCGGTCCGTAATCGTTCGTTTCAAAGCCAAAAAGTATTGGTTTTAGTAGCGAATCCTAATTATTGAAACGAAATCGACATTATATTTGCGTATTTGCGCTGCAAATATTTAAGTTTTACATTTATGCAACTCTGACATTCATCATTTACATTTATTAATGCTATGCATTCGTCGGACTTTCGTAACCATGCATTTATGAAAGCACCAAACGTTCTTAAAAATAATCTGAAATGCAGTTGAATTTATTTAAAAAAATATTTTTCATGATTCCGACACGAAATTTAATTTATCAACTAAAGGGTCAGTTATAGCGAACAGGAAAAAAGTTCTAATGGATAATTTATGATAATTTCACGCGTTTTAAAATACAAATGCTAAACTAATCGATGACGAATAACTCAGACATTTTTTTTGGTTTTTTTTTTGTTAAAAACGTATTTAATTATTTTCCTGATGAAAATTCATTTTTCGTGCCAGCTGATTGCCATTTGACACAAAATGGAACAAATCATTCCAATGATTTGGGTCCCAATTTCTCTCGTTCCATTGACAGAATTGTGGACGAAAAACAATCAGGAAAATTTGATGGCAGACTAGAAGTGAGGCTTGCCAACTGAAATTATTTTCCTGTTTGCTATAAACGACCATTAGGAAAAAATATTCACTTTCATTCTGTTTCAACTTTTCCTGATGCGTTTTCCTGTTCGCTATAACTAGCCCCTAAATCTAACACCGTAATGTTGACTGTTCTAACTTGTTTCTAAAAGCAAGTGCAGAAAATCCTGTTCTAAAATGTTCCAAACTGTTCCAAACAGACTCATTGAACACACATTTTTTTACAGGCCGACTCCACTTGATATCTGCATCGCTAATGAAATATCTGTCGTTAATAGCGAGTTTTATTTAGATTTCAAAGAACTCCTCTCAAAATGGAGATTTGATCTTTTAAATGTGTCCAAATTTAATTGTAGTATTGGCCGCGTTCGGTAGCATACCTAAAGCAATCCGGATTGCTTTGTGTTGTTGTAACGCCTAAGGAAAAACCAGCTAATATATGTTGTCAAACACAAATCTCAAGCTACCCAAAACTTTATTATTGGGGACGTTCACTCAATTATTCTCAGCTATCTGGAATAACTTTCTGTTGTTGTAATGCGTGCAAAACCACATATGATGAAAAAACAGCTGCTCTCATGAAAGATATCTTGAGTTATCCCAAAAAAATTGGAATAACTAGCTTTCCGAGACCAAATGTATAGAACCAGGACTGCAAAATTCGTTGGTATGCGTTTTGCTTTGATTTTTTGACAGCTTTCAGCTAACCTATCTGATTCGTCCACAGATATACCCCGATAGCTTGGTATCCGAGATAACATATCTAATAAGTGAGTGATCGCCCGCATTAATTTGAGGAACAGCTGATTCAAAACTTCAGATTTGTATGCCATACAACTGACTTAACAGAGAAAGCTACCTGGATCGTTCGAAAACAAACCCGCTACTAAGGTATCTTGGCTAACCTATCGGCATTGCACCGAACTCGGCCAAAGCTGAATGACTGACACACACCACATTTCTGAAAAAAAAAAACATCTTCATCATCAGATGAAGACAAAGCAATAAAAAACTCCACTAAATTTATAAAATTTAAATTATTAACGAAAAATTAAAAAATTAGACGAAGACAGGGATTGGCACAATTTCACAATAAATTAATAACAAAATAGTTTCCATTTGATATGCGACAGAAAAAACGTTTATGCACGCATACATTCAGATCAAATCTGCCTACCCACCAAAGATGAGATCTTTCGTGTTGAGATCTGATCTAGATTTGCTCTTTTTTGTTGAAATGAAACTCAAACTTCAAAAAGATGAAATCTTTTGTCAGAAAGATCAGATCTTTTCTTAAATGAAACTCGCTATAAGTATCAGAGCATATATTTTGTCTTGGCTGGGCAGTTCATGTCTTGACAATTCATTCATGCAATAGAGGTTGAGGTGTTGGTAAGGCTGTTTAAGAAGAATTATCAAACATTAATTTCATGAAAAAAATGTGTTTTCACCTGATATACTCCTGTTAATGAACATTAACTAATACAAATGGCGTATATGAAGAATTTAAGTACAAACAATTTTTTATTAAGTTCGCCAACATAGTAGTTACCGCCATGAGAGACAAGAAATAATGAGATAAGCACAGAAAAGAGAAAAAAAACGCAGCTGTCAAATTTGATATCAGCCATCGATATTAATGGGGGCGTTCGGTAGCGCACAGCTTTGCTGTGCAATACGTTCGTTATTGTTGTAATACGTGTTAAATGTCTGTCAAATAACAGCCGACGACCATAACAACGAACAAAACATATGATTTCCAAATCGAGCCCAAGCTAGCGCTAAATTTCTGGTATACTTATGTCGATTTCGTTTCAATAATTAGGATTCGGTACTAAAACCAATACTTTTTTGCTTTGAAACGAACGATTACGGACCGAATATCTTTTTGGGACTGTGTGTGTTGCTTGGCAGCTCTAAAAAAAAACAAATCTTCAATTGGTTAAAACATCATTATTTCGTTTTAATTTCCCGATTCCGACGCGGGAGAGTTCCTAAACCCACTTGCACTTTTTTAATATTTGTTTTCAAGAAGTTTTTAACAATTTTTTTTAGTTTTTAATATATTAGTTTACTTTTTCTGTACACTGCCACAAAATAAAAATTAATTCACAACACAACAATTGAGAAACTTCAAAACAAATAATGTAGTGTGTGTAAGAATCTGTGCACAAACTAGTTTTGAATCCGTCTCCAAAAAGAGATTCAATACGGATCTGTTTTTCCAGAAAAAATTGGCTTTAATTTGAAACGAATTTGATTTTCAGAAAAAAATTGACGGCGGATCGACGGCAGATCGATGTTTTTGTTGAAACCAAATCGACATAAGTTGTTCTATCTTGTTTTGAAGTTTCTCACGAATCTTTCCTGTTCTGTCCTGTCCTAATGTTATCGTCACTGAACAATCTTAAAAATCAATGTATTTTTAATTTAGATCTGTCAAAAATCTGATTGCTTCGATTGGTCAAAAAAATTTTTTATTTTTTTATTTTAATAGTGTTTTCGGTTGGTAAATTCAGATTACAATTTAAAAATTGAGTTTTTTTTGTGACGAATGGAATACAATAGAAATTGATTTTTTTGTGACTTTGTATTAGTGTAATTTCGTGGCTGTGAAACTAGTAACAGTTTATTTAAAACTGCTTCAATTTGTGTATTTGGATTAATTTTCTTTTATATTTTGTTTAACTTTAAACAATTGAGACAAATTACAATTTTTCAAGCGGACAGCTGATATTATATTTGTATTGGTGCAAGGAGGGGTAAATCTGTTGAAAAATCGAGATTTGCAAAAATGATCTAGATTCAAAAATAAATCAATTTATTATGCCCAATGGTACACAAAAAAGGGAAAATCGGTGTTTTGACAGATCTAGATGTAAAATAAATTAATTTATTTTAACAAAGGAAAACCTCATTAATCAATTTTGCAGATCTGGATTTTTCGGCAGAAAAACTTTTAATTTTAACTTTAAATTTTAAATGCATCATAATTGACAGCCATCAGTTTGACAAGTTCTTTTTTGATAATAATTTGTTTCGATTGGAAGGAAGAATTAAAATAGTTTTGAGTTCAAATGGAAACAGTTTTAAGTGAATTAATTTATTTGTCCAGCTCATTAGCTCTTTTTCGAAGTTTCGGAAATTAAAAACAACATTTGAATCAATGTTTGGCAGCTAGCTGGTTCACAGACACAAATATGTACCAATAAGCAAATAAAAATCAATCTGACAATGTAATCGAATCGTTACGAAAAAATCAATTTATAGAACAAAATATAAATGTACCAAACCAAAACCCCATTACAAATTTGTTAGTTTTGGGCAGAAGAGGGCTCTTTTGGGAGAGTAGAATATTTCCCCTTCCTGACAATTTCTTCCCAATTTCTGCTAATTAAATTTTTGTAGGCAGCAATTTGGACAGAAAATTTACAATTGTCAAGCTAGTATTAGACGGCCCTTGTAATGTGTCATTGCCGTGACACTCTGACGTCACTATGACGTAGTTGTCTGTCCTAAAAGTGTCACGTCGTGTGATCGTCATTGTTTTGCATGTCATTGCCGTGACAAAAACAATGACAGGCACCGCGACACGTCACTTTTAGGTCATTGCAATGACAAATTGTCGTGACCGTGTGATAGCCCTTTCATTGTTGATGGGACACCGTGACACGTTGCCTGTCGCTGCAAGGACTGTGTCCCAACCGTTCAACGACAGGAATTTCTCCCATATCATTATTTGTCACGGTTGGGCATAGTTACATAAGTACCTACCTACAAATGCATATTTGAATAGATTTTAATTATGTAAATTTGGAGGGTAATTTGTACCTTTCTACATAGATGGAACCTAGGTATGTAAATATGGACATATAATAATGGAAGTGAAGGATATAGGTGGGTAGGTAATTATATATATGTGACGTTTGACAAAAATGGTTTAGTTATAGTTTGAGGGAAAAAAGATGCCATTTGAATTCTTAGTCAAATACCGTAAATTTTCTTCTGTTTAAATGATAGCTAGTACCAATTCTCAAAATTTTTTTTATCAAAATCGTTGGAGACGTTTTCTAGAAAAAAAAAGCTTTTCCTTAACAACCAAGACACAATGACTCGATTGATCGAGGCCGTGTGATCGTCACTGTTAAAAATGATAAATGTCATTGCAGTGTAGGCTCACCGCCAATGATCAACTGTTTGAGAGTTGTCACGTCGTGTGATAGTCATTGTTTTGCATGTCATTGCCGTGACACCGAGATACAAATATCACCGTGACACACTTTGACGTTCATTGTATTTTGGGACAACAATGACAGACATGTGTCATTCGTGTGATAGTCATTGTAGCTAGCCATGACACGATTACCTTTGTCACAACAATGACGGCGGTAGGACCTATTTTGTTGTGACGTCAAAGTGTTACGGCAATGACACATTACAAGGACCGTCTAATACTAGCTTCAGATTAACGTTTGTCACAAAGTAAAAAAAAAACCTCTCGTGGCTTGTGTGGAAAATTATTTCGCAGTTTTTGAGCAAACGACTCCAAATCGGATCGAATTAGTATGGAAATTACACCACGGAGCCATTATGTGAATGTAGTGTGAGAGATAGAGTTTTCTATTTCACCATAATCAGCGAAAACCGAACCTAAATGGAATCCAAAACCGATTCAAAAAAATTGATATAATCTTATAAGAAATATATGCTCTTTTATAAATATTAAACACTTCTTTGTTTTTTATTTGACAATAATACAGTTTTTCCACTTTAAAATATTATTTTAAAAGCTCTTTACAAGTTGCCATGTGTATCGTTACAAAAGTTGAAAATATTGGAATTTATGGTAGGTCGGGCTTATTTTTGTAATAAGTTAAAATTTGTGATATCAAATTGGTTATTTTAAGAAATAATTTCATGTAAATCTTTAATAAATATTTTCAAAAATACACTTTTATTTTGACGTTTAAAAAATGGCTAAAATTGTTGTTCAAAGCGTTCCCGTATTTTTGTAAAACTCTGTTGCTCTCTGAGAGATTTTTACCCGCACTCTTGGAAAAATGACAGTCTTCACATTTTTGTGCACAAAGTACTGGAACACACTTCAGTATCTCTTCATTTGTCTTCATTTCTAGTCCATAAATAAATAATACTCCCCACTCGAATATTGACTGATCTCGATTCTCATTCTTCTCTTTACATGCGCCCTCAGAAAATTTGTTAATGAGTGTTCGACACTCAGTTTTTTTGGATTCCAAAGTGGTTCCCAAGTGAACCGAGAAATTCGGTCCATAATTTTGCTTGAGGGTTTTTTTTTTCATATTTTGCACTAAAGGGATTTTGACTACCCTTAATATGATCGAGCACAGTGCGAGCGTTAGGATGTACATTAGTTTTGAAGCTTAGAATATCAAAATGGGAGGGAAAAATCGACCATGTTAAAGCATTCCACATTCGGTTAGTACGGCTAAAGAAAGAATCTCTGTACTTGACAGTACGTCCGAAATTGGGCTCAAGGGTAAACTGATGAGCATTCCTAGAAGCGCAAGTATTACGGTTGAATATTTTAAGGGGAGGAATACAACTGGCTACTTCGCTATAACACTGTTTATAAAAATAACGATAAAATAGCGAAATACATGAAACATTTCGACGATCTTTGAGAGATGTAAATGTTTCTACTCTAGTTCTATTGGAAATCATTCTTAGAGCTCTATTTTGAATTCTATCCAAAAGATTCAAATGAGTTTTAGGAGCTCCTGCCCAAATATGAGAGTTATGCTCACGTTTTGGTCGGATGAAGGCCTTATAGATTACAGCCAGACGGTGAGAAGAATTTTTTGCATCTTCGAAGAAAACCTAAGCACTTTGCAGCGTTTTTGGCGACATAGAATATGTGTTCATTCCAAAAGAGGTGGTCTGTGACGCACATACCTAGGACTGAAAGCTGATCGGTTTCTTGCAAGTGCCGCTCATGGATAGCAGCATGGGGGGTGGGTTCTGCTTTAACGAAAGAAGATATCATTGAGTTTTTGAATCCCCATTCGACAATGCTGTCGAGAGGTGTGTATCGACGAGGAAGTAAAACCATATTAAAGAAAAATTGTCATTAAGGCCTATGCCGAATTCAATTGTAATAGAAAAATGTTTGAATTACGAAAAAAATTATCACAAAATTCATTGGTAATGGTTATTTTATATATATCAGAATTCTGCGATCGTTTCTTTTTTCGTAATTCGTCGAAAGTCTCGAACTACGATGCAATTCGTAATAGGGCTTATGTTTGCATAGATAACAAATATTGCTTATATATCTGTGTTATTTCATTATAGCCCCAACTATAATATTATCCGAAACCAACTTGTAGGTGGCTGGCCGGCGGACGTTATAGTGTTGAAAATTTGCCAGAAATGTTAGCAAAAAATGTGTCGATCCATTGTACAACAAAAAAAAAACTGCAACAAAAAGTGCACATCAATATTTTTTTTGAAAATGATGTAATGGAAACACATCAAATTTAACTTTTTCTACAATATGTATGTACTTTCAATGTTCTTTGAATGAACAACAACATCTTGATCGCCAAGTTCTTGTTTATTTTTGGTTGAAATCGTAATTATTTCACGACTTGCAAGATCATAAGAAATACAAAGGAGTCTGATGATCGACCTATCACCCCGCGCCGTGAAATAGAAATAATAGAAATAAAATTCCAGCCAAAAATAATAATAAGTAAAATGCACGGCTGGATCGCAGGAACTTGCTCTTATGTTCGATCACATTGTATGCAAAAGATTTCTATAAAAAATCTAAATTTATTTTTAAAGTAATTTTTTACTTAATTTTTTATATATACAAAATTTCTTTAATTTTTTTTTTCTAAAACAATTGTATGAGAATCTTAATTATTGAATAATATAAACTTAAAAAAAAAGATTAATCAAATAGCTCCAAAAAAGGATTGGATAAATTTGAATTTATGAGAAAAAATATTTAAAAATCTGTTCAGCGGTTTTTGAGAAAAAAAGGTTTTTTAAAAAAAATTTTGAAAATATTTTTCAAAAAAATTCAGCAAATACATATGCATAACTATAATTTTTGAAAAAAAAATTAATAAGCAGTTTTCAAAATGCATACATTTTTAATTTTTTTAAATACTTTTAAAAATACAAAATAAATATTAATTAAAAACATTGGTACGCAGTATAAATTGGGCAACCTAAACCTACATATGTGTGAAACTTCGAAAGAATCGGTAAAGTCATGTCCTATGAGTACCGTTTTTATACATTTAAAAAAAAAAAATTTCAACCGTATGATCCGTAGTACCTAAACAGCTGCACTGATTTTTTAAAAATCAAAATCATTAGAGCCGTTTCCGAGAAAAATAGGCTTTAAAGTAACGCTTATATGGCAGGTACCGTTATTTTTTGATCTTAAAAAAATCAATTTCCCCTCTGTACAATACTTAAAAAACTATACCAAGTTTGAAGCAATTCGGTAGGTTTCTATACTACATACAGACAGACGGACAGAATTTTTAGACCATCTTTTTTCGTCAAAAGATAGTCAAAACTTTTTTTTGGCGAATGCATAACTTGCCTTATAGTACCTATAATTGCAAGTAAAAAACTTGGTGGTAGCTAATTCAAGTTGTATGTAGTTATTCATTCAAAAAAACATTAAATAATATGAAAAGTGCTTAAAAAAGCATGGACTCATACAAAATTGAATATACATATGTATGTACATATATTATGTACCTAACATATTTATTTTTTCTTGTTTTCTTTTTTTGAAAAGACTGACAAAATGTGGAGCGTTTTCTTCTTTCACAAATTTGTATGATTCTTCTACAGTTTTCTGTCGTCTAACAAAGGGAAAAGTATAATTGATTAAAAGTATACTAAAACTTTTGGTAATGAAGAAATTTGTATTAATGTTCAGGTGCCATAAACTTAGCCAAGGATTTGTAAGCAGGTCCTGCTAAAAAACCCCGATCTTTTATGTTTTACTGTTAAAAATTATTTCAAAATTTAGGTAACGAAATAATTGTTGTTCTGTGCATTCAATACTCATTATGGCACACACAATCGGTAACTAGGATGCTACCTGAATTCAACTTGCATCTGAAAATCCAATCAGAAATGGTAAACATTATTCTGGCAAGTGGAAGGATGTATATTTTTTCGCTCATGAGCCCCTTTCCCAGAAGCAACAAGATATGTATGCTATGGAAAAAATAACAAAATCTGACTGCTTGAAAATACGTAAGGGACAAACCTTCTTTGTGTTCAAAAGTATTGTTAGTCTGACAACGTTTGTGTGTATTTTGATCTTTCCAAATATAATTATACTTTGGTGGGCATATGGGTTATAGGTCAGTTTTTTTCCAATGAAATGAAACAAAGATTTTGGTTTAAAACAACGTTTCGTTGATGATCACGAACATCCTCAGGTTTATTTTAAACACATTATAAGAAAAATCATTATTTTAGTTAAATTATAATTTAAAATGCCAGTCTATCAGCTGACTTAGTTATATTTAAATGTGATGATATAAATGTTTAAAAATTGCAAACATATACCTATTTTGTATGTTGAACAACACAAGGTATACATTTTTATATTCAGTTTTTGTATGATTACATACTTGCTTTTAAAGCACTTTTTCGTATCATTTAATGACTTTGAATGCCCAACAACAACTTGAGTGTGCTACCACCAAGTTTTTTCTCAATTATTTTTGGCTGGAATTATAGCTATTTCACGACTTGCCAAGGTCGATCATCAGATTCCTTTGCTCTAGTGCTGCTGGTCTACTTTTTCATTTTAATTGAAAAACTTCTTGTGCCTTCATCGTGTATTGAAGCATGACCAGCCGCTTAGTAGCCAACGCACTTCGCATCACGCCACCGAGTCCACATGATCCAATCTAATGCAGGTTTTTTCTGTTTATCAATTGCATTGAAACGACTAGCGCTTTTATTAGCCACACATTTTTAAATAAATATTGCACTGGAAGTTTTTTTTTTTATTGACCTGGAGTCTACTAAAAAACTTCCATTTATATATTAACTGGAGAGGTCACCTATAAATTCCTATAAATATTGCACTTTCAGTAAAAAAAAAATACTTTATACTTATTTCACAGCACTAAACTTTATATTTTGAATAAGATTAATAAGAAGAAGACTAAAGCATAGACATGAATAATGATAAAATGCATATCAAATGCATATAAGCTGGTGTTAAGGGGATCTGGGACGTTTTTCTGTTTTGTTCTCTCAATCAGGATCTTGTAGTGGGAAGCTACACTTTCAAGATTCATTTTTTTGTTAACTGTTTTGCTTAATGTGCAGTTTTTCTATAATCATACTTTTGTTGTAGTGTTGTTCTCGTCGCATTATTTTTGCATTATCAAAGTTTGGTTTATGGGTGTGAGTTATATAATGGGTTGCCAACGTCGGTTTTTGTGTTGAATTGAATTTCAAATCTGACTTGCGTACGGATATTCTCCTTTTTTAATTTTTGTTTCTTGGTTCGAACATATATTCGAATTTTCATCTTTTTTGCCGATGCATCTTATTTCGTAGATAATGTTTTATGTCGTTTTTATTTGGAAATCCGGAAGCCTTCCGGACTCTTCTGAAACCGTTCACTTGGGAAAAAATGACAGTTCTAATTCTAAAAAGAAGAGAATTTTGCTTCTGGATTTGAAATCAGAATCAGAACAAGAAGTACTCACACATTCATATACTTGAACGTCACACTCGACCGTTGTCATTTTTTGTATCATAATTGTGCAACAAACATTTTTTTTGAATTTGAATATTCTTACGTACACAATTATTTTCTCACATACAATATCATTAAAATTCAGAATCGTCAGAATCACATAAAGTGTTCAGTTGGGATCCCTGATCGGAGAAGAATTCCGGATTGCCAAATAAAATCGCCATTAGTCTTCCATAGCATCTACTTTTGTTTTTATCTAAGTTGTTGTTGCTATATTATAGTTTTGCTTGTCAATGCTAGCGTTCACTCATTTATTCTGAGCAATCTGGAATAACTTTATGTTGTTAAAACGCGTGCAAAAGCACATCTGATGAAAAAAACAGCTGTTCTCATGAAAGCTATCTTCAGTTATCCCAAGAATTATGGAATAACTAGCTATCCGAGAACAAATGTATTTAACAGCTGACTTGAAACTTTATTTTGTATGCGTTTTGTTTTTATATTTTGACAGCTTTCAGCTAACCTATCTGATCGGACCACAAATATGCTCCGATAGTTAGGAATCCGAGATAATATATCTAATAAGTGAGTGAACGCCCGCAAGAAAACTGGATTGTTTAAATCTGTCTACTATGTGTTTTATGTAGATGAACGATTTCTATTTAAGAGGTAGAGGTCGGTTTTTTATTCATTAATGTATATTGGCTTGTAATTTACAATTAAAACGTGGGTTATATTCGATGGGAAACTGTTGATTGTCAGGTTATGATTTTAAAGTTTAAAAATGGGCAGAAAATTTGTATTTCCTTTCTACACTTCAATTTTATTTCTGTTTGAAAAAATTTTATCCCCACTCTTCAAATTTGATAAGCTGGCAATTTCTGCTAAAAAAACCTTGGATCAGAACTTATTTAAAATTTAATTGGAAAAATAAATCGAGTTTATACTCGACATGCTAGAATGCTTTGAATAAAAAAAAACGTTTGACTGGAATTTTGTTCCAAAAACTGTTTCCATTATGGTCGGTTTTACAATAGCAACAGCTTTTTTGACATCAGCCCAGTGATTCTCAATTGGATTGTGATCGCATAAAGCAACAGCACTTTCTCAAGAATATCAACATAGACGTTTTGATGCATGATGGCTTAATCCGATATATACTACCATTCCATAGTAGGAAAAACAAGCCCATACCAATTATAAATAAAACAAATAATTAATAAAATCTATCAAAACTTAATGAACCTAATGACGTTTTAGACATTCAAATGATCTTAACACTCTTCAGCTTTTAATTTATTTTTATTCATACACTCAAATATTTTTACAAAAACATAATAAGGGTATTCATGCAAGGAGATAATGTTCCGCTTTGCGGAAAGATATATCTTTCCGCTGAACGTTTGCATGAACGCCCCCCTCAAAAATACATGCGTAAATGTAGGAAACAATCAGGTGTTCATTTAACTAACTTTATGAAGTTTATTCATACTCTTTCTACTTCAAATTCGTGAGATAAATTTATCTGATTTGCAGAATATTTTTTCCATACAAACTTTGTCATTCCATTTCTGCTGAGATAAAATTTCTGGTTTTTTGAGGTTTATCCGGGTTTTCAGCCGTTTCATGAATACCCCTAGTAATACAAAAATATACATGTATCAGATTTATAATACGAAAAATTATCATTATACATAATAATAAAAATAATTAAAATTAATAATTAATTCCTGAGTTGGAGAGGAAGGTAGACGGACAAATAATAATAATGGTTTAAATGTTTTATTTATTTTTAAATGCTAGAATGGTAGGTATATTTAGGGTTCACTATTCCAATATTCGTGGGCTTAGAACATTTTTTTGTGCCGTTAATGTTCGTCCATACTGTGTAAACCAACTTTAACCACAATATGGTTTGTGCTCAAACACAAATCTTAATTTCATGTGGTTAAAAATCGCGGTAAATAAGCACATCATACACACATGCCCAAATTTAGGCAGAAATTCAACTTTAACGAATTTGATGCTCTGTCCGACTCCATTCAAAGAATTGTTTTCCATTATCCTCACATTGAAATCGTCAGTACGGGCGATTTCAATGTAAACAACTGCAGCTGGCTCCGCGTTTCGAGGAAGACAACACACGAAGGAAGGTATGGTAAGGTCTTGGTGGAGTTAAATCAACAGACTCAGTTTATTGATGAGCCAACTCGAAGTCAATCCTCCAACACTCTAGACTTGTTTCTTAGCTTCGACCCTCATATATACAATGTGAGTACATTAACGCCTCTCATTTTTTCATGTTAAAACGCCTCAGTTATAGAAAAATCACCTAAGAGAACCGTTTGGCAGTATGAGAAAGCCAACTGGGACGGTCTCAATAATTTCTTCAGGAACTTTAACTGGTCACTATGCTTCCCCGGTAGTGACATAGATTCCAGCGGAGATAGTATAACAATATTAATTTTTCGCGGAATGAGAAATTTCATCCCGAACAGTGTGAAATCTATCAAACCGAAAGAAAGTCACGGTTTTGTTTCGAGCTGTAGAGAGGTTATTTGGGTTAGAGCAGTAAGTTTCCGGAATTATACAGCTAACCCCATTGAGTAAAACTGGAATAAGTTTCAACAAGGTCGAAAGACGTGCAACGTTCACATTCAAAGAACCAAATTTTTGCTTAAAGACTTTGATATACACAAATCCGCTGGCCCGGATAGTATCCCTCCCATCGTTCTTAAGAGGGTTCTTCAAAGGTGGTTAAACCATCTGTCCTACTTTACTGGTCTCTTTCCGAGTGGTTGGAAAACGGCATTTGTCCAGCCTGTCCTTAACGACACCCCTTATTTTCAAGGTCATGTAAACGTTGATTAATTATCGGCTCAAGAAATATCGTGAAGACCGAAAGCTCCTAATGACAGGCAGTCTGGCTTTCGTAGCAATATGTCCACTGGTGATTTGAGGTTATATCTCACCGAACAGTCGCATAAATCTTTGCATTGTCTTGGAGAAAGTAAGATTATTGCGCTTGATATTTCAAAAGCGTTTGATATGGTTTGGCATTAAGCTCTCTTATTGAAAATGCATACATTTGGTATCTTGTCTTCGTTGGGTTAGGAATTACCTTTCGGGCCGCTTGCAAGTTGTATTAGACGGTTTAAGTCTGATATTAATAAACTAAATGCTGGTGTGCCCCAGGGCTCCCTTTTGTCTCCGACTTATTTTTTTATTTTCATCAATGATCTCTTGTCTGAAACATCAAATGCAATATATTGTTTTGCTGACGACAGTACCCTCACCTTTTCGTATTCGTTTTTAAATTCAACTCCTTGTACCTTGGATGTGGAACTGCAACGGCAGCGTATGATAAGCTCATTAAATTCAGATCTCGACACCATTGTCCAATGGGGAGCAAAAAACCGCGTACAATTTAATGCTTAAAAAAATCAGTGCTGTCTTTTGTCGTTAAAGTAGAACCCACCTGCAATGCCACTGTCAATAAACGGTACTTGTATAGAAGAAACTGATCGACGACCCCAGTGATCTAAGACACATAGTGATTCACCAGATATATCGCTTCATTAGAGGCTTTAAATGGGTTAACTAAAGAGTTAATATCTCTTCACGTGGTTTCACAATGTACTTATCTGAGTTCTAAGTGTGTCGGCCGTTTTGCTGACAGCCACTTCAACCTAACCTAACCATGAATACCCCTAATGTTTCAACCAACTTACACATGTAAGTTAGAAACTATACCCCAAGTAAGATAAAAATCATCTGAGTAGCTTTTAAAATAAACTTATTAAATCAGAGTTACCACTACTTCGTTTATGGTAATTAAGTATGCTTACTACTGCAACCCTGTAAGAGCTTTAAAGCAGTACGGCATCTATTAAGTCAGAGTGAGAAATATCCTACCGAAAATATAAATTGAACAGAGTATAGTAAATCAAAGTTAAAAGTGTTTGTTCTTGATGGAAGACGTTCCACTAGAAGGATTTGGACCTTGTGTCATTTTATTCGCTCGAGGTTGAACACGACTTTAGGATTTTGTTTTTCTTTACTCAAAGTTGACAGTTTCAACTCCTAATTTAGAACTATTTTTCGGTTTTAAAAAATGGACTACCTCGACCCTTTATCGTTCTCGTCTTTCAAAAGCCAACAACACTTCTGCTAATAAGGGATTCTTTGGATTGCATGATAGATGGTTGAAAGTTTTATTTACATTTATTAGGTTTATGATTTATCCATAGATTATGTGAATTAAGACGATTTACAGAATCATTGATAATGTTACGATGTGATGTACACTGGTCAATCCAATTGGCCATTATAATTTTGTTTAAAGCAAGCATTTCAACCGTGTTTAGTAGGGTAAAACGAGTATGCTTTTTTGCTAAAAGAAACGTCTTATAAATTTTGTATTTTTATTTTATTTATTTGCGTATGTACATACTCGTATGTAGAAAAAAAATTTAAATCTAACAAAAACAACTTGTAATTTGTATGCGCTCTACACAGCCTTATTTTTTTTAAATTGCCAAATGAATATTCTAATGCATTGGAAAAAAAACTGTTTTCGGCTCTTCATTTGGATAAACAACATTAGGTACCTTGTGGTTTTTGACCACCATTATTTATTATTCTTAAATTTGCAATTTCCAATACACATACTCCCGAAACTTGAATTTGAAATTCAATAAACACAACAAAATTTGAATCAACAATTTTAAAACTGTATGAGCCAAATTTTCGTATCCAACCCCGGTGGACAACGCGACAGAGGAAGGCCTTATCTTAGGTGGCGCGATCAAGTGGTGAACGACCTCAACCAATTTGGTGTGTGTAACTGGTGGCAGCTTGCTAGGTACCGGGCTAGCTTGAGAGGTTTGCTGGTTGAGGCCGTGATCCATCCTGGATTGTAAGCGCCATCTAAAGTAAAGTAAGAGCCAAATTTTCAAATTTTAACCCCCGATTTGAGAATTTAAGTATCGAAAAAAAGCAATTTCGTCTTCTGTCCAATTCAATTTTTTTATGAATTGTGAAGTTTGTCAAATTATTAGTTTAAGGAAATTTGAAAATAGCGAAAAAATGACATAAGGGATTGTTAATATAACGGGTGGCCCGAATTGCTTCAAACTTGGATATAGAGTTTTTTAGGTATTGTACAGAGCGGAAATAGATTTTTTTAGGTAAACAAATAACGGTACCAGCCATATAAGCGTTACCTTAAAGCCAATTCTTCTCGGAAACGGCTCTAACTATTTTAATTTAAAAAAACTAAGTGCAGCTTTTTAGGTACGACCGATCATATGGTTGAACAAAAAATTTAAAAAATGTCTTAAAACGGTACTTTCCATAGGATCGTTTTTTTGCTTTCGACTATCTCCTAAATGACTTAACCGATTCTTTCGAAATTTCACACATATATAGGTTTAGGTTGCCCAATTTATACTGCGTACCAATATTTTTAATTAATATTTTTTTTTGAATTTTAAAAGCATTTAAAAAAATAAATTTATATTTTGAAAAGTGCTTATTATTTTTTTGTCAAAAATTATAGTTATATGTATTGGCGTTTTTGAATTTTTTTTTGAAAAATGTTTTCAAAAAGTTAAAAAATTTTTTTTTTTTTCAAAAACCGCTCCACAGATGTAAATTTCTTTTTCTCATAAATACAAATTTATCCAAGAAATAAAATTGCGTACTATTTTTGAGCTCAAATTAGTTTAAGTATTTATTTTAGAATTTTAAATTATTCTTTCTTTGATTAAGCCGTTTTTGTTTTTAAGTTTTTAAAATATTTAATATTGTCATACTAATTTTCTTTTGAAAAAAATCAAAGAAATTTTGTATATATACAAAATTAGGTAAAAAACGACTTTAAAAATATATTTTGCATACGATGTCGAACATAAGAGCATTTTAATTTTTAGTCAAAGCTGAACAAAGACGGGGTGCAAGCAGACTCAATGTTTCATAAAGCTTTAAAACTGAAGTGCTTATGTTTCTTGGAATTTTTATGGTGTTTATTGACATTAAACTTGTTGGACAAAACTAAAAAAAAGTTTAATTATTTATGTCGATGTTATTTTTTTGTAACTGAATACTTACTTATTTTCACACAACTCTATGGGTTGCAATTATCTCTTAAATATTTTCTTTTGACTTTGGCATTGGAAGCTTCACTTTTCGAATCAATAAATATCATATTCAATGCGGATTTTAAAATTGAGAAACCAATTTTAGTATAAAAAATACTATTTGCCAAATAATGTTTGTTTCGAGTCGAGAATTGGCAGCACCTATTTTAGTTCAATTTATTGTCCTCGATTGTATTTTTATAATTGGGGGCGTTCACTCATCTATTAGTTATGTCAAAAACCAAAACAAAACTCAAATCAAATGAAGTTTGCAGACAGCTGTTCTATACATTTATTCTCGGATAGCTAGTTATTCCAAAATTCTTGGAATAACTAAAGATAACTTTCATGAGAACAGTTGTTTTTTTTATCATATGTGCTTTTTGCACGCGTTACAACAACAGAAAGTTATCCCAGCTTGCTAAGAATAAATGAGTGAATGTCCCAATTGGCAGCATATAAACTTGGGAAATGACTTTGTAACAAATAAATTTACTTGACAGAAAATAGTTGTTGTCGGGAAACTTTGGAAGCAATTAAACAAAATATTTAGATTAGAATTTTTTTATTATTTCTTCAAAACGTTTTCCTAAATTATTAAATCCCATCTGCATAAACATAAACAGTCTTATTCATTACAATATTTTCTCTTTTACGACACACAAGAGAAAAATTTTAATATACCGCTGCTGCGAAGTATATATTGCTTAAGATAAGTGTCACGATTGCAAGATCTTCCAATATTTTTTTTTTAATTTAACTATATGCCTGTAAGACCTAAGGTCTTTTAAATGCAACCTGAATTGCACGGCATTAGTTTGGCACAGTGGATTTGAGAACCAGGTATTGACTGTCTCATTTTAATCCATGGGCTGCATCCAATTAAAATTGGAGGTATAGAAAAGAATGCGCCTAGCGTGGGGATCGAACCCACACGTCCTAGTTAGCAATCAAGCACTTTATCCACTACGCCATTGCCGCCCACAAGATTTTTCGAAAAAAAATTGACCAATTTTCTATCAACCATGTAAACACCTTATTTTATCTGTCAAACGTGAAAGAAAAAAAAATTGGCAGATTTTTCTATCAAAAAATTTGCAGACTTCTTCCAATCGTTGGAACTAGTCTAAAAACACAATTTCTTATTGCCAAATAATTGGACGATTGTCGACTATGTCGATGTTTTTGCTAACATCATCCAATTTTTAATTGGCAAATCATTTTTACTTGCTATATAGGTACTATAGGTCAAGTAGGGTAAAAATAGAACTCGAGATTTTGATTAAACTTGACATAATCATGATGGAGAAGACCAATCTACCATCACAATTATCAGAAACGGCTATAACTTTCTAATTTTACTACTACTAATACTAATTTTCGAAAAATAATTTTTGAATTTTTGAAAAAAAAAACTTTTTTTTGAAAATTGAATATTTCGAAGACAGGTGGCTGATTTTTTTTATGAAACTTTGTTTTAATGTTTATATTATTAAATTATTAAAACTACCAAACCAATTTTTTTTTTGAAAAAAATTAAAGAAATGTAATATGTATATAAAAAATTAGGTTAAAAACGACTTTAAAAATATATATATATCGTTTCTATTAGGAATCTTCTGCATACGATGTGACCGAATATAAGAGCAAGTACGTGCGATCCAGTCGGGCATTTTTTTTTTTTTTTTGTAAATTGAGGGAGGAAACAACAAAATTAATTAATTCGCTTTCAAAAAGATTAGAAGTGTTTTATAAAAGCAAGAAAATGGATGCGGGAATAAATAAGAAGCTGCTAAAGTCACCGTTTGTCAAAATAGCGAAGAAGAAGTCTTATAAAAATAAGGTCGTAAAGTATTGGACCAGGCGATGTTTGTGGGATGCAGGTTGTGCAGAGTATAAGCTACTTAAGGACACCGTTTGGCAAGTCGATGGAGACGGCATTGAGATGGCCGTCAACGAATGCAAAGACAAATGTTCGAATCTCCGCACTACCATCAACTATAACCTAGAGGAAATGGGAAAAAAGGCCAGGCTAGTCCGACGACAATAGCTGAGTTTTATTATCTACGGGTCTGTGTCTAGGTTATTTTTTAATACGTATTACAAAAACAACACGAGATCCAGGTTTCTATCTGGGTTTGCAAATATTAGTATTAAATTCGGCGAACAGAGGGGTACATATGGGTTATTGGCGATAATAAAACACCGCTAATATTTTATAAATGTTTTTTTTTTTCACAACTAGCTACTTTCACAAATACTTTACTTCTAAAATAAAGTTTCATATTCTATATCATCTGTCAAGAAATTTTTGATATTCTAAGTCTAAAGTCTAAATAGAAGGGAATTGGCAACTCATAGCTGCTATTGGAAGACGACAGTTCGGCCAATATTGGAAAATCGCCCAATCGTGTAAATTTAGCTTTAGTCAACGATCGAGACAAGACTGGCTTCCACACAACATCGCAGTTGCGGCTTGGTGCATGCCAAAAAAAAAAAACATTTAAAAAAGGGAAATTAATATGGGTGATGTTAAATGAGTTTTTGATACAAAATTCCTTTATGTAAGTTCTATATTACCTACCAGCGCGTTTAGCTTATGGAGCGGCTATGCGTACGCTGAAAGAACTTTGACATTGTCTGTGCCACTCTATTGCATTATTTGTTTTTACTAAATTCTACTGTATTATTGTTATATCTCTCACTTGCAGACATTAAAATACATCTTCATTTTCACTATTTGGCATTTCACAATGATAGTTTAAAGGGAAATTCACAATGAAACTCGTTTCAAGTTACGTGCTCCCAAAAATTATTTGTTTTGAGTTAAACAACGATCGACAATCCTCGATTGTATCAAGTTTCATGTTGACACCACAGCTTTGGGATATCTTTGAGCAACTCAAGTTGAAAATCAATAAAAACAAATACTCAGATTCTAGTAAAATTCCTCAAGTTAATTCTTAATACAATATCAATTTTTTTATATGGGTTGGTGATATCTAAACAAATTTATGTACAAACTGTATTTAATAGGCTTAAAATTATATATCAATTCTGAATTACAAAGAATTAAATATATAAACGGTGATTTTTTAAGAGCTTGGTTTTTGAAAATTCAAAAAAACGCAGAAACTTGTAAAAAGTGAATGAAATGTTTATTTGGATCGATAAATCAATTTCTGCCATTTACTTTTTAAAAATAATTTCACTTAAATGTTGCCCGCGGCTACGCTTCAGGTGGTCCATTCTGAAGGTCCAATTTTGGCAAACTTTTTCACACATTTCGGCCGGAATCTCACCAATGACGCGTTCAATGTTGGCTTCCAAGGCAGCAATCGTGTTTGGCTTGTCCCCATAGACAATAGACTTAACATAGCCCCACAAAAAATAGTCTAACGGGGTCAAATCACATGATCTTGGTGGCCAATTGACTGCGCCAAAACGTGAGATCAACTGCTCACCAAATTCGCCTCTCAATTGATGCATGGTTTCGCGTGAATGTGTGGCATGTGGCACCGTCCTGTTGGAACCACATGTTGACCGAGTTCAATTCTTGCATTTTCGGCAAAAAAAAATCTGTTATCATCGAACGGTACCTTTCTCCATTGACCGTAACCCTGCGGCCTTCATCGTCCTTGAAGAAGTACGGCCCAATGATGCCGCCTGTCCATAAACCGCACCAAACAGTGCATTTTTCGGGATGCATTGGTAGCTGCTGAATTGCCTCTGGCTGCTCTTCACTCCAAATACGGCAATTCTGCTTATTCACGTATCCATTTAGCCAAAAATGAGCCTCGTCGCTGAAGACAATTTTGCGATAAAAGCTTGCGAAACACATTTTTCACAGAGCACGAATTTTGATAATAAATTTCAATAATTTGCAAACGTTGTTCAGGCGTAAGTCTATTCATGATGAAATGGCAAACAATACTGAATCGAAATGTCAAATGTTCGTGGAATTTGTCATGTGTGGTCTGTCAAAAATATAAACGTCAAAAACCAAGTAGCAAAAAAATCACCCGTTACATATGTACATACATGAAAAAATATGTTTAAATAATAAATTTATCAATAAATATTAAATTTTGAACTAGAAGCTAATTTTTCACAACAGTTGTAGATTCATTATTATATCTTGAGTTTATAAAAGTGATGTCGTATAGTACGTTTTTACCTAAAGATAATCCGGTTTAAATTGAGTAGATTAAAAATTAATCTAGAAATCTTTTCACCAGAGAAAAGAAGATTAGTTTGACGTTTCCGCACTGAGGTTGAACCTCAGAAGAAATCGAGTCACTGCGAGAGGAAATTAAAATGCTCAAAAACATTAAAAGTAAAACTGTTCTCAATTTTAACCAAAAATATACGCAATAATTAAACACAAAAAATACTGTTGCTAAAGTACACATTTAAATAACAAGAAAACAAACTCCCAATCTTTAAAATATTTTACTTCGTTTTCTGAAGGATGCATATTGGTTGTCTTTTCTTCGGCGAAGGATGGTCGGATCTCGGGATTGGAATGCAAAAGTTCCTCCAGTACTTCAGTTGGGCCATTATATTGCCAGTGCGTTGTTCGATGAAATCTAGAGCTGTGCTCAATTCATCAATGCTATCATTAACAGCCTGGAATTAAGATTTGTTGGCCGTCGGATTATTTTCGTTTTTTTGGTGCCATTTCGGATTTCGCCTGGTAGTTCAAAATGTTGTGTATTCGCCAATTGGACTTAAAACCGCATTTGTTATTGTAACTTAAGGTCTTTTATTTTTATGCATTTTTAGAAACAAAAACAGAATTTAGGCAACGACAAATTACAACAGACACAAAAATTAAAAATTAAATATTGTATGACAGGAGAAAATTACATTTGGATAGGCCCGTTCCACGAAATAAGTTCTGTTTTTTTTGAAAATCTTCTACTTCGAAGAATATTTCATTGAGATTAATTTCTAATCTTCAATTAAGGAGATTAAAATTTGTATGGGAAATCTTCAAGATTTAGAAGATTTCAAAGAGGATTTATAGTTAATCCAGTTAAATCTGGGTTAAGTGGTAGGTGAAAACGTAGTATTAAACTAACTTTTAATAAACTTTACTTGAATACATAACACATGCATCAAACTTTATATGACATACAAAAAATTCACTATCCAGGTTTTATATTCTGGATCTTATGTCTTGTGTATTTTGTATTCGCGTAAGATCCTCTTGCACATCTCTGAACTCATTTATGGACTCACCAAAGTTTGCTCGAACTTCTCCTGGCTCTTGCAAACATAAGTCATCCCAAAGAGAATGTTTACTAAATCCAGAATTTCTTATTGTTAAGTTCTTCATGTCGCAGTTCCATTATATTGAAACATTTTTTATAATTTTGGAATAAATTCCCCTCTTCTAGCGACGAAAGGATTTTGCCTATGATTTTTTTTTCTGTCGAAATATTTAAACTTCTGCATCACACCTTGCACCATTGGTTGTAATGCTGCTGCCATTTGTGACCTTAAGACCTTAAGTTTGTTGGTGATTTGTCAGCACTGCAATTGCCAACAAAAACCAGGATTTCGTTTTTGATTAAAAAAATAAAAATACCTTGTCTCATTTTTTAACCCAATCTTCATAAAAGTCAGTTACCATCCATGATTTTTTGTTCCTTCGGTATTTTATAGGTAAAGATTTTACTCTTTTTAAACATCGTGTCTTATTGCTTTTTCCGATTAAAAGAATTTTTTTAAGTTTTTGTTTCACACTCATATTTGCTGCAATCGTACATGTCACCCGCTCCTTATTGAGTCTTACCACAGGCCCTCGTAATATATTCGGTCTACGAATCCCAAAAAAAAAAGGATTATATAAGTCCGTCGTACTAAAACATATTTCCTGCGAAATTCGGAGTACGGGAAATTTAACATAACTAGGCCCGAATGAATAGGAAGTTTGACTGGTTTTTTCTACATTCGGAACATTGCTACGAAGGGCTCTGTGAGAGGGGTGACTATATTTGCCGCCGTGACTTTTACTATTAAGAGCTAGGCTTTTATTTGGAAGACATTTATAAAAAAAAGGCCAGTTTCGTGTGTATTAAAGATGCCATCTTCACTATAGCCTTTGAATAGTTTTGGTTTCAAATGCTCACAATCTTCTTTATTAATTGAGGCACTTTCTCTAGAAAGCGTTTTTTGAACAATGCAATTTCCAATTCAAAACAAAAAATATCATACCTACATAAAACCTCTCTACATACAATTTTTTGCCACGTGAACTTACCTTTTTTTTCAACTTATCAAGACAACCTAGTGCCAGTACCACAAAACTACAAGTATCGTACAAATGAGAGGTTTTAACAAATAGCAAAGGTTTGTATACCACAAAACTACAAGTAAACTTGAAACTTAACATATTGTACACACAATTTTTAACAATTGGGATGTTGACAATTTCCATCTTTTCTGTACCACAAAGCTACAAGTGCAATTGAAAATTTTCAACTCATTGTTAGAAAAACGTCGAAATAATACACGTTTTTCTTAAATACCTTAGATATCATTTGGAAATACCATTGAGAAAGAGAGATGTGAAACAACTGCATTAATTTTAACAATACTGTTAACAGTTTGTTTTTACTTTTTGTCTTTATTTTTAGATATTTATATTCTTGCCATTTCATACTCTTTTTTTAATACTGATCCGCGTGTGCATTTTCTTTTTCGATGCCGATAAAAGTAGTGGAGTTGAAGGTATACAAGACGCATTCATTTTTAAATGAAAGTGTCTTTGTTGAAAATGCAGTAAACGCATCAAATAGACCATCTTTTTTCTCGCAGATTTGTACTAATATACTATCTTTATCTATAATTAACACGTACGTATTTGTCTACGCATTGTCTAGCCGTGGCGAGGGTGACTTGTACAACTGAATTGTACAAAAAAGGGAAATTTACTAATTTAACAATTATAGATGTTTTCTTTTGTAGATGATATTGTTAAATTTGTATTGTTTGTAGAATAGGCCTCTTTACTTGCAACAAAGTAAGTTTCTCCTATTTCAATTGCAACGCTTTTAGCCTTGTCTTTTATGATTGACCTTGAAATTAGGAGATTTACATTCCTCACTTCTGTAAACCATTTGGAGACAACCTTATCAACTCGTTCATATTTAAGATGTTTTTTCTCATTGAAGTTTTTTCGTTGCTTTATCTATTCTTCAGTATAGTGGAAAGTGTACTTTGAGGTAAACCCTATTTCATTTATTTGTTTTCCGTAGTTAGGTGTAAAACCTTCAATAGTCTATGAGTATCGAAAAACGCGTGCTCATAGGAGGGTGAGATTCTTTTTTTACTAAAAACACCACCTCCTCGCGATTGCAACTAAGTTGAAACTTATCTTACAATTTATTTTTAACGTATTTAATTAACGTCTTGCAGGTAACTAACTATACGGTGATAGTTCCTGCTTATACCGCGATTTTAGAGCGGTTTCCCGTTAAGTGCACCAGGTCGGAAGGTTAATTCCTTCACAGGCGGCAACTAAATTCGTCTCAGCGATAATTTCGATTATAGTACTATTACAGTGTTGTGATAGCAGTTTTCTATGATTTCGGGCAAATTTTTGTATTTTATCGTTAACCGCGGGAATCCCGAGACCTCTGTGGAGATATTCGTTTCTAATGTACCAAGGTGCGTTTACAAACGATCATAGCAGTTTATTTTTAAATCTTTGTAAGCTATTTAAATTAGAATCTCATCTTGAGAACAACCCCAGAGTTGTATACCTTAAGTCCTGAGAGACATAAGCACCTGCCTGTATTAGCTTGTTTTCGATACAGTGCCTAGAGTGTTTCCCGAAAAACCACTATATATCTCTGAGATTATTATTTAAATCTTCGCATTTATTTTTTACTTGCGGTTTTCATTTTAATTTTTCGTCCAGGGTCATTCCGAGTTATTTTGCCTCATTAGCAAACGGAACTTGGACCGTATTAACAAATACCGGTATCTAATCTATTGATTTTTTAAACGTAAAATCCACATGGACTGATTTTACTTCGTTAAGCGATATCCGCCACTTTTTTGTCAATATTTTATGACCAACTTTAGTTTTTAATCAAAAGTAAGATACTTTCTTCCTGAGACTAAAATTCGTGAATTCCTCTTTCTAATTTAGAAATTTGAAATTTTTTACCCCGTTCAAAACCGAAGTTCAGATGGAAAAAACAGTGAACACACTTCCTCAAAAAAAAACTCCCGAAAATACAATCACAGGTAAGAGGAGAGCACGGAGTTAAGAATGTATCTACTGATGAAAAAACGTCAAAAATATATCATCATAGTTGACTGAATCAAATTTCAAACAAAAAATTAAATAAATGGAAATTCCCCAATTAGAGAAAAGGTTCTAGTTATAAAGACTGGCACGAAACTAATCTAAAATAAAATGCCCGACTGGATCGCACGAACTTGCTCTTATGTTCGATCACATTGTATGCAACAGACTTCTTTTAAAAATTTATATACTTATACCTTTAAAGTAGTTTTTTACTTAATTTTGTATATATACAAAATGTCTTTAATTTAAAAAAAAAATTGGTATGACAATCTTAAATATTATAATATAAACTTAAAAACAAAATATTAAGTCGACTTAATCAAAGAAAAAATAATTAAAAATTCTGAAATAAATACTTATACTTATGAGCTTAAAAAAAAGTACGCCATTTCATTTCTTCCATTAATTTGAATTTATGAGAAAAAAAATTCAGCAAATACATTATATAATTTTTGAAAAAAAAAAATTTAATGAGCAGTTTTCATAATATAAATTTAAAATTTTATTTAAATGCTTTTAAAAATATTGGGATACCTACAACTATATTTGTGTGAAATTTCGAAAGAATCGGTTAAGCGATTTATGAGATAGTCGAAAGCAAAAAAAAACGGTGCTCTAGAAGGTACCGTTTTTAGACATTTTTTAATTTTATTTTTCAACCATATGATCGGTCGTACCGAAAAATCAAAATCGTTACAGCAATTTCCGAGAAAAATAGGCTTTAACGTAACGGTTATATATGGCAGGTACCGTTATTTTTTGAGCCAAAAAAAAAATTTCAATTTCCACTCTGTACAATACCTAAAAAAATCTATATAGCAAGTGTGAAGCAATTCGAGCCACTCGTTTGGGCTGTAGGTGTCTATACATACATACATACAGACAGACGGACAGCATTTGCTTATAGTACCTACATACATATAATCGCAAGTAAAAATCGAATTAGAAAAATTCGAGTTATAGAAGTTCGAATTATGGAGGGCAAAATTCATGGATATAAAGTTGAAAACGCAAAGTTCTCAACAAAACGTTTGAATTATATAGTAATTCGACTTAAGAAGTTTGAGTTATCCAAGTTCGAATGTATTCGTAGTCGAATATTAGTCGTTTAATATCGCACCACAGTCAGGTGATATTGCGGGCCAATCCATAACCCCAATATCTATCATGGAACCGAAATCATTATTTTGCTTTTCCACTCGTGTGTTTTAGGTAATTCTCCTGCTGTAAGGCAGACATTTTAAAGCCATTTCATACTTATCATAAGGATAATGCAACATAGTTTTTTAATGCCCAGATGTACACGCAGATCCATGATACAAACAACGACAAGAAGCATGCCAAACAAACATTTTCTAACATCCACATTTGATAGTTTTGTTGTATCTTAGAGAATATTCGGTTTTGAGTAAACGTGGCTCAGTTTATACGATCTTTGAATGAATGCAAAGTTTTTTCTAGAACATTAATTTTGAAATTTTTAGGCACTGTATTTTGATATCTATCTGTTGTATTTGCAAATTAAATTTAAAATATTTCGTCGCAGCAATTTTCTTGTGTTAGAAAGTGGAAATGAAAACGAAAGTTGGGAGAAAATGCATATAATACGAATGCGAAGACAGTTAAAAGAGATAAATCGGGATGTTCATCCATATATCGATTCAAAATTCCAATCTGAGACTGTGTGGCTGCCCTATATATAAATTGATGTATTTACATTTATACATATCAATTTGTAAAAAATATTACAATAAAATAACTTAAATTTTTTGTCCAATTATATAACTATTCGCGCCAAATACAAAACAATACACAACTTTATTGACATTTATGGCAGTCCATTTGATAACTCAACAATAGTTTGAGAGTTTCGGAAATGTACCAAATGCTCTCAAATTATAAACGATTGACGAGACGATAGTGGTTGAGTTACGTGAAGCAAATTAAAGACGATCTCGTCAACGAGCATCGTTTTGACGATTATCGTTTTGAAAATTACGGAATGACCATCCAGGAAATTTCATATTTTAATTTAGTTTTTAATTTAAAAGTACCTAAGTACTTAATTAGTGAATTCAATTTATATAACTAAGTGGTGAAAATGAAATAAGGCCAATCTATAACGTAAAAGTAAGTCTTGATGGTCTCTTTACGATATTTTAGACTGAGAATAACTGAAGTGGGGTATACTTTCAGCATTTTTTTAATACTAGTGGTATTATTATTGAAGTAAAACTTCTTTTGCGGCGTTCGGGATAAAAAAATGTCTATGGAGCAGTTAAACCGACTGACATCTGACGTTACCCGACATCTGACCTTACCCGACATCTGACGTGACCCGACATACGAGATGTTTGTTGGTTTTCTGGAATTTCGTAGATGAGTGCAATTATCTGTATGGATCTGCATTGTGGGTATTAACTGAGGATTTTTTTTTGTTGGAACGTGTTGTGGGTATTAACTGAGGATTTTTTTTGTTGGAACGTGTTGTGGATTCTCGTTCTGTAGGTACCTTTTTTATTTTTTGTTGCTTTGTTTTTTTTTTAATTACATTTTTTTTGTGGACTCGCATGGATTAATGTAGTACTGCGGTGTTACCACAGGTTTAATTTTGAATGAGTCCCAGAGGCTAAAAAATGAGTAATTTTGAAAATAAATTAGTCCCAATAAAAAATCTCTTTAAGTTTATAATAATACCTTTTTTTTTAATAACTACATAAATAAAATAAATACTTTGAAAATATACACAAAATATCAAATTCATAATAGTCACAAAATTCCGATAAAGCTGAATTTTGGTGGGAGCTTCATTTTTACGTCCTAAACATTTTCTAAAAAGTACCCTAAATTTGGAGCGGAGCAAAAACATTTTATTCCAAATTACTCGAAAAAACCATTTGTTTTTTAGAAAAAGTTGTTGGTACACATTTTAGAACATATGTGTAGAAGGACATGTTCTACAATGTGTACCAAAAACTTAAACAAAAAAAACTTTCCCCCTCTAAAATTTTTTGCATTTAGAAAAATGAAGCTCTCCACGAAAATTCAGCTTTGTCGGAATTTTTTCGAAGTGAATATCTAATTTTCCTAGACTATAAATACTATTAAATTAACTGAATTTAAATAAACCACATACAAGGTATTACATTATGTTTTTTATATATTATATTTTTTTGTTGGTACTAACTATCATCAGAACCAAATTTACGGGAAAAGTCTAGTACCTATCATATAACGTTTTTTAATTTTTGGCTTTCTTAGTAACGGTACATTATATTTCTGTTTAGTTTAGTTTATTTCATCAATCAGATTACAATCTTTATAGACTAGATAATTAATAACATAATTGTTGGGGGATATATACTTATAAAGTTAAATAAATTAAATAGATATTACAATGATTGATATTTTTTATTTACAATTATTCATACAATTAATAAATACAAATTTATGAAGTTTATTAGGAAGTGATGGTTTGAATATTATTTAACAAATATTTTTTAAAAGTATCTCTCGAAACATCAAGATTAAAATCAATCCTCTTGCAAATTAAATTAACCTCTCTTGTGCAACGCGTGATGGGTTCATTACGGCCATAATTTGTACGATGAAACTGCTCATAAAATTGAAACCGGTAGCGTGTAGTTCTAGAGGGTGCGTTAACACAATTAACTAGTGTTAATAAAGGAGGACAATTGATATGAAATGTTACTATGTCTCTTATAAACATAACTGAAAAATAGGCCCGACGATCATTAAGGGAAAGCATACCAAACAATAAACATCTGCTATGATAAGAAGGCCGTGCAATCCTCCAATTAAGCTTATAAAAAGCATATCTTGTAAAATTCTTCTGAACTTTTTCAATTCTGTTAATTGAATTATTATAATAAGGGTTCCAAACAATGCTACAGTATTCAAGAACTGACCTTACCAGAGAATTGTAAATAGATTTTACAGTATATGAATCTGAGAACTCTGGTGTTTCTTTTTAGAAAACCAATCATTTGATTTACTTTGTTTATAATAAAATCATAATGTGGTAAAAAAGAAAGGTTTGTGCCTAGTATAACTCCTAGATCTTTCTTCCTAGTAACGCGTTCTAAATTTGTCTGATTGATATTATAATCAAACACTATGGGATTAGAATTTCGAAAGCATGACAAAACTTGACATTTCAAAACATTTAACAAAAGGTGATTTTTCTTGCACCAGTTATCGAGCTTCGACAGGTCTTCCAAAATAAGAAAACAGTCCGTTTGACTAGAAATCTTACGGTAAAGTTTGAGGTCATCCGCAAACAAAAGGCAGTTTGAATTTTGAAAAACATCCGGTATATCATTTACAAATAACAAGAACAATAACGGACCCAAATGGCTTCCTTGCGGAACACCTGATGGGACCGAGACAAATTTTGAGAGCGAACTATCAACTTTTACTATTTGAACTCTACCAGTTAAATATGATTCTAGCCATTTTAATAAGGAAGAGTGAATGCCAAGAGAAGATAGTTTATTTAATAAGATTTGGTGGTTGACTCTGTCAAATGCCTTTGCAAAATCTGCAAAAATAATATCTGTTTGAAAACAATTTTCCATATTTGTTATGATATAGTTGCTTATTAATGATAAGTTTGTTGCCGTTGATTTTCCTGCTACAAACCCATGTTGAGAAACTGAAATATGTTTCTGAAAGAAATCAGTTAGTTATTGACAAATAATATAATTACAAATCAATAATAATATATAGAGCTCTAGCTATCAGGGCCTTTGGCTCACCATTTAAATATACATTTGTAGGATGGTACCTACATATGTATGTAACCATTCCTTGAATCATGCATTCGACAATTCATTATACTAAGAATCAAGGTAATCTTACCTACTTGGGCTTTAAAGCTGCACAGGATAACTAAACTAGACTACCTATACCTACTAACAGGGTCAGTGGTTAACTATTACTTTACACTAAAGTTGTTAGCTACAAGGGCAAGTTCGTACGATCCAGTCGTGCATTTTTATTTTTGTTGGTTCCTTTTGTTGATAAGATTGTGTGTATTTACGGCGATTTTTTTTTGTTTTGTTGATTTTCAAACATTAGTTTATAATTGTGTTGTATGAATGTATGTAATGTTTAAGTCGATGGACTCGTTGCCAGTGTTTCAGTATATCTACTTCGTCCCCCCAACACCGAATATCAGCCAAAATATACGACAAAAACTGTACATGGAGCGTCAAAAACATTAGGTTGGGCATGCTTTTCTTACAATGACTGCATAATGGATCAGCGTGTCTACGTGGATATTTTAAATAGGACTATGCTGCTCTACGCTGAGTTTTAAATACCTTTAAAATGGATCGTCCAGCTACACAATGATCCAAAACATACCAGTCGACCGGCTAAAGAATGGTTTCGGGTCAATGGTATTGAAGTTATGCTAAGGGTTCGCGCAATATAACATAACCTTTTTAGCATTCATTCATATAATGTACTGCTATTTTTTTAAAGCAGCATATAACGTCATATTTGTTTGGTTAAGTGGGTTTTTAAAATCAATTTTGCAATTTGGTGACTGAAAGAATACCTGAACATACAATAAAATGTTTGCTAGATTTTTCTATATACATACTATTAGATTCCTTGGACTCAAAGGTATCTTTTTAGATAGCTTAAAAATAACAAAGTGACTTCAATGTAAATCTGAAATTGTTCATATAAGTACATACTATGTTTGTGGTCCCACATACCTAGTATGTATAAGAGTATATAAGCAGAATAGTTGTTGTATCTTAGAAATATATTTTTAAGCTAACATAAAGTGCACAAAAATTAAACCTATTATGATAGTTTACATTCAACTATGTATTAGGGATACATATTTTTTAATCTGGATTTAAATACGAATATTATAAATTTATTTGAAGTTACCGTTTGACACAAGAGTAGCATTTATATTATATTGAATGTTTTCATCCAATCCGAATTTTGAAAAATGATACTCTAACTGCCGTACTAAAAAAAAAGGAGCGTAAGCGCCAAAAAGTAAAAATTGGGTGTGAAACTTTATTGAAATCGTTATATCGTTAAACAGTAAATTATTTGTGTACTGGAAATGGATTAAAATCACGAATTAAAAATGTCCACATTTCCATTTCCTACCCTTTTCCAAGCAAACCAAAAACCGGAAAATGCATTGATCTCAAAACTACAAAAATTGAGATAGTAAACAGAAATGCAAAAGCTTAGTTAAAAATGGAGATAGGCATTTTTATGACGGCAGTGTACTTTAATATGTACATATAGGTATAATTTATTACTTAATTTAGAAGCATTTTCTATACTCTGTCCAACATACAAAATAGGCTGTACACGTGCGTCGTATGGGAAAGCTTTTTAAAAATCAGAAGCGTGTCATATTTTTGCACTATACTAAATTGAAAGAACTCCTCTATAAAAAGTGTGTCGCCCGTAAATTTGATTGCATCTCACTCAGACACAACATCCTATTGAGCGGACATCAGAGTATGCTGTAGACTGAATTGCTGTGGCCTATGGCGGCTATTCTACCCCCATTAAATATTGATGTGCATTCAGATTTCAGAGTTACCCGTGTCCATTTGGTAACTCGTTCAGTTTTTTTCCTTCGATTTCTGTTGAAATTATTTTGATTTGAGAGCTTTAAAAAAAGTTTTTAATGATGAGTGCTATCGTAGAGTGTTTTCATATTTTGAATTTCTTTCAGTCTGTGAAAAATACGTTAAAATGCAGATACTAAATTGCAAGCTGTTTTCTTTGAAGAACAACATTATTTGCGTAGATTTTCGTAGCGCGCGGTCAATTAATGTGAAGTAATGTATTTTTATGTGAATTGTATTTTTAAAAGGGGAATTTCTTAAAAGTTTTTTTTTATTGAAGAGGTGCGTTTTATTTTTGTTATACAATGACATCTCCCTTGGACGGGCAGGCTGAATTACACCTGTTATGATAGTGGTGCTGAATTTTTTGTCCGCCTAAGGGAGATGTCCGTTTAAGGAAAATCAAACAAAAACACTAATTTTCAAAATTAAGAGTATTTAATAATGATAATAATTTGAATTATATGCCTGTAAGACCTAAGGTCTTTTTAAATGCAATCTGAATTGCACGGCACTAGTTAGAAGGAATAGGAAGATAGGAAAGAATTTTTGTTATCACATTCATTCATTTATTAACAGAAAATAAAGATAACAAAAATAAATTAACATTATATTCTGAATTTGACCAATTTTTTTGTGTAACTTTTCCACTGTAGGTATTTATTTAGGCTATTTTGTTCTATTTGTAAAAAAATGCGAATAAAACCAAATTTATTCCATTGTTTTCTCAACGTTTCGTGAGTGTTCTTCACTTCTTTAGGCATGTATATATTTATCCAATCTAATACAACAATATTTATTAAGTTTTTTAAAATAATATAAAATGACATTATTAACTTTTATCTCTCTTACTTGATTGTTACCAAATTACATAATCTGCCTCCTTTTCTATTCCTACTATTGTGTCATTTCCGGAGACGGCACTGAATAAATTAACTTCACTTTCTTAAAATTAACTTAATTAATAATGGCTATATTAATTTATTAACAGCAATAAAAAAAACAAACAAAATATACAAGCTTCAGTTCTTTTTTACCACATGACGGAATGAAATGATTAGATTTAACACATAAATACATATAAAAAATCTGCCTCAGAAAACTTTGCGAAAATATAAAATGTATTATGATATTTATGTATTTTTCAAAAAAAAAATGTTTCAATATATTTTTTTTTGTTTTAGAAAGACCAATTTATTTTGGAATCTGGCCTAAAGGTCAACCAAAAGTTGAACAGCTCAACGTCATTTTTCTTGGCCGCAAAAATTTTTAAATTTTCAATTAAAGTGTTTGCTTCTTGTTAGGAATTAATAGATGTTCCCACCAGGTCCTGATCCTCTTCCACATATTCACTGCCAGACTCGTTTATTTCAACAATAACTGCAATATTTTCTGGCATCACGTCAAAGTTTTCATCTTTCACATTTACATTTTCTTCCATCAACAAAACTTTCAAGTTCTCATTCAATCTGCATTCACGAAGGAGCTTAAAAATTTATCTTGCAAAAAAGTAGACCATACTCAAAGTAGTACACACCAATTTGTATCAAAATCGTTAGAGGCGTTTTCGAGATAAATAAGATGGTATAAACATTTGTATGGCAAGTACCGTTATTTTTGGGGCTAAAATAACGATTCAAAAATCTATTTTGGACAATCACCTAAAACTCTTAAATACCAAGTTTGAAGAAAATCGGCTCAGCCGTTTAGGTTGTAGAAAGTTGTACAGACAGACATACAGACAGAATTGTGGGACCCACTTTTTGGTGTTCTCTATCATCGTAATGTCAACTTTAATTAAAATCTCGAGTTCGACTTTTTCCAAATGCAAAACTTGCCCTATAGTACCTACATACATATATCGCAAGTAAAAAGTATAAAAAGATATATGATTCAAAATTCTCGTTTTAAATTTTAGCGCATTTGAACCATCACCTTCACATACAAAATGTATTTATGAATAGTTTAATGTCGTTTTTATTTGGCAATCCGGAAGGCTTCTGGAATGTCCTGAAAGTGTTCAATTGGTAAAAAAATAACTGTTCTGATACTGAAAAGAACATAATTTTGTTTCTTGATTTTAAATCGGAATCAGAACCAGAAGCCCTCAAACATTCACATACTTGAACGTCAAACTCGACTGTTTTTTTTTTATCATAATTTTGCAACGCACATTATTTTTGATTTTGATTATTTTCACTTACACTATTATTTTAACGTATAAACAATCACATTAAAATTCAGAATCGTCAGAGTCAAAAAGTGTTCAATTGGGTTCCCGCAGCAGAGAGGGATTCCGGATTGCCAAATAAAAACGCCATTAATGAGCAGTATTCACAAGTGTTCTGATTGTTGTTCACAATGCAACAAAAATTTATCAATTGTATTCAAAATATATGTATACAAGTTATTGACAAATCTTGTCAATTTCCAACTAGTTGGTCTTTGACAACAGTAATAGGAGTGTAAGTTAAATTATCAGGAACACAACTTAAATAATATATGAATACAGTCAAAAATTGAACTTTTTGATGTAATCCAGCTAAATCGAGGCCCAGGTACATTTAATTGTTTCTTTGAGTTCGTTCTTATTTGATTATTGTTTGTCTGATTTATAGGTTTTCTCAGAAATCCATCCTCAAACATTTTCGATAGTGTTTAGTCTGGCGAGTGGTTGGATATTCTGTATGACTTCGCATTCATTCGAGGTGTTCGAAATTTCAACTCTACCGTACTCGACAATTTATGGCTCCCCAGACCATTACATCACACAATCGACTGTGTAATTGCTCATTTGCTAGAGGAAAGTCATCTTCCGGATCGAATTGACCGTCTTATTCAAACTTTTTCAAAAACCAGCATGTTTAAAACAATGAATAACTGTTTTTGCTGTTACTAGCTTCCAAGCATTACTAATAATATAAAAAGGATCCAACAGATACCTACAATCCTTCAAATACACAGTCAACACATATACATAATAGAATGTCTGGGATGCAATTGCCATGGACACGCATATATTTTTCCATTGCATTAAAAGAATTGTATGCTCGCTGTTGACTGCAACTTAAAAAAAATACCGTTGAAAAAATTATCAGCGTCTTGACATATTCAATCCTGCTCTGGGGGTCAATTCCCGATCTGTGAAGATGTGAAGTGATAAATTTTATCACGCTTTCGTGAAAAAGTGAAGTTAAAGGCCAAACATTTTACATATGATAATTTTTTTATCACAGTCAATTGTTTTGTGAAGAAAATGTTTCTAATCGAATATTAAGAAGAAAAACAGGATTTGGCACATGACAACTAAGCAACAATTATATTTATACACAAATTTATTTTGGTAGTAAGTTATATTTGTGTTAATTCGAGTAAATAACGAAATTGTTAAATCAACTGATTCACAACAGCCGACACGACGGTGCTCATTCCCGCGACAGATCGTTGGAAACTACCCATTACAAAAAAATGCAGAGCACTTTACCATATTGAAATGGCCTTGAAGCGCACTTATAAGTTGAGTGTTTTTCAAGAATTCTCTCAATTCACGTATTAAATCTATGCATAAATGTTTTGGGAATCTATAAAGTTCAATAAAGTGCTCCTAGTTGTAACTTCGAATAGATTCTGCCCATCTCGAAGGGAAAGCCTCAATATCCTCACATGAAAAAATAATAAATCTTACTCAAAACAGAGAAACTATTGAATATAATATAAAACCCACAATTGTTCAGTACGACGTCTTTTATTAATTTATTAAACGAATTATTATTCCGGACATTATTCTTAAGCAAATTTAGAAACTGAAATGAAATATTTACCTTTCCCAACCAAAAATCTTATCAGAAATGACAGAATTTATCATTTAGTACTTTTTAGTACAAACTTTATCCCAATGAGTTCTAGAATCGCATTAGGCATGTGCGTGAAGTTGCAAAATGATAAACCTCTGTGAAAACTGAAATGATATTTTTTTTTTTCACTTCAAAACTTCACAGATCGGGAATTGACCCACTGGTGTCCATCTAAGAGAAAATCACGATAAACAGATAATAAGGTATGCCGTCATCGTGTTCTGCTAGTTTGACAAGGGAGGTCATTAATTGTAATTTATCAATTGGTTTTTTTTTATTTTATTTGTTTTCGCGTTTAAAAAGTGAATTTTAAAATTTGAAAATGGTTGTGTGTGCTGTTTTGGGGTGTAATACTCGTAATTCACCGGGCAGAAAAAACAATGAAATATAATTAAAATTTCACTATTTCCCGAAAGACGCTAAAATGTGGAAATTGTGTATAAGCACGGTTATTTCTAACCATAAACAACTTGTCCACATTTCTTACGCGGATGATTTTTATATTCTTTGCAAAAATAACGACCTAACAACAACTAACTTATTGTTTACAAATGTTCTTACAGATATATTAACTTGGTCTTCTTTGAGTGGAGCCAAACTCTCATTAGAAAAATGCAAAACCCTACATATCTGTCGAAAGACTTCATGTAGCAATACTAATCTTTATTTGAATAACATAAGTATAAATAACGTTGATAGCCTTAGTATCTTAGGCCTAATATTTAACAAAAAATATAACTGGAAGACTCATTGTTTGGAGTTAAAAAATAGATTAACTAAAAGAACAAATGTTATAAACTTTCTAGCCAGTAAGAAATGTAATGTTCATGTAAATTCATTATGTAATATAACTAAATCACTTATCTTAAGTAGGATTGACTATGGGCTTTTTATATATGGCAATTCACCGAAATCAACACTAAACATCATCAAACCACCGTATCACCAAAGCGCACGAAGAAGTCTCAATGCTTTTCCCACAACTACCATTAAAAACATGTTGGTTGAAGCTGGTCTCCCCACCTTAGAAGAACGAGCAGAATCAACAAGGTTAAAACTATTTACAAAACTTTCTTTCTCTAATGGGTCTATTATTGATAAAGACGTTATTTCTGCTTTAAATAGTAAAACCGTGAAACGATTGCCATCAGCTATATCCGTTTCAATTACTTCGGCAAGTGAATTAGGAATCCCTGTGAAAAAAATCGACAAATACACCTCAGTATTCCCACCATGGTCTCTGCTATCAAAATCTTTCATAATGAATTTGTCAAAATTCAACAAAAACAACACCTCAAGCGAAATTATTTGTCAAGCTTATCTCAGTACTACATCTGAATTCAAACAAGGTGGCTGGAACTTTGTTTACTCCGATGGATCCAAAACTTCACTACACACATCTTTTGCATCTGTATTCGAAAACGGCTCAGTAATATGTGTAGGACTACTAGATAACAAAGCATCCATCTTTACTGCAGAAGCCTTCGCCATCCTTAAGACCATAGTTCACCTCCACAGTACAAGTGCTGATAAATTTGTTATAGTCACCGATAGCCTATCAGTCATTAAAGCAATCCAAAATCCGGATCACAATACTTTAATTGTATCTAAAATCCGAGATTGTCTCATTAGAAATCAAAAAAACATAAAACTAATGTGGGTTCCCAGCCATATGGGTATAAAGGGTAACGAGCTCGCTGATAAAGCTGCTACTCAAGCACACCGCAATCCAATCTTCAGCTTTGATGCTGACACTCGGCTTGATTTGCTCCGAGATATCAACCAAAAGCTGAAAACCAAAACCCAATTGGACTGGAACAATTACTCTCATCACTATGCTCTCATCAACAAGGAAAAAATACAGCCTATATTTCCTACGACCACGACCAAACCAATGCATACATGCTTTATTAGAATGCGCCTTGGCCACACTGTCACTACCCATCAACATTTACTCCGCAAAGAAAATCCACCAATATGCCCAACTTGCAACGCTGAAATAGACATTAAACATATTTTAACCATGCAAAACTGTGCAACCCCAGATACTCACCAACAGCAATCAACATCCATCTTTCAAGCCTTAAAAAGCCCTAGTCATGAAAACATAACTAGTGTTTATTCATTTATACAAAAATATAAACTAGACATCTAACTTTACTTTCTCACATGAAAATGTAATTATAATTTATAACTAATTATTTTTTATTTATAACTAATTATTATTATTTAGAACTAATTATTATTTACTACATATACATATGTAAATATCAATTTATTCATTTTGATACACACAAACCATTTCATCTCAGAGCCGAAAGTCATAGCAGCTTATGCTCGTCCTTATATTAGCATTTTAATTTTAATTATCATGTTAATAAATTATAATAATAATAATATTATTCCGGACATTATTCTTAAGCAAATTTAGAAACTGAAATGAAATATTTACTTTTCCTAACAAAAAATCTAATCAGAAATGACAGAATTTATCATTTACTACTTTTTAGTACAAACTTTATCACAATGAGTTCTAGAATCGCATTAGGCATGTGCGTGAAGTTGCAAAATGATAAACCTCTGTGAAAACTGAAATGATATTTTTTTTTTGATCAAAATATAAATTTACCAAACGAAAACCGCATAAGACAGGGTAGACACCAATAACATCCTATAACTCTGCTATACATTTTTTGACAGATCTTACAATCACATATTCTTAGCATTCAGCTATCTAGTTTTGTTAAAAAAAGTGTGCTCTATTTTCTTTCCTTCCTTTTTTTAAAGGAGGTGAAATGGTAAAAAAAAAACTTTATAAAATTCGTTACCTGAACGGATCAAATTATGGTGCAGATGGAAATGCTATAATGAAGATTTTTATCTTCACATATAATCTGTAATCTTCAGATTCATACTTCCCATAATCTTCAGATGCCAATGCAGATGAAAGATGAAGATGCGTGTAAAGCCTCCTTTACTTTGGTGTACCCTGACAGGTGTTAAATGTAATTGCGCTGTTAGAAGAAACTTTGTTTGGGCCTTTATTTTTTGAAGAAAGAAATAAACTTGATATCTTGTCTTAGTTTAAGACATCCACTTAACTATTCTGCTATTCACGTGAACTATGAATTCGATTCAACCATACGATCCATTCTGGGTCCAATTCCGCAAGCGTGAATGCTTTCCGTGCAAACAATTCTTTCAGCCTCAAAATATGCGCGACATAAGGAGGCTTTACACGTATCTTCATCTTCATCTGTAAAAAAAGAGGAAACAAAATAAAAAAATCATACTTGTGCGATAGAGAGCGAAGACCAAAATGGAGATAATCTTCATGTATGAAGATTATAGGAAGTATGAATCTGAAGATTGCAGATTATAGTGAAGATGAACATGTTCATCTTCATTATAGCATTTTCATCTGCACCATAATTTGTTCCATTCAGGCAACGAATTTTCAAGTTTTTTTTTTGCATTTCACCTCAGTTTGCTTAAAAACAACGAAAATAACGAAAATTTTCTTCTCAACATACCTGAACGCTCATAACATAGATGTGTCAAGAAAGTTATAGCAGAGTTCGAGTAAGTTATTAGTGTGTACCCTGTCTTACTTTTATGTTTGTTTTATATTATGGTCTCGCTCTACTTTTCTTCAAGTCTGCAGATGCAGATCCATGAAAAGCCTCCTATACACGTTATCAGTCAGAAAAAAATGAATCGCACATTGCGGAATCGCAAATATGAATGTGTACATGACTTTTTGTGTACACAGAGAAAACTCACGCTTGCGGAATTTGGCCGCTGGTATCCGTTGTCTGAACTGCACTATCCGAAGTTCATTTTGAAATAATAGACATTTTTTTTATTGGTAAATGTATAGGCAGCGCAGTAAATTTGTATTCAGTAAACAACAACAAGGTAAAAGTGCGAATAAATGGAGCAGTAAAAATAGTGCCTATAATAGTGTAGATAAAGCTTTGGAATATTTGGAATGGAACGACTCTCTCGAGTTACAGACAAATTGAATTTTTTGTTTATCATTTTCTTTAATAGATTCAAACACGTTGTTTGAGTTTTTGACTCTTGAAAAGGCTACATACAGTTGTCCATGAGTAAAAACTGCATTTGGTACATATAATCTCCAATTAATTTTGCAGACGTTGTATGGATGAGGACACTATCTCCCATCTTGTCCTGCTCTCTCCTTAGAAGATTACACCTGGGAGAATACTTCTTCGACGACCCCAGTGATCTAAGACAAATAGAGATTTACCGCTTTATTAGATGCTATAATTGGTTTAATTCAGGAGAAAATATCTCTTCATGTGATATCACAATGGAACTATCTAAGTGTGTCAGTTCGTTTACCTAGGTATAATCCAGGAGTTTGACAACAGAAATAATATACATATATGATGACTCTATATTGCCTCATTGAAATATCATTAATTTTGAAATGCTAATATATTTATTTATCAATGAATACATATATTTACTTGCACGGTGTCTTATACTTATACTATCTGTCATTTTGATAGAAAGAAAGAAAAATAGAATGCTACAAAATTTTGCATTGGGCATTTCGTATCGGAATTTCGGAATACGTATCGCTGTGTTCTTGCTCTAGTAGCATTACAAGACTTAAAAAACCTTCAACAAAAGTAATTAAGCAAAACAAACAAGGAATTATAACAATACACACACCATAAACGTTCACCAGCCACAAACGCTAACCTCAAAGTGAAAATGACAGCCAAATAGTATACTATCGATAGAATGCTATGATCTGTGCAAGGTCTAGTATGCATTTTTTTATAGAATGCTATTTGTGGTCTCCATGAGCAATTTTTATAGAATGCGATCTAGCTTACTAGAATATCTAGATGGCGGAGACCTCGTGTTATGAACAATGCTGGCCAATAGCATAGGTTAATCCTATATAGAAATGAAGAGATTTTTCTCCTAAACAAATCTTTACAAAAAGTTTTGTGGGTACACTTTCAAAGCGAGCTCTTTTTCCTACCGGCAAATGGTAAGTTTTAACAGTTTTTGCAATAAAAACAAATTTCTTTTTCTAATACTAGGCGAAATATTGATAATGGGAAAAAAGAAGGAAAACAAATTTGATATATAGTAAGCTTATTCTATTATTGAATTGTTAATGAGTAGAATCTCCTTTTACTTTGAATAAACCGATCAGCTTTCAGTTTTCAGAATGTATCACAAACAGACCACATTTTGTGGTATGATGGTTTAGGTTTTCTTCAAAGATAGAAAAAATTATTTTCTCTTCTATCCAGACTGAAATTGATCAATAGAGTAAACAAACTCTTATTTCTTGTCTTTTGTCTCTCGAAGATTGATCAGGTTCATTTGGCAATTTTTTTTGATGGTACTGATTCTTTCCTTAAAGCTCTCTTATTTTCATGAACATTTAAAAGTATATCTTCAACAAAATGTTCTGAGCAAACACGACTGCTTTTTAAAAAATAATATTTTTTATTACCACAAGCACTTATACACAATTTCCACATTTTAGCGTCTTTCGGGAAATAGTGAAATTTTAATTATATTTCATTGTTTTTTCTGCCCGGTGAATTACGAGTATTACACCCCAAAACAGCACACACAACCATTTTCAAATTTTAAAATTCACTTTTTAAACGCGAAAACAAATAAAATAAAAAAAAACCAATTGATAAATTACAATTAATGACCTCCCTTGTCAAACTAGCAGAACACGATGACGGCATACCTTATTATCTGTTTATCGTGATTTTCTCTTAGATGGACACCAGTGGGTCAATTCCCGATCTGTGAAGTTTTGAAGTGAAAAAAAAAAATATCATTTCAGTTTTCACAGAGGTTTATCATTTTGCAACTTCACGCACATGCCTAATGCGATTCTAGAACTCATTGGGATAAAGTTTGTACTAAAAAGTACTAAATGATAAATTCTGTCATTTCTGATAAGATTTTTGGTTGGGAAAGGTAAATATTTCATTTCAGTTTCTAAATTTGCTTAAGAATAATGTCCGGAATAATAATTCGTTTAATAAATTAATAAAAGACGTCGTACTGAACAATTGTGGGTTTTATATTATATTCAATAGTTTCTCTGTTTTGAGTAAGATTTATTATTTTTTCATGTGAGGATATTGAGGCTTTCCCTTCGAGATGGGCAGAATCTATTCGAAGTTACAACTAGGAGCACTTTATTGAACTTTATAGATTCCCAAAACATTTATGCATAGATTTAATACGTGAATTGAGAGAATTCTTGAAAAACACTCAACTTATAAGTGCGCTTCAAGGCCATTTCAATATGGTAAAGTGCTCTGCATTTTTTTGTAATGGGTAGTTTCCAACGATCTGTCGCGGGAATGAGCACCGTCGTGTCGGCTGTTGTGAATCAGTTGATTTAACAATTTCGTTATTTACTCGAATTAACACAAATATAACTTACTACCAAAATAAATTTGTGTATAAATATAATTGTTGCTTACTTGTCATGTGCCAAATCCTGTTTTTCTTCTTAATATTCGATTAGAAACATTTTCTTCACCAAACAATTGACTGTGATAAAAAAATTATCATATGAAAAATGTTTGGCCTTTAACTTCACTTTTTCACGAATCGAGAATCGAATTAGACATGAAAGCGTGATAAAATTTATCACTTCACATCTTCACAGATCAGGAATTGACCCCCTGGACGAATAATTGAATTCACTTAAAACTGCTTCCATTTAAACTCAACACTATTTTAATTCTTTCTTGCAATCGAAACAAATTATTATCAAACAAGAACTTGTTAAACTGATGGCTGTCAATTATGATGCAAATAAATCCGCTCTTTCTGCCTAAGTTATTATTATTACTATAGATGAAAAATTATTAATTTATACTATGTTTTCATATTTAATGTGATTTACTTTATTAGTTTTCACTATATAAAAAAATCATTAAGGAAGAAATACTTTGACAGCACTTTTCAAAATGCAAATGTTGTTTCCATTTATCTTATATTTTCGAAAAAAGTACTAATCGAACATCTCAGCAAATATTTTCCTTCGAAACTTAATGATAAATGATTCACATATATAAGTGAATAAAACTTTAGTCTATGAATTCATTTCAGATCCGATTTAAATCCAAATCATATAGTAGGTAACTATACTTAACATTCGAATCATTTAAATGGTTCATAAATCATGAACAAATCCTACCCTCAAAGGAATGTAAATAAAGCAAATAAATATATATTAATTTTACTAAATAATCCACGATTCATTTTAATAAGACGAATTTGATTTTAAAAAAAAACCTGCTATGGGATTCTCTAGAAGAAAAAGAGTAGGTTTGTTCGATATCAATCACTTTTGTTTGCCCCAATATATTCGCAGTGTGTTCGTTTTTTTCTCAGGGAAAGTTTTCAGAGCTCTCAAAGCAGCTGTCGGCAACAAAGGATTAGTTTCAAAAAAATGCGATTGCCGACAATTTAAATTTTAAAAATTAGATATTTGTCTTTTATTAAAATAAGTATGTCACAGTAGCAATACGAACACAAAATAAATTAACTTATGTCGTTTTCCATTGGACATTTAGAGTTTCTCTTTCCTACTTAAAACGTTCCTTATTCAATAAGAATGGAACATGAACAGTGAAAATGGAGTAACTCAAAATGTGACTCAAAAACGACATATGTAAATATCAAGATATCAAAATGTCGATTTGAAATCCAAATTCGAGCAGCTGTTCCTCTAACATTTCCCAGTGCACCTCGCCAGAGAACATCAATCAAAAATGTCCTTAAATCCTTAGGATTGGCAGAAGTGTCAAAATTATGTATCTTACTTTTGTATGTCTTTTTGTGTTAAAGTTTTTGCTTTAATTTTTGTTAAGACATTTGCTGATATTGTAGCTTCTTCTGAGATAAAATAAAATAATGAGGAACGAAAATACAAAAATTAATACCAAAACTAAATATACGTAATTTTTACCATTAAAATTTTCGATAATTGCAGAATGATATGTTTTGGCTCAACTTTCCATTACGGTAGCACGAATTTGCAACGTAGATTTAAAGATCAAAGTAATAAATATGTAATAATTTTCTAGTTTCGCACATACATGGAGATCAACTTCATTGAATATTTTGGTATCCGATGGAACAAGAGCGAACATTGAATTAATTTAATGACGATGAGAATTTGTTCACTGAAGAACAGAAAAGCCAGACCACTTTAGAAAAAGATAGGACAGTCAATTAAATGACATTTGTCAAAACAATACAAACCAAAAATTTATAGAATTTTTTTTCATGTTGATAACCCAAATTTTGAAATGAATAAGTACGCAATATTCCCAATGTAAAAAGGTTATTGATTGCAATCTACCGTAAGGTAACGTGCTACTCAGAACGTGTAACCGTACCGGACTACACAGAACGTGTAACCGTAATCCTACATGCAGCGTGTAACCGTAACGGGCTGCCAGGAACTTATACCTCAGATCCTCGTTTTTATGGCTCATGTACATGAAAGCCGTTCCCCGCCGAATTATGTTCGGACGACGTCGCGTCGGTCGAAGAAAGAGGACATGTACACAACTTAAAACGTCATCATCCGATGACGTCCGTTATTCACCGATAAACCGACACATCCGAACTTGTTTGGATTTCTCGTCTTTGTTTCTGTTTTGCCTGTAAGGTTCTATAAAAAGAACTTCGCGGTCGCACTGAAGAACGGAATCGTCCGATAACGAATTGAGTGTATGCAGGGGAACGTTCGAGACAGTCGTCTGAATTGTTCCGACACAAAATTGGCCAATGATTCGGTGTCAGTGTACGCGAAACGTAAGTCTTACCGCAGGGATAAATGCTTACACATTAAAAATAACTCTTTTCAACAGTTATAAGAATTCTGTACGAGTTTAATTTTACTCGAACGCTAGAAAATTTCTTTTCTGTTCTAGAACACTTTACTGAACATCAGAACATCAAATTAGAGCAATTTAGAACAGAAAATTCCTCTCTGAATATCGAAAAGTTGTACTTTTCTGTGCAGAACAGTTCAGAACAAGTCACAAGTAAAAATCTTCACTATCATATTAAATGAAAATTACACACATAAAGTTGTGTTTAGTGGTGTTGTATGTTATATTTAGATTTCGAAAATAATCTTCTCTAAAAAATCGACTTTGGATACTTCTTAAGACGTAACTGTTATTTTTCGATAAGTCCTTGAAGTCTTCACTTTAATTTTTTGCTCCGTACCAAACACTTGTGGTTGTTTTTGTGGATTCAATTTTAATTTAATTTAATATTTCCTTATAAATAAATGAAATAACTTTTTTTCTCTTTTCAGATTGTAGAAAACCCTACTGTGTCAGAAGAAGAACGGCCAATATTATCTAAAATACAACATCATGATGAGACGGGTTTTAATTCGGACAGCAGTAGCAATGAACTGCTTGAAAAATGTCCTATATGTCTGCTATCTTTCCGTGCGCAAGAAATCGGGTCGCCAGCAACTTGCCAGCATATATTTTGTGCGAATTGCATTGAAGCGTGGTCGAAAAATGTTCAAACTTGTCCAATCGATCGTATCGAATTCGATCGCATTGTCGTCCGGGAATCTTTCGGGAATCGCGCGGTAGTTCGCGAAATTAAGGTTTGTGAGACGGATTGTGCCGAAAAATTGAACAATAGCGATGAAGATGTAACTCATTGTGAGGTTTGCAATAGACCAGATCGCGAGGATGTGATGCTGCTGTGTGATAGCTGCAATCAGGGCTATCACATTGATTGCCTGACACCAGCCCTAACCGAAATTCCGGAAGGGTCGTGGTACTGCGATAATTGTTTTGATTCGGAAAATGATGATTCTGATATGGTAGATGATTTAAATGAACTGTATGCAGACATCCGGGATATGGGCATTCCTGAGACACGATTGCGAGTTACGGAAGTGTATCAACCACGTATATTACGTACGCGACAAAATGAACGAATTCGGGCGGCTATCATTTCGCGAACTCGATCCACCGGCAGGAACCAAAATGTGGACTCGGCTCCATCAACAAGTATTGCTGCGTCAGCATCATCCCGTTCCACAAGAACTGTTCGGAATAGTTCTAGAACAACAGCTAGAGTTCCGAAGACTCGTAGACGTCGCCGACGTCGTGCACGTCAACGCACATACGTTGTTGAATACGATTTGAATAATTACGATGAAAAATTTGCCATCAAAACGACGAAAAGAGTTATTAGACGAAGGCGGCGCAAGCGGACTCGAAGAACAGCACCTAGTACAAGGCAGGCGAAAGTATTAAATAATATAAAACAGACGGCAAGTAAACGGCTCGCTGAGCAATTGGGCGTGAAATCTACAAATCGGGATACACTTACAGCAGCTTCTTCACAAACGTTCTCCCTTTTTGCCAATGCAAACGATCTACAATATTTCTCTGAAAGTGATGATGCAGGGATTGAAAATCAGATAGAGATCAGTGGAGGTGGAGGTTCAACTGCTGTGCAAACTTCAGTGAGAGTTTCAAGTTTTCGAACTCATCGTGGAACAAAAGGATTGCTTTCCAGATTAGAACGTGTCCCACCATCAAGCACCCCTGATCTTTTATCGAACATAATGGATTTGCAGGACCGTTGGCATAATGCCAGTCGTCATATGGATGCAGTTAGGATTGGGCAGGATGGGTCGTTGAACCTACTACCTCAATCAGCAAATGTAGGACCGCGTCCTTTAGCGGGAAATGAATCCGTTCCTAAAGTTTCAGAAACAACACAACCATCTAACATTGAAATCACCCAAGCCCCAATGTACCCTCGTGGTGGAGGAGGTAATAATCGTAATTTCAATACTGGTGGAGGAGGAGGTAATTACAATAACCGCTATAACAACAACCAGTCCAATTATGGAGGAGGTGGCGGAGGAGCTGGAGGTGGAGGTGGAGGAAGTAGTGGTGGTGGAAGTGGTAGTGGAGGTAGTGGAGGAGGAGGAGGAGGAGGAAGTAGTTATCGCAATAGTTTTGGCGGATCATCTTTTAGTGGATTAAGTGGAGCGGGAAATCTCTTCAACATGGTGGGAAGAGGAAATTTTTCGTTTAGCTCTCAAAATACTGACGATTCCAATAACAACAATCAAAATGACAACAATCCCAATAACCCCAACAATCGAGATCGGTTCAATCAACGTAATAACAACAACAGAAACAACCAACGAATCTCTCTTCCCCTCTTTAGTAACAGTAACCAAAACAATGAAAATTTAATTACGATAAATCAATCACCCTTACAACAGCATCGGCAACAAAATCGACCAAATATGCCGATTCAGAATACTCAAAATAGCATTCAACCACTATCGCAATTTTCAAACAATCAGCAGCAAAACTTGGGCATGATTACAAATAGTCCTTTGCAACCTCCACCACCGTTTACTTGTTCCCTGCCACCACCACCACAACCCATATTTGGTCCACCCAATCAACCTTTGCCGCCAATGCTTACACAACCGCCGTCAATGCTAACACAACCTCCGTCAATGCTAACACAACCTCCCACAATGTTAACCCAACCGCCACCAATGTTACCAATGATGCCACAGCCACCACTTGGCGCTCCTGTGATACCATCATTAATAGGCAGTCATATATCCGCGCCACCATTGCTTGCTCCACCAGCTTTTAATAGTTCTCTATTCCAATTGACTGCGGATTATGATGACGATGATGATGATGATGATTCAAACTGTCCCAATTTTTCAGTGTATTCAATGGAATCACTGCAAGTTGCTAAATCTGATGTCAAAACTGCAGCTGAATCGAAAGGCGAAACGCCAAAGGTATGATTGCTGGAATTTTATTTAATTTTATTTTATTTTGATGGCTTTGATATCTATTAAAAAAAGACAACTTTCCAAAAAATAAGGCTTCAAATTTATAGTTAGAATTAAATGAGTGACCTGCTAAGTATATGTGCCTCCAGTTTATTCTGTTTTATTAATCTTGGTAGCTAAAAGTTTAGATATTTTAAAAATGATGAGTTACTATTTCTTACTTTAATCAATATATTTAAAATATTTGTTTCCTTCCTTTTAGGAATACATACAATTTGTATTTATGGATGTATGTAATGTAGATACTTGTTTTTTTTTTTTTTTAATTTTAATAAATATGTTCATGCAAAATAATACAAAAAATGTGAACCATTAGCAAACATTTGTTTAGGTTTTATTTGTAATAATTATAACTCAGACCTGTTTTTTGTTTGCTTGTAGCAGACCTTTATAACCATTAGTTACTTCGTTGGAAAGTCTGGGGATTGAATACCATTCTCTTTAAAAATTGAGATACATGAACGTGTGTATATCGATGGTTGTAGAATTTAGAACATGATAACAAAATTATTATAATAATTATACGTATTCAGACTTTTTTTTTTTTTAATCTAATAATAATCAGGTTTTCAAGATGTTCGAATACAAAAGTCTCCTTCAATGAAAAAGAATTAAAAGTTTGTATACGTTAGAAAACACTCTTACTCATTTACTTTAAAAGCAAATTGAACATTGAATGATATTTTCATAAGCATTTGTCTTTTCGACAGATATAAAGTAATCAGTTAATCCTTGCTTGCAATGATTAATGCTTCATATGTTGGAACCAATAAAATTCAGAAACAAATAGTTGTTAATACTTTTCCATTTTACGGATTTTTATTTTGAGTCTCGAATTATATTTCATGAGATCTGTCAAATCAAAACAAAAACAAACAAGGCGGATAAGAATGAAACAAATTATAGTTTGGTTCTTAAAGATAAAACAAAGAAAAATAAATTCGGTTCGGTTGCTCTTTGGTTTTTTTTTTGTTGGCATGGTACAACAAACAATATCAAGTTCTATTGCATAAGTCTATAATGCGGTAGAAAAAATATTTTCTTCAAAACACAGAATGAATTAATTATAACGGCGAGAAGCTTAGCAACATTATATACACTCTTCGTCAACTAAATATGCACAAACATTTTTCAATATACATACTTGATCCATTTTTTCCAAACACTTATATGTATTGTTGATGTTAACTATTCCCTTATTATGTTAAGAAAAGATTTCCAAAAGAATTTATCCAAAGAGAACAGCAAGTTTTTCTTTCTTTCTTCTCAATATCCTAAACTTCGTTTTTTCCAAATGTTTTGTTAGAAGAATTATAAAACAACGGTTAGCGTACAGGATGCGAATATATAAAATCAAGTACAATTCGCTTACATATGTATGTATATAAACTCGCGACATTGTTTTCATAAAACTGAAATCCAAAATAGTTAAAATAATGGCAGATGCATATGTATAAGTAAGAATACATTGTAATATATTTTATTTCGAAAAATTGAATAACAAAGATACATTTTGTATAAGAAATGCAAATTATTACGAGGGGCCTCAAAATGTCAATATTAGTAGCTCACATATGTAATTAGTGTCTTTTAAAAACCCGAGAAGCAAACGTTTGATAGTTTTAAGAAGCAAAAGAAAGTTGATTCTATTTAGCTTCTTCACATAAGCTTTTATAAACCAATAATAGCCGTGTTTTATTTTCGCCAATAACCCATTTGGTTCACCCCGTAAAAATAAAACGATCTGGGTTATGTACTGATATGTACCCTCTGTTCGCCCAATTTAATACTAATATTTGCAAACCCAGATAGAAACCCCGATAGAAACCTGGATCTCGTGTTGTTTTTGTAATACGTGTTTAAAAATAACCTAGACCCAGACCCGTAGATAATAAAACGCAGCTAATGTTTATAAAATAGAAAAAAAAAATGCATTTTTCAAGAGAGTTGATTTTAGCCAAGATGGCACTCTAAGGCATTGCAATTTGGGTACCCATCGTGCATTTATGGATGATCCAATGAATACTTCAAACTGCCAAGGCATCCAACCAAAATGATATTGTTTTTGAAATAAGAAAAGGACATTTTGATAGATATGCGTACCTCACATATACCCTGATAGATTTCACTTGTGGTCTTTTGTGCAAATCATGGTTTCCTACATCTATGCACGCTGGTAAATAAAAAAAATACACATTATAAATGAAGAAATCGTTTCACAGATAAATCAATATAGTGGAACAAATGTTAACTCCATTTTTTGATTTTTTTCTCAGTTGAAAGTAACAACTTATTTATACAGTTTGCTCTGTATTACTTCATCAAAATTTCATTAACAAATTTATCTTTTAACATCAGTATTGATGATTAATAGAACTTTAATCGAAATCGAATGATGATTCGTTATACTTTTTATATTGTGTTTTTAGGCAGTAATATCCAATATTCGAAAATGTTGTGCTGTAACACTAAAAACAACAATTAAAAATAAATATGTTTATATTACCTCGTACTATCGTTTTCAAACATTACAAATAATGTTAGTTTATGGCTTGAACAAATTTCGTCCTTTAAATGGCTTTCTCTAACTTTTAAGTTAAATAATAAAAGCCGGCTTTTGATGAGATAACTTACTTAATATTGTTTATCTTAACAAAAAGAAATCAAAAATACACAATGAGCTTTTTAATATGGTACTAACCATAAAATATCCTTTTTTTTCTTTTTTCCAATTTACAAAAACCCTATTTATAGGAAGACGATGAAAATGAAGATTTAGTTCAATTAAGTGATGGCGAAGAAGCTATGGGAATTAATAAAGGTGAAGATGAAAGTGAAATACCATTGCCACCACCATCAACAAATATAAAAGACTCAGATGTATCAGAACAAAAGAAAAGTCCTGAACTTTATGAACCAGATCAGCCCACATTTGAATCAGATGATGAAAGTGAAGTTGATGTTGCTCCTAACGCAGTAAACAACCCCTCTATTGAGGACGACAAAGTTATCGATTCGCAACAATCGCCAGAAAATGATATGGATCTTGAAAGTCAAGACTCGACAACTGAGAAAAATGTTAACTCGGTACAAAGTCAAATTAATGATAACGAAGAACCAGAAGGTGAGAAATGCTCTGATGAGGTGACAAGTCTTTCAGGGATAAGGACACCTACGGGTGAGCCAACTAAGAAACCTTCTACTCCACGTAAAGGTGTTCTTGAATTGTATGATGATAGTGATTGGGAAGAACTGAATATGGAGCGTCCAAGTGTTGATGATTATCAAATTAGAACACCTCCACTGGAACAAAAACCAACAGAAAAAAATGAAAATATTGATAAAAAAGACGACGAAAACCACGACGAAATAGATAATGAAAAGGTCGACGAAAAAGACGACGAAGAAGAGAATACGACGCCTACCCCACCAAGACCTAGTTCATCGTTAGCTGATGGACCCGTTGTCAATGGCGAAGAAAAGGCCGACAAAGAAAAAGATGATGATGAAGAAGACAAAGAGCAAGACCGTTCATACACACCTTGTCTGGACGAGAAAAACGAAGAAGAAAACGATGGAGCATGTACGCCAGAACTCGCCGCATGTCCATCGACAGAAAATCTCCATCCAGAAGAAGGCTCCCATACGCCAGATCATGCAGTAGCGACTACTGATACAGCAGGAATAGCCGGAATGGAAACAGAGTTAATTTCCGAAGATGATGGCTCTGAAAAACGCGAGAAAAATAAGCGCAGTAAAGGAACTAAAGATAAAGAACAGTTCAAAAAGGTGAGCAAAAACCAAAAAGATCGCAATTATCGTTCTGAAAAGGCAATAAATGGTGGCCGAAGAAAATCAAAAACTCGTCGTCGACGTTCCCGTAGTAGAACAAATGATAAAGAGAATACTGGATTTTATCGTAGAGGCCCACAAAGAGGTAGATTTAAACGTCGCGAGATGCCACGCTATAATGTTCGAAACGTTGTTAATCACCAACGAACTTTTAAGGACCGTTATGGACGCGACGAATCACGTCCTGCCCGTTCTACAAGCAGGATAGGTCGTCGACGTTCATTTTCAAAATCCATTTCTAGGTCAAAGTCATTTTCTGGACCACCGCCGTCGAAACGAGTACGACGAAGTTTTAGCATGTCTCCCACACCTCCAAGGCATCTAATACCACGGCGCCAGACAATGAGTCCACGAAGAAGATCACGTTCCCCAATTCGTAGGTCACCAATTCGTCAAATTTCCCGCACTCCGTTGCGAATGCGCTCACGTTCCAATACCCCACCGCGTCGGAAGAAGCACAAACCTAAGAAAGGTAAACGCTCGATTACACCAGTGAATAGAGCACGTTCTTTGTCAAGGTTCACACCCCGACTTAGTCGATCTAGAACCCCTCCACGACATAAGGTTAAAAGACCGAAAGATCGGAACAAGAAAAAGAAGAAAAAGCGGCAACCATCCCCTAGCCCACAAGAGTTATCTCCTTGGGGAAGGGCACCGTCGCGACACAGAGATTCAATGCCACCAACAAAGCGTAAGCACCACCACACTCCAAAGGATAAGGCTCCTATGGCCGATCAGGGCTGGTCACCTTCGCCGAGTCCACCTAGAAATTACCTGCATGAAAATATTTCGTGGACACCACCATTAATTTCCCCAGCAGGCCCAAGCCGCTTACATCGCAATGAACAATATAATGAATTCCCAATAACCTCGAAGCCCCCTAAAGAGAAGAGAAAACGAGAAAAAAAGAAAAAGAAGAGTGAAAAAAGACGTCAAGTAAACTCTCGTAATAAGGAAAAACGGCGTAGAGAACCAGGTGTTCTAAGCCAATCGGCCCCTTCCAAGGAAGTTTTTGCTTCCGGTAGCAACATTCTGGTTAGTGTGAGTTTTAATAAGGATGGTACTCAGCCGCAACAACACACAGTTGTAACTCTTCCCCCAACACGTGAAGAAGTCATTGCTGGAATGAGGGGTCGTTCCAGGGAACGCCTGGTAGAACAGCAAGGAAAAAAAAAGAGGAGGAAAGATGGTCGCAAACGTAAGAAGAATGATATGAAACCTATCGCCATCATTGATCTTGAAAGATCACCCTTCCAGGTGACTCAGGAACCTACAGACGTTATAATTCTAACAGATAGCGAAGCTAATGGCCAAGACGACGATGAAAATCTGAATGTAAGCCATGAATCCGGAAACGCAATGATGGCAGAAATGGACCACCACGATGGTTCATCCCACAGATCAGCCAATATTGATAAGACTCCACCTTTGGATCGACTCCAGGCTATTATGGAGGAGTCCTATGAAAATGCTATTCAGCAACAGGGTCCAAAGACTCCACCCGAACCACAAGGAGGTATCAAATTCAATCTTATCAACAAAAATAAACAAAAGCAAATTAGAACTGCGTTACACGATGCGGGACAAATAGTGTCAGACGAACATCACGAAGAGGAGCGGACAGATGATCGAGATCAAATGCAACAGAGTGCAAACAAAATAGGACCAAACACACCCCCAGACTCTGGACCTTGTTCGCCTGATGTTTACGATCCATTCGATCCAACTAAATCGCCATCCATGTCTCCGCGATCACCAACACCACCTTTAGTTGTGTCCCAACATGAAGTAGCGCCGGAAAATGATAAGCATTCGACTGAAGATCTGCGCTCAGAGACACGCATAACTGTTTCTTCTGGAGGACCTGTTGTCCCTGAAAAGAACACTCTTAATCCCGTCGATTTAGTAATGGCACTAATGAATACAAAAACTAATAGCGCCCAAGATTTGGTAAATAAATCCAATGAATCCCATTATAATTCCAATCAACTTGTGAACCTCACCGATGAGAACGAAAAGCCCGAGGAAAACACCTCTAACCTGGGCATAACAATTCTGTCAAATGTAATTTATGCAACTGCGAAAAATCAACATATACCCATTATTTCGAGCCCCCCGTTATCAAAAAGTTCCTCCAATAAGCCACCACAGAAAATCGCAAATATTTTGAGTAACCTTCCTGGATTAGGTAATCGTCACAATGGTGACGCAGAAGCGATGCTTAATGAAATTGAGAGTCCCTATTCACCGGGTTCGGCGGATTATGAAGATCTATTTGAGCCACCACCAGACACAAATATCGGTACGAAAAGACGACGTAATGATAAACGCGGTGGCAAAAGGGATGGGGATGTTTTCGAGAATTTATTTGGTTCATCGCCACCTCAATATTTAAGGTCATCGAATGCTAGAAAGCATAAAGCAGCCCTTGCTATGTCAAGGAATAAACACAAGATGATTGTTAAAGGTGGGTTTATAGTTTATTGAGGCAGTGACGATTATAATGCAATTTTACTTTAAAAACTCTCTCATGGTTAATCCATTATGTCCCTTGTTGCCTTTATTTTTTTTCGTCTCAATATCTACATATACTGTTTTTCCTTTTTTTTTTCTTTTTAATATTTTGGTTTAGTGTTTTAGGTAAGAACACTATAATTTATGTTATGTACCTACGTTTAGGTTGGCTTAATGTACGGTTATGCTGTGTTAAGGAACCAAAAGGATTAAGGTAACAATAATCAAAATTATTATTATGCAGATATATTTTACATTTACAATAAATATTTTAAAAAAACATGAAACAGAAAAGTAAAATGTTGTTAACCCTCTTACAAATATGTTTGTATTTTCAAAAAAAAATCATAATTTTCACTTCAAGTACTGTGTTATCATTTGAATTCGTTATTCTCAATTTAAAAGGATTACTCATGTTACTCAATTTTTTTTCAAATTCCACGATACAAGAATCAATTTTCTTTATAATTTCCATTTTAAATAATTGTATTGTTATGTGATTATGAAATTCGACCAGTACAGTACAGTACATTGTTTATTGAATAAAAAGTCGCTGGTAAATAGTTTTACTGATTAAATGTTTTAAAAATTTATATTTCAATTTGTCAATTAAATCCTTTATTTTTCTGTTTCAATAAATACATATATGTACAGTGGTGACAAAATAAATAGCACATGTATCCTATGATTCGTGTAACCAAAGTTGTTCGTACTTTATTAAACTTTAAAGAACTGTTTGACTAATGAGATAGTAAGAAAAACAAAATTAAGTTAAAAATGAATATTGGATGCAAACAAAAAATTAACAAAATTATGGAAACAAGTGAAGTTATTTTAGGAAAAAATCAAATGTTCATTAAAAAACGAATAACAAGTAAAATCACGAGTTCCATCCCGAAAAAAGTTATCGCAGAATCCGTTCGTAATAACAATTTGTATGAGCATTTCCACTACTGTGATAGGTTTTTTCGATATTCGGGACTAAATATTTAGTGCGATAACCTTTATTTTTAATCACAGGGACACAGCGGACAGTTCATAGATAAAACAAGTCTCCCACATCGTTCAACAGGTAGCGCGTACTAGGCTTCCTGCCATAGTTTGTACAAATTTAAACTATCTGATCTATTAATTACTTTATCCACATCATTCTACAAGTTCTCAATAGGAATTGGATTGAGATCTGTGGCCTGATTAGGGAATACGAAACGAATCGTTTTAGGTGGCGAAAATGAGATTTGATATTACTGTTTTCGCTTTCGTTTTCGTCATTTTACATTCGCCTTGTTTTCGAAATCGAAAGCTAATTCGATTTGACATTTCAATTTTTAGCGCGTGCATTTCCAATAGGGTTTCTTTGGCGGAATGGTTTATCGACACGGTCGAAAGTGATTTTAGTGGATTTTTTTCATTTAAATAAATAAAAATGTGAGTTTAACTATTATTTTTTTTATAAAAATAAACTAAAGAAATAAACAATCATTTTTTTGTAATAAACGTGTAGGCGCCCAAGACAGCAAGACACCAACCAGCAACAATTTTCTCCGCTCATCAAATTTATGAGGGAAAACGAAGGGATAGCCAAAGGACACAACATACAACGTTCTCTGCAATATGTCTAGCGCTTCGGACATTGAATTGCATACTGTGGGTTGCGCCATTCCAATGTTTGTATCCTGCCCAACCACTTTCTGGTATGATCCGTCTGCAAGGAATCTCAATGTTGCAGCTAATTTTATAAATGATGGTGTCCCATTGTTGTTCTGTGGTCTATATTTGTCTTTTACTTCGTCCTTGACAATCTTAAATGTCCCTTTTGAAAGGCGAAACAACTTATCGAACCAAGTTTTTATAAAATAAAGCTAATTTAACAAATAATAAACACGTTAAGCAAAAACATTGACTCGAAGCAAGGAAGATCAGAAGGTGAGAAGCACTTCTTAATAATTTTCTTCTCAAGTTTGATCCTTTTGCTTCCTCACGATAAGCATTTATATAAATAACATTTGAGTCCATTTTTTATTTAAATAAATATTTTATTACAAAGTTAATGCACATCGGACAAAACACAACTGATTTTGATTGAAATAATAAATATTCACTGACAATCAGCTGTCAATTATCTGGAAATATTGGAAGTAGCATTTACGATTCGCTTCGAATTCGTTAATTGATCAAAACGAAGGGAGTCGAAAATGAGATATCGAATTAAAAACGATTCGCTTCGTATTCCCTAATCAGCCCACTGGGTATTAAACTGGTTATTCAATGGACCAAGATTTTTTGGTTGGATAACCATTGCTTTAAAGACCTAGCGGTATGCTTTGGATCGTTGGCCTGTTGAAATTTCCACTTCAAGGGCATTTCTTCATCAGCATACAGTATCATTGTATTCCTCATGATTTATTTGTATTTTATGTGATCCATAATACATTCTATGCAATGAAGTGGCCCATGCCATAGCAGGAAAACATCTTCAAACAAGAATGCAATCTCCGTCATGCTTAACACATTGGATGGTATACTTTGGATAATATTCCTGAATTTTTCCGCGTCACAAATATTTTTCCCACAAATTTTGATCTTTTGAAATATGGTCCTTTGCAAACTTCAACCGACGACGTGACGTAACAAATTGCGTTTGGACATATGTGGTTTTCTTCTACTGGCAATTCTTCCAAACATTTTTTTTTCACGCAGGCGGTTTGTAATAGTGCTAAACTGCGAACAGACACGTTCACACCATGATCTTTATCTATTGCTTGTTTAATTTTTGGAGCAATCATGAATGTATCTAATTTGCTCATTCGGGAGATGGCAACTTCAGTTCGGTTCTTGCGTATTTTGTTTTGAACACTTTGTGCTTCTTGACAATGCTGAAGATCATTAACAACCTTCTTCCTCAAACATGTTAATTTTCGATCTGTTGAAGAATTTGAGTGACCTTCATTTTTAAAATCCATAACTCGTAGCATTAATGACTCTGTGGAATGATTGCCACGACCCAACCTACATATTAACAATTAAAATTTTACCAATTTTATAAAAAAAAAACTTATAAAAAACTCTAAGCTTTCCCACTTACCTATAAAGGCGCAAAATCTTAAACGATTTAGTAATATGTTAAATCATTTTTAGTATGATACTAATAATAGATAATAAGATATGATAGGTTAAAAAGAGGTTTTTGCTAATTTTAAACGAGTTTAGTATCGTATTATCTTCTTAACGTTTTACTAAAGTTAAAATTACCGAATGGCTACTTTAAATTTTTACTATCGTATAAATCCACATGTCATTCCGATAGTATATTGGTTTTGCACGCAGGAGGCCCAGGTTCGAGTCCTGCTCCTGTCAATTTTTTTTTATTTTTGTAAATAATGAAGTTAGAATGATGAAAATATAAACATCGAATACTTATTTAGAGCAAATGTTGGGTTTCTATGAAAATATAATCAATTTACAACGCATAAACACAATAATTGTGTTCATGAAAATTCAAAGCTTTGCTATCTGCTAAATTAGTAAAATTACTAGTTAACAAAAGGTTTAAAATTTATGAAAAGTTAGTAGACTTCTATGTATATTGCTAATTAGTATCGTTTTAAGGCCTTAATAATAGGTTGTTTAAAATTTTGCGCCTAAGTGTTTAAAATATTTACCAAAAATGTATTATGTTTATAACGAACAATATGTGCTATTTAAATTGTATTCACATGAATGCACCTTGCTTACATTTTGATGAAGAGAAGTAATATGTCATTATTTTACACTCAAAAAATACAACACAAAAGTTCTTACAGTGTTGTCATTGAAAATGAACTTAATATTTAAGGCTTAATCAAATTTCTTAACAAAGCTATGCTATTTATTTTGTCGCCACTGTATATGAACATATAAACATAAATTAAATATTGTTGGTGATACATACATATGTACTTCGGGTGATGGGCCCTGTGGAAAATCGTTAATACTCATGTTGTTTAAAGGCCATTTTATTCACTATTTTTCAACCATTTGCAAAATCTAAATAACAACTGAGTTAATTTCAAATCCGTTGTTCAACAGAAATTGCTTTTATTCACTAGGTTATACAGGGTGATTCGTATAAGATGCGACAAAAAGCTAGGGCGTGTAGGTTGGACTTAGACAAGAAAAAATCGTGTGGGAGGGGGGGTCTATTTCCCCCCGTTGAGCCAAGAGGGCCAATTTTCAAAAAAAAAAAAAAATGACATAACAGAAAAAAAATTATTTAAAAACAACGGTATAACCTACAATGACATGCTATACCTTTTTGGAAAGCCAGAAATCTCTTTTTTAATTTTCATTTTAAATTAAGTTGTGCTAGGCAATAGTTTTTGAAAAATTAATTTTCAAACTAGAAACTTTGAAAAAAAATTTTTTTTTAATTTTCAAACTAATTTTTTTTCAAAATTTTATGTAATTAAGAATAATTTTTGTTTTCAAAATTCAATGCTCTTATTAATTTTTAATAAAAAATAGAAAACCGGATGCTAAAATGTATCTTACTTTTTAGAAATAAAAAAAAAATAAAAGTACTTTTTTCCAAGAAAAACACTTATTTGTTTGTTCTATCTTTGCATAAATACCATTAGTTTAGTGAGCAAGTAATAAAAAGCCTTAGTTAACTATTAATATTTTTAATATCTGTTACATTTTAGCCTATTGTAATAAAAATTAATGATGTTATAAGAAATTTTCGATATGATCCCCACTCTTCAGAAGGCAAAGGTTGTATATTGTCCTTATGGCCGCAGATAAATTTAATTCCGCCAAATTCTCCTGCAATTTGACTCCAGCGGCTTCAATACGTTGTTTAAATTGATCTAAAGAAGAAATTTCAACTTCATACACAGAGTTCTTCATGAATCCCCAAGCGTAAAAATCCAAAGGAGTTAAATCAATTTTTTTCAAAAACTATTGCCTAGCACAACTTAATTTATAATGAAAATTAAAGAAGAGATTTCTGGCTTTCCAGAAAGGTATAGCATGTCATTGTAGGTTATACCGTTATTTTTAAATAATTTTTTTTTCTGTTTTAAGTCAATGTTTTTAGAAAATTGAGAAATAGATCCCCCTCCCATACTATTTTTTTTTTGCCTAAGTCCAACCTACTCGCCCTAGCTTTCTGTCGCATCTTATACGAATCACCCTGTATACAGTGAGCGTCAAAAAAATTGTACACCTATAAACTTTATTTTTGCATCTCAGTCAGTAAAAGTGGGGTTGATATTGAAGTAAAATACTTATCTTATATTTTAAGGCGATTTATTTTCAATGAGTTGGCATATAAAAATTAACAAAATATATAATACAAAAAAAAAAATTAAAAAAAAAAACAAAAATACTTCATTTTTATGGCGTCAAAAAAAATTGTACACCTTGTAGAGAATACTATACAGGGTTCGGATTATCGAGAAAACAACCGTTAAATTTATTTTATTTTTATTTCTTACTTAAATTTTGTTGATCAGTGTATTTTATTGAGTTAATTTCCACCGAAAAGTGCTTGTTTAAAATTATTAAGGATAAAGGCGCAAAATTATACTTTTACTAACTAAAAGCCCTTTTAATTTTAAAAGCAGCTACTAATTTTACATTAATTATAAACATTTTATAACCTGCTTACAACTAGTATTACCCTTAGGTCTTGTCCACAATTAATTTTCTTCGAACAAACCCAAAACTAAGCAGTTTGGCAAATCAAGTACAGTTTGATGAGTATACTTTTTCAAACAAACTGGAGTAAACAACAAGATACAACAATAGAGAAAAAACTTTCAAAAAGATCTTGTATTTTTTATAAAATGACCGGAAAGATATTTTATAAAAAAATAACATAAATTAATTTATATCTGAAATTTTTGTTCATAAATGTTAAGCGAGATAGGGAACCAAAATGCAGTGACCAATTTCAACCAGTTCTTCAAAGGGATTCGCCCGGTTTTTGTATATTTTGAGTTTTCGGAAAAGCTCGCATAATCAACAAATATATAAAAATCTTGGAAAAAGTTATTTGAAGACATTTTTCACGCGACTAGAAGATAATTTGCTCAATAAAAGCCCTTATTAAGAGGATAAAATGTACTTTGGTCGGTATTAAATTTATCACGGTCCGCTAACGATAAAGTGGGTTTTATTTCGTCTATAATTTTCAAAAAACTAATTTCGACTTAAGTATCTACCCAAATTCTCTTAAAGTGTACTTTATGTGACTATAATTTTGCGCCAATAACTTAAAATGGGTAAGAAAAGTGCAGTTGAAAAACGAGAACTTGGTATAAAATTAAGAAAGTAAGAATAATCTTACCGTGAAATAGTCAAAATAGTCGGCAGATGCCATAACACGGTGAACAAATTTCAAAAGTTCAAAGACGCAAAAGATCGACTTCGTTCCGGAAGGTCCTGACTGTACGACAAGGTGTACACTTTTTTTGACGCCATAAAAATGAAGTACAGTGCATTCTCGATTATCGCAACTAATTAAAACAAGGGTGGTTGCAATAACTGAGTAAAGATTTGTTTAGGCTCAATTCTAGATGAAAAGCGAAAATCAGAAGACCATCACTTATATAATTTAGTCCAACAAATTTTTATTCAAAAACAAAAATAATAGTTAAAAAAAACTAGTTGATTCATTAAGATATAAGTGCATAATTACCTTTGTTTAGTTCTCTATATATAGTTAAATTATGGACATTTTTGTTTTGATTTTTTAAAATCGCCATTTCTCGACTTTGATTTAGGAACCACTTATACAAAGCCTTTTCGATCTTAGGGTATTCACCAATCACCACCTTTTTATTAAACTCCCTTTCCGGGTCCACATTCAGCAATAGAAACAAACTTTCTTATTGCACCCTCTTTTCGTTTTATTTTGCTGATTGTAGATTTATAATTCACGGCATAGTTTACTATACTTTGCATACTATATGCCTGTAAGACCTAAGGTTCTTTAAATGCAACCTGAATTGCACGGCATTAGTTTGGCTCAGTGGATTTCAGAACCAGGTATTAACTGTCTCATTTTGGAGAATTGGAGGTATAGAAAAGAATGCGCCAAGCGTGGGAATCGAACCTACACGTCCTAGTTAGCAATCAAGCACTTTATCCACTGCGCCATTGCCATTATTTTCCTAATTTTTTTTTTGTAAAAAACAATTTTTTTAAAACACACAAGCGACTGATCACTGAACAAAATTCATTAAACTAACAAGAAAATCTTACGTTGTATAGATACATAATATGATGTACATTCACAACTTCATCGTATAACCACTCAAAAGTAGTAATTAGCGGTAAAATAACTGCCGAGACAAAATGTAATGCAACAGACAAAAGCAAATATGTATAGCCAAGAACCTGTGTAAATAAAGATAAGAATTTAAAAACAAAAGTAGCACTTATCGAATCAATTTTTTTGAAGGGATGCGATTACTGCGTCAACAATTATATTAATTCAGCTGTTGCGAAAATCGAGGAGTTGCGTTAATCGAGAACGTACTATATTTCCGTTTCAGTTATTTTTTGTATTATATATTTTGTTAATTTTTAGGGGAAAATTCAATTTTTTTCAAATTACTCAAAAAAAGTTGTAGGGACGCATTGTAGAAAATGTTATTCTAAACAAAAAAGATCCAGACACTTTTTATCGTACAATTGATAGATTTAGAGAAAAATGGTCGAAAACATTGGGGTGTAGTTTATTAATTCAAAAAAATGTAATAAATTTATGTTTTTGAGTGGGTATTTTTTTTTTGTTTTTATTTATGTTTGCAAAAATATATTCTATGAAAAAAAACAAATTTTAAGTGCGGAACCGGATAGTGCTGTCATCTTAAAAATCCTATTTTTTTTATTTTGCTTTAACTCCCAAAATCTTTATTTTTTCTAAAAAAGTTCTAAGAGCAGATTATCTACTATTGTGGCATACATTTACAAAATGACATATTAACGATTTCTGTATGTCAACTCGTTCTTAAGTTATAGCGTACCAAAGTTTAATTATAAAATAAATATCAAAATGGATGGATACATAGATTAAATTCATTCCTTCACAAGTCAGATATTCGCCTAAAAAGTTCTGAGAAGACGGCACTGGCTTCTCACAGCTTTGATACTGGTCACACACCAAACTTCGACGGAGTAGAGATCCTTGCAACAGAAAAACATACATCTAAACGTTACACACTAGAGACACTGCATATAATTAACAACAAAAATAATATGAACCGCAAACAAGACACAAAATATAACTGCCGTTTACTGTTCATTAGTTTCTGACAGTAAATATCATAAAACGTAGACTAATCTTCAAATGAGAAGTGTTCAAAATCTGTTTTTAATATGTTTTTTTTATACACTTAGCTTCAACTGAATAAGCACACAAATTTTCTATGGTATTTTGCCCATTTTTTCCTAACTTTGAACGTTAATGTATCATTTGATGATGCTTACCGTTTGCTTGTGATGTTGAGAAAACAAATAATAAAAAAAAAATAATTTGAAAAGTACCGCTATTTTTTTTCTCGCTCTCTTGCAAAGCGTTCCATATGGAAAAATGCAGATTTTTTTTGCGTCAACTGAATAGACACAACTATTAAAATTGGAAATAAAAGCTAACGAAATGAATCGAAACAAGTTTTTCTTTAAATATTTTTTTTATTGGTTATTTCTAGTAGTGGGTACTGCCACCTTTATTTTTAATTACTTCATAAATTCGGTCCGGCATGGAATCGTATAGGCTCGTTAAGTAGTCCAGCGAAATTTCCCTCCAGGCTAATTTAATGGCGGCAATAAGGGATTCTCTGTCCTCAAATTGACGGCCAGACTCATAAACTTTTCGTACCAACCATCCCCATACATTTTCTATAAGATTCTGGTCGGGTGAGTATGGCGGCCATTGAAGCAATTCCACATTCTGGTCCTCTATCCAATTTTTGACAATGCGCGCCGTGTGGATGGGGGCGTTGTCCTGCTGGAAAGTCCAGTTAATGGGTCCAAAAATGTCCGCAAATTTAGGAAAATTCCTTTCCAAAATTCCTTTGTAGGTTATAGCGGTCATTTTTGACGTCTGAAATTCAATCTCAACAGTCCCATAGTAGCTTACTGCTCCCCATACCATGACTCCACCTTCTCGACTATGATGCCGCGCTAAAAATCGTTCTTCTTTCCTCACATCGTGGAAGTAATAGTTAAATCCATCAGGGCCATCGAAATTGAACTTCTTCTCATCAGAAAAAACCACGTTGCGCCATTCATTTTTCCAACTCATATGGAGTCTAGAAAATTCTAACCGCATACTTTTTCGTTGCTCGTTTAGTGGTGGTTTCTTTTGAAGTTTCAATCGTTTTAAGTGATTTGCGCTGTTTATTACTCTGCGGACTGTTGAAATGCTTGCAGTTACACCGGCTTTTTGTTTAATTTTTGCCGCAGAGTTACTCGAATTCGAAGCACATCTTAAGATTGCTCTTCGATCGACTTCTGTTTTTGCCGTTTTTTTACCTCCTTTCATGTTTTTTCCATATGAACTTTTGTTTCTTAGGTAGGAATACACAACGCTAAAACTTCGATCGATTTTGGTAGCTATAGCACGCCCGGTTTGACCTTGTTCTTTTATCAAATCGATTTTGGCTCTTTCAACACTATTTAAAGCTTTTGATCTACCCATTTTTTTTTAAATTTCAATTAAACCACTAAACTTCACTAAGAACACTTCAACTATTGATTTAATGTGCCAAACACCTCAAAACTTTCATAAACAATAAAAATAATGAGCTTGTGTCTATTCAGTTGACGCAAAAAAAAGTGCATTTTTCCATATGGAGCGCTTTGCAAGAGAGCAAGAAAAAAAATAACGGTACTTTTTAAATAATTCTTTCTGATTTGTTTTCTCAACATCATAAACAAACAATAAGCATCATCAAGTGATACATTAACGCTCGAAGTTAGGAAAAAATGGACAACATACCCTAGAAAATGTTTGTGCTTATTCAGTTGAAGCGAAGTGTATGTTTCAAACAAATTATTGTTTGGTATATTAAAAAACTTAAAATTTAACGTTATGTAAGTCATATTTTTTCCGTTTACTTGTATCAATATGTACAACATTATATCTCTTTTTAATTTTGTAAATAAATACACCCCTGAAGAAGACGGCAACCACCGTCGAAACGTTGGGAAAATAAAATGAAAATTGCTTTCATTTAATCATCATTACGACCAATAAAGCCGATGAGAATCACTTCTTAAAAATTCTACAAAGTTCAAATTCATTCCTTAAAGCAACCAGACTTATACTACGTTTCCACCGACCACTAAACCGAGATTTAAGTAGATCTAGCTAAATCTCCTACAAATCTTGAGGATTTAGCATACAAATTTTAATCTTCTCAGATGAAGATTTAAAATAAATCTCATTTAAATCATCAATCGAACTACCCTATCTCCATATCGAAATGAACACATTCATCGGGAAAGTGAATTTTTCTCTTCGGTTGACACAGATGAAGCTGGCTGTCTCACTTCTACATCATAAGAGAAAATGAAACGATATATGCATTTTGATTATTGCTGTCAAAATTAATCTACTTTTGGAGCGGTGGAAACACTTTTTGAGATTAGTAAATCTACAAGAGATTAAAGTTCGGTGGATACGTAGTATTATACTACGTTTCCACCGAACTTTAATCTCTTGTAGATTTTTTAATCTCAAAAAGTGTTTCCACCGCTCCAAAAGTAGATTAATTTTAAAAGCACTATTCAAAATGCATATATCGTTTCATTTTTTCTTATTATGTAGTAGTGAGACAGGCAGCTTCATGTGTGTCAACCGAAGAGAAAAATTCACTTTCCCGATGAATGTGTTCATTTCGATATGGAGATAGGGTAGTTCGATTGAAAATTTAAATGAGATTTATTATAAATCTTCATCTGAGAAGATTAAAATTTGTATGGTAAATCCTGAAGATTTGTAGGAGATTAAGCTTAATCTACTTAAATCTCGGTTTAGTGGTCGGTGGAAACATAGTATTAATATAGCTCACATTTTAACGAACAATTAAACTTTGGTACGAATTGACATACAGAAGTCGTTAATGTGTCATTTTGTAGATTATTTTACTGTCTTAAATTTGCTCTTATAGCTTTTTTTAGAAAATATAAAGATTGTGGGAGTTATTAAGCAAAATAAAAAAAATTAGGATTTTTAAGATGGAAGCATTAACCTTCCGGTTCCACACTTAACATTTGTTGTTTTTTTTCTTAGAATATCTACTATCAAAATGTTAGAGGTCTACGTAAAAAAAGTTTCAATGTTTTCTTAAATTCACAAAAACTCCCTTTCGATGTATTTGCGCTCACTGAAACTAACCTTACACCTGATTTTCATTCCAATGAATTCTTCACATCTGATTTCAACGTCTTCCGGAAAGATATTTTAAGCCCTAATACAAGTCAGAGTATCGAATCTTATGGTGGCCCTCCATCAGGACGTGGCGTTCTATTAGCACTTAATTCTAACTTTAATTCTTCAATGGTTATTATTCCCAATATATTAAACCTTGCAGTTATTTGTGTAAAAGTCTGTATATCCCACCGTTTTATTTATATTTTATGTTGCTACATTCCACCTTCCCAACCAACAAGTGAATATCTCCTTCTACTCGATGCAATTGATTATATTATTGAACTTTCCAATCCCGAAGATGATATTATAATTGTTGGTGACTTCAATCTCGCTCGATTAATATGGGATGTATCAGATAGTGCGATTTCCTTCGTTTCATCCAATGCTATATCTGAAAAAGAAATTGTTTTTACTGACCGTCTTCATCTTCCAATCTGTCTCAAATGAGCGGCGTTAAAAACTGTTTAGAGAGACAGTTAGACCTGATTTTCTCTTCAGATGCTCAAAACACCCAAGTCATCCAAAGTCAAAATATCCTTTCAAAGATTGATAATTTTCACCCTCCAATCTCGGTTACTTTTGTCTTCGAATGTGATAATATCCAACCTTACTCCCTTACGACACAGACTTTTAACTTTCGTAAAGCTGACTTTGCTAAAAATAAACTTTGATTTTATATCCAATGACTCTGATATTGACAGTAAGATTATCACTTTCTATGATGAGATTCGAAATTATTTTTCTCAATCTATTCCATTGTTTCCTAAAAAAGTATTTTACTTCCTCGCCTTCTTGGTATAACAAAGAACTTCATTCACTAAGAAATAGGAGGAACAAACTTTGGAAACAATTTCTTATTTCGAAGTCAAATCATGACCTCTTAAATTATATCTCATGTTATAACAACTTCTCCATCTTGAGTTAATCTATATACGCCAGTCACCTTTTCCAAATTCAATCAGACTTAATTTCAAACCCTATGCACTTTTTCAAATTTATTAATTCAAAAAGAAAATCTGATGGTTACCCTTCAACACTGAAATACAACGCTTCCTCATCAACTGATCCTCAAGTTATCTTAATTCTTTTTGCGGATTTCTTTGGTGAAGCATTTTCTTCTAGCAACATGGACGTTGATATAAACTACTTTAACTATATGAATGGTTGCACCCAAACCACTTTATCTTCGATAAATATATGTGTTCCTTCAGTAAATAAAAAAATCCGTCTGCTGAAGGATGATTATTCTTCGGGTCCTGATGGTGTTCCCCCGTTGTTCTTAAAAAATGCGTCTCTAGTTTAGCGCAACCACTCACTGCCCTCTTCCAACTCTCGATTTCGCATTGCTTATTTTCGAAAATATGGAAAGACTCTCTTTCATTATACCAGTGCATAAAAAAGGATGCAAGGGAGATATTTTAAATTACAGGCCCATTGCCAAACTTTCCTGCGTACCTAAAATATTTGAGAGCATAATCTATGACACATTGCTATTTCATTGTAAGCCATTGTTCTCTGTTAATCAACATGGATTTCTTAGTGGTCGATCTACGACCACAAATCTAACTGAGTTTGTATCCAATACCATCTGTTCCTTGGAAGAAGGCAATGAAGTCGACGCGATTGCAACCGACTTCAGTAAAGCATTTGACAAAGTATCACATAGTATTATCATTTGCAAGCTTAAGGCGTATGGTTTTCCATTATTTTTTATAACCTGGCTCCAGACGTATTTAAACAATCGCCGGTACACAGTCTTGTTTAGATCATGCAGTTCAAACCCAATTTGTGCAACATCTGGGGTTCCTCAAGGTAGCCTTTTAGGTCCACTGCTTTTCTTATTGGCTATTAATGATGTTAAACTTACCCTAGTTGGATCTGACCTTCAAATCTACGCTGATGACATGCGTATTTCCAAGCGCATAAAATGTATGGCTGATGCTCAACTGATCTAAACAATTTTTTCATCTGGTGCCAACACAACTTTCTTGAGCTAAATGTAAAAAAATGTCAAGCAATTACGTACTCTAGAAAACGCCCTTCGTTATCAGTCCGCCAATATGTCATTAATGATGAACCTGTTTCGATTGTAACTTCCATTCGCGATCTAGGTGTTATATTTGATAACCAACTCAATTTTCGATCCCATTATGGAAATATTATTAATAGAGCTAATTCTACTCTAGGATTCGTCAAACTCTGGTCCAGAGAATTTGAAAATCCCTATGTTACTAAATCTCTTTATGTCACCTTTGTGAGACCTCTTCTTGAGTATGCCTCCGTTGTATGGTCCACCTTACTATCATGTTCACAATAATCGTATTGAAGCTGTTCAACGACGGTTCATCCCGTTTGCCTTGCGTGGCATTCATTGGGATGATCCATACAATCTACCACCTTACGTAAGCCGTCTGAAACTATTAAGTTTACAGACCTTAAGTAGACGTCGCGATAATGCTGACATTCTTTTCGTACACCAGCTATTGACTTGTGGGATAGATAGTGTAAATCTTCTTGACAAATGTAAGCTGAATACTAATATTCGTCGTCTGAGATCCATACCACTCTTCAATATACCATTTCATCGTACTGAATATGGCCAAAATGAACCTATCACCAGAATGCTTAGGAAAGTAAATAATTCTTCCATTTTTGATCTCAGCCTTTCTAAAAACGGAATCAAATATGCTCTTCAATTATAATAATCCCCTTTCCTCTTTATCAAACCCTCCTATCTATTTAATTGTAATTTAGATTTAAGATATTTATAATTTATAGTTTTACTTATGCTTGTATTAAGCTTCAAATTAAATTAAATGTTTTTGCAAACATAAATAAAAACAACAAAAAAATACCCACTCAAAAACAAATTTATTACATTTTTTTGAATTAATGTACTACACCCCAATGTTTTCGACCATTTTTCTCCAAATCTATCAATTGTACGATAAAAAGTGTCTGAATCTTTTTTGTTTAGAATAACATTAGTTACAATGCGTGTCTAAAACTTTTTTCCAAAGAACCTATAGTTTTCGAGTAATTTGGAAAAAAATGAATCACGAAATGCTTATGACATTAAAATGAAGCTCACCACCAAAATTCAGCTTTGTCGGAATTTTTTCGAAGTTTAATTTTTTTGTCTAATTTTCCTGGACTATAACCCCACTTTCACTAACAGAGTTGCAAAAATGTAATTTATAGGTGTACACTTTTTTTTTATGCTCAGTTTAAAAAGCAGTTTTTAAAATATCCTTGGGTTATTTGAGACAGATGACAAAAAGAATGGCCGTTTCAAATTTAGTCTACCCATCTAACAATGGTTAAGTTCAGAAACCATAAGGTAATTTGTGTGTACTAAATAGCATTAAGTAAGAAAACTATTTACATACATGGTTCATTTTTCACATGTCATCAATTTTAACTCTTACATTAATTGAAACATTTATATTATTATTGATATTTGTTAAGAAAACATACTTTTTTATTAAGTTATGTTATGTACACATTTCTTAATAGTCGCTACACGTTTATAGAATCATTGGATTAAAAAAAAAATCCATTGTAATGCGAAGAAAATATTTATTTTTAATTGCACAAACAATTCATACAATGGTCGGAAAAAGTATTTTGACAAAACTATTTTCCTTGTTATATTGCTTGTTTTAAAGAGCTGAGAGATATAACGGAACTCGTGTGATGCTCGAAACAAAATATCTACGTGATTGTAACTGTAAATTACAAAATATTTTATTTTTCCTTACGCATTCGTTCTTAATCATGTTCAATTTATGGAGTGAGTTGAAATTAACTGGAAAAAAGTATTTTGACATCATATTCTTTTTAGTTCATTTCGTTTCGTGTGTGCGATCAAAGTTAATATTTGTTAAAATTAAGCACATTTAAATACAGACATTTTATTACATTAATTTTTTTTTTCAATTTAATTGATTATAATGGAGAAAACGGCGGAAATACGCGAAGTTTTAAGAAATGAAATGGTGATCATCAAGTATGATGCTGGTATTTCGGTTGAATACTTAAGCAAACTTTACAAAGTGCCTCGTCAAACCGTGTATTACCAAATTAATAAATAAAAAAATCACAAATCAACGCGAAACTTACCACGTTCAGGACGCCCACGCAAGACAAAATCTGCAACAATAGAAATGAAAAATCAGTATGATATTGAAATTTGTGAAAAAACTATAAGAAATTGGTTAAAATAGGCTGGCTTTGCCACTTACATAGCCAGAACAATACCACAAATATCACATAAAAACAAACTTAAACGTTTGGAATTCGCCAAAAAATTTTTACATAAGCCTTCATCATTTTAGGAGAAAATATTGTGGACTGATGTAAACTCATTTCAGTACCATGCCTTAAAGAAGTAAACTTTCTGCGGAATTCCTAAGAAAATGCGTAAAAAAGTGGCACCTGTTTGTGAACGAGTGCCCCATGGTGGAGGCTCCGTAATGTCTTGGGGATGTGTTTGTTTTAACGGCACAGGAGACGATTTCTTATAGTTTTTTGACAAATTTCAATATCATACTGATTTTTCATTTCTATTGTTGCAGATTTTGGCGTTTTTAGCACGTTTTCTTTAAATTTTCCGACGATTAAACGGTCTTCTCTTGTGGTTGTCTTGCGTTGGCGTCCTGAACGTGGTAAGTTTCGCGTTGAGTTGTGATTTTTTTGTTTATTTATTTGGTATACACGGTTTGACGAGGCACTTTGTATAGTTTGCTTAAGTATTCAACCGAAATACCAGCATCATACTTGAACACCATTTCATTTCTTAAAACTTCGCGTTTTCCCCATTATAATCAATTAAATTGAAAAAAAAATTTAATGTAATAAAATTTCTGTATTTAAATGTGCTTAATTTTAACAAATATTAACTTTGATCGCACGCACGAAACGAAATGAAGTAAAAAGAATATGATGTCAAAATACTTTTTTCCAGTTAATTTCAACTCACTCCATACATTGAACATGATTAAGAACGAATGCGTAAGGAAAAATAAAATATTTTGTAATTTACAGTTACAATCACGTAGATATTTTATTTCGAGCATCACACGAGTTCCGTTATATCTCTCAGCTCTTTAAAACAAGCAATATAACAAGGAAAATAGTTTTGTCAAAACACTTTTTCCGACCATTGTATGTAAAGAAAGTTGATGGAAATTTTTTTTTGTAATTCTGACACATTGGATATTTTTACTTGCAATTATACATAGGTACTATTAGGCAAGTTATGCATTCGTAAAAAAAAATCTTATAATCAAACATGACATTACGATCATAGAGACCACCAAAAAAGTGGGTCCCTCAATTTCGCCTGTCTGTCTGCCCTAGAGCCTAAATTGTTGGATGGATTTGCTTCAAACTTGGTAAATATTATTTTTTCGCTAATATGCCCACAGGTTTGTTAATTTTTTTTTAAGACGACAAATAACAGTAGCTCCCATAAATTTTTTTGGCCAAAAATAAAATTCTTATTTTACTCAAAAACGGCTCCAACGATTTTTATAAAAATAAAATGCACGACTGGATCGTACGAACTTGCTCTTGTAACTAACAACTTTAGTGTAGATAACCACTGACGCTGTTATAGACTGTCTAGTTATCCTTTGCCGATATAGGTAAGATTATCTTTATTTTTAATATAAGAAGGTGTTTTTTTTTATAATACAATTCTATATACTACTGGAATTACTCAGCCAAGTAGAAGACTTAGCATTATATTTAATTGGACTTGTCGAATTATTGATTCAAAATAGCTTTTCACGGCCTTTAGTCAACAAAAGCTATTTTGAATCAATAATTCGACAAGTCCAATTAAATATAATGCTAAGTCTTCTACTTGGCTGATTCAGTAGTATATATAATTGTATTATAAAAAAAAACACCTTCTTATTAACTATGTCTGGCCAAGGACAAAATCTTCCAATTTTAATGATTAAAATTTTAATCTTGTTGGATATAGTTCACATTGCTTTTACTTATTTAAACTTATTTAAACTGCCAAAAACCATCACTTTAACAGATTTCTCGAAAAAAAAAACCAAGAACGCCATTAGATGCCACGGATCAATGAAAATTTTATAAAAAAGTATCTCGAAAATTGTAGGACGGATTTTGATGAAATCCGGTTTTTTATTTTTAGTTTTTTGAAAACAAACTTTTTGAAATTCTGGTATGCAGTTTTTTTAGAGTTTAATAATATACATATGATTGTAAAATTTAAAATTATTTTTTTTTGATTAGTTTCAAAAATATTGATTTAAAAAAAAATTAATTTTAATTATAAAAAAAAAGTTATTTAAAATTTTAATACGCAGAATTAGTTTGGCTACTTAGATCTTCGCAGATATAAAATTTGACAGACATCCAATGTTCCGTTACCGAGAAAGCCAAAGAATAAAAAAACCGTTGTATGAAAGGTACCGTTAATAGACTTTTCCCGTAAACTTGATTCATATAAGATGGTAACTATTACCAACAAAAAAAAATCTCAACAATTTTTATCAAAATCCTTGGAGCCGTTTCCGAGAAAAATAAGATTTTCCGAATGCCGAAATAATCACACACTCCAAATTTGAAGGTAGTCGCTCACGCCGTTTAGGCTGAAGCTCGTTATACATACAGACGGACAGACTGACAGACAGACATTTTTTGTCGATCACTTTTTAGGCTTCTCTATGATCGTAATGTCATGTTTGATCGTTAGAATTTTTTTTTCACGAATGCATAACTTTCCTTATAGTACTCGTACCTATAATCGCAAGTAAAAATGAGTTCATTAATGAAAGTAAAAGGTGCATTTTGGTATATTTTTTTTAAATGGTTAGTTTTGGTACCTCTAGTGTAGAACCATTTTTTTTATTTTCGATTTTCTGGAAACCTGTTATTTGATTTTTTTTAAATAATTTTTTTTTTTTTGAAAACTCAAAATTTTGAAGGGACTCAATGGATTTCTTCGAAACTTCATATTTGGTAGATTTTTGACATTATCTTGAATAGTTAAAAAAAACTATTTTCCTAAAATAAAAAACAACGGTAGGTACCTCCAATACAAATGTTAAAAAAACATTTAATTCTTAACAACGGCTTCAAGAGTTTTGATAAAAAAATTAATGTGTGTTCTCAAATTAGTGCAGTCCAATTTTCGTACTTATTAACGGTACTTCCCATAGAACCATTTTTTATATTATCGACTTTGTCACTATTGGATGCAGCGATTAAAATTATTTTTTTTTATGCAAATACTCATTTCATTTATTTGCTGAATATATGTTTAGCATTGTACTTCAAGATAAATCTTATAAATAAGTATCAATATTTGAATTACAATTAAAAATCAGTACTACGTAATGAATATTGAGAATTCTAAATTCAATGTTTTTAATGACAAATTTACATATAAAGGGTCCGCCAAATAACTTCTTTTTTTTTTGGAAAATGATATAAAAAAATTAACTGAATATTTTCTCAAATTTCTTCTTTTATTTGAAAGTACAATCCTTCCGGTTAATAATGAATAATAATTTAATTCAAATAGCTGCCTCGGCTGGCCATGCAGTAGCCTATACGATCGGTCCAATTTTTAAGCACATTATCGATTGTGTGCAGCTGTATTTCACCAATAGCTTCGCGAATATTGTCCTTTAAAGCGTCAATTGTCTGGCTTGTCGGCTTAACACTTATCTTTTACGGCACCCCACAAATAATAGTCCAAAGGTGTCAAATCGCAGCTCCGAGGTGGCCAAACGACATCAGCTCTGCGGCTGATAATGCGATCTTCAAAAACAGGGCGCAAAACATCGAGTGTAGCTTCGGCTGTGTGGCACGTAGCGCCGTCCTGTTGAAACCAAATATTGCCAATATCCTCCTCTTCAATTTTTGTAAACAAAAATTCGTTCAACATGACGCGATAACGATCGCCATTGACTGTAACGGCCACTCCTTGCTCATTTTCGAAGAAAAATGGCCCAATTATGCCTCTGGACCAAAATCCGCACCAAACAGTGACTCGTTTTGGGTGTATCGGCTTTTCAATGTAGGCGTGCGGGTTTTCTGTGCCCCAAATGCGACAATTTTGCTTGTTTACATACCCGCCAAGATCAAAATGAGCTTCATCTGAAAAGATGATTTTTTTTTGGCAAAATCGGCATCTTCTCTAAGTCGATCGCAGGCCCACTTAGCGAAGCGAAAACGCATTGGATGGTCAGTTGGCTTCAACTCCTGAACCAATTGGACTTTGTATGGCGTCATACCAAGGTCTTTATGCAAAATTCGTCTCAATGATGTCTCCGAAATGTTCAATTGTTGCGAACGACGGTGAATTGATGTTGATGGCGCTTCACGCACACTTTCTGCCACAGCAGCAATATTCTCGGGTGAACGAACTGTTTTTGGCTTTTCACGCTTTGGTTTATCGATGAGGATGCCAGTTTCTTTCAGTTTTTTCACAAGATAACGAACATACGGAGCTGACGGTGCTTCTCTTCTTCCAAAATCCGTACGCAATTTTCGCACACAGTCTGCAACATTACCATGATTTTCAAAGTAATGTCGCAATATTTCCCAGCGTTGTTCAAGCGTATACACAACCATATTCGTTCAGCGGAAGGATAAAACTAATTATCTGTCAAATCAGACTTGAGCTTAGTGTTACCATTCACGAAATAAGCACTAGTTGAAAAAAAACGTTAGATGGCGGACCCGTTACAAGATAATATACATACAAAGATAATAAATAGAGATTAATAGTGGTAATAATACTGCATACTTAGATTTAAAAAAAATGGATTTTTGATTTTTTAAAATTGAAAAATCGATTTTTCAAAAACCAGTAACTGAATTTTTTTTGAAATTTGAATTTTATATTAATAATAGCTTTTGCTTTCCCTCAAACTACAACAACTAAGCAATGAAAAATTATTTTATTATGTGTATCATCCATTTATTTCTCCCTAATTACGAGGGGCGTTCAATATATTCGCGGTATCGATATGAAGGAAAATGCGAATTCAATTTAAATTGTTTTTATTTTTCAATATAATCTCCCCTAACATCAATGCATTTGTTACATCTTGGGATAAGCTTTTTTAAACCCTCAAAAAAATACATTGCCTCTTTCTCTGCAAAATACCCATTTATTGCCGACTTGAGTTCTTCATCATCCGAAAATCTTTTTCCACGAAGACATTTTTTCAAATCCGGACACAGGAAATAATCACTAGGGGCAAGGTCTGGACTATAGGGTGGGTGTTGGATTTCTTCGAAACCACAATCTCGCGCAGCAGCCTTGGAAAATCGCGCCGTGTGAACATGAGCGTTGTCATGAAGAAGCAATACACCCGCTGCGAGTTTACCCCGTCTTCTTTTTAATTTTCTCCCGCAAATTATGCAAAGTGGAAGCGTAGGATGTGGCGTTGATGGTTTCACCTTTTTTTTTTGTACTCAATGAGCAAGATTCCCTTTGAGTCCCAAAAAACTGTGGCCATGAGCTTCCCGGCAGACGTAGTGACTTTGAACTTTTTCGGGGGTCTGTTCCTTTCTTATGCCACTGCATGGACTCTTGTTTGCTTTCAGGGTCATAGCGGTGAACCCATATTTCGTCCCCAGTAACAATTCGATCCATAAAACCGTCCGCGTTCTCACTACACATCTCCAAAAGCTCTCTACAGCATGCGATTCTCACTTTCTGAGGCGCTGTGAGCATTCGTGGCACACATCTTGCACTGACCTTTGAAAGGTTAAGATGGTCATGAAGAATGGTGTGAATGGTACCAGTTGAAAGCTTGGTGATCTCTGCCATCATTTTCACCTTTATTCGGGCATTATCAAGAACAAGTTTTTCGACTTCTTTGATGCTTTCTCCCGTACAAGCAGTAGCCAGGGCGCCGGAGCGGAGGTCGTCTTCAATGCTCTCTCTGCCTCTCTTGAACTCACTTGACCACTTTTTCACAGTTGATAATGAAGGTGCGGAACCCTGGTAAACAGCCACCATCTCTTCATGAATAGTTTTTTGACTTTTTCCTTGTTTAGTGAGAAATTTAATTACAGCGCGATGCTCCATTTTCACCATCATTATGACTCTGTTTCACTAGAGATAAAACGCGAATTAATAATCACATTTATATGAAATTTTACATGAATGCACTAAAATAATAGTATTACTTGATAAATAAGTCAATTTATATATATAACCACAGCTTCACCCCGATAACGAGAATATATTGAACGCCTCTCGTATATTTCATTTATACTCAGTTTTACGTACACATGTACGTCATTAAATATTTAGTTGAGGTATGTAGGCCCTCAACTAACTATTTAATGACAGCCATTTATTTATGTATATATGCAAGAATTGATGAATCTTATGTAAATTGCACCTTAATTATAAAGTTATATGCATATGGCTACCGACCCACATAATATCCTTCGCTTTCATTATTATAATATGTTAGTATGTTATACTAGGTTCCATCTATGTTGTAGTTACATATTACTCTTCTAACCTACATCATTAAAATCCATTCATTCATCCGACAATTCATTATACTTTTTACTTGCTTTTATAGGTACTATAAGGCAAGTTATGTATTCGTAAAAAAAAAAACGAAACATGATATTACGATCATAGAGAACACCAAAAAAGTGGCTCCCGCAATTCCGTCTGTCTGTCTGCCTGTCTGCAGAACGATCTACAACCTAATCGGCTGAACCTTGATTGTCCAAAATAGATTTTTGAATCGTTGTTTTAGCCCCAAATATAACGGTACTTGCCATACTAATTTTTCTACCATCTTAATTAACTCGAAAACGGCTCTAACGGTTTTGATAAAAATTGGCGTGTGTACTACTTTGGGTATGGTCTACATTTTGGCAAAATTTTTTTTAAAAATATTTTGTTATTAACAGTACCTGCCATACTACCATTTTATTGATTTCCGACTTTCTCATAAACGGCCCAACGGATTTCGATACAATTTTTGTACAGGAGCTCCTTCAAATTCTAAATAGTATTGCATTTCAAGATTATCGAAAAATAGTTTTTTTGGATTTTGAAAAACGGGTGGCCAATTTTTTCTGAAATTTTATTTTTTGAATTTATATTATTAAACATTTAAAATATTCATACCAATTTTGTTTTTAGAAAAAATTTATGAATTTTTATGTATACAAATTTAACTGAAAAACGACTTTAAAAATACATTTAACCGTTTCTATTAAGAATATTTAGCATATAATGTGATCGAACATAGGAGCAAGTACGTGCGATCCAGTCGTGCATTTTATTTTTTTTTCCCGTGGGTAGGTGTAAAATCTTCAAAAGGCTCCATGAAGACCGAAAAACGTGTGCTCATGGAGTGTGAGATTCTTACTGCACTAAAAACACCTCCTCCTCCCGATTGCAACTAAGTTGAAACTTATTTAGCAATTTATTTTGAACGAATTTAATTAACGTGTTGCAGGTAACTAACTATACGGTGATAGTTCCTGCTTATACTGCGATTTTGGAGCCGAGCGGTTTCCCGCTAAGTGCACCATGTCGGAAGGTTAAGTCCTTTGCAGGCGGCGTACTAAATTCTTCTCATCGATAATTTCGATTATAGTACTATTATAGTGTTGTATTAGCCGTTTTCTATGATTTCGGGCAAAATTTTTTATTACATAGCGAACCGTGGGAATCCCGAGATCTCTGTGGAGATCTTCGTTTCTAATGTACCAAGGTGCGCTTACAAACGATCTTAGCAGTTTATTTTCAAATCTTTGTAAGGTATTTAAATTAGAATCTCGCGTACAACCTCAGAGTTGTATACCGTAAGTCCAGACAGGCTTAAGCACCTGTCTGTACAAAATTAGCTCGTTTTCGATACTGAGCTAAAGAGTGTTTCCCGGTTCGATCACATCTTATGCAAAAGATTTCTATTAAAAATCTAAATATATTTTTAAAGTCATTTTTAACTCAATTTTGTATATTCATATACAAAATTTCATTAATTTTCTTCTAAAATAAATTGGTATGACAATATTAAATATTTAATAATATAAACTTAAAAACAAAAGATTAAATCTGTTTAATTAAAGAAAAAATAATTCAAAATTCTGAAATAAATACAGAAACTAATTTGAGCTAAAAAAAAGTAAGCCATTTTATTTCTTGGATAAATTTGAATTTATGAAAAAAAAAAAATTTAATCTGTGGAGCGGTTTTTGAGAAAAAAAGTTTTTTCTTAAAAACTTTTTGAAAATATTTTTAAAAAAATTCAGAAAATACAAATAAATATAATTTTTGAAAAAAAATTTAATGAGCAGTTTTCGAATAATAAATTTTTTTTTTCTTAAAAATGATTTTAAAAATACAAAAAAATATTAATTAAAAATATTGCTACGCGGTATAATTTGGGCAACCTAAACCTATATTGTTGTGAAATTTGGAAAAAATCGGTTAAGCCATTTATGAGATAGTCGAACGCAAAAAAAAATCGGTCCTATGGAAAGTACCGTTTTTAGACATTTTTCTAATTTTGTTTCAACTATATGATCGGTCGTAGCTAAAAACCCACACTGAAAATCGTTAGAGCCGTTTCCGAGTAGAAAAGGTTTGAACGTAACGGTTATATGGCAGGTACCGTTATTTTTTGAGCTAACAAAAAATTTCAATTTCCCTTTTGTACAATACCTAAAAAACTCTATTTACCAAGTTTGAAGCAATATTGTCTAAACATATATACAGACAGACTGACAGAGAGACATACAGACGGACAGAATTTTTAGACAATCTTTTTTCGTCATCATCTTAATGTCATGTTTGATTGTTATCACAACTTTTTTTTTCGACGAATGCATAACTTGCCTTCTAGTACCTATAATCGCAAGTAAAAATGAAAAATAAACTTAAACTTAGTGACTTAGTACATTTTTGTACTTTGTTTTCTTAAAGGAAGGAGGAAAAATAGGACATTTGTAATTAAAAATTAACATAAAGATTACATTTTCAATGAATAAATAATTAATAATAATGGGGCGTATTCATAGTTATTTTTAAACTGTGTCTAAGTTAAACCTAGGTGTAGATGAATTTTCGCACTTTGATTTTATTTTTTTAAGTTTATCATTCCAAAATGTTTGAAACTATTTATGTAATAAAACAAGTAAATAATCTTATAAAAATAAAACCAACAATTTGTGAGTAAAATCCATCTGTATATAGGCTGTAGTTTAGTAAAACCTGGGTTTATCAGCGACTAAGAATATGTCCCAATATGTTTACATAATTATCTGTATTATCTTCCGAAGACATAAAAGAGAAAAGACTTTTTATATCTTCAACTTTTTCTTTAGATATATTTTTCTTTCGTTTCTGAATTGGGGCGCGATAGTTGTGTGTTCGCCTGTCAACCTCATGGTCACAGGTTCGATCCCTGCCGTAGTCTATGTCTTCTTATTTTTCCATTAAAAGCCAATTCTAAAAATAAATGTCATACGGTGAGTTCCTGGTTTACTCATTACATGCTGTTTAGGCATATAACTAACAACATGTGATTGAGTAAAACTAATATACCGATAAAATATGACAAAGAATAAAAAAAATTAATGCGAATTATAAGGGACATCGATAAATAAGACACGGAAATTTCTCCGCATTAGTTCAGCCGCCATCCCTGGAGATAAAATCTAAGACAACAACCACCTACAGTCTCCGAATATCTCTTCCTTAACCTCACCCTCACGCCCGCGCTGTGTTGAAACATTTAAAGGGTATTCATAATCCCTTGAACGCGTGTAGATTATAAAAAAAAAATAACTTGTAACTCTTGATTACATATATTTTTCGGCGTTCAAAAATTTGTTTTTAGTATTTTGTTTTTAAAATAATTGAGCTCATTTCATGTCTCAAATCCCTCGCATTTTTCTTGAATGCAATTTGAAACAAATCTAGCTTTTCGAATAATAGTTTGTTTTAGTTAAAATGTATAGCTGCATAATTTTTTGAAGACACATTACTTTCTGTTTAGAAGAATATTGGATAAATATATTAAGAACTAAAATTATTTTAACAAACTTTTTACCAGAAGTTTCATATTCAGACGGAATACTTCTCAAAATGTTCAGTAAAGTCCGTGCTAAGCTAGATTCTATAACAAAGGCATGATCTTTAACAGTATCATCGCTTCGTATTAAAATATTATTCTGAGAACAATAAGTTTCCAAAAAAAAATTGGTGTTATATTAACTCGAAGCATAATTTACATCATCCCGAAAATCCTCTCATTTGGGACCACCCCGTCGATTAATCTATGACATGTGAAACATTTGAATAAAGCTTTATTCAATTTGAATTATAAATCCTTACGAAAGAAGTTCCGGATTCATATCGGGCACTGGAGAATTCAGTTTTAGCACTTCCTTCACAAAGCTTAGCAGACTGTGATCGGCTGTGATATTTATACTTTTTTATCGACACAGCTAGACTTGTATTCACATACAGCAAATGAAAAATATAATATTAAATATATACGATTTCTAAGCATTATACTGCAATTTGCGTGCACATACGTCAAGTCAATAGTGAACGACCATTTGATTTTTCAGGACTTGCGTTGCAAACAATAAGACGTACGTCAAAACAATTCTGAATATTTCAGCATAGATAGAATAAATCGGATAAGAGATTTAAAAAAGCCCCCCCTATAACAAAAGACTGCATACCCAGTTCAAAAAATGCAATTTGTCGTATACGGCACTTCAATACTAGGGCGCCGATATATGTGTCAACGCCAAACCCAATGAAGTTCACCAGGTGGCAATGTGTACCTATACAATAAATTATTGTTTAGTAGTGCGATTTTTTTCTGGTTGCGTGGTGATCTCCTCGTAATCACTGATAACGACTTTATTTTGGCCAGAATTGAACTACACACATATGTATATGTTCTTTGACCACATGTTGTTACAGTAGAAAAAATTCTTACAACAGTATTTCTAAGGCATTTGATAGAGTCTGTAATTCTAAAAACTCTTATCGAAAATGCGTACATTTGGTATCGATGAATCTCTTCTTGGGTTAGAAACTTCCTTTCAAACCATTCTATACAATATGTATTGGACGGCTTCTTAGTCTGAAACCCACAACATAAATGCTGGTGGGCCTCAGGGGTCAGTTTGGTCTCCAACACTCTTTCTCATTTTCATAAACGTTTTGTCAGCAATTACAAATCCAAATAAATTGCTGATGACAGTGCCCTCAGCTTTCGTTTCCAGTTTTACAACCCTCTTATTTGGATTGCCGTTCAAAATATGATAAACTTATTAAATTCTGATCAATGTCCTGTTTCAATAACTTGTACATTTCTATTTCATAAAATATTGACAGTTGGCATAATTGCCAGTTAACCCTCTAACGGGTAAGACCGTCGAGACTGTCTTCAGTTTTTTTTACTCCAGTATCGAACCTAACATTTATTTTTGTTTAAAATCACGGAAACTTGTTGTTGTTTACTTTTCTGCACATTTTGATACCTTTGTCATTTCGTTTCGATCACAGGTATGATTGCTGTCATCAATTAAGCAATTTTTGGCATTGACTCTAATGCAGTTTCTCCTTTGTGGTTCAGTTAGACGACTGGACGCTCGTCGGTTTCTCACCGGGCCGGCAGGGGGATTAAGCGAAAGTATTGCCGCCAATTACATGGGTGTCCTCAATCAGCCGAGCGAACTCTATACTTTTGATGGGCCAAATGGGCAGAGTGACATAGACTTGACCTGATCACAGCCTATAACAGGTTGAGTTCACTCGCTCTGATGGCGTTCGGAATGTTCAAGCTGATTGGGATGAGAAGCGTTGGTTTCTCAAAGATATCAATTGGATGCTTACAGCGAGAAATTGCGAGAAAGGTTGGGTTTACGTCACTCGATACTTTCCAAGGCTTGGACATTGATGGTAAGGTTGCCTTGTTGGATGATTGTATGTGGGATGTCAACGACCAACTCTTTGGAAGGAGCCGTTTGGTGAATCGAAAAAGGGTGGAGTGGTGGACATCCGAATTGAATGCGAAGCGTCTGTAGGTCAGGAAATTGCGTAAGCAATTCCAAAACTGTAGGCGCTGCGGGTCGGCTGACTTGGATCGGTCAAGAGTTGCCTACAGGCATGGCTTGGTCGAATATAAGAGGATGCTGATCCGTAGTAAGGATGCGGACTGTAGGGCCTTCGCCGAGGAACATGGTGATGACCCTTGGGGTCGACTTTACCGCGTTTGTCGTGGCAGGAGTACCCCTCTAAAAATAGGGATTATCCATGACGAGGGACGTGTCCTTACGTCATGGACGGAATGTGCATCTGTCTTAATGAGAAACTTCTTCCCAGGGCAGAGGGTCAGGTCGGTTCACTTGCGAACTCGCCTGTCCTGGCGCCCATGGTTGAATAAGGTGAGATTGGCTGTGCCATTGCTGGGCTTAAATCGAGGAAGTCACCGGGTTTCGACGGACTGACCGGCTGCAAGGTGAAAACCATGTGGACGGCCATCCCCGAATACTAGATGGCTCTTTACTGGAGCTGCTTCAGGGAAAATTATTTTCCACCTGGAGTGGAAATGCGCAAAGGTGATTGTTCTGCTGAAGTCTGGCGATAGGGTTAGGAGTAATCCTCGCTCCTACCGTGGCAGGCACTCTTCACAGGCTTTCTGTTGACTGGTCATGGTTTCCTGAATGCATTTTTGCATGAAAGTGCCTTGGCCGGTTCGGTGGAGTGTGTGTGTGGGGCTATGAGAGAGGATTGGAGGCACGTTTTGCTAGAGTGTCAGAGATATGCCTACTTCAGGGATCTCTCTGCCATGGGCATTGTTCTCGTAGACGACACTTGGGATTTCAGTCGTGTCTTTTTTTCTAGGGGCACGGCTGAAGGTCTTGCCACTTTTTCTGAAAGAACTTTCCGTGTTCGACGACTGTAGGGCGATGTGTTGTCTTCGTGGTAGACTCTGTTGTGTGTACAGAGGTTCACCAGGACCGACCCTTGTTGGCAGGACAGGTCTTCTTGTTTACAAGAAGTTGGTTAGACCTGATCGGGACCCGATCAGGTATTCTAACTTTGTAATTTTTTTCTTGTGATTTTTTTTTTATTTTCTTGCGTTAAACCGTATGATATGCGTATTCGGCCATTAGCCACTACCTCGGTTAGTGGTTTGGCTTCGCATATCTGAGGTTTCCAGGCCTCGAGTCTTAAGGGGCTCATCTGGAAGTAGCCTTCACGGCTGCGAAGCTCGATCGGAAGCTATAGTCTGGTACCACGGGAGACAGGAGCCCCTGGTTCACGTTCGTTCCTGGTATTTGAGGCACCAGGCGTCATGATGCCAGCCTGTCTGAGAGGTAGGCCCCCTAGTGGGAGCATCGTGGTGCCTGTGGTTGCCCAAAATCGTTGGAACATATGGTTTCCAAGGTCTCCGTTTACCATCACGAGCCGTGGATTCAAGAGGTGTTAAATAGACCTCGCCCTTAGCAAGGGGTAATGGACAGGTCTTAAACTATCCGTTGAATTTGAACTAGGGTGGTTCGCTGCCTTGGGGCGATGGTCGGCCCTTATCAACGACCCCGCATGTGGGTAAGCCCACCGTCTAATTATGCCTTAACTGGCGGGTGAACACGTTAAACCCTCTTCATTGTTGTGTGATCAGGGATTGAACAGTGTTACCCACCACTTAAATTAATTCCCAGTTAAATCCTCCTGTCAGCGAATTGTGCGTTTCACATCCATCCTTCTCATAAATTTATGGGTTGGGTAACTTGTCAGTTATTCCAATAAAATGAAAATTGACAAATGGAAGCTAAGAAAAAAAACGATAACATCGTCATTCTGTCTGGATTGTGCTTTAAATTTAAAACTTGTAGTCCTTAAAACATCAATTTCAAGGTCGCTTATGACAGCATCTATAGATACGAGCTATATAGAACCATGTCTAGTTTTGGCATCGATCCGTTTTGCTCCGTCAAGGTCGCAAAGACTTCACCGACACCTTTGATGTAAAAAAATCTTTTAGGCAAGGTGACGCGTTGCATCCGACTTCTTAAACATCGTTCTTGAAAAAAAAGTACAAAACTCTCACGTCAACTCTAGGGGCACAATCTTTCAAAAGTCTGTCCAATTACTCGCTTACGCTGACGACATTGACATAATCGGACGAACAAAGCTTGATGTCAGTGGTGCTGGGTTTAACGGTGAATAGAAGCAAAACGAAATATCCGTCAACAAGAAAGGACACCCAACATCGACACGTCTCGAACAGAACGTCACTATACACATCTATAATTTTGAAGTGGTCAGAGACTTTGTATACATGGGATCCGTTATAAACTCAACGCACGATACCAGTGCTGAGATCAAACACAGAATTACTCTTGCCAATCTCTGTTTCCTTTGGGCTAAGAAGGCAATTGAGAAGCTAAGCCCTCTCGGTCAACTAAACTATCAATTTATAAGACGTTTATAAATGCCGGTCCTGATGTATGGTGTAGAGACATGGACACTGTTAACAGTGGATGAGAGCGCGTTATGCTGTTTTGAGAGGAAAATTCTCCGGCTGATTTTTAGTCCCGTCTGCATAGATGGAGAATGGAGAAGAAGATACACCACCGAACCGTATGGGCTGTACAGCGACACCGACCTAGTCACAAAAGTGAAAAGCCAAAGAATGAGATAGTTGGGTCGCCTAGAGCGAATGGACATCAATGTTCCGGTCCGGAAAGTCTTTAAATCCAACACCGTGGGACAGCCAAATATCAGGACCTCAACCAAAATGGCGTGCGAAATTGGATGCAGATAGGTAGAAACCGAGACGACTGGAAGAAGCTTATTAGTTGAGGTTCTAGTCCACACCGGACAGTAGCGCCACCTTAAGTGAATAAGTATTGTCCTGGTCTGTTTGTTGATATTAGTAAAGTGTTTGACACTTTAGATCATGCCATTCTCCTCTATTAACTACAGTCTACGTGCTTACGAGGTTTTATTTCCAATTGGTTCGAGTCGTATCTTAAGGTTAGAACTCAAAAAGTTAGAGTTAAAATCAAAATGAGCGACATCAGGGTTTTGAACATCGGTGTTTCCCAAGGGTCAGTCTTAGGCCCATTCTGTTCCTAATATATATAAATTCATTGTTCAACCTTCCATTCACCGCTAAAATGACAGCCTTCCCAGATGATCATGGTTTAGCCTGCAATGTGTCTTGTTTGATCAAAGTATGTGCTGGTCTACTTATATAGCAGGTTTAAAGATAACCTCAGAAAATTTTGCAATAACTCTACTTTAAAAAATACTTATTTTGGAATATTTCATACGGCAAACGCTCTTGGGGTGAAGCATATCAAACGAAAATCTACCCTCTTCTTATTTTACAAAAATGAAATATTAGGAAGATTTGCGGGTTGCGGCGCTAACCGGTTAACATCTTCTATGGCGCTACTAACATTTTACCTGCCAGACATTTATGCTATTTTATTACTTATAAAATATTCTTTAAGAGAGGTGGTTATTTACGAAGTCCAATTTATGATATCCGTATTCAATCAATCAAATGCGATCTGTAATGTCTTGCATGTCTAAAAAATGTCTGATCTATTGTGCCCTGCGAACCCTTTATTACGTTTCCCTCCATTTTACGTTGTAATCGTTCCTTACCATTATTCTTGTGAAAAGTGAAAATTTGGCTTCTTGAATTGGATCATACACACGTCAAGATTGTGTTGATTATGTCCACTAATATTCAATTTTTAAATTATGCAGATATTGCTTTTTTTTATCAATTTTTCTAACAGATTCTTTTATATGTATATTTATTATCAAATTTGTATTTTATTAAATCTTATTGAAGCTTCCTTTATACAATTTTTGATTTCAAACATTGATTGTTAGAAAAATACATAATCTGCTATTGACATATCCTACTATTGTATCATTCCCGGAGACGGCACTGGCACAAAACTAAACATAAAAAGAAATAAATAATAAATTAAGAACAGTCTAGCAAAAATAATCAAATATAATTACCTGTGATTGCAAGAAATTTCTCACGTAATCAATTGTTATTGTGGATTCTTTTTACTTTCAGACATTTTTTGTATTTCATCTTCCTAGACAAAATAAATGGAAATAAATATAAGTGAAATAAATAAAAATGTTGACGTTTCAACTTGACCGGGCACAAATTTCTCTTAACACATCAAATCTTGATACTAAATTACAAATCTGTATGTTACATTTCTTAATTTCATTGAAGAATTCATGCATTTTCCAATATATCTAATGATTTTTAGTGCTAAAATCAAACGACGCGCGTGATTTCATTGGTCAGATCATGAAAAGAATGAAGTTTTACGACATTTGCCAATATAAAGTGTGTTCCCGTGGGCGTAAAAATCTCTCAGAGAGCAATAAAGTTTTACAAAAGTACGGGAACGCCTTTAACAACAATTTTAAACGTCAAAACAAGTGTATTTTTGAAAATGTTTGAAAAGATTTACTGACTTACCTAGGTGGCGCTACAGTTCGGGACGAACCTGGGCCTCAACCAACATGCCTCTCCAGCTAGCTCGGTCTTTGGCTAGCTGTCTCCAGTTACGCACTCCATGTTGGTTGAGGCCATCTTCAACTTGAGCGCGCCACTTTAGGCGAGGTCTTCCTTGACTGCGTCTTCCCTCTGGGTTGGAATCGGAGATCCTGCGAGCCGGAGCATTGTTGTCCATACGCTCTATATGACCTAGCCATCTTAAACGTGATATACGTATTTTTTGTACCAGATCAATGTCGCTGTACAACTCGTATAGTTCGTGGTTGAACCTTCTCCTCCAAAGCCCGTTAACGGAGATAGGGCCGCAAATCTTGCGAAGAACCTTGCGCTCGAAACGACTAAGGATATCTTCATCCGCTTTTGATAGAGTCCATGTCTCTGCGCCATAGAGCAGGACTGGGATGATCAGAGTCTTATAAAGAGTCTCCTTTGTTTTTCGAGAGAGGGCTTTACTACTCAATTGCCTCCGTAGCCCATAGGAACAACAGCGATTGGCAACAGTTATTCTTCGCTTTATTTCTAACGAGATCTTGTTGTTAGATGTTATAGCGGATCCGAGGTAGACAAAGTCCCTAACTACCTCAAAGTTGTACCTGTCTATTGTGACGTTTTGTCCAATCCGCCGGTGTTTTGTGTCCCTTTTTGTGGACAGCAGGTACTCGTTTTGGCCTCATTAACTGCTAGTCCCATCTTAGCCGCTTCAGCTTCAATGTTAGCAAACGCTCCAGTGACAGCTCGCTGGGTTCTGCCAATGATGTCTATGTCATCAGCGTATGCTAACAATTGCACAGACTTGAAAGAAATTGTGCCCGTAGAGTTAACTTGGGAATTTCTTACAATTTTTTTCAAGTATTAAGTTGAAGAAATCGCACGATAGCGCATCACCAACCTTGACGGAGCAGCGAGAGTTCTCCATCGTCATTCTACACAGTCGGATGAGTTTTTTGGGGATGCCAAAACCAGACATGGCTCTGTATAGCTCGTCTCTATAAATGCTATCGTACGCGGCCTTAAAATCGATAAAAAGATGGTGAGTATCGATTTGGAGTTCTTGCGTAGTTTCCAGGATCTGCCGTAGCGTGAACATTTGATCGATTGTGGACTTTCCTGGCCTGAAACCGCACTGATAGGGTCCAATCAGATTGCTGACAAATGGTTTCAGACATTCACATAATACAGCCGAAAGGATCTTGTACGCGATATTCAGGAGACTTATTCCTCTATAGTTGGCGCAGTTGAGAGGGTCTCGTTTTTTGTGTATCGGGCAAACAATGCTGAGGTTCCATTCATAAATAATACATACATAAAATAATTTCTTAAAATAAGCAATTTGGTATCACAAATTTTAATTTATTGCACCAATAAGCCAGACCATACTATAAATTACATTATTTTCAACTTTTGTAACGATACACATATGCAACTGACAGCTTATGTATTGTTTTTTTCTCTTCATTTGACAGTCTTCATAATTTTGTCCAAATAAATTTCTTTGACAAAAATTCGCAGCATTGGGAAATATTTTATTTTCTCATGAGCCCCCCTTCTGTGAAAAACTATGCGAAAATTTGGAGTACGGGAACAGCATTTGACTGTTTTTCGCAGAAATTCGTAGATTTTTACAGTTTTAGGAAGTACGGGAATGCACCTATAGTTAAAGAATTTTTTGCTTGCGATATATGTATGCAGGTATGTAGGTACTATACGGCAAGTTGTACATTTGAAAATAAAATCGAACTCGAGGTTTTAATGAAAATTGACATTATGTCCAAAAGTGTGTCTCGCAATTCCGACTGTATGTCTGCCTGTACAACGATCTACAGCCTAAACGGGTGAAGCAATTTTATTCAAACTATTGTCTCAAATAGATTTTTGAATCGAGCGCGAAAACTAACGGTATCTTCCTATACAATTTAATTATCTTGAAAACGGCTCTAACGATTTTGATTAAAAAATTCTTTGCGCTACTTTAAGTATAGTTTACAGTTAGGTCCAAACATTTTCTTACATATTTTGTTATCTATCATACAACCATTTTTTTGATTTTCCACTTTTCATAAACGGCTTGACGGATTTCAATCAAAATTTTTGTGTACGAGGTTTCAAAATAATTTTTGAAAATCAATATTTCGAAAGCGGATGATATTTTTTTTCGAAATTACATATTTTTTTAAGCTAATATTATTGAATACATAAAATTGCCAGACCAAATTCTTTTTAGAAAAAAAATTAAAGAAATTTTGAATTTAAAAAATTTTAAGGTTTCCCCGTAGATGAAAGAAATGTGACCTTCTTCTGATCTAACTGCATATCTAGTACTTATAACTCACATTGGGCAGGAGCTCCTAAAACTCATTTGAATCTTAGGAACTTAAAATAGAGCTCTAAGAATGATAGGTTATAGAACTAACTGAAGTACGTATTTATATCTCAAACACCTGTCAATATGTTTACATGGCTTTCATTCTTTTATCGCTATTTTTATTTAAAAAACGATCTAGCGAAATTGCTATTAGCATACCTGGCCTAAAATGATAAATTCAACCATAATACTCGGACTTCTAGGAATGCTCATTAATTCATTCTTGAGCCCAACTTCGGAATAACCGTTATACTATTTTACTAAGTCGTACTACACGAATGTAAAATGCCCTACCGGGATATATTTTAGTTATTGTGCAAATCATTGTCAAGGAATGAACCTTTATATATATCTTGTTTATATTTATATAAATTATGTATCTAATATAATGAAAACATATTTTGTTTAATATGCGTGTATATACTTATTAAGATTTATTTTAAAATTATAGTTAAAACTACATATTTTATTTATTTCATGAGATAGTGAGAATAAAATAGATGGATCCAACACAAGCATAACCATTGTAGCCAACAAAAAAAAAACAAACAACAAATAATTTTTTATTGATTATTCAACAAAAATGAAGGCAACATAACTTAATTTACATTTTTCTTATTAAATTTTTGGAAAGTTGTTTCATTGATCAAAGCCATTACGTATAATACACTAAAGAATTATTTTTATTTAAATAAATTAACCTTTCAGTTCAAAAACTACCAGGGAGCAATAACGATGACCATGTCAAAGTTTATGATGACCTACCCAATTCCGCAGTGGAATTACAGGTCAAGGACAAGGTAAGAGTTCTTTTTATTTTATTAATATTATTTTGTTTGAATTTCCTTACAAAAAACAACTATTTTTAAGACATCAAATCATACATTATTTACATAGATCCACCCAAATATGTTTTATTTTATTAAAAAACAAAAAAAAACGTTAAATTTTATAGTTTTTGCGTAAACTGAATCGCCAAGAGAGAGTTGTGGAAGAAGTCAAAATGATTCTTAAACCAAGATTCAATAGGAAACAAATAAGCAAGGAGGACTACAAAGAAATTATGCGTCGTGCTGTGCCTAAGGTATATTATAATTTATAACAAAACAACCTCCCTATCATCCTAGAATGACAACAAAACTCACAACATTTATTTTACACAGATTTGTCACAGTAAATCCGGAGAAATCAATCCGAAGAAAATTCAAAACTTAATTGAAGCATATGTTAAAAAATTCCGACAAAAGTACAGGAAGCTCAATATCCCCAATACGGGCCAAGTGAGCAGTGCTGTTAAGTGTGCAGCATATTTGAAAAAGTTGTAGATGCTTCTAAGATAGAAATTGGTATAGACAAGTTTTTTTTTCAAAAGGTACATTAACTAATAGCGAGTTTCATTTAAGAAAAGATTTGCTCTTTCTGTCAAAAGATTTGATCTTTTTGAATTTTGAGAGTTTCATTTCAACAAAATGATCAAATTTGTATACAATCTCAACCCGAAAGATTTGATATCTGATGGGTTATGGGTTGGCAGATTTGATCTGAATGCACATGTACACGTAAAAAGTCTGTTTTTTTTTGTCAAACGTCAAGTGGAAAATATTTGTTATTAAAAAATAAAAAAAATAATGGACAAAAATTTAGATTTTATAAATTTAGTGGTCATCTGTTGATGAAGATATGTTTTTTTCAGAAATGTGTATGTCAGTCATTCATAGAAATGTGCCTCAGGTATTTACCCATTGGGTAGGTATTTAGGAGAGGGTATATACCCAAAAATACCAGGTATTTTCAAAAAAATCTTGTTGTCACGTATTCGTCGCGGTTTTTAAATCTTAAACTTTGGAAAATGGTGTCAGAATTTTAATTAATCGTCGGATTTACAAAACAAAAACACGAAAATGGAAACAAATTTCGATGTCAAAGAATCACCTTTTAGGCATAATTTCATTTTAAAGTTGAAATTATTATTATTAATAATAGGTCCACACTGAAATTATTATTATTAATATGATCCACACTCTGCCAATTGGCACAAATTGGCACCAATTTCTGCTAAAACCTGTTCCAGACTTACAAATTTGGTAGTTTTTAGCAGAAGAGAGCGCTCTTGAGAGAGTAAAATATTTCCCCTTCCTGACAATTTCTTGCCAATTCCTGTATTCCAAATACATTTTTGTAGGCAGCAATTTGTGGGCAGAAAATTTACAATTGTCAGACTGACGTTTGTCATAAACAAAAAAAAAACCGTTCGTAGTTAGTGTGGAAAAATATTTGTTGAACAAATAAATTAATTTCGAAACACTAAAATACAAAATAATTAGTTTGAAGAGAAAAAAATGGGAATTTACAACAAATAAAGAAATAAAAAAACAAATGTGTTGACATTTAAAAATTGGCAGAAAATTGTGCTCAAGCTGTTCCAAACTTTTTCGGACTTTATTTCTCAAGAGAATTTTATCCCCACTCTTCAAGTTTTGACAATCTGCCAATTTCTGCCCAAAAAAAGTCTGAATCAGACCTAATACGAGTACAATACATAAACCCACCTACTTCAAAAAACAATGTCGAATTAGACCAAAATGTCGATGAAAGTCTTCAATCAAATATATCGTGAACAAAAATTATTTTTTTGTACTTATGTATCTGTTAAAATCTGTTTTTTAGAAATCTTTAAGCAAAAAGTTAGCAAAAGTGCTAAGTGCCTACTCAATGAAACCAATGAGATGGTCTGTTGGAAGGGCATTTGTGCAAACAAAAGCCTAAGTAAAGTTGTAGGTCCGAACGACGGACATAATACTTTTAAAAGCTTTAATTGATTAAAAAAGTCATATTTTCTTATACAAAATGCGTAAAGCGAAGTAAATAGGCTTTAATAGAAATGATATGTCATTCAAATGAATTAATTTCATTTTCATTCGCCATTGGTATAAAAATCGATCATCACCATCAACAAGTAATCACGATATTTCTTGATGCTTGTTTGTTTAATGTTTGCGCATCAGCATATACAACATTGCAATAATGAACAGTTGACGTTCAAAGTTTCAAAGAAAGTTTGCGTTTGTGAATGTTTGACGCAAATGATCGAGCATTATTACGGCAGTGATGCGTTTGTGAATTTACCCGTAGTGTGTATCTTGTCAGTAGCTACTGAACTCACTTTTAGTACTTTTAGTTGGATACACAGCAAAAAAAAGAAATCGACTGACTTCGACAAGAGCCGAAAAATTGACCTTGATCTCGCAAAATTGGTCTTCCCAACAAACGAATGAAAATATTTCCAGAGATACGACATTTAACGAAGATGGTTTACCAAGTTATGATATGCCCAACACTTCAAAAGGTTTTCAGCCTTCATTGATCAAAATTTAACACTTTCATCCGACTCAGATTAAGATTTCTTTATTTAAAGCGTCATATATGTATAATAAATTAATTTTTTAATTTAAAAATAAAGTTTCACATTATAATATTATTAGTTGCCATATTTTCCACCATTTTGATAAATACCGGGTATTTACCCAGGGTATATACTCTAAAATAATAAATAACGGGTTAATGCCCATCTCTAGTCATTCACCGATACTACAATTAATTATGGAAACAAGTTTCATTGTTTCATTGAAAGGATCAAATCTCGATTTTGAGAGGAGATCTTTGAAATTTGAATGAAACTCGCTATAGGGTCACATTTTTATTTTATTTTATTAAGTTTTTCATTACTTACAGAATAAATGTCTCATTTCCAAAGCGGCGAGCATGTTATGAAAATATATTTGCCCAAAATTAAAGAAAACTATGATATATAATACATATTTTAATATTGGTCTAAGATTTGCACTTTGTAATCCAAGTTTGATTAAGATTATTCTCTGTAGAAAATATTCTCAGAGCTAACATGTAATTTTTCCTTTAACCTACATTTAACTTATTTGTATTTTTTCTGAAACGATTCTTGCATCCATATCTCCTCCGGATGAAATATTAAAACCAGCTAATATTTATAAAAAAAAAAAAAAACTTACAGGTATAATTGGTGTATGTGTTTTTCAATTACCCTTGAAATAGAAATTTAACTCTATGGTGATCTACCATTTTCACACTATTTGGCTTAATATCATAACTTTATATTTTACTCTAATTATTGTAAGTAAACTTAAACTACTTAAATTGAAGACTAGATCTTTTTTTTTTCGTTGCAATATATTTAAAAATGAACAACAAAATTGAATATGGAAAACTTTTAATTTGAAAGTGGATATTTTATTTAATAAACCAAGTTCAATATTATGTATCTATATGCATAAACATATTATGTAAACACTATTATAAAAAAAATATAATTTTCAATTTAATAGAATAATAAAATAAACTGTGAAAAAAATTCAAAACTAACCGATTTTTTTTTGTTACATTCATTTTAAGCAAGAACATATACAAATAAAATTGAAGAAATGTATGCTAGGGCTAGTAACACTTAGTAGTTATATTCGCTTAGTTGCTTGCCTTTTTTAAACGTATTCAGCTGCAGGTTGTCAAGAAAATAGCGTAGCGTATGGTACTATACTCTGTCAAACAAAAATAGTCAGTATAGTCCTTATGGGAGAGCTTTTTGAAATATTGCTAAAATTGCCACTGAATATAACCCTAGGCCTCCACTTGAAATAAATGATTGCAAGAAATGTGTCATGTAGTCAATATTTCTTGTGGAGGCCCCTTATGTCTGGATTTTTTTTATTTTTAGACATAAGAATTTGTATTTATTTTCTTGTCTTCTCAGAAGAAATAAACGGAGAAATAAAATTTGACGTTTCATGACATCCCACATAAATTGTGCAGATGAGACAGATTATACCTATTCTAAAGTACATAAAGCGCTTAGCGGTATAATCTATTTAAATAGATTTTAATTATGTAAATTAGGAGGGTTATTTGTACATACCTACATACATAGATGGAACCTTTAAATATGGACATCATATGTATATAATGAAAGTGAAGGATATAGGTGGGTAGGTAATAATATATATGTGACGTTTGCAAAAATGTTATAGTCACAGTTTTAGGGGTAAAAAAGATGCCATTTGAATTCTTGGGCAAATACCGGTAATTTTGTTCTGGTTAAATGATAGCTAGTACCAATTCTCAAAATTTTGTATCAAACCCGTTGGAGCTGTTTCAATTCCTTAACAATCAAGACACAATGACTCGATTGATCGACGCCGTGTGATCGTCACTGCTAAAAATGATAAATGTCATTGCAGATTAGGCTCACCTCCAATGATCAGTTGTTTGAGAGTTGTCACGTCGTGTGATAGTCATTGTTTTGCATGTCATTGCCGTGACACCGAGTCACAAATATCACCGTGACACACTTTGACGTTCATTGTATTTTGGGACAACAATGACATACATGTGTCATTCGTGTGATAGTCATTGTAGCTAGCCATGACACGATTACCTTTGTCACGGCAATGACGGTGGTAGGACCTATTTGTTTGTGACGTCAGAGTGTCACGGCAATGACACATTACAAGGAACGTCTAATACTAGCTTTACACTGCTACGTTTGTGGTAATTTAGTATGCTTAGTACTGCAACCCTGTAAGAGCTTTAAAACAGTACGAACTTATTGGCATCTACTACAGACGAAGTGAGAGGCAAACGTCCTATCTTTCCTGTACTGACTATTTTTGTTTGACAGAGAATAGTTAAAAATTGTTTAAAATTAGGAATATTTTAGTAAAGTGCCTAAATAGTAGCAAATTGTTAAGTAGTATCATGCTTATCAGTCAGGTTCAACATTTCACTTTCACTTGAAATGAAATTGAAATCTTTACAAAATGAAGTTTGGTGTTCTACAATTCACTTTTATAGATTTAATTTTTCTCGAAGTAAAAAAGAATTCAATTTAATGTGGTTTTCCATTGGTACAAGAATCAAATTCGTTTTTGATACGAATCTATCAAAACATGGATTTTGACAATTAAATCCTTCCATTGGGCAACAAAAATTAATATTTTTACTTGCGATTATAGGAACTATAAGGCAAGTTATGTATTCGTAAAAATTTTTTTTTCTAACAATCAAACAAGACATTACGATCATAGAGAACACCAAAAAAGTTTGTCCCCCAATTCCGTCTGTCTGTCTGTCTGTCATTCTGGCAGTCTGTCTGTCCTCGAGTATACAGCCTAAACGCTTTGATAGATTTGCTTCAAACTTGTCACTTATTGTTTTTTGCGGTAATATGTCCACACGTTTTTTTTTTCATTTTTTTAAGACGACAAATAACAGTAGCTCCCATACATTTTTTTTTGGTCAAAAACAAAAATTTAATTTTTCTCAAAAACGGCTCCAACGATTTTTATAAAAGAAATCAGTTCATTAATGAAGGGAAAGGGTACAATTTAATAAATTTTTTTTTAAATTGTTATTTTTGGTACCTCTAGAACAACCATTTTTTTTGTTTTCGATTTTCTCGGAACGGTTAATTTGATTTTTTTTAAATTTTTTTACGCAGAAGCTCCTAGAAAGGTTAAACACTGTTGTATACCAAATTTTTTTGGAAATTCAATTTTTTTTTGAAAACTCAAAATTTCGAAAACGACTTCGTATTTGGTTGTTTTTTGACATTATCTTGAATAGTTGAAAAAACTATTTTTAAAATAAAAACAACGGTACCTCCCATACAAATGTTAAAAAACCGGTACGAACAAAATTTATTTTTCGAAAACGGCTCCAAGAATTTTTATAAAAAAAATTGTGTGTTCTTAAATTAGTACAGTTCATTTTCAAGTATAAACATATTTTTTTTGCGTACTTATTAACGGTACTTCCCATAGAACCACTTTTCATATTTTCGATTTTCTCAATATTGGATGAACCGATTAAAATATTTTGTTTTATAAAATGCTCCCTAAAATTGTTAATAAAACTGCATACGAAAATTTTCAAAAAAAACGTTTTTCGATTTTTAAAAAGTAAATCGAGTTTTTAAAAACCAATCACAGATTTTTTTGAAATTTAAATGTTATATGTATATTAATAATATGTTCAAAATGGCGTTTCAATTTTTTTTTCTAAAAATGTTTTCAAAATTTAATACATAAAAAATTAGTTTATTAAAAAACCGCTCCAACGATTTTTGAATTTTTTTTTTGATATCTTATTTATCCATGAATTCAAATTGCTTCTTTGTTTTTCCCCAAACTATAACCACTAAGCAATAAAAAATTTAAGTATGTGTATTATCCATTTATGTCTACCTTATTATTATTCCCTTCTTACGAATTTTTGCGTACGTCACTTAATACTAAATACAATGTAGGCCCTAATACATTTATATGTACATATGTGGCTTTAAAAATCACATGAAACTTATATATGCATATTGCACCTAAATGATGAAGTTGTATGTATATAGCTACCTACCCACCTACGTCCTTCTTTTTCATTATTATATGTACATGTTTACATACTTAGGTTCCATCAATACGTATATATGTATATGTAGATATATTTTACTCTTCTAACTTACATAATTAAAATACATAACTAAGATTTAAATATACATTTGTAGGTAGGTACCTATGTAACTATTCCTTGAATCATCCATTCGACAATTCATTATAATAAGAATCAAGGTAATCTTACCTACATAGGCTTTAAACCTGCATAGGATAACTACACCTAACTAACTAAACCTCAATGGTTAGTTACATTAAAGTTGTTAGCTACGAGAACAAGTTCGTGCGATCCAGTCGTGCATTTCATTTTGATTCTGAATCATAATATACATTATACATACATACATATGTATTTACATATTTTTTGGCGAATCTACCCCTCTTACTAACACTACTAAACACAAGTACAATTGGAAGCATTTATTTTGACAGCTACCAGTATCCCAGACGCGAATATAATGGGGTTTTCTTTTGGTAATTTCAGATTTTGAACGGAAATTTGATTTTTTTCGTCGCGAAAGGTATACTATTTCCGATTGATTTTTTTTTTATCACGGTATTGGTGTATATGCGTGTTGATTTTCGGCTAATGACTCGAAAATTGTTTCTTCATTCAAGTTTTTTTTTTCTTTTGTAACACGAAACGATTTCAATGTTTAAAAAATTAATGACGAAATTAATTTGGAGGATTACACAATTGTTAATACACAATTGCTATTATTTTTTTTTTAATGTATGTATGTTTTCACAACCTTACATAATTACTGAAAACAAAATCTTGTCAAAATGACTGCTGTTAATTGTTCTGATAGTTTTATGGATTAGTAAAATAGTGGTAAATCTGCCGAAAAACCAGATCTGCAAAATTGATTTCCGATCAAAAAATAAATTGATCTGTTTGCCCATTGGAAGGCTTTAATTGTAAAAATCTGTGTTTTGACAGATCTGAAGGGGAAAATATTAATTGTTGTAACCAAAAGAAAATCCCATTAACCAACATCTTAACAAAAAAAAATTAAATCCAAATAACATTCCATTCGTGAAAAATAAGTGTTCCACATTTCGTTTTTATCGATTCTCAGGGGATTTCAAATTGAACACATAGTTGTGTGATTAATAGATCTTATAATATTCAATAAAAATAAATATTTATCAAAGGGTGCGGTAGTGCCAAGTCAAGTACTGGCAATACACCCTTTTTACAGGATGAAACTCAGGCGATTTTTGACAACGGGAACGTATTACATGCGCATTTTCATAGAATTGTTATATATTATTTGAAACTTGTGATGAAAAATGCAAGTAAATGCAAAATTTTAAAATTTGAGATTTTTCATTCAGGGGCGTGACATCCGCCCATTTTCGCATAATTGATATCAACTATGTAAAGAACTTCTGATTTTTGTAGAATGATGAAATTTGTTAGAACGATAGGACTTGACATGTAAACAAACGGAAAATTAAAAATTTGAGATCTTACATTCAGTGTGCGTGTCAACCACCCATTTTTACAGAATAATTAATATTCATATATTGAGAGCACTTCCCGTTGGTGCGTGATTATGAAATTTGGTAGAGCGGTGAGATTTCAAGTGTATACAAAGAAAAAGTTGAAGCCCAAGAAATTTCGTTTCCGACGCAATATTTTATTCCCTCGAAATTTTTTCTGCGATCGTGAATCGCCTACGGAATAAATTTCCCTCGAACAAAAAAATTGTATGAAATGACAGCAAAATTACTTGGGAAAGCGTATTCCCCATGCAAATAAATTCCGAGGGAAACTTTTGGACATTATTCACGTTCACAAGATTCGAATTGGAGAACAATGTTTATTCACGATAACTCCCATTATAAATCGCCGGAAATGAGAGATGATAGTGAATTGTTGTCGCCTGATGATTTAAAAAAAAATATTAAGGCAAATTCAAATTATCCTTTTTTACAACTAATTTACTATTTACACTTTATTAAACCAAAATCACTTTCTGAATTATTTTAAAAAAATTATACACTTTTGATTAAACACAATAATAATACTCATTACACGAATCAACGAGTAGAGTAACACTATCGAAATCGAGAATATAGTACCGCCGACACAGAAATAAAATCCGTACACTTAAGAATAAACACAATATTAACACCATTGTATGTTATATCTTTTTTGTGTCTTTTTATTAATTATTTTGTATGTATGTATGTAGAATTCGGAACAGATCATCAAAATATCTATGAATTGGGGAAGTCCCGGCTAATTCACATTTAGAAGTCGGGGAAAAAGCATACAAAATTGTATTGGGGAAACGCGATAATCCACATGTAGATGTTGTTTGGGAGAACACCAGTACAGTTTAATTTGACTATAAATGGTAATCGTAGTCCTTAAGCACAAAATGGATAAACATTTCTGCATAAATAAAAATTAGTTATAATTCAAGTGAAAATGCCAGTTAAACAACCAATAAATGGCGTTTTATTTGGCAATCCGGTATCACTCTCCGATCCGGGATCCCAACTGAACACTTGTGTGATTCTGTCGATTCTGAATTTTAACGAGATTGTAGGTTCGTTCGCTTTTGCTTTTCTGCAACGTAAAATATGTCGCCCGCATTTGTCGACCCTGGGTAAAGTTCATCGAACGAACCTGTCAATCTACTTTCAAACATTTGTCAATAAATAATAATAATCATTTACCTCAACTTGTGCCAGCTAAAAACCTAGATCTACTTCAGGGCGAGTTGAGGGCGACTTTAGGTTTCAAAAACACAGAATTTGTTTACCAGACTTCAGGTTTTTCAAAAAACGCTTTCAGGGGTCTGACTATGTAATTCGATTCTACAATAAATTTGTTCGAATTCTTTTTTGAAAACTCAACATTCGTATTTGGTAGTTGTTTGATATTATCTTGAAAAGTTAAAAAAAAAACTATTCCTAAAATAAAAAACAACGGTTACAAATGTTAAAAAAAACCGTTAAGAAAAAACTTTATTTCTCGAAAACGGCTCCAAGAATTTTGATAAAAAATATGTGTGTTCTTAAATTAGTACAGTCCACTTTCAAGTATACAAATATTTTTTTTTTCGTACTTATTAACGGTACTTCCCATAGAACCACTTTTCATATTGATGAACCAATCAAAATATTTTTTTTACAAATGCTCCCTAAGGTTAATAAAACTGAATACCAAAATATTCAAAGAAAAGTTTTTCGATTTAAAAAAAAAAATTAATAAATTTTTTTTTGTAAAATCTATTTTTCAAAAACCAGTCACAGAATTTTTTGGAAATTTGAATTTTATATATATATAAAGTAGCGTTTCAATTTTTTTCTAAAAATGTTTTCAAAATTTTGTACATGAAAAATGAATTAATTAAAAAACAAAAAAACCCCAATGGTAAGCTACATTAAAGTTGTTAAGCTAGTATTAGACGGTCCTTGTAATGTGTCATTGCCGTGACACTCTGACGTCACAACAAAATGGGTCCTACCACCGTCATTGCCGTGACAAAGGTGATCGTGTCATGGCTAGCTACAATGACTATCACACGAATGACACATGTCTGTCATTGTTGTCCCAAAATACAATGAACGTCAAAGTGTGTCACGGTGATATTTGAGTCTCGGTGTCACGGCAATGATATGCAAAACACTGACTATCACACGACGTGACATCTCTCAAACAGACGATCATTGGAGGTGAGGCTAAACTGCAATTACATTTATTATTTTTTGCAGTGACGATCACACGGCGAGTCATTTTGTCTTGGTTGTTAAGGAAAAGATATTTTTTTTTGGAAAACAAAATTTCGGAGAATTGGTACTAGCTATCAATCAGAACAAAATTTACGGTATTTGCCCTAGAATTCAAATGGCATCTTTTTCACTCAAACTATATTATAACATTTGTGCAAACGTCACATATATATAATTACCTACCCACCTATGTACTTCACTTTCATTATATACATATGTCCATATTTACATACCTAGGTTCCTTCTACGTAGCTAGGTACAAATTACTCTCCTAATTTACATAATTAAAATCTATTTAAATATACATTTGTGGGTAGGTACCTATGTAACTATGCCCAACCGTGAAAAATAATGACATGGCAGAAATTCCTGCCGTGTCACAGTTGGGACACTGTCCTTGCAGCGGCAGGCTACGTGTTACGGCAATTTGTCATTCCAATTACCTAAAAGTGACGTGTCACGGTACTTGTAATTGTTTTTGTCACGGCAATGACATGCAAAACAATGACGATCACACGACGTGACACTTTTAGGACAGACAACTACGTCATAGTGACGTCAGAGTGTCACGGCAATGACACATTACAAGGACCGTCTAATACTCCAGACGTGCATTTTATTTTTTAATGTTTTTTTAAATTTTATTTTGATATACAGTGAACATTGGAAAACGTGAACCCCCCAAAATGTGAACTACGCCAAAACGTGTACACTGTATTTTTTACATTGAGTGCTCTAAAACGTGAACAAATCTAAAAGCTCTAAAACGTGAACAGAATTTATTTCAACATTTCTACATAAAAATGCACTGAATTAATTTTTACAACTTCAGCGGATCCCATAATATACATATTAACAACGTTCCCATGTGAATATGTGAAGTTCAAGCAAAAATAATGAAAATGTGTTTTATTAAGAGTAATAGTAGGACAATACGATATGAATACAATTTAAATCATAAAGTGTTACATTCCAAAACATGAACAATCACAAAAACATGAACACCCTCGGTTTTAATTGGTTCACGTTTTCCAATGTTCACTGTATTCATACTTGTTCAACAATTCAAATACCATCTTTTGTTTCCCTCAAACTTTAACAACTAAGCAATCTTAAAAGATTGTGGGTATCATCCATTTATTTCTACCCAATTATATTCAATTTTACGCATTTTTGCATACGTCACTAGCTAGGTTCTGACTATGTATGTAGGTAAATATTATCCTCCTAATGTTTATACATAATTAGAATCCATAATCTAGATTTGTAGGCAGTTAATGTAACTATTCCTTGAATCATATTCGAAGAAAACGCAAACAATATGTACATATTATTTTTGTTTTTATTTTTGTGGACTGAGTGGATTAAAGCCAATTGAAATATTTTGTGACCTATAGTCCAAAATGCGTTTCGCCCGGGCGCGACAGTCCACACAAACAAAAACAAAAATAATATGTAAATATTGTTTGCGTTTTCTTTGAATATAATTACTGGCCAGACCACGGGCATACAATCAATACATATTTCTAGGTGCATGAATTTAACCAAATTCCCCTAGAAAAATATAATTTTCAGTATATATATATACTGATGAACCCAACTATCATTCCTTGAATCATCAATTCGACAATATATTATACTTAAGAATCAAGGTAATCTTACCAACATCGGCTTTAAACCTGCATATGATAACTAGACTACCTACCTACTAGCAGCGTTAATGTTTAGCTGCATTAAAGTTGTTAGCTACAAAAGCTATGTCGTACGATCCATTCGTACATTTAACTTGTATAGTAAAACTTCTTGTGGAGGATCACAATCATGATGATTTTGTTCTTTTTGTCGCAAATCAATTAAGCACTCTAACTTAATGTTTGTTTTACATTAGAAAACAAACTATTAGAATAAAACAGGGTGATTTAGAAAATCGTCTAAGTCGTATGAGAGGAAGCTATTTCTCCTTTGTTTATAACATTCATTTCAGTAACATTGACCCCACAAAAAATAGTTACGATTTCAGCTTAAAAACACCCGAGTCATTTTATTTTGTTGATTCCCGGTGACAGTTTAAACTGTATAGTTTAACGGTATTTATGCTATTTCCCGTGAGAAAGGAAATGGGTCAACAACCCATTCTGTTGACTATGAAATAACGTTGCATATGAATAGGATACATTCTACTGACATGCAACGTACTCAAACATATGTGCTGACGAAGCGTCTGAAACAACGAACCTGCGACAGTACCTTACATTATTATTAAGAACATTTTTGTAATTCAGTTTAGATCAAGATTTCAAGAAATAAAGAACTATTTTTTTAAGCGAAAGCAACATAAAATAGTTTAATTTATATTTTCAAAACTACTTAAATATTTATATAGTTGAAAGTCGTGATTTATGATCATTTATAAGGATTTTAGCAACTCCAGACAACAAAAAGGCAAAAGGAGCTGAAAACAGTTTTCGTCCGAAAAAAACTTAGGCGCTTAACTAAGCCTAAAGCGAACTAGTTCTTCCATTAGCCGTATAAATTGTTGAGCCCAATCTTTTTGCTACAAAAAAGCACAACTATCATGATCACAGCTTACCGCAACGAGAAATTACTCGTTCGTTTGGAAGGTTCAGCTCTTCAATCATGGTTACAAGTTAAAATGCTCGATTAACCTTCTTCTCGTTTCTGTGTGTGTAACTACATTCTAAATACTAAACTTCCAAAAGGCTGTATGAGCATTAAATAAAAATAAACTACAGCTACCTATAAGTACACCAACTTTTACTATTTTAATGAGAAAATTGGGTAATTAACTTATTTCAAAATGGAATTGACTCAATTGATTGAAAATGTATGTAAGCAGCTCATGCAATGATGTCTTGCAAAATCAATGTTCAACAAACTCAAAGCTTAAGTCTTATTGCCTATGTTGTTTAATTATTGTCTATGGGCATGCACATAAGACAACAAAAAGAACTTACCTCGAAGTAAAAGATAGATTAGAGTGTTTGAGTGAACAATAATTAGTACAATTTGAAGATTAATTTAAATAACTTAACAATTTGACTGTTTTATTTGTAATTCATTCTCATGCCGATGCCATTGCCTTCTATCTATCTATCTAAACACATTCAATGCCATTTGGGTAAATAGCATTGAGAGTCCAAAGAAAATTTATACGTTTTGCGAATTGGTTTGTCACCCACTTATGCTGCCAACCCCAGAAATCCTCTTTCACGCTCTTGTTTTCCATACCAAATTAATCTCAATGTTAACATTATTATTAACTTAAAAGAAAGAAAACAAGCAAACACCAAAACAATATGACTCGGAAGCAAACAGCAGCAATTCCACTAAATCAATTCTACCACCTCTGATGAGCATGTGTTTGAATTACATTACAACCCTCTTCTTTAGACATTTTCTTTATATAGTTATAGTATCATCCCTGCATAGAGGTTGGCTACTTCGTAATCGGTTGCCCAAGCTCGTGGATTTCCAATTCGTTCCCAGTACAATGAATGAAACTCGGAGAGGCCTATAGAACTCAACTCAATTGTTGAAAATAAAAATGATTTTTAATTAGATTTGTTAGAAAAAACACTCAACTAGCGAAGCCCCACAAAAACAATAAACTACTACTGCGATGACCACTACCACAGCTGGGTACTGGTGCTGAAGGAAAGGCGCCAGAGAAAATAGTTAGTGTTTTTTTTCTAGAAGGAGCTACATTTAGTGAGAGTTCGTTGGACGGAATATTCCTGGTGCCTTCTGGAGCGAATAGTATAACATATGCAATGGGTGATTATCAGGACCAAGGTAATCTATGGAATTGATAACAACTGGCTTATACGACTTGCGTTGGTGCCTGCTGCTCTACACTTGTGCGTATGTATATATTATAACAATAATTTTTTTTTTGCTGATAGATGTTGTTGGAAATCAAATTGTGGGCGCTGTGAAGGTTGGTGGTTGGCGTTACGAAGACCGTTCACGTTACATTGGAGAATGGAATCAGAGAGGACTAAGGCACGGCATTGGCCATTTGCAACTGCCAGATGGAACACGGTATGATGGAAATTTTGTTAATGGACTATGTACGGGACTGGGATGTCTGTGGTTCTCAGATGGATCTAAGTGAGTTTCAATTATCTTATTTACAATTCGATTTCGATTTTATAATGCATAGCCTAAATTTATATACTCACTAGATATGAAGGTGAATTTCATCAAGGTTGGTTTCATGGTTATGGAATATTTTGGCGTTCAGATGGAATGAAATTCGAAGGTGAATTTCGCGGCGGACGTATTTGGGGGCTTGGATTGGTAACATTTCATGACTTCACCCATGGATTTCCACGAAACGAGGGTTACTTTCAAGACTGCCGACTTATTCGCAGACGTCGATGTCCAGATGTTGTTCAAAAAGCTCAAAAAATGGCACTAATGGCAAGATCACAGGTTGATCATCCATATTGAAGAAATATGAAGAGCAGAACTATTATCAAACAAAAAATCTCGATTCCATTATGGACATTTTTTTTCATTTTATACGACATTGACATTGCTGTTGGTTTCTAACATACATAAATATAAAAGACCTAAGTGTTTTTGTTTTGTGTGTTCAAACATAAAAAGTGTTGTGGTTTAAATATTTCTTTTTATTTAGTTGTCTTAATAAAAAAATACTTTTGTTCTCATTCTAAAAGTTGATATTATAAAACTTAAAAACGATATAATTTTAAATACACCATACACAATCGTTATTTATGTGTCGAAAATAAAACAAAACAAACGCTTTTGAAAATAAAAACAAAAAATATTACTTTGTGTTTATTATTTAGGAATTAAATTTCTCTAATCTCCAGGTGGTTAACCAATAATAAACCACGCATTGCTGGTTTTAACTGCTGCCGAACGAACAAGCCTCTTTTGATCATCTAGAGCTAAAGGTAGTCCAAGAACAACATCCATTTTCAGTGGCAGTAAAAAGAATGTAGGGTACTTCGTTATTTCATAGAGAAGATTTAGTGCATCAATTCTCACATTCTGCAAAAAAAAATATATATAGCTATATTATTCAAATTTTGTAATGTTGTATCCGATAAACAAATACATAATACCCGGATAAGTGCCTCTCGCTAAGTGCCTAACCGGCATAACTACTTTTATTTTTTAGAACATTCTGAGGATTTTTTTAATATAAAACTCATCTCATAAGTACCTTCCGCTTAACTACCTTTCCCGCTTAATTGCCTTTTATTTTGTAAATTTTCCTGATAAAAATTCTTTTAAGTACTCATTTAAAATTAGCTGATAAAATTAAACAGTTTAACAAAGTTTAGCGCTTCCTTTTGTTTTATGCTTCAAAATTCATAAATAAACTACTATAAGGACCAAAGGTCGTTAAAATCTATTTTGAATCAATAATTCAACACGTCCTATTAAATATAATACAAAACACCTTCCTAATTAACTATGTCTGTCCCAGGACAGGTGGTTGGGTGTGTATGAATAGGGCAGGCCTTGATCGGCGACGTCAAGTGTTGTAACTATCTCGTACACATCAATTGTGCTTATTTTACCTTCTTGCGGTAACTACGGGGTACTGGCTTGTCCATCCGGACATTCCTCCTAAACTTATAAGCGCGAGTGTTGAACACAGAAAAGAAAGCAACACTAGAATGCTCTGTTTTAATGACTGTTCTGATCGACTCGCAGAAGTCTTGCATGAGCTCCTCAGAAAGAGGAAGTACGGCGGATGAGCCCAAATAATTGGACCAACGGCGGCTTCAACAGTCAACAAAGCAGATGACCTAATGAGCTACTTCGACGGATTTGGAGATAAGGTCATTGGGACAATTCAATGCATGCAAGTCAGGGCATTGAAATAGAGATGGTTGCGGATGAGCCCTTAATGGGCCAACGGCAGCGCTCATATCCCTGAAGCGGGTTATTGACTCCGGACTTTCCGGCTCTTTTCGTACAAGGACCTGGTTCTCCAGGTTGGGGGTTGTGCGTGGGGTTAATAACCCCGCAATTTAAAAAAATATAAGTTGCGAAGCGACCAATAGGCTCGGAAAAGGACGGATTAACTGTTGACGACCCGGCAAAATGCATTAAGGACAAAAACCTTCGGATCTGCACGTGGAATGTACCACGTGCAGCCGAAAAACCAGCGGACGCCCTAGACTGCTAAAGAGCAGGAATTACTGCCATCCAGGAAGTGCGATGGGATGGGCCGGGCAAAAGGAAGATGAAAGACTGTGACGTATACTACGGTGATTGTGAAAGAAGACCACAGCGTCTATTTGGGTGCGGATTCGTCATAAGCGGCAGACTTAGGCAAGAAGTCTTGGGCTTTCGACACGTGAGTGAGCGTCTTGTGACAATCCGTATCAAGGCTAAATTCGCCAACATTAGTCTAATATGCGCTCACGCCCCCACAGAAGACAAGGATGACGCCACCAAGGATGACTTCTACGAGCTGCTCGACAAAACCTATGAGCAGTGCCCTAAATATGACGTTAAGATATTACTGGGCGAATTTAACGCCAAGGCTAATTGACTTTGCGTTGCGATCGATGCAAGGCACGTCTCCTGTATTCTGGATGTTCGCACCTTCCGAGCAGCTAACATCGACTCGGATCATTACCTTGTTGCAGCTAAGGTAAGAATGCGAATAACCCGAACGTCCCAACAACGGAGTAATACTGTGAGGAAGTATGACGTCGGAAAACTGCAATCGCAAGAGACCGCCAGAACCTATTACGATCGAATATCCCATAACCTCTCAAGAAATATTGCCGCCAGCATCAAGTAGCGAAGACCAGTGGCAACGCTGCCAACAAGCCATCAGACGTGCCGCAACTGATGTGCTAGGTTTCACCAGACCTCCACCACGAAACCGCTAAACAAATGGCATATAAAGCGGCGCTGCAAAGAAGGACGAGAGCTGCTCGCGAGCTATACGAGCAGAAAAGACGGGAAGAACACCGGCTTCTCCAGAACAAAAAGAGAGAGCATGAGAAGCGCGCGATCGAAGATATTGGGAGATGCTACTCCAGGAACAACGTGCGGAAGTTTTACCAATAGTTAAAAAGATCGTGTCAAGGCAAAAAAAAGCCCGCACAGAAGCCTATAGAGATAGGAATGGAAACCTCTTAGTAGAGTCACAGTCGGTGCTGAGTATATGGAAGGACCATTTCTGCAGACTGTTAAACGGCGATGAAGACCAAAATCCCGCTGTCAGGCAGAATGAACCATTCAACATGGACGATGATACACAAAACTTCCGTCCACCTGAACAAAATGAAGTGAGGATAGCAATATCCAAACTAAAGAACAGCAAAGCTGCTGGCCCCGACGGACTACCCGCCGAACTCTTTAAAGCAGCCGGAGATGACCTGGTACAGTGCATACACCAACTCATCTCTAAAGTCTGGTCAGAAGAAAGTATGCCCGATGAATGCAACCTCAGCATTGTTTGCCCGATCTACAAAAAAGGAGACCCTCTAAACTGCGCCATCTATAGAGGAATAAGTCTCCTGAATATCGCGTACAAGATCCTTTCTGTTGTATTATGTGAACGTCTGAAACCATTTGTCAGCAACCTGATTGGACCCTATCAGTGCGGTTTCAGACTAGGAAAGTCCACAATCGATCAAAGTTCACGCTACGGCAGATCCTGGAAACTACCCAAGAACTCCAAATCGATACCCACCATCTCATTATCGATTTTAAGGCCGCGTACGATAGCATTTATAGAGACGAGCTATACAGAGCAATGTCTGCTTTTGACATCCCCACAAAACTCACCCGACTGTGTAGGATGACGATGGAGAACTCTCGCTGCTCCGTCAAGGTTGGTACTGACCTCACAGCTTTTGATGTCAAGAAAGGAATAAGACAAGGTGATGCGCTATCGTGCGATTTCTTCAACTTAATACTTGAAAAAATTGTAAGAAATTCCCAAGTTAACTCTACTGGCACAATTTGTTTCAAGTCTGTGCAATTGTTAGCATACGCTGATGACATAGACATCATTGGCAGAACCCAGCGAGCTGTCACTGGAGCGAATGAAGATATCCTTAGTCGTTTCGAGCGTAAGGTTCTTCGCAAGATTTTCGGCCCTATCTGCGTTAACGGGCTTTGGAGGAGAAGGTTCAACCACGAACTATACGAGTTGTACAGTGACATTGATCTGGTACAAAAAATACGTATATCACGTTTAAGATGGCTAGGTCATGTAGAGCGTAGAGACAACAATGCTCCGGCTCGCAGAATCTTCGATTCCAACCCAGAGGGAAGACGCAGTCAAGGAAGACTCCGCCTAAAGTAGAGCGCTCAAGTGGAAGATGACCTCAACCAACTTGGAGTGAGTAACTGGAGGCAGCCAGCCAAAGACCGAGCTAGCTGGAGAGGCATGTTGGTTGAGGCCCAGGTTCGCCCCGAACTGTAGCGCCACCTAAGTAAGTAAGTAAGTCCCAGTACAAAATCTTCCAATTTTAATGATTAAAAATTTTAATCTTGTTGGTTTTTTTTGTCGAAAAATCCATCTAAGATGAAGTGAACTTAACAAAAAGTGCGTATTGGTAGGTTCCTCATTAGCCAACTGATGAATCCAAGTAAGATCGCTGGGACGAAACTCAAATTGGCCATTAAAAGCTATTTTCAATTAAATGTTATTTTTTAATCAAAAATGTTTGTTTTAATTTTTGTATATGTAAATAAACAGATAAGTACATACAGTGGCGACAAAATAAATAGCACAGCTTTGTTAAGAAATTTGAAAAAGCCTTAAATTATAAATTAATTTCCAATGCCAATACTGTAAGAACTTTTTTGTTATGGGATTTGAGTGTAAAGTAACGGGATATTACTTCTTTTCAATATATTTAATAAATAAAGTCAAATGTAAGTCAGAAGGTAAGCAAGCTGCATTCAAGTGACGACAATTTATATACCACATATTGTTTCTTTGTTAACATAATGCATTTTTTGTAAATATTTTAAACATTTTAAAGGTAAGTGGGAAAACTTGGAGTTTTTTATTAGTTTTTTTAAAAAAAAACTTAGTAAAATTTTAATTGTTAATATGTATAGTATGGGCCGTGGCAAGCCTTCCACAGAGGCATTAATGCTACGAGTTCTAAAATTTTAAAATGTATGTCACCCAAATTCTTCAATAAATTGAAAATTAACATGTTGGAGGAGGAAGGTTGTTAATGCACTTCACCATTGTCAAGAATCAGGAAGTGTTCAAAATAAAATATGCATGAACCGAACTGATGTTGCCATATCGCCCGAATGATAAAACCAGATCCGTTCATGACTGCTCTAAAAATTGAACAAGCAATAGAGAAAGATCTTGGTGTGAACGTGTCTGTTAGCACTATTAAAAACCGCCTCCGTGAAAAAAAAATTGTTTGCAAGAATTGCCAGAAGATGCAAAGGATCATATTTCAAAAGATCAAAATTGGTGGAAAAATATCTTGTGGACGTATAAGTTAAGTTTGGATGGCAAAAAATATATGCGACGCGGAAAAAATCAGGAATATTATCTAAAGTAGACCATCAAAAGTTTTAAGCATGACGGAGGTAGTATTCTTGTTTGGGAATGTTTTCCTGGTATGGGACCATATAGAAGGTATTGAGTGTGTTTCTTTATTTATTCCAAGATAAGGAATAGAATGGATGGAAAAGACGAAATGTTTATCCAGAATGGAATGAATAAAGAAACAAAAATACTATCCGGAATAGAAAAGAAAAAGATGACATCAATCAGCCGTTTGAAAGTGTTGTGAAGATGACAAAAAAAAACAGGTATCTATATGGGAAATAGTAAAAATACAATATTATTGATTTATTAATTAATGAAAACTCTCATTTTATTATTATTTATACATTTACTTCAATAATAAAAATATAAAAAATGTTTGGTCATCCATTTGATGATTTGCTTATTAACTTGGTTTTCGGCTTTGGCTGCTGCCATTTTTTTGCTTTCATATGAGAGGGTTATTCCGAGAATATTCTTTTCATGTTTAACATGGAATAAAAAGAATGCATTCCAAACGTTCCGGAATGAATGAAGAAACAACAAAATAGTTTATCCGGAATATTCCATAGAATAAAGAAACGCAAACTGGTATTCCGAATATTCTGGACATACCAGAATGAATAAAGAAACACACTCATTAGCTGTGTTTTATTGGGTAATTTATCCGCCGTAATTTTATCCGTCGTAGCATTTTACATACAATTCGATACGGTCGATAAAAAGCTAAAGTAGAAGCTACGGTGGATGGCTAGAAGACGTTTATTCGAGTCTCGAATTTGATTTTCTTAGTTTTGTTGGTACGATTGATAATTGGGTTGAATCTCGATGGATGTGTTCATGGAGTGTTATTATTATTAATTTCATTCGTAAGACAAATCGATCTTTTTGATTTTGTTTGTTCTTTTTTTTATAGTTGGCCAGTTTATATTTCTAAGATCTTAGATAATTCCATTTTTTTAATAAATTATAAGCTGTTCATCTGAAAAGTTTCTGACTTTTACTATTAAAAATTGTATTCTTTGCTCAATTATTTTCTGGAGTACGTCTAAGATTCCACCTATATCTGCAATTTTGCATACCCGTAATGTCAGATAATCAATTTTAATAAATTTCGATTTCCATTCTAAAAAAAAAATCAAATCTATTGAATGAATTCCGTTTTACTTTTATTTTTGACTAACTAAGACCAATATTCGTTTTGTGTTCAATTTTTGTGATATTTATAATATAAATAAACGGAGTTTGGTGAAAAAAAATCATCTTTTTATTTAGATCTACAAAAAAGAAATTTGAGAAAATAAGCCGCATTGGGTGGAACTGCACTATAGAGGAGCTGCTCGACACTGCGCCGCAAAATATTTACTCGTATGCAATTCTATGAGCTATGAGGCCAGGCACGCACATATGCAACTTTCAGTTTTGCAACAATTTGGTTGCTAAAGTGAATACCGTGGACTTATATGAGAGTGCGCGCACATGCAAAAACTATTCAGTCCACGATTCGAGCAACTTAAAAGTTTGTGTTTTGGCACAAATCGAACGATCGCCCCAAATAAGTTCTTCGCAGTTTGTATCACACCGAACTATAATGTAACTGCGCGCACATTAAATCAATATGTTGTCTGTGTGTTGGTTTATCTCGTTGATTGATTTTAAGTTGCTTATGTGCGCGATCATCGTTCAACTAGTGATTAAACTATTTCGTTTCGAAAAAATTGCATGTGCACGCCTAGCCTAAACGCACTAAACTAAACTTCACCTTTTGCTTTTTCTTCATTGTTTTTTTTTTTGACATGGACTGGGCGTACATTTTTGTGATCCCATTGTTTTTTTTTCTGGCATGTGCATGGAAATAGCAAACCAAATGTTAATTATTTACTCCTTACTCCGCGTATGTTAAGTGCAGTCTGATGAGTGAATATTGAATTGAAAGCAATCGGAAAATAAATTTGTAAATTGACTTGGAAAATTAAACCCTAGATATCGATCTATCCAGAAAATTAATAAAAGCATGAAATATAAAGGGGAAATGTAAGGGGAGTGAACAATTTAAACTACGTTGTAGTATGCGTTCAGAACCAAGAAACATGAAAAGGAAACAAGCAAATCTCCGGCAATTTTGTTTTCTCGTGTGAAAAGCATTGACGATTTTTAAAACAATACAGAAATTGCCCTGTGTAAAAATAGACTTGACCATATTCTATGAACAAACCCATTCATTTATCATTTCTTTTCTATTAGTGCAAAATGAATGTTCGAATTTAACATTGCAAATGCAGAAAAAATTAACACAAGAAATAGGTTTAAAACATAAATTAAATATTGGTACGTTTTTCTACTTTCTATTTTATATAAATAAAAGCTAATTATTGTTCATAATTTTGATATTTTCTTAATTTTTCTTTGCAAAAGACTGTTTCATTACTTGTGACTGCTGTGCAGGGGTACCATTTTTACAAAAATAAAAAAGCTACTGTCGATGCTACCGTCGATGCGTTTTTTTGGGAATTACTTACGGTACAATGGATAGATTCCCAATAAAACATACATATTCATTATGGATCATATAAAATACAAAGAAAGCCTGAGGAATACAATGCTACTGTGTGCTGATAAAGAAATGAACTTGAAGTGAAAATTTCAACAGGCCAACGACCCAAAGTAAAACCGCTATGTCTGTGAAGCAATGGATATCCATTCAAAAAATCGCGGTCATGGAATGACCAGTTCAATCACCAAATCTCAATCCTGGATAAAGCAATTAATAGATCCGCTAGTTCAAATTTGGACACACTTTGGCAGCCTGGTAGTGTATTGCCAAAGTGTATATCAGCACAGAACATAGACTGTGCTGAACCATTTCCTGCTCATCAAATTTGACAGCATTATAGAGCAAACTGTATGCTATCTCAGAGCTCACTGTGGCTACAGGCAGTTTGTTTGTTAAGCAGTTTCTTTTGGGTTAGTTGGTATGGTATACATGTTGCTCAGGCAACTAAGAGCAAAGTACCTACGAGTTCAGCACATCAGAGCAAATAAGTACCTGCGAGTTCAGAGCCATCGTTAACGTTGATCATCAATTGTGTGTCGTGTGCGGTGTGTTTAAGTTCTAGGTTGGTTGGTGCACACTTACGTCGATAATATATCTTTTACTTGTATGGTGTGTTTGAGTTCTAAGAGCAAATAATCTGGCTTTTAAACGATTTATACATGCACATATATAGGTATATTAAGTTCACAGTGTATAAAACTCGATGCGTAAGGGGGGCATGCTGTCCACCTGCAACCCCCCTACTAGGTCAAATATAAGATTTGTGGAGGGCTCAAGTTTGGGTGTGCAAAGTTTTTTTGGATTTAAATCGGTTCGGCTGAAAGCCAGAAATGTACTTCATCTTAGAACTAAAACGCACCATACAAGATACATATGATATATTATCAATGTAAATGTGTACTAGTGTACCAACCAACATAGAACCCAAGCACCAAAAAACCGAGAAGAAACTGCTTTTGCTCTGACACAGTACATAGTCTGCTCTTAATTTGAATGAGCATACTATGGCCTTTTGTAGAGCGCTCGAGATCTTTACTGATATACAGTTTGGCAATACGCAGCCTGGTACTTGGTACCTATTGAACGATTTGAGAGTCTTGTTTTATCTATGAAACGTATGTTAATATAAGTTGTCTCACTAAATATTAACACATAATTTTCTTTGAATTACGATCAAATGTTATGTTATTTAACTTGTTTTTGTTTTTCTAATGAATTGTGCTATTTATTTTGTCCTAGAATAACTTCACTTGTTTCCATAATTTTGTTTATTTTTCTTTGTTTTAATTCAATATTCATTATTTTTTCTTCTTAATAAATCCAACATATGTATTGTTATTCTTACTACTTCATAAGTCAAACTTTTCTTTAAAGTGTAACACAGTACGAAAAATTTTGGTTACAGGAATCATAGGATACATGTGCTATTCATTTTGTCGCCACTGTTTGTGCACTTAAGCGAGTTTTTAAAACTACCTAGTCCGCAAAAGTGCACATTAAAGTGGGGCATTTAGCATAAGGCTCTTATCCGGGGTTTACTGTACATTGAAAAGGTCGTCAGTTTAGTGTGAAATCATTAATTGAATAGGTTCTAGATAACAGTTTTCCCAAAATAATACGATTTTTAGAAGAAAGTATCAAAACGGTCTTCCGTTAAGCTCCAGAGGACGACAGAGAACAGAGACGTACATCTGACAGCAGACATAGACCCAGAGGATGCCGTATTGGACGATGACCTCTATATAATCGAAGATCCGCAGGAGAGAGTGGAGGCTGTGGGGGCTGCTTTCCAGCAAGTGTACAAGGTGAATGCTAGCATTCGCCCGAATCATGACCTAGTGAACAGAGCTCTGCTTCATCACTTATGGCTCCGGAACGATATAACCGAATGGCGATCTGAGAACCTTGGTTTTACAGGGTTTAATGATGAAGATTTGGCAAACGTCATAATCACCGACCGAAATGGGCCCAGTCCCCTGTTAATTTCGAAGAATGAGCTCCAGCTCATCCTTCGATTCATTAAAGAAAAAGAAGGCAGCAGGAGTCGATGGTATATCCAACGTTGTACTACGACATTTGCCTCAAGAAGCAGTTGACATTTATACCACACTGTTTAACAACGCGCTGAATAATGCATATTATCCAGTGCGGTGGAAGACAGCTGTGGTGCACCCTCTCCCAAAAAAGGGAAAGGACAACTCCAATCCGGCGAATCTCCGGTCGATAAGTCTTCTTCCGAGTATCAGCAAATTACTTGAAAAGGTTATTATTATGTTCAAGTGGGTGGAGGACAAAAATATTATCCCGGATAATCAGTTCGGTTTTAAGGCGGGACATGACACAATTCATGCCGCGTCTAAACTAGTTTCTGATATCCAATGGAACAAAACTAAAAAGCAGTGTACGGGTGCCTGTCTGGTTGATTTGGAGAAGGCCTTCGACACCGTATGGTTAGAAGGTCTCTATCTAAAGCTAACCAGACTAGGCATAAGTAAACCTCTATTGTATATGCTTTATGACATGCTAAATGGTAGAAAGTTTGTTGTCAAGAGTGGCAATGTACCTTCTACCGCAATTTTTAATATTAAAAATGGTCTTCAGCAGGGAGCGGTTAACTCGCCGATTCTATTCAGCATTTACACCAGCGATAGGTAGTCTAACTCAGGCAATTGCGTACGCCGACGCGACGATCTAATTGCGTACAGATCAGCTAATACAGTTGAGGTCATCAAAATTCTTCTGCAGAGTGACTTCGACAAGATTCAGCGATATTGTGATGACTGGAAGTTGAAGATCAACTTCCAGAAATCAGAAACTATTTTGTTTAGGACTCCGTTGTCTAGCGCCTCAAGGGATACGAGAAAGAACTGGCGCAAGCTGGTGATCGTAGGGCCACATGAACATCCACTGGCGAGTAAAAGTGTAGCAAAGTACCTTGGCATCTGGTTGGATCAGTACCTGTATTTCGACAGACATATAGGTGCTGCCTTGGCCAGGGCTAGGGGAGCCTTTGCCTTGACAAAACGACTGTTTTATAGCAGCCGTCTTGACAGCAGGGTGAAGGTGATTTGTTACATGGCCCTCATCAGGCCGATGATTGCCTACGGATGCCCGGTTTGGTTCAACGTTGTCCCATCTCAAATGGAAAATATTCGGGTGTTTGAGAGGCAATGTCTTAGACGTTGCCTTGGATTACCCACAACACCAGAGTCGGAGTACACAAGATATTATTCCAACCAGGTTTTATACAACGGAGCCAACATAAACAGAATAGATAATTTTTTGTTTAAGCTGATTCGGGGTCACACTGCAAGAGCAATGTCCTCAAGCAACAGCTTAATTTTTGGGACTTACTAGCCCAATAATGAATATTTTGAGAGTGCGCGGTTAAGTGGCTACATCCCTCCCGAGGCATTCCTCTTTTTAGACAGTCGAGGGCTGATACAGGATGGAATGGCGGTTCCGCTCATCTACCACGTCAGCCGGAAAACTGTAGATAGGCGATTCTTGTATGGTCGAGACGTAATCGCTCAAGGTGGAGAAGAGCGCCTTCGGTTCAGTAGGACTGTGTCCGATTGGGACCAAAGGGATAGGGCGAAACAAGAGAACCAGTTCGGGTTGCTCTCTGAACAGCATTATGATACATAAAGTCGATTAGGATGGTATGTCTTGGCCGACTTACGTAGATTTAGGTAAATTAGGTATAATGAACAGTCGGGGTGGCACAACAAAAAAATTAAAAAATATGTATGTTTGTGGGGGCATTTGTGCATGCAGCTGCGTGCCTGTGTGTTTATGTACATACGAACGTGTATGTACGTATGTACTTGGCTGTGTGGGTTGCATGTCTCTGTGAGTCTGCATGCGTATACAAAATATACAAAAAAAAATATAAAAATAACCGAAAAAAGCTGCTGTGGCTGTTCTAGTTTTTAGGTAGATGTAAGTAGTTTTAAGTATTTCTAGTTAATATAAGTTAGTTGTATCTAGATTTAATTATTTTTAGTTTAGCTTTAGGTAGTCTATAAGTAAAAATTAAAAAAAAGCACGTTACTAAGTTTTTTGTAAAAAAAGTTTTCTTGGTCATAAAAATAAAATAATTAGAATTAATTAAAATAGTTTTTAGGGCGAAAGACATTAGTATTAAGAGATATAGTTCAGTTTAGAGCGCCCGTAAAGGGCCAGTAAATTAGTTGTAAGTTATGGATAATAAGCTAGTTTTAAACATTTTTGTGTAGCTTTAAGATAGTTATAAGTTAAGATTAAATAAAAATGAATAATAAAAAAAAAAAACAGTTTTCCCAAAAATCTCAAAAAAAGAAACAACATTTTAACTTGCGATATTTGTATGGACAAAAAAGACAAAACCGATAATTTAAATAAAGTGTTTATAATGGTCAAACAAAAAGAAATATCCTATCGCGGATAAGCGAACACAAATCGTACATAAGGAACAACCAACCTTACAGATCGGCCTTAGCTGCACACGCAGTTTACATTAATAATGTGAAACTTGTGAAAGCGATGACAGATGAACGAAAACTTGATGCATACGAGAGTTATTATATACAAAAAAAATCGAATCTAGACAATGGGAACATAGAGCCGATCTTGGTCTCATATAACATAATAGAACATCATACACCACCCACAACAAAGTTTATCAAGCACACATGTTGACTTTTCAAATTACTCGTGATGCTGAGGATGGAATGACAACATTCCGAAATGCATTCAGGTACTCCTTTTAACTCGGTTTTATTTTAATTTTTCTTTTTCTATTTGTGTCAAATATTTTGTGAAATTCATTATTTATTGCCGGATTTCACGTCGCTCTTACGGCTCAACGGATACCGGTCAACATTTTTATACAGATGGTCCTTCAAATTCTAAATAATATGGCGTACCAACATTTTTGAAAAATAATGTTTTGGATTTTTGAAAAAAAAAACAAATCAATATTTCGAAAAAGGTGGACGATTTTTGTAAATAAATTTTCTGAAATTTATATTGTTAAATTCTTAAAATTAACCTACCAACATTTTTTTTGCAGACAAAAAATAAAGAATTTTGACTCTAAAAATAAATATATTTAGCTTTCTGCTAAAAATCTTGTGCTTGATATGTGATCAAAGATAAGAGCAAGTACATTTTTTTATTTTTACCAGCCATTCGAATCTATTTGCAGAGTGGATTGGCAAAATTCCCTAATGAAAGATTTTCAAATACACGAACCGGATTAAAATTTGAGAACAAGTGAACAAAACTGCATTAGCTCACCATTGCATAGAAGAAAAGATATGTGCTTGAGCCAATCTATCCAAACACAATCACCTTCCAGGGATGGACTTTATTTACATGAGGTATAATCGTGGTTTATTGTGCCGTTTTCAAAAAAGTATTTCATCTGTAGCATTGTACTCATTAAATCTCTTGCTCACCATATTTGTTCTCCTCTCTTCGCAACCGACCGTTGGCCAAATGGTCTGGTACAAGCTATACCAGATTTGGAGTATGTTGAAATTCTTCAAACAGAGCAACACTATTCAAAAAGTATGTTGATATAGATGCTGCATATCATAGACAACATCAATGCTGTCAACCGCAGATTTGTCATCCGGAAGGCTTCCGAATGCTTCTGAAACTGTTCGATTGGTATCAAATGCCAGTTCTCCAGGAGAGGATAAAAGAGAAATTTGCTTCTGGATTTAAAGTCAGAACCAGAAGCACATACAGACTCACACCCACTATGTCAAACTCGAATTAATGGCCTTTTCGATTGACCGTCCAGAACTGTTCTGACCCCCACAAAATGACAGTTGTTACTCTAAACAGAACAGAAAACGAATCCCAGAATTAAAATGTCAAAATCATCGGCATGATTTGTTTTGTATAATTTCGAGTTGTTTATTGAATTTAAACTACTTTTCTTGTAAAATAACATAAAAAGAATCAAGTTAATTATTATTGACACAAGAAAATGTGTATCTAAATTGATATCAAGTGTTTTGGAATTTTTTTTAAATTTAATTTTCACGAATACAGTGATGCATACAATTCAGAATCAGTCAAATTGTTTCCGGGTATTTTATTGGGGGAACCTGTTCCGGACGGCCAATCGAATAGGTCATAAATGTAAATAAAGTTCTGTAGGGATTAGCGATATTGAAAAGCATCGATCTTAAGATCGAAAAAAAAACAACATTGATATAAGATATATTGATGTTTCTTAACTTCAATGTTTTTTTAATGCATTTTTTTTTAAATAATAGCACGTACTAAAATCGATTTGAAATTCAATATATTATACTTTTAAAATACCTTCATTGTATTGAAAGTTGTAGAAATGTTTCTATCGTAATTTTCTTTCCCGTTTTCGTGAGCTACATATTAATATCACACTAAGTGCCAATTGAATTTCATACAATTTCACATAAATTGTTGTGAAGTGTAATTCCACTGAAGTGCAGTTGCGTTGAGTGCGGTCTAACTTTTAACAGCATGAGTTCATTGACAAAAGATTTCAGCTTATTTGTCGATGTTTTGAATCTTAACTATTCTTAACTTAACTATAATATTTTTTTCGTATAACATCGATATTTTGCGAAGATCGATGAACATCGCCCATCCCTACATTTTCATGTTATTATTTTGTTTTTTCCTACCTTTCACATACACATACCATTGACATACTAGATATGGACTGCTAGGAGCCAACTTCACTTTGGATCTCTCCTCAGCTAGAATCACACGAGCGCCACCCAGCTTCCAAAGGAAATCACAAATATTATCAAGTACCAGTGCTTAAGGGATTTTTTTTTCAAAGAAATCCATACACAAAGGGTAAGTTCACAAACGTCAAATAATTGCGCAACGATTCGGCATCTCTGCTTGTTTATGATGCTAATGATTACATATCTGTTGCGGATGCGATGCTGATCGGTTATTTGTTTGACGATGAAAAACAGTTGTGTGTTTCGAACGACGGACATAATATTTTTAAAAGCTTTAATTGATTAAAAAAGTGATATTTTCTTATACAAAATGCGCAAGGCGAAGCAAATAGGCTTTAAGAGAAATGATATGTCATTCAAATGAATTAATTTCATTTTCATTCGCCATATTTAAACCAATCGATCACCGGCATCAACAAATAATCACGATATTTCTTGATGCTTGTTTGTTTAGTGTTTGCGCATCAGCATATACAACATTGCAATAATGAACAGTTGACGTTCAAAGTGATGCCGAAGGTTTGCGTTTGTGAATGTTTGACGGAAATGATCTAGCAACATTACTGCAGTGATGCGTTTGTGAATTTACCCATCCAAAAATTTCCTTTTCTCTATTTTCTATAGAAAATAATAGGCAACTATATTATAGTTCTTTGCGGATGAGCGGAATGCAATTAAGTCTAGATCAAATATCAATTTATTTTTTTCTTTACTTTTCGACGCGAATAATAAAATTTAGCACACCACGCTTTTAAGTTTAAACTACATTTAAGTTTTTGTTTTAACTTTTCGACGAAATGAATAAAATCTACAAGATTTAACACAACTGCGTGATATAAGTTAAGTGGTAAAATGGTAAATGAGCTGTCAAAATTAAATAGTTTACGAAAATATTGTGAACTTTTCCGCAAAATTTTGTGTGGGAAAGCTTTTGTTAAATGTGGAAAACTTTTTACATTTAATTTTGACATTTGTTGTGCCACAGTCTGTGGTATAACTATCTCTCTTGCTCGTATTATTTTTGGCCGACATTTTAAGTGAGAGTAATAAACACACCGTTATTAGTCAAGTTAAAATATAGGAAGAAAAAAAATCATTAATCACGTTTACACAAGTTGATTTTTAGGTGCGTTCATGAAACGTGTGTGGTAAACTTTTTCATTTTCCGATGTGGGAAGGCTTACACGGTTTCATGAATACTCTTAATGTATAAAGTACATACTGAACTCGCATATATCTACTATTTCCATCAACCATCAGAAGTGAATTCGAGCCGCAAACCTCAACAGTTAGTTCTTCCATACAAGTATGTATGTATGTATGGAAACTACATGGCTTTATTAAAATTTTATTTTTTTTTCTTTACAATTTTCTGGCCGATGCCAATAAAACAAAAAGAGTATGGTTATACGAAATTATTATTTAATTGTTTATATAAAATTTTGCATTTTTTTAAGAAGAACAAAAATCGCAGCCCTTAAAAGCACTACTGAAATGGAAAACTAACAAAAGAGAATCAATTTTCTAAATAAATTGATTTAAAATAAGGCATTAATTTAATTGGAAAATTAAAATTAGAATTTTATTTGTCTTATATCGATTTCAACTCTAAGGGCAATCTCTTTCCTAAAATGAAACAAAAAGGAATATTTCTTATAGTATCCCAGCACTACAGCATTGTTGACTTTCTATAAACAATAGATGTCAGCACATATCTTATTCAACAGATGGCCCTAGTTTCTTCGCCTGTTGACTAAATATGGTGCGCATACCAAGAGTGGCAATAGATGGCTTTTAAAAGTAATATTTTTGTTTGTTACTTTGCTCCGAGGGGCGTAAAGATCGTTCACCCCATTTTCAATAGAGGTTTTGTATGGAATTGACAATCGATTAGCAGTCCATGTACAGTATGTCAATGACACTTACATTAAAATTCAGAATCAAGAATCGAGTGTTAACTTGTACAACAATAATAAATGAAAAATATGTGATCTGCAGTGTAATTGGACATTTTAACTATCGTTCTAGTACTTTTCTTTTCCCTTTTTTTTAAGAACTAATTGAAATTTTGAATTTTAGTACATATATTAAATTTGTTGATTTTTTTTATTTTAGATATTGTTATCATTACGTGTTTAATATGTTAAATTATAAACAAAAAATATTGTTTGAAAAAGATTTCTTATAAGTACTTTTGACGTCACAATTTTGTTTAAATGTTTAATAATTGTATACTATCGGTGCCGAACCTGTGGCTTTTTCCGCCCTAGGCAAATTATAATTTTGCCGCCCCAAAGTTTAAAAAGACAAAAATCGTACAAATTAATATTTAAGAGTTTTATAAAGGGTTATCCATTTCGCGGTTTCAAAACTATAGGGCTGGAATTCGACATCTATCAAACTAAGTTGTTAAACCAATTTTTTTTTTCAGTTGAAAGTCTGACATTTACGAAAATGGATCGCTTAACTATCGCACAACGCATAAAAATTGTTAAAACCTACTACAAAAATGGTGATTCTGCCACAGCCACATATCGTGATTTAAGAGGAGATTGTGGTTTACATAATCGTCCAACAACGCAAGCAATTGGCAAAATTGTGAAGAAATTTGAAAAGACTTGTTTGGTTACAGATATTGTAAGGCTTCTGCATCATCGTTTCGCTCGTTCCACTGAAAATATCGCTGCTGTAAGTGAAAGTGTTGCCGACGACCTGAATAGTCGATTCCTCGTCGTTCTCAGGAATTAGGACTGTCTTACGGCACATTATGGCGTATTTTGCAATTGGATCTACACCTACATCCATATAAAGTCCAGCTCACACAACAACAGAAGCCAGCTGACCATTCACAACGTTGTAGATACGTCGAATGGATGCTTGAACAACAGGCGGTGGACGGCGATTTTTTCGATCACAATTTTCTTCAGCGACGAAGCACATTTCTCACTCGGTGGGTATTTTAATAAACAAAATTGTCGTATTTGGGGTTCTGATAATCCTCAAGTAATTGAAGAGAGGCCATTACATCCACAAAAACGTACTGTTTGGGGCGCTCTTTGGTCCGGAGGTGTGATTGGACCTTACTTCTTCGAAAACGACGATGGAACGACTGTCACTGTCAATTCGGAGCGTTATGGTTATATGATAACCGACTTTTTTTTTGCCTGCTATTGAAGAATACGACTTGGAGAATATGTGGTTTTTACAAGACGGTGCCACATGCCACACAACTCGAGCGAATATGGTTTTATTGCAAGAGGCATTTCCTGGCCGCGTAATTTCTCGTCGTGGCGATATGAACTGGCCACCAAGATCATGCAATTTGACACCGCTGAATTTTTTTTTTTGTGGGGCTACGCGAAAGACCGTGTTTATGCAGATAAACTTTAAATTCTTGAGCACTTAAAAACCAACATTCGTCAAGTTATGGCTGCGATACCGCCCAATATGTGTCAAAAAGTGGTCGAAAATGACCCCAAAAGAATCGATGCTTGCAACAATTCGCGTGGTGGTCATTTAAATGATGTAGTGTTTCACACATAATGTCAACGTTCAAACTTTAAAATAAAAAAGAAATATCATGACAAAAAATATTTTATATGTGTTTTATTTACGTTTACTTTTGGAACCGCAAAATGGATAACCCATTATAATAAATTACATGTCAAGAATTTTCGATAAAATAATTTTTCAAAATATTGAGACTAAAACGCTCTTAGCCCTTTGATTTTTGAAAATCTTGTAGCGATTTCTTCTTCTTCAAGACGATTCAGCAAGTCTTTTTGAATGGAAATCGTTGCCAGGGCAATTGAGGGTAGATAGATTTTATTATTTTAAGCTTTCCCTGTAACAACTCTTACAGGAAACGTAAAGAATATTTAAGAATATCCTTAACGCAGTTGCTTAATATGGATACAATTCAAGCAAATGGTTTGAAGCTAAATAATTTGAATTTGATAGCGACTTGAGATCAGTAAGAGTAGACGTTTTTGGTTGAATATATTAGCCGTGTTTTATTTTCCCCGTGATCCAGATAAGAACATCTATTTATTTGCGGGGATCACGGGGAAAATAAAATACAGTTATTAATCCCACTCAAGAGATCCTTTCATATAACATTCTATTGAACTACGTCGTCCGTTCTTGCTGTTAAAATTGCATATAATTTCTCGCAATCCTTAAACTCTACATTCATGGAAATATCGCAGAGAAACCCGAAGTTTTCGTTCAGATATTGATACTGTCCAATACGCTCATCGAAAGATCGATCACGTGGTAGAAGAAATCAACTTTAAATTTAAATGTTGGATCAATTGTTTCAGATTATTCAGTCTAGTAACGGCTACTACGTAAGCTCATCAAATCAAACACAATGAAATCTACTTGCATATTCATCTCTCTAGCAATATATAAGTATAGCGTTCTTGTATAATGATTCTTTAGAACGGTACTGCCGCAGTTTATATAAATGTTCTAAATATGTTAAAAAGTCCATGGACTGAAGCATCTTTGAAAGGATATTTATTTTTTTATATATTCGTTTACCTAGTTGAGTTGCTTTGATACTTGAATTTTCATCAAATTCTGCACTTTCTGAAATTTCGATTAAAGAATCATAAATTTCTGATAGTTTATTAAGACAGTAAGTAGATTTTGCTTTGATTGAACAACGTGTATCCGATGAATCTTTCACAATTATTTGTTTAGAATAGTTTTTGGTTTGTGCTAATATCGTTTTAGATTCAAGAAGACGCATTCATGCTACTCTTTTTTAATTTAACATTTGTTGCACCAATCTTGCCGCCCTAGGCAATTGCCTGTTTTGCCTTCCGACATTTTCAGCACCTATGTATGCTTGTATTGCTTTTTATCTTTTGTTATAAATAATTAAAGGCCTGAAGAATATAAACCTACTGGAAACTTTGCTATGAAATAACAACTATTGACCTATAGCCCACAAAAATCAATAACGATACTACAAAGGTCAATAAAAATCAGATTTTATGCGCAACATAACTTTAACATGCTCAGATGTATTTGGTTTTGCAAAAAAAATGTGCTACGCTTTGGGGGGGCACCCTGTAATGCAGGGATATATATTTTTGCTTAGCATATTTTGCGTCTAGGAATTTCCCCATTTTTTTACACATCATTTTTACCATATCAATTGGAAAAATATTTATCTACCCTATTTTTGTTCTATTATTTTAATTAAATATATTGTGAGTACTTATTAGTTGAATTTCATTTCGAAACTGAATTATAAGATTGTAAATTTCAAAGTATGTTTAATTAAAAAAAAAAAATGAAAATTCAATACAACTACTGATAAAATATAACAAAGAAAGTGGTACTCAGGCAAAACTTTGCTATATTTATTAAAGAATAATAAATAATATACAAGCAGACTAATTACAAAATTTTCAAGTCTTCAGATAAATTTGGACCTACAAATTAATTTAAGTTTCTATTTGGAGTCTTGCTTGAGTACCACAATTATAATATGTTTAGAACCTTACCATTGAGCTCTTGTACTGTGATAATTTCAAACACTGGGGAACAAGATGGTTAAAATGCCCACTAAAGTATACGTCTTTTGTTTTAATAAAATCATTGCATATCTCTAATGCTATTCGAACGGTTGATACTTCATTTGATTCCAAACATTTAAATAAAATGGGACCAATCTGAAATTAAATATTTAAATCCAGTGAACTCGAAACATATTTGTTATTCTCACTTTTTCTAAATTCATTTTTAACACCGTATGCGGCGTTGATTTTAAAATATATATGAAAGCATTCATATGATTTTCTGAGAAACACTCCAATTTATGGGCAATTTTTGTATAAATAACATTGAAAAACTTCTGTTTAAACAGAAACATAACACATGGTAAATGGATGCCTGGATATTCAGCTGAGATGATATTAAAGGCCAAGTTTGCAGCTGTTGTTAATTTTGGATCGTCCAATAGATCTGCAATCTAAAGAATATTTTCAATTAAAAATAAAGTTTAGCCTAAACTTACTACTCACCGCTCCAATTATATCAGAAGCTACTTCAAGACCTCGAACATTTAATCCCTTGCCAATCCAAGACAGAATTTCAACAGCATTTTGACTGAATTGCTCTATTTCTTCTTTAAGCTTTTGAACTATTCTATGTAGAACACCTCGGTTTGTTTCGTTATCTTCCATTTTATTAAATAAACTGCACAGCAAATGATGACATGCCGTCCGCAATATTTCGTTATCGTTATTTAGAGAAAGCTTGATTAAATTATTAGTTAATTGTTCGAAATGTTCCTCAATCGTTATACTCTGGTGCATAAATCCCAACAGACCTTTTGTGAGGAATAAATCCGATTCCAATTCTAAATTTAGTTTTGGTAGATATTCACTTATGATCATGTATTGTTCAGCAACAGGCAAATTTTTCACTATTAAGTTAAGTATAGTCGCACAATGCTCAAGAATTTCAATATTTAATCTCCCGCTTTGCATTAAAGTGGATATCTTTACAATAAGCGATTCATTCATTTGGAGATTCTCAATGAATGCGGCATTTTCTTGCTGTAAAAGCGTGGCCAATGCATCTAAAGCAGTATTTATATTAACTTCTGAAGAAACATTTTCGAAGATGTTAGAGAATATTAAATCGTACACTGTTTGCGAGAAAGTCTTAAACTTAATCAGATGCAAAAGATTTCTATAGATTTTTTTTTTAACAAACGCTGAGAATGAGGGAAAGTTTCTTATAATATTGTCCACAAATTCTGTTTGCAGCTCTTTAGAATCCAATTCGGCAATGTGCTTTAAAATGTCCTTTAAATCGATTTCAAAGTCATTTGATGTAAGAAGTTGCATCATACATTGATACAAACAAATACGATTTTCTTTACTTGTACAAGCAATTGATTCATTGAGACATGACAAGGCTGCTTTCTTGAGATCCAAAGGACTATTTTCATTTTTCAACTCTTTTATAAATTCTGAATGCAACTCTGAAGTTATTTTCGTACTAATTTGTCGTATGGCATTTCTAAGGGAGCACAGTTTAAAAACCTGCGCTAAAATATAGAAAATTTTCAATTTGTCCTGGCAAACGAGTTCTTCATCGGAATGTAATTTCAATAAAAAGCTATTGAGAATCTTTTCAGAGGCAAAACTGGCATCGCCAGACACACAAACAAGTGCTATTGCAGTAGATGGATTAAATAGACTCTGATGTATATCATTTAGATGTGGGAGTACCGTACCCAAAACTATTGTTTGATAGTGTTGACTTATTTTTGAATCTGCTGAGGCTTGTTCTAGAATTGAACGAAGCGTTCTTAATCCTGTATTGAGGATATCTTGATTGCCAGAGCCAGGAAAAATTTCATTCTTAACTGCTGACCAGATGTCTTCAAAGTAAGGTTCCAGAGTATTTGGTGGATAATTTTCAGCCATAGCACACTGAAAAGAGAAATTTAAGAATAATATTTAATATGATATCTGTAAAGTTAAAGCTCTTGCTCCTCATATATTGTAACATTCAACCTCACGGAAAAATGCTTTAAAATCCAAATAGCAGAGAGAAAAAAAAATGTGCGTCTCGGGACGCCCGACAGAAGTGATAACCTAAACCAATATAAGTTAAACTATTTAATATTGAAATTGTATAACTTGCTTTAAAAGTTATTCGTTAATTTGATTAATTTCAAAAGTTCTTCGTATGCGTGAGAGATAGGGAAGCCAGACAGACTGGCGCCGTAACACTTTACGTATACGTCTATATTTATGCTCGGCAATAACTTTGTGGAATACGGTTTTTAAAAATATTGAAATTTTTCACTTTCATCAACTTTTGCATTTAGGCCCGTTTGCTTATACGAATCATAAATATTTATGTTCAACTTAAAACGCTTATGGGCTACTTTTTCCTCTGTGTAAACTCACATAAGTACTAAAGTAGAACTTAAATGCTTAAGATGTGTATCATTAAACGGGCCTCAGAATGTCAAAGATCCCAATTAGGCTATACATATATTAAGACACATTCTTATTATTTTAATACAGCCTCAAGTTTTACCTCAATTTTAAAACCTTAACCTTAAAGATTGAACTATTAGAACAGACGATATAAGCTCAAAACAACCACATTTTTTCTTATTAATTGATTTTCAAACATAACTGTTCTTCTACACTGAACATCGATGATTGGAGTAGGCAGGCAATTTTGAATGTTTTTTTTTTCTGTTTTGAAATAAAGATTGCAGAGCTTGTGTAGCTCATAGAAAAACCAAATGGATTTATGGAACCAGTCAAATGTAAATGACTGATATGTGTAATCTTATTACACTTTTCTTACGGTTAGTTACATTCTAGGAATCCAACATGCTTACCAAACATTCAAGTCAATATACTGTGTCATTCCTGAAAATTTCAGATTTCTAGGTCCACTCCTTAAAAAAAAAAATTCTTTTCTTTTCGTTACAACGCGGTTTACCCGCCCATAAGAAGCTATTACTTCAAAAAAAAAAAAATATTTATTTTCAAATGTGTGATTCAAACCCACACTCCCTCTCGGCAATCAGAGCTTAAATCTGACCGCTCCGCCAACCTGACTTATATTACATTAACTTTGGTTATGTCAACAGGTAAATCAGATAAGTTTATGACACCAGCTTTAAGAATGCGTTAACTGAAACCCAATAATGTTTCAATCGTACGATTCCTATCGAAATATATTTTATCTCTGCTGTAAATTTCAATCTCCATTGCATTATTATTGGCTTCCATTCTTAGAGATATGGTAGAATTGCGCATTAGTAATTCCTCAGCAATATAGTATAATGCATATCAACAATTTCATATGACCCTACTGGAATTTCAATTTCATGTTCTCCGATATGAAACAAATTGTTTTGTTTATCAACATTGGGCATTTAATTATATGTTTGAAAATCAACTAATGTACAAACGTATAATCTTGCTCCAGATTCAAGGGTTTATATGTACCTCTGTTCAAATTCATTATTATAGTTCTCATTAACGCAATAGTTAGCAAATTATTACTACACATCATTCAACTTGCAAATAGCCTAGTGGCTAGAGCATACAACTATCAATCCAGATATACCCAGTTCAAGTCCAACAAATTCGCCAAGTATTTTTATTTCATAATTTAATTCAGAGAAAGGAGTGCTGACCGTAATGCGTTACGTAACACATCGGTTTACCCTCCCATAAAAAGTTATCACTTCCACAAGTAACGAGTTTTTAAATCCATCAAAAACTAGAAGCCATACAACCACTTGTTTATTTACAGCCGTATTCAATAGAATTCACTAAAATACGTCTCAACGGTTGAAAAGTTACCTAATGAATAAGCATTTATTAAGGCGCTACTCAAGGTTGCATAAATTCATATACAGATAACTTTTTCGGCCCCTTCTTTAGTTACAATGACCTTATGTCAAATAAACAGCTTAGAATGCCTATTCAACGTAACATATTATATTTTATGAATACATATCTTTAATTTCAGACTACATTTGTTTTTATGTATATATTTGTGACTCCTCTTTTTATTTCAAAATGGCCATTAAGCAATTTTGAAGCTTTAAAAATTATAGGTAATTTAAAAATACAAACAATTTATTGCAAATCTTAAACACAATCTAAATATTTTATGTCTTTGATTGTACAGAGCGGTACACGAATCGTGCTACAAAAATAAAACGTAATAACGTTTTTTCAGTGTGAGTCATCGTCTTATTTTTTTTATTTTATACGGTACTATTCAGATTTATCAAAATGAATGCTTGGGATACTGAAAAAAGGATTTGGATAGTGCAGCGATACCATTCTTTGCAGTCCGTCATTTCCGTCCAAAGGGAATTTAGGCTGGAGTTTGGCGGTACTCCCCCGAGTAGATGGACCATTATGAGGCTGGTGAACATGTCTGCCGAATCTGGAAGCATCGAACGAAGACCGTATCATCGAGATCCCAATGTTCGGTTTCAGGACACAATCGTGGCTGTTGCATCGTAAATACAGGCAAATCCAAGTGTTTCGACTCGAAACTTATCGGGCCAAATTGGAGTTAGCAGACGGTCATTACAAGGGATACTTCATGATGACTTAAACTTGTTTCCGTACAAAGTCGTAAAAAAATGCCGTATATGGAGTGAATCTAATCCAGAAATGCTCCATGAGACGGAACTGCACCCAGAACCAGTCACTGTGTGGTGCGCAGTTTCATCAAGGTGTATTGTCGGGCCATACTTCTTTGAAGAAAACGGTGTAACACAAACTGTCAATGGGGACCGTTATTTAAAGATGTTGAAGGAGTGGCACCAGACTTTTTATTATGGGGTTATGTCAAGCAGGAGGTGTACAAAACGAAACCCACGAATTTGAATTATTTTTATATGACAATAATTTAGGCGGTCCCAATTTCAACTCTTCAGGCCGCAATGAACAATTTTCTGATCAGGTGCCGCATATGCGTGGATGAGCGTGGAGGTCATTTGCGGTCTATCATCTTCAAAAACCATTAGTTATTTAAAATAAAATTTAATTTTTAATTCAATAAAAAAAATTAATGAAATAAATCGATTAAAATAAAAGTTATTTAAATTTCTTATTGTAGCACGATTCGTGCGTCACCCTGTTTTATCGGTATTTTTATAGAAAATAAGCAGACCCGGCCGCTCGTTACTGCAGCTTTATTGTATTGCGTTCAATTATTTAGATATTAAATTAATTAATATATAATAATTGAACGCAATAATGTTAAGGAAGAGATTCGTAAAAATTCTAATCAGAAGCTATCAATGCTTTCCATTAATTTAGAACTAAATGATGAACAATATTTCTCGTTAATCTATCTTTTGTTAAAACATAAAATAAATTTATTATAAATTTATAAGAATTATAAATAAATTTAATGGTTTTCCATAGCGTGAGCATGCAACATATTGCGAAACACGGATTCTCCAAGTCCAAGCAACAAACTATCATTGTCTGCTCTTGCGACTAATTTATCGTCATAATGAAAGCCAAACGTATCGGGAATTGTAGCCTTTTGAAAGGTATTGTTGATTCTGACGGAATTATAGGTATTTGCGGTAGTAGTAAAACTTCTCCTTTTAGCTTTCCAGTCAATATCGTTGCTTCAAGTACGTTACGGTTCCTGTAATTCTTCAGATGACTAATCGTACATCGTTGCATAATTTTGGTGGATTTAAGTTACGCAAAAGAATGACCGCTGAATTAATTTTCAGACAGAGCTTATGTGGCGACATTCCTGTCGTATATCCAGAAATTTAAAAATTCAGTCAGAAAATTGACGATCTCATTTTCGTCAATAATAGTTTTAATTGACTTAAAAGTCATCAAATCATTTGGCAATAAAAATTTAAAAAGACTAAACCTAATGTCACTAATTTACGTTTTGACGCTGGATGAGAACGATGCTGCTAAGTACACACAACCAATGTTATGTATATTAATGTAATAGTTGCCCAGCACGCAACTTGATACAATCGAGTTTTGCAATCGAGATTTGAAAGCACCTATTTTGGTTCAATCGAATTTTGTCTAACAATACAATCGAGGACACTCGATTGAATCAAAACAATTCTCGATTGTATAGACAAAACTCGATTGTATCAAGATACTTGCGGGGCCCCTGCTTATGTCAATAAAGAGAAACAATGAGAAAAGTTCCTATACTATTGAAAAACATTTCTATATCAATCCCACGTATGTACTTGATTTTATTTGCAACAGGTGAATTCTATTTTTATTTAATTTAAAATGAATGTATTAAATTCTATCCCATCTGCCTCGACGCTCGCGCCGTCTACATTGCAATCGTAGTCATAGTCCCTAAAGCGCAACAAATATAAAAACAAATAAAAAGTACCACTCACCAAAAGTTCCAGACAATCCAATTTAGCTACGATCAAATCGCTTTCTAGTTTCTCCAGAGCAAGCGGCACTGACCATTCAGCAAATTCAATCGAGGAAACCATACAATTTGATAGTTTGCTTGCTAAATTATCTCTTGTGATACCATCAAAATTTTTGCTCGGATTAAAGTCGATTGGAAAGTAAGAAGCAAATATTTCAAACATTTCTTCATAAAAATTCAATAGGGGAAATCTTTTGATTAAATCTGGCATAAACGTGAAAATTAAATTTAAATTTCTAGGATCACGTTCCGATTCGATGGAACTAATCAGTCCATTAATAAAATCACCTCCGATGGACTTAAGAACTGAAAGAGAAATCAATTAAAGATTTAGTTGAAAGATACACCTTCGCAGCATTCATTTACCACTCTCATGGTTTTCTGAGAGCACCTTGAACATTTTAAAGATCTTTTCTCGATCGTCCCGATTTTGACTCTGACATTCGATGTTCTGGAAGAAACTCTGTAGTATCATTACCACTGATGCATCCGGAAAGTTTTTCATACTGATGAGGCCAGTGATTCCATCAAATACTGCTGGAAGAATATTGTGCTGATCTTTCATGCGGTCGGCATAGAATTTAGCAACAAATTCGATTTGTTCACCGCTGAGATGATCTCTCGGCAGGTTAGACAGCACGTTGCTGAACAGTTGTGTTCCATTGACGCGCAGTCTAAGATTAGAAGATGTTAATGCAAATCCGAGTTTATCAACAAAAAACGCTATGTTGTACTCCTTGTTTGTTATATCTATAGAAGTAAATCTGTATTATGATTAAAAAAAAAAGAAAGAAAATTCAACTTTGCCTTGAGAAATTTTAAATGAACTTTTATCTAGTGATTCTTCATTTTTGAAGGCTTCAGATAGTGAAGATGTGTCCAGGCTTTCCATTTCCTGTTTAAGGTACGTAGATTTGTTAATTGTTTTATAAAAGCAACTTTATAAAAATGTGTCTTATGTCTTATCTTGATAACGAGTTGAATTCTTGTACCAAAAACATCAGAACCATAGATAAATGATACCAAGATACAAGTCCTTGGCTGTCAAAGAGTTTACTTCAAGCTTTGTATATGAAACCTATGGCCTTTTCGATTGGTCGTCCGGAACACGTTCCCCCAATAAAACCTCCGGAAACAATTTGACTGATTCTGATTTGTATGTATCACTGTATTGGTTAAAATTAAATAAAAAAATCACATCGGCTAAAATGAATTTCCCAAACACTTGATTTCAATGTAGATACACATTTTTTTGTATCAGTAATAATTATAACTTGCTTCTTTTTATGTTATTTTACCAGAAAATGAGTTTAAATTCAATAAACACATCGAAATTACACAACAAATCAACCCGATGTTTTTGACATTTTAATTATGTGAGTGGATTAGTAATTCTGTTTTCGATTCTGAAATGAAATCCAGAACCGTTTTCTGTTCTGTTTAGAGTAACAACTGTCATTTTGTGGGGGTCAGAACAGTTCTGGACGGCCAATCGAAAAGGCCATTAGGTAAAATGCTTTTTATGTGCAAATTACAATCTTTCACTCTAACGATAAGGAGTTAAAAAGAGAGTATTAATATTTATTTGACAAAATTGGTTGTTGTTTGTGCTTTTTGAGAGTCGAAATCGTGGTTTATGCGGTGTGCACACCAATTTGAAATCTCGAAAGCTTCCTGCAGAAATCTCGGATTTCGTTTTAGTGGGAACATAGTATAAGATTTATACCAGCTCGTTATCGGGTAGGTATAGGATTATAAATGAAATCTTTGAAAGACTATTTAAGTCAATCATTAAAACTCATATAGTGATGAACTAAATATTTTACGAAATCACGTTTAAGAATCAATTCGTCGTATAGTACTTCTTAGTCTTTATCGGAAAGGTGGAATAGGTGTAAAAAAGTTCGCCTTTTTAACTCTATGGGGTATTATACAACGAACGATTTCAAAAAGCTTCTATCGATAAGTATAGGAGTAAAATTGTTAGTTGGGAAAATAGCAATGTCAACACTTCCGCTTGACAGAGTCAGATTTTCTTGATGTCTTTTTTTTCAGTTTATTTTAAAATACTGTTAGGCCGTGTGTGAATTGCGTTAAAATGTTGGTTAAATTTTGTAACTTAGTTAAAATTTGACACTAGCGTGGTGAATAAAATGGGTTAAAATGTAGGCAGCTGTGGAGCAGGCTAAATTTGCGTTAAAATTTAACGTTTCTCAAGATAGAGTTATTTGAAACTGTAAACGATAACCGAAAAGAAATATGAATTCCAAAAATTCCAGATCTACTGGGAAACCATATAATAAATGTAAGTTTTAATTTATTCAATTGAAAAATAAAATTACATTAATATTTTTGTTTGTGTAGGGTCTTAAGAGGAAAAAACAAATAATATAATTCGTTGATATTTTAACAAATATAAAATAATTAATTAAAATACTCATTGTATTTCATTTTGCAAATTGAATACAAATAGATTGATTTGTCAGCTTTGTCAAATTATTCAGCTGTGAAAACTAGTGTTTACATACTAAATCAACAAACTAACCATATTGGGAATTGTTTTAAAAAGATTTGGAATTGTTGTTTTAAAATATTATAACGATGTAAAAACGAAACATATTAGTAACACTGAGAATTCGTTACCTTTTTCGTGCCAAATTATTAACTTTATATCTTCTAAGTCGGATCTTGGGAAAGAAATTAATTAACTTAAATAACAAAAAAAATGTTTTAGGGAATTTTCTTAAATCTTGAAGGAATTTTAGACAAAATAGTGTTTTAATAAATCCCTTTTAACGCAATTCACACAGCAAAAAGCTAAATTTGATCCCACCACAAACCAAACTTCAAAATTTAACCAAGGTAGAAAATATTAGCAACATTTTAACCTCACACACGGCCTTACATGCTTCTTCTTTGACAAATTTTTATTTATTTTTTTTAGACGAGGCACACGACCATCCGTGGAGAAACCCAGTTGTCAAACTTTTTATTAATATGGGCCTTGATTAAGGTATTAATTCTGTGTAGAGCTTTATCTTTCGAAGTTGATATTTTTCTTTGTGTGCGTGATCTTTCATGACACATAACCTGTCAGTTTGGTTTTGGCCTAAACCAAAAGCAGAAACGGTCGAAAAAAGAAAATACGTCGTCCGTGTTTCAAGTTTAGAAAGAAAAAAAAATAAAAAAGCATCTGAGTGTAAAGAAAAGTTTTTCAATTTAATGTTAATCATATAATATTAAACAAAATCACTTCCATATTTTAACAACTAAAACTAATACGCTTCACTAATGTCCATTACCGTAAGTATGTTCTATTTGCTGCAGCGCATTTATTCCATCTAACATCCATAGTTCTACAATTAATAGTCTAGCCACAAACTCAAACTAGAATCCCAATCGGAAAAAAATGTGTGCAAGGTCGAACACCTGTGTGGAATGAAAATAAAAAAAGCGTTATTATTTTAGGCTGTTTTATTTTTAGGAAGAATCACGAAAGGACTTGGCCTGAATCAAAAAGGGGTCTCTATAATATTTCTTTCATTATAATTCTATTATAATTCACTTTGTTTGGTGTTGCCGTTAATTACTGATTGGGTTTTCCGTTGCTTCTTTTCTTGTTTTTTTTTTCCCTTGTGTTTGTTTTATGCAAGAAGAATAACTATGGAGAATTTCGCTTCACAGTTATTGCGAGGTGGGAAGCAAAAGACGAAATCTTGTGTAGGAATGACCGTGATGGCAAAAACATCAATTGCCGAGATATGTGAAAATGCCAAGATGGCCAGAGAAATGGCCCTAACTGGAAATTATGATTCGGCCGCAATATATTATGAGGGACTGCAGGGCATGTTGAGTAGGATGGTTACGTCAACAACGGACCCTCTTCGTAAGGGAAAATGGGGAATGGTAAGTGATATTTTATTATACTCGGGGAATAATGGATTAATAGTCAAATTTATATTTTTCAGATTAATCAACAAATACAAAAAGAATATACAGAAATAAAAGCCATACAAAAAACACTTTCCGAAATGACCATGGACTTGCATAATACACCATTTGCTCACAAATTGAAATCTCAAATAAGCGATGACGAGATGAAAGATCCAGCTTCTTGGTTTCGTCCAGATCCAGATATTTGGACACCTCCAGTCAAAGATCCTGATGTGTGGGGCCCGCCAAGACCAGAAAAGTTAGTAGTGTTTTCTTTCATTCAATTTATAGTACATCCTTAGATGTTCTTTAATTTCTCTTTTAAGGTCATATTTTATTCATATTCTAAATTTATTTCAATTATTTTATTCAGTCCTATCACGAATTCCAACGAAATCTGAAACTTGTTATGAATTCCGAAAAAATCTACCACAGAATCCATCATAGTGGAAATGCTCATACAAATTGCCATTACGAACGGATTCTGCTATAACTTTTTTCGGGATTCGTAACACCTTCCGATTACGATGGAAGTCATGATAGAGCTGATTACTTTTACGAACATTCCCATTCCCAAGAAATGTACAGGTACGGCAATAGATTTCCCACCAATAGCCATTCTGCCTTTTCTATCAAAAGTATTTCAAAAGACAATTTCCAAGCAAATACAAAATCATCTTACTTCTGAAACCTTCTCAGTATATGTCAGTCTGGCTTCCGACCACAAAGTAGTTGTAAATCGGCATTACTTCTTGTTGCAGATGAAATAAGTGTTGCCTTAGATAAAGACCATTTTTTCCTGCTCACGCTATTAGACTTCTCCAAGGCTTTTGATACCGTAAATCTCACAGTACTTTGTAGAAGACTGCAACAAAGTTTTGGATTTTCAACCGAGTCGTGCAAATTGATCCGCTCATATCTCAAAAGTAGACAACAACGTGTTGTAGCAAATGGTAGATCGTCTAACTTTGCTAATGTACATCACGGGGTCCCACAAGGATCAATTTTGGGTCCCCTATTCTTCTCTATGTATATTAATGATTTGCCACACATAGTTAAAAATTGCTTTATCCATTTGTATGCTGACGATGTGCAGCTTTTGATCAGCCGGCCCATAACTGCGAATTACGAGGCAGTCTCTCTTATGAACAAGGACTTGTAAAACATCATACGTTGGTCCTTAATAAACAATCTCCACCCAAACCCTTCTAAGTCAAAGACATTGCCTATCTATCGTAAGATTTTCGATAAAACTATACTAAGCCCTCTGCAGATAGAGAATCAGACCATCGTTTATGTTGATTCTGCACGTAATTTAGGTATGGTTTTTAATCGGGCCCTTACTTGGAATGACCATCTTAACAGCTCTATAGGGAAGGCTTATGGAAGTCTTAGAGCTCTTCAAATCATTCAAAGCTTCATTCCACAGAAAACTAAGCTTCTGTTCGCAAAAACCCTTTTGCTTCCAATGCTGCCTTACTGTTGTGAGGTGTTTGGCGATTTGGACTATGAGACGTCTAGAAAACTTAATGTAGTCTATAATAACATTGCCCGTTTCGTATATAATATTTCTCTCTTTTCTGATCAACTATGTGGTTGTAGTCTGAATAATCTATTGAAATTTAGGTCGTCACTAAAATATCTTCAACTCTTAATTCAGACAAAACAACCCGATTATCTACACAGTAGACTGAACTTCCCTCATTCAAGTAGGTCACTCAATCTCATAACGCCAAGATTTAAATACCTGAATATTCAGCGGCAATTTTTTTATTCATGTCATTAGCCTGCCAGTTTCCATAAGAGGAATAGCAAGCACGAGGAAATTTTCATCTTCAGTTTTTAAGTATTTGGCAAATCGTTGAATTATTATTTTTTTTTCTATAACTAAAAGTATATGAATCTTATTCATTTATTTTGTGTTCTGTTATTTATTTTTTTAATTTTTACTTACATAAAACTAAATATTTATTGAATTTAATATTATAATCTAACATCCTTATTAAATGTTCACAATACTTTACAAGATGTATATCTTACTTTGTAAGCGTTTTTAAATAAATAAATAAAATAAAAACACTAATTTTAGCTAAGTATATGTAAAACAAATTACAATTTTTTATAAAAGTAAACTAAGACTCATAAATAAATTCATTCCAATTTTAGACCTGTTCCACCAAGTCGTAGTCGCAGTAGTAATGCAGTAGTAAATAGAAAACTGGATCGTAAAAGTACAATTCCCCAGAGAACAGCACCTGGGGCAAAGAAAACTTCAGCACCGAACACTGCTCGAAACAGTAATACAAGTCAAAACGGTCGAACTTCTGCTGTGGGTTCAAACAATAGAAAGACATTATCTGCTGTTAGTGGAAGTAGTGCAGATAATGGACAATCAAAGGACGATGATTCTAAAGACGAAGAGAACATCGTAGACGAGGAAAAAGAGAAAAAATTTGAACCTAGCAGTCATCTCGAGTCTGAACTTGTTGACATATTAGGTATGTATACATTTTTTTTTAAATAATAACAGTTTGACATAATCGTTTTTGTTTTAGAGCGGGATATTTTACAAAAGAATCCAAATGTTCACTGGGAAGATATAGCAGACCTTCAAGATGCTAAGAAACTACTTGAAGAAGCCGTTGTGCTACCAATGTGGATGCCACATTTTTTTAAGGTGATTATTATTATTATTGACATGTTGTTTTGAGGTTGATCAGTAATTTGATGATATAATTAATGATGAAATTAAAACCACATTAACAGGAAAGGTATACAAAATGGTAAATAGGTGGAGCAAAAGATGTCTTAATAAATGCTATAAACCATATGGCTGTGTTCGTATCACCAGCAAATTTTTGTTTGTGTGTAAAACAAACAGTTCATTAGGTTTCAAATAACACTGCGGCATGGCAATTGTTAGTTAAGATTGCTTTCGAAGCACGCACGGAAACTGAGCAAAAAGTAAAGGGAATTCTCGCCTTCAATACACCAAGTCCATTGCCCTTCTCGCCTTCAAAACACTCAGTTTCCTTGTGTGAAAGCAGTCTTACTTAAATGTATATCAATAACCTTGAAGTGGTTTGTAAAAATGTTTATTTTTTTGTTAACATTGGGGTTGGCCGTGGCGCGATAGCTGTGTGCTCGCCAGTCAACCTTGTGGTCGCAGGTTCGATTCCTGCCGTTGTCTATGTCTTCTTATATTTCATTAAGAACCAATTCTAAAAATTGTCATAAAATGAGTTGCTGGTTTACTCATTACATGCTGTTCAGGCATAACACTAACAGCATGTGATTGAGTAAACTAGTATGTCCATAAATATGACAATGATATAAATAAACTAATGTGGATTATAAGAAACATAAATACATAAGACACGGTAATTTTCTCCGAATTAGTTCAGCCCGCCATCCCTGGAGATAAATCTGAGACAACAACCAGCTCTAGTCTCAGACCATCGCACCACACATCTTTCCTATCCTTCTTTCTCTTCTTTCACCAGATGCCCGCGCTGTGTTAAAAAAAAAAACATATAAAAAAAAACAAAAAAAAAACTGCTCAAGTAGCCATATACTGCTTTTAATTTTTATTAAATCCTTTAGAAAAGTTTTCTGGGTAAAATTAATAATTAACAGTACGCGCGCCGAGAGTGTAGTGAAAAAACTTAGAAACTAAAGTTAATTTATTATTAGGTAGAAAACAATTAAAAGGATGTTATATTTTTTTATTGAGATTTAATATTGGTAAGTAAAGTTCAAGTGTTAAATGTTTAGTGATGATTGTCGATTTTAAGACATGGGGGGGGGGGTTTGACAACATCCATATGTGGCTCCTTTTGCTTTTATTGCAGTGTCAAAAGAATTATCCTATCAAATTCTTTCTATGAAAAAAGATTTTGAGTTGTTCCTGGTTGTGGATATCATAGGCGCCTGGGACCAATTCAAGCAAGTAAGATTCTGATAATGAAAAACCTTTATCCACTTTGGTATCGAAAGATAAGAAGAACACTGAAGAAAGAAACACTCCAATATATTTAATTTAATAAGCTTTGATTTTAGTTTGTTTTTGTATAGAAAATTTTCTTGAAATTATTTTTATTCTTAAATAAACATTCATCAAATATACAACTAAGGAAATTACAAAACAATAAAAAGGTAATATGGAGGAACAATTCTCGTGCATCATTCATAGACAGAGATTATTCCTTCTTAGGGACCAAAGACCTTCCAGAGGAAATGCCTTCTTTAGAGAACCCAGCCGACTTCTTTTCTTTTCACTGTTTGACATGATTGTTGAGGATTCCAAAAGAAAAACATTGCAAGATAACATAAGGCCAGTCAACATTACACGAAGTGAAATGGAACACTTTGTCGGTATATCCTTATTAACGCCCTTCAATAAGTTCCGTTTTACTAAACGCTATTGGAACTCTCTATTCGGATAGCCTCTTGTTTATGAGACTATTCCATTTCGGCGGTGGGAGGAAATAAAAAGATGTCTCCATTTCGCTGGCAATGATAAATTTGTAAGATTTGGCCAACCTGGATGCGACAAGCTTTTCAATATCAGACCACTCCTAAAGAGTATAAGGGAACGACTTCTTCTTAAACCAAAAGAAGAACACCTTGCAATGAATGGACAAATAATCCCCACTAAGTGCGAATACCATCTTAAGCAGTTTATAACCCCAAAAAAGACATAGAAAGGTTTACAATGACCTCGTTTTAAGCGGAATATTAGGATTCAACTATTACTTTTTACACTACGTCATTTAAATGACCACCACGCGAATTGTTGCAAGCATCGATTCTTTTGAGGTCATTTGACACATATTGGGCGGTATCTCAGCCATAACTTGACGAATGTTGGTTTTCAAGTGCTCAAGAATTAAAGGTTTATCTGCATAAACACGGTCTTTCGCGTAGCCCCACAAAAAAAAGTCCAGCGGTATCAAATCGCATGATCTTGGTGGCCAGTTGATATCGCCACGACGAGAATTTACGCGACCAGGAAATGCCTATTGCAATAAAGCCATATTCGCTCGAGTTGTGTGGCATGTGGCACCGTCTTATTGAAACCACATATTCCCCAAGTCGTATTCTTCAATAGCAGGCAAAAAAAAGTCGGTTATCATATGACCATAACGCTCTGAATTGACGGTGACAGTCGTTCCATCGTCGTTTTCGAAGAAGTAAGGTCCAATCACACCTCCGGGCTAAAGAGCGTCCCAAACAGTGGCTTTTTGTGAATATAATGACCTCTCTTCAATTACTTGAGGATTCTCAGAACCACAATGGTCAGCTGGCTTCAGTTGTTGTGTGAGCTGGACTTTATATGGATGTAGGTGTAGATCCAAATGGAAAATACGCCATAATGTGCCGTAAGACAGTCCTAATTCCTGAGAACGACGAGGAATCGACAAATTCAGGTCTTTGGCAACACTTTCACTTACAGCAGCGATATTTTCAGTGGTACGAGCGAAACTATGATGCACATGCCTTACAATATCTGTAACAAATCCAGTCTCTTCAAATTTCTTCACAATTTTGCCAATTGCTTGCGTAGTTGGACGATTATGTAAACCATAATCTCCTCTTAAAACACGATATGTGGCTGTGGCAAAATCACCATTTTTGTAGTAGGTTTTAAGAATTTTTATGCGTTGTGCGATAGTTAAGCGATCCATTTTCGTAAATGTCAGACTTTCAACTGAAAAAAAAATTGGTTTAACAACTTAGTTTGATAGATGTCGAATTCCAGCCCTATAGTTTTGAAACCGAAAAATGGATAACCCTTTATGATCGGTCTTTGTCGAATTGAAATACGATTCACAAAGTGGTGCACACATTTTTTGTATCCACTTTCTGGACTTGTGGACTACATGGGTTTTGTGGGGGCAGAAGAGTGACATATATATGCCCCTTTTCGATTTTAAGCTGCCTGTAGCAGAACACCTATGCAAGAGTAGAAGTTTCTAAGAATAGGAGCCCTGTTTCAAGTTCAAACACTCCAAAACGGCAAAAGACTACCATTGATTCAAACCCCCGGTTCACCTCATACTGAAAAAAAATTAGGAAGACGTCACGATATTCCGTTCGCTTAAACTCCATAGGTCACATTCCGGAATGGCAAAAAACAGGGCAGCAATGCCAAAATGACTGTAAATACAGGTCATTTATTATGTGCAAGAAATGAAAAATAAATGTGTCCCTGAACAAGGATCGAAATTGCTTCGCATCATTTCATTTAATTAGATTAAAAAATTTTTTACTTGCGTTTATAGGGACTATAAGGCAACACGACATTGCGATCATAGAGTAGCCTGAAAAAGTGATCGACAACAAATGTCTGTTCGTCCCTCTGTATGTATAACGACTTGTAGCCTAAACGGCTTAAGCGTTTGATTACCTTTGAATTTGGTATGTGTGATTCTGTTGACATTCCTTAGAGGGGAAAATAAAAGTTTATTTTCTTGAAAACGGCTCCAACGATTTTGATAAAATTGTTTGAGAGTTTCTTGTTCGTGCCAGCTATCATTTAATTAGAACCAAATTTACCGGTAAAGTCTACTAACGGTACTTTTCATATAACGGTTTTTGAAGTAAAACTTCTTTTGCGGAGTTGGGGGTAAACATTTTGTATGGAGTTCTCAAACCGATAACACGACGCGCTCTCCAAAAAATATGTACCCACAATGTTGCTCTTTCTTTTTATTGCTTTCTCTCTTGTATTAATGTGTGTATAGCTCGACCCAAATCACTTGACCAACGGTTGGTTGCGTAGAGAGGGGATTCAAGAGAACAAAAATGGGGCGCAATAGATTTAATGAGTACAATGCCAGATATGAAATTGTAAAGGCGGCGTGGGGGCGGGTGAAACTCTAAATTTTCTTATTGAATATTAAAAAACTATTCACTTTAAAAATTCAATAAATGTATGATGGAGCTGGCAAAATGCTCGGTTCTAAGGCAAGTTAGGCGCGTTTTATAATTGTATTTTTCGGATGTCCGTCTTCTTCGGCGTTTAATATTGACTTGAATTCTGACATGCTGCATGAATGGATTAGGATATGCTAGTTTCATTTCTCTCTCTCTAACAGAAATACTTTTTTAAAAACTGCACAATAAACAACTATCAGATCATACCTCATGTAAATGAAGTTCTGCAAGGTGATTGTGTTGAGTTTTACATTTACACATAAAAAAACTACTTTGTTATAAGTAACTTAATTTTTATGTAAATTATTTTTCTGTGTATGTTTTGATTTTTTATTGTGATTAATTTAATTTGTTCTATTTATTGTTTATTGCTATTTGTTCAGAAGAAGCTTACTCAATAAATAATTAATTCTTTTATAAAGAACTTTTTCATACTTTAGACGATACGTAGAACCACACTTAAGAACGCCTTTCAACAGATTGTGTGTATCTTTCGAAATTAATGAGACGAGCAAAGAAATTTGAAAAAAGCTGAGCAGTAGAATGGTCAAGTGAATTGATTGGGGATATAATGTTTAAAGAGGATGTACTTAGGCGCCAGTTATAGCTTTCATTGAAAACTTTGACTATCAATTCTGAGGCAAATAATAAACAAATAAAATTGATGACGGCTTGGTACCAAAATGAAGGTAATACGATATAAAGGGTCCGCGATTTTTTTTTTGAAAATGGGCGCAAAACATCGAGTGTAGCTTCGGCTGTGTGGCACGTAGCGCCGTCCTGTTGAAACCAAATATTGCCAATATCCTCCTCTTCAATTTTTGTGAACAAAAATTCGTTCAACATGGCCCGATAACGATCGCCATTGACTGTAACGGCGATTCCTTGCTCATTTTCGAATTATGCCTCTGGACCAAAATCCGCACCAAACAGTGACTCGTTTTGCGTGCGGGTTTTCTGTGCCCCAAATGCGACAATTTTGCTTGTTTACATACCCGCCAAGATCAAAATGAGCTTCATCTGAAAAGATGATTTTTTTGGCAAAATCGGCATCTTCTCTAAGTCGATCGCAGGCCTACTTAGAGAGCGTTGTTCAAGCGTATACGCAACCATATTCGATCAACGGAAGGATAAAACTAATTATCTGTCAAATCAGACATGAGCTAATGGCCTTTTCGATTGGCCGTCCAGAACAGTTCTGACCCACACAAAATGACAGTTGTTACTCTAAACAGAACAGAAAACGATTCTGGATTTCATTTCAGAATCGAAAACAGAGTCACTAATACACTTACACAATTAAAATGTCAAAATAATCGGCTTGATTTGTTGTGTAATTTCGTTGTTTTTATTGAATTTAAACTCATTTTCTGGTAAAATAACATAAAAAGAAGCAAGTTATAATAATTATTGATACAAGAAAATGTGTATCTAAATTGAAATCAAGTGTTTTGGAAATTCTTTTTAGCCGATGTGATTTTCTATTAATTTAATTTTCACAAATACAGTGATATATATAATTCAGAATCAGTCAAATTGTTTACGGCTGTTTTATTGGGGGAACGTGTTCCGGACGGCCAATCGAAAAGGCCATAAGTGTTACCATTCACGAAATAAGCACTAGTTGAAAAAAAACGTTAGATGGCGGACCCTATATAATATTTTTTGTCAAAAAAAATGTTTTATTTTGTCTACCACTTTCTTGTAAATTCACTTTTGATTTTTCAATGATGGAAAACATTTTCAATGATAATTCAATGATCATTGAAAAGTCAAAAGTGAATTTACAAGAAAGTGGTGGACCAAATAAAATATTTTTTGACAAAAACTATTGTATATCTTAGTACCTTCATTTTGGTACTAAAACGACATCAGTTTTATTTGTTTAAGTGCCTCAGAGTTGATAATCAAAGTTTTCAATGATGAGGTTCAATGAAAGCTATAACTGGTGCCTTATGCAAGTACGACGGGGTCGGTATCAAAAAATGACAAATTCGTTGTTCCTTGACCGGTTTCCATGAAATTGAAATATGTTGTAGCTGACTTAGAATTATGAAAGAAACAAATTGTTTAAAATCAGGAAAGTTTTACTTTTCTGGTGCGTGTACATAAATATACACACTGCTTTATTGCGATATATAGGTAATATACATACATTCGTAAAAAATCCAACTCGAGATTTTGATCAAATTTGACATAACGATGATGGGGAACACCAAAATGGTGGGTCTTGCAATTCCGTCTGTCTGTTTGTCTGTCATCGAGTTTAAAACCTAAACGGTTGGATGGATTTGCTTCAAACTTGGTACTTGTTATTTCGGTAATATACCGGTACCTGCCATAATTTTTTTGTTGGTAAAAAAGAAAAATCGTATCTTTCTCTAAAACGGCTTGAACGATTTTTATACAAAAAAAATTCAGTTCATTAATAGGCGTTTTTCTTTTATAGTTCAGAGCAGAGTCTGAGTTGTCTAAAAATTTGTTTGTGTTTTTTTTTAACTCAGAGCATGCAGAGCTCCAAATTTGTGTTTCTTTTTTCGTTCTGAGCATGTGTAGATCGCACTCGACGTGCTCGAAGATAATTGACTGAGCATGTTATTATAAATTGCTGAACGCACCAAATGACATGTATGTCAAGAAGGAAAATAGGAAGAAAAAAATAATAAGATACATAAGTTGGCGAAAGAAGGTGATCGCTAGTTTATTTTCTGTATCTATGTACAAGAAAGGGTAGGTTTTGTGTTATATTGCTTTTTATTATTAAAATGAAAATGTGTTCTTGGCCTGATTAGGGAATACGAAGCGAATCGTTTTAGGTGGCGAAAATGAGATTTGATATTACTGTTTTCGCTTTCGTTTTACATTCACCCTATTTTCGAAATCGAAAGCGAATTTGATTTGACATTTCAATCTTTAGCGCGTGCATTTGCGATAGGGTTTGTTTGGCGGATTGGTTTATCGACACGGTTGAAAGTGATATTTTGGTGGATTTTTTTCATTTAAATTAAAAAAATGTGAGTTAACTATTATTTTTTTTTATAAAAACAAACTAAAGAAATAAACAATCGTTTTTTTTGTAATAAGCGTGTAGGCGCCCAAGACAGCAAGACACCAACCAGCAACAATTTTCTCCGCTCATCGAATTTATAACGGAAAACGAAGGGATAGCCAAAGGACACAACATACAACGTTCTCTGCAATATGTCTAGCGCTTCGGACATTGAATTGCATACTGCGGGTTGCGCCATTCCAATGTTTGTATCCTGCCCAACCACTTTCTGGTATAATCCGTCTGCAAGGAATCTCAATGTTGCAGCTAATTTTATAATTGGTGGTGTCCCATTATTGTTCTGTGGTCTATATTTGTCTTTTATTTCGTCCAAGACAATTTTAAATGTTTCTTTTGAAAGGCGAAACAACTTATCGAACCAAGTTTTTATAAAATAAAGCTAATTTAACAAATAATAAACACGTTAAGCAAAAACATTGACTCGAAGCAAGGAAGATCAAAAGGTGATGAAGCACTTCTTAATAATTTTCTTCTCAAGTTTGAATTTTAAGATTCTTTTTCTTCCTCACGTTAAGCATTTATATAAATAACATTTCAGTCCATTTTTTATTTAAATAAATGTTTTATTACAAAGTTAATGCACATCGGACAAAACACAACTGATTTTGATTGAAATAATAAATATTCACTGGCAATCAGCTGTCAATTATCTGGAAATCTTGGAAGTAGCATTTACGATTCGCTTCGAATTCGGTAATTGATCAAAACGAAGCGAGTCGAAAATGAGATATCGAACTAAAAACGATTCGCTTCGTATTCCCTAATCAGCCCACAGGTTTGTGTCGTTCAAGTGTGTTTAAAAAACATATCAGTGTTCAGAGCTCGCTCTGTTTGGATCAAGTTCAGTGCATAATTTATGTATTCGAACTCTGTTCAGTGCTCTGTTCTGAACGAAAAAAGAAAAATGCCTAATAACGAGAAAATGTATATTTTGGTACCTCTAGTAGAACATTTTTTTTTTGGTTTTCGATTTTCTGGAAAACGTTAAGAAAAATATTTATTTCTCAAAAACTATTCCAAGAATTGATAATGAGAAATGTGTTCTTAAATTAGTGCTCCACTTTTAAGGAAAAAAAAAAATATTTTACTTTGCGTACTTAGAACCACTTTTCATATTTTCGACTTTCTCACTATCGGATGAATTGATTAAAATTTTTTTTATGCAAATGCTTCCTTAAAGTGTTAATTAAACTGCATACTCATGTTTTCCAAAAAAAAATTGTTCGATTGATTATGTGGTTTTTTAAATTTTATATGTATGTATATTAATAAATGTTCTTAAAATGTTATACATACAAAATTATTTTTTTTAAACACCGCTCCAACGAGCTTGGAATTTTTTTTATGTATTCGTATTTATCCAATAAATCAAATAGCATCTTTTTTCCTGACAACTTAAACAACTAATCAATCTAAAAAAAAAATATTATGTGTATCATCCATTTATTTCTACCTTATTATATTTTATTTTACTGATTTTTGCGTATATTTGTATATACAATATAGGCCCTCATACATTTACATACAGCTGCGGTAAAAAAATAGCACCATTACGAGAACCAGATTTCGTTTAAAAATGAAGTTTAAGCCAATATTTTGAGGGACATTTTGAATATGAGAAAAGCTAATATTAAGTCCAAAAATTTACATTTAAAAAAGAACTCCAACTTTTATTCATCAACTTATTTAAAAAAACTATTTTTTTTTTTTCGAAAAACTCAAATAAATAAGCGGTAAAAAAATAGCACCATTGCTTCATCACACAACTTAAAACTAAAACATCATAAAAATAAAAAATCTTTTTCTATGATTTTATTCTTTACGGGTAGTCTAACAAAATTAGTATTTCGTTGAATAGCCTTTGTTGGATATTACTGCTTGACAAAGTCTGGTCATTGAATTTACCAAATGTTGGCCCTTTCTACCGGAATATTCTCCCAGGAGATCTTTACTGCAGCCCATAGTTCTGTGTTACTAGTCGGTTTGGTTTCAGAGACTGCTTTATTCACGTCAGCCCACAGATTTTCAATTGGATTTAGGTCAGGCGATTGCTCTGGCTACTCCATTACATTAATTGAATGATCTCCAAACCATTTTTTAGCCTTCTTACTGGTGTGCTTGGGGTCATTGTCCTGTTGGAAGAACCACAAAAGGGGCTTCTCTTCCTCTGCATAATACTACATTTCCACCGATCACTAAACCGAGATTTAAGTAGATCTAGCTAAACCTCCTACAAAGCTTTAGGATTTAACATACAAATTTTAATATTCTCAGATGAAGATTTAAAATAAATCTGATTTAAATCTTCAATCGAACTACCCCATTTCCATATCGAAATGAACACATTCATCGGGAAAGTGAATTTTTCTCTTCGGTTGACACAGATGAAGCTGCCTGTCTCATTTCTACATCATAAGAGAAAATGAAAAGATATATGCATTTTGAATAGTGCTGTCAAAATGAATCTACTTTTGGAGCGGTGGAACCACTTTTTGAGCTTAGTAAATCTACAAGAGATTAAAGTTCGGTGGAAACGTAGTATAAGGGAGCATAACGTTTTCAAGTATATTAACGTAAACGTGTTGATCCATGATGGCTTTAATCCAATATATGGGTCCAACTCCATAGTAGGAAAAACAAGCCCACACCATTATGCTTGAATTTTCGTGCTTAAATACTTTATTTGTGTACTTGGGATTATATCCCGCTTACGGAGGTCTTCTAACGTTGGAACGAGATCCTTTACCGTCAAACAATACGATCTTACTTTCAACTGTCCATAGAACGTTGCGCCATTTTTCTACCGGCAAATTGAAATGCTGTCTAGCAAATATCAAACTCTTTTTATCATGTTTTGCAGTTAAAAGAAAGACGTTTCTTGGACTAACAGCAGTTAAATTATATTCCGTCAATCTGTGGCGAACGGTTTTCACGCAAGCTGTAATATTAAACTCTTTTTTGAGCTCAGTTGCAGGCTTAAATGGCTTTCCACGCCATCTGGAAATCAGCGCGTAAACTTTCAATTGGAGATAGATTTTTTTTTCGATTTGACGTTCAATGTATTTCCCATAAGAAAAAACCAAAAAAAGGTCTGAAAAACATTCATTTTACTAATAAATTTTATAAGAATACATGTGAGTTTGTAAATCAAGAAGAATTATATATCAAAACTTGATTTTAATTTGCTTTATTTTGCAGATAAAAAATGCAAACAAGCTCGAATTGTTGTTGTTCTTTTTTTTAAATGAGCTCATGTCTTCAGTCAAAGTGATATCATGTGCGTAGTATGGGAAGGGGGTTTAAGAAACTAAAGTAAAATAGGGGTTAATGAATATCTATGTTCCCATATTTTATAAAGCAAAATCTCAATATGTCGAAATGAGGGAGGTGGTCCTTGTATTTGTATTAATTTGAATGTTATATGCATTTATTACATTTTTTTTTAGCAGAAAATTGATGAAATCATTTGACGTTTGTGAAATTAATTAATATAAATCGTTTTTCTAAAGAGAACTAAAAAATATATCTTATCCCATAAACAGAAGCATTTGATATATTCAAGATATAAATAGTATAAGAACGCCTTTTTACGTGGATCCAATAAAAATGTTCATTAATTTTATAGTTGTTAATACAAATTTCGTTGATTCGGCTTTTTTGGTCAATTCTGTCTGACTATGTAAATGAAAACACGTACATAAATTCTATCCCGACGTTTCGCTGGAGTTTCTCAGCATCTTCAGGGGTCGTTTATTGTGTCTACATATGTATATATATAAAACAAAATATATAGAATACAATTTTTCAGTACATAATTTTTAGAAGAAAAAAAAAGGCTACAAACGAAATATGACAAGAAATGAATTTTTCCAATTATTTAAAAACTTACTTTAATAATTATAAGTCTTCCCGAAAACGCTGGCTATTGAGTACTAGTTAAAAATTATTTTATTGTTTTCTCGAATTACTAGTGTGTCCAAAAATGGTAATTGATTGTTTCTTCTTTTTCTGTAGTAAATTGGATTTTTGTGTGGTATTCATTTAGTTTTTTTCATTATTTTATGTTCGTCTTTGCTATGAATGATTGCAAATATGTCACCTACATATTTGGCGATAAACTTTATTTCTATGTTTTCTTCCTTTAGTTCTTTAAATACGTTGTCAAGGAGATCATCCAAAACTATGTCCGCTATTGTTGGGGATAGCGTGTTGCCCATAGGCATACCAAACGTCTGATTATAAAATGTGTTGTTAAATTCAAAATAATTATTTTCCCTTAGACAAAATTCCAAAAGTTTCAGAATTTGCCGTTTCGGTAATTTGGTTTGGTCTTGTAATTGATCACATTTTTTCAGTATTATCTTAATTGCCAGATAGGTCGGAATGTTTGTGAATAATGATATCACGTCAAAGGAAACGAAGATGTCATTATCCTCAAGCATATCATCTTTCAATTTTTCTTTTAATTCGAGCGAATTTTTGATGTTAGTTATTAGAGACCATGTTTCTCAATGTTTTTCCAATAAACTTCGAAAGTTGGTAGCACGGAACATTTATTGATGAAGCTATCGGCCTTAGTGGAAGGTCGTTTTTGTGAATTTTTGGTAGTCCATAAAGTTTTGGTGCTAGTGCCGCGGAGCACCTCAGTTTGTTTTTTTTTTGCCATTTGTCAATTATTATCTACTATCTCATTATTGGCTTTTTGAAGTTCTTTCGTTGGATCGGTTCTCGTTGTTTTTTATGTATTTTTGTCTTCTATAGTAATATATTCATTTTTCTGTTGTAGTCTTTCTTGTACATGATCACTGTTTTACTTCCTTTGTCTGTATTTGATTGCTTCGTCTTCCTCGTCCTCTGATGATGAAGATATAATTTTTTTTAAGGCTGTGTGTGTCAGTCATTCACCAATACTACAATTAAATCTGGAAAAAATTTTCATTGAAAAGCTCTTTGAAATTTGAATGAAACTCCTTATAATGCGGGATATACACTGTTCAAATGCATGACATACACATCCAAGTGTATTAGTAAATTCAGATTGAAGTTGTATATACACACTTCAAGCGTGATTCTTCAATCTTTTATTTTGACATCCACAGTGTGGTGCGACGTTCTTCTATATAAAATAGACTTTAAATTTTGTCCGAGTAATTTGTTTTTGTCCATTTCATCATACAATTTTTGTTTACTATTTTAATATTTAAATCGTTAAATTCCAATATAATTTTTTTCCATTTTTTGTTTACTCCTCCGCTTCCTATTTTCTTATTGCTTCACCGTACTATACGCAAATGAGCCAAATAATGCATGATCAATCATCAATCTTGCATATACACTATTTCAATGCAGTACGCTTTATTGAAGTAAAATCAAATCATTTTGAAGGAAATCAAAAAGATTTGATTTTACTTCAATCATACACCCAATCTATACGTGTGAATTTTTCACTGATACACTTGCAAGTGCATGTCATGCATTTGAACAGTGTATATCTGGCTTAACACCACTATGCATCATAATTGACAGCCATTAGTTTAACAAGTTTTTGTTTGATAATAATTTGTTTCGGTTGCAAGAAAGCATTAAAATAGTTTTGAGTTCAAATGATAGCAGTCTTAAGTGAATTAATTTATTCGCCCAGCTCATCTTCGGACAGCGAAGGAAGTGGTGAAGAGCTTTGTTAAGGTTCACAGATACATATATATTCTAATACTATAGCAAATAAAAATCAATCTGAAAGCGTATTCGAGTCGTTACGAAAAAAAAATCAATTTTATGATCAAAATATAGATTTATTACACGAAAACCCCATAAGTTATATATTTGAGTACATGCGGAAGATGCCTTTCAAAAACAGCTGGATGGATGCCATCAGTTAGACTTATGGCCTTGTCGATTGGTAATCCGGAAGAACTCTCCGATCCGGGATTCCAATCGAACAAGTTAACACTCCATTCTGGATTTTGAAATTGAATTTGAGTGTATGTGTAAGGTGGGAAAAACAAAACAATGACATACAAATATAGGGATGGGCGATGTTCATTGTTGTTGGCAAAAATCAATGTTAGCAAAAAAAAATATCGATGTTGAAGCATGTAAAACATCACAGCATCGATGTTAAGATTCAAAATATCGACTTAAAATAAGCTGAAATATTTTGCCAATGAACTCATGCTTATAAAGGTTAGACAACACTCGACGGTACTGCACTTCAGCGGAACCACGCTTCACATCTATTTATGTGAAATTGTCTGAGTTCAATTGGCACTAAGTGCAATTTAATGCAGCTCATACACACAAAACGGGAAAAGAAAATTGCGATAAAAAACATTGCTACAATTTTCAAAACGCTGAAGGTATTTTGAATTTATAATTGTATTTTTAATTGATTTTTGAACGTGCTACTATTTTTCAAGAAAAAAAACATCGATATTCTGATATCGATATTGTATTTTCGATGTTATCATCCATGTTTTACAATATCGCTCATCCCTACACAACATTGTATTTTTGTATTGTATTGTATTTTATTGAGACTTGAAATGAAATTTTACATTAATACATGAGATCTTATATCTAGCTCTTTCTAGTTTCTAACATTGAATATTCGGAGGCTGTAATGTATGGCCGTCCTCTACTGTTACTTATTTTCTTTTACAATATGCCAACATAGCTTGTCTTTTTCTTTTATTTATGTAGTTCTTGCTCTCGGAGCTATAAAAAAGTTTCCCTTCAAGCAAGCGACTCCGTTTTGGATCCGAAACCACTTCTAAACGGATCCAACAACTGATCCGAAACGATTCCAAATCGTATCAAATTAGTATGGAAATTAGAATCACCACGGAGCCATTATGTGAATGTATTGTGAGAGAAAAGAGAGATAGTCTTATACTTCACCATACTCAGCGAAAACAGAACCTAAATGGAAACCAACAAAAATGAACTAATCTAATAAGAAATATGATATTTTACAAATATGAAACACTTCTTTATTTATTTTACAATAATCCCATTTTTCCATTTTAAAGTATTATTTTATAAATTCTTTACACGTATTATTATGTATTTTAGTTTTCCTTGAAGACAAAAATTTCTTTGTTGCTTGTTTACTCTGCAAAATTGAAATAACAGCGTTTCTCTCCATTTGTCTTCATTTCTAGTCCACACAAAAAAATCTCCCCAGTTTCCACTCTAATATCGACTACCCTACCAACTCTCCCTATTTCTTTGTACATAAAAAAATATCGATATATCGTTCTTCTTTTTACATGCGTACACATAAAATTTGTTAAAGAGTGTGAGACACTCAGTTCTTTTGGATTCCGAAGTGATTCCTAAGTTAACCGAAAAATTTGGGTCCGTGATTTTGCTTGAAGGGTTCTTTTAGACTATTGTCTTATGTTACGTTTGCTTGTGGCGTATTGCCACTTAGTACAATAACCTAAGTCCCCTTTCACACAGGGAAACCAATTGCTGCAGATTTTTTTGACGTTTTCCTTTAATTGCCTTGTACCTTTCACACGAAGAAACTGGCACCAAGAAACTGAGGAGGAAACTGGGAAGATTTTGTCGGGCTATTTGGAATGCAAAGCAAAACGTCAAAAAAAATCTCTTCAAATCGTTGACCGGGGAGATTTTTTCATTCCCCTTACTTCTTGCCCTTCTCGCCAACAAACTCCCAGTTGCCGGCAACTCAGTTTCCTTGTGTGAAAGGGGACTAAGATAAATATATACTATGTTTATCCTACTCTTGCTCGTAATTGAGGGTTATGTATGCGATTGCTGGTGGCGTTTTACCACCGATTTAAAAAATACCTAAAATAAATATAATATATATATATATATACAAAATACAACACTTATGATAAGTTGCCTTATTTTTTTTTTCTTTTTAAGCCTAGTACGCTGCTGATGCGAAACGAAAAATCCCATACAAAAATGACACGACGAAATCATGAACGAAAAATTTCGTTCTACTTTTCGTTTTCCAGTACGCTGCTGAACGACGAAATGTGTAATTTTAGTGGATAGCTGTAGTAGATTTCTTAGTACAATTCTCCACTCTTTTCGTTCTCAATTTAATTGACCTGCACATTAATTGCTTGCGAAATTTTGACATTTCATTTTTTTTATAAAAAAAAAAGTCAGCTCTTGTAATGCTTATTTGATTTTTCTTTGGCTTTGTGTTTTCTCTAGTGTCTGGTTTTTCTGTGCATTTCCTGTATTAAATTATTCAAAATACATTCAATTCTAATTTTGTATCAAAACCAATTTCAAAATCGACTAAACTAAATCTGCAAAATGAAAATGAGAAGTTGGAAAGAAGAACACCCTTCACATATCTTATCGGCGAACAAAATATAGCTGATCTTTATTTGGAGTGCTGATTATAACTAACTATCGACTTTTCTCATACCTAGTGCTAGTGCTTAGATTAAAAATAACCTATGTCCTTTTAAAATTAATTTATTTTAAGTGACTACTAAATAAAAATATTATAATCAAGATTCAGTAGTTTGTTCTGCAATTAACTGTCCATGTCATGATTTTTAAAATACATTTGTTACTCCGACTTTTAAATTCTATGCCACCTTTGACACCATATAAATATAAAAAAAAACACTCACCATTTCTAACTACATACTTTCAACACATAAATTAACTCAATTGCCACAAAGAAAAAATCAAATCGACCGCCCGCTACTGGCAGTACGAATATGAATTTCCGACTGGTCGGGACAAGGAAGCTAAAGGTAAGCGGCCTTCCGCTGCACCAACGACAATTAAGGAAATCATCGTTACCACAATAATGTTTGGTTGCAAAAAGGCCATCTTAAACGATACCCACCTGTATTTAGAAAGCCTGTTTCCGATCTCATTGATTGGCGATTTTATACCATACCCCAGAACTTATTTTTCAAGTTAAGATAATCTGTTTAATGTTTACTTCGTGAAAATCGGCACGGGATGGACATTGTTATTTAGTCTACAATTTCAGGTGATGACCTCGCTAGTCCTTTGTTGTGTTGATAGAAAGAAGATGACGACAAATCACTTACCTCGCATTGCCATCGCTACCTTCTTTTTCTTTTCTGGACGAAGTTTTTTTTTTTTTTAATGTATATTGAACCATCGTATGGCAGATGCCCTGCTCGTGAATTTGATAGCAAATCAAGCTGCTTGCAAGCTGGTCACTTGTCAATGGGATTTGACATATAAGGCCATGCATTTTTACTATTCATTCGATGTTAGTATTAATTGAGGAAGCAAGACCTATAGTTAAAATGGGAATCGATCAAAGAGCATTCGCAGCGTAGCAGAGTGGTCAAGTACAAACCCACTAAGAAAACTCACTGATGAACAAGTGAAAATGCAACCCGTTCCAAAAATATATTCTAAAAGCTATTCACTGTTCTCTTGGAATATATAATCTGAAAATACTTTGAAGTGTATCTTTGGAACGGGTTATCCTAAAAACTTGGTTGATACCTTTTTGTAATCTACTCTTGATGCTCTCAAAATCAGCATCAAAAGTATTTATGTAGAAGCCTTATTGCAAAAAATCACTCTTGAAATACGCATATTTAGAATGATGTATGCGTATTCCTGGAGCTATTTTTTTTAATACAACTTCTTTGCAAAAACTATTGATGCTTCCTTTGAAAGTATGAAGTGCTGATTCTAAAAAGATATCGCTCGCCTTTATTGGACAACCCGTTCCAAAGATACACTTCAAAGTAATTTCAGATTATGTATTTCAAGGTGAACAGTGAATAGGTTTTGAACTATATCTTTGGAACGGGTTGTCCAATAAAGGCGAGCGATATCTTTTTTGAATCAAAACTTCATACTTTCAAAGGAAGCATTAACAAAACCAAAAGTAGTTTTGTCACCAAATTACTTTTAGATTTAATTTTTGTCACCAAGTTTCCTTTATATAGAATTTTTTTGAAATAATTCTTGGACTTGAAAATGGTATCCGGAATTAGTAAGAAACCATAATTTAGAACTCATAACCGTTTACACCATTCCAATGAAGGACGTAGTTTTCGAATTATAGAGTGGTTTACCTTCCTATTTAATTGATTTTCTTAAAATTGATAGAAATTTCATCAAATCGGTAGATAAACCAGTTAATAAGTCCCAAAGTATTTGCTTAATTTCCATCATTTAAACGGTTCTGAGTTTTATTTTAAATCCTCTATGTGTAACAAGAACAATTTTTAAATCCAAGATTTATTTCAAGAAAATTACATCTAAAAGTAATTTGGCGACAAAAAATTTTCCATCTAAAAATAATTTGGTGACAAAATTACTTTTTTTTTTACAACTTGTCATTTGTTTTTGACAGCTTACAGAACTCTCCGCAAATATTTTTCCGCTGTGGTTTTCGTTAGCATTTCGCTCTCCTAGTGGAGACCACCGAAAAATTTCGTTTCGCATCAGCAGCGTACTAGGCTTTAGTAGGTAGAGCGAAGGCTCATTTTTCTTTTTTTTTTCTTTTTATGATATACACAGATGTTCGTTATATTTATGACATTTTCATTCAAAAATGGAGCTGGAGCTCATATTTAATATATAGAAACATATATACATACTTTACTTTTAAAAGAGCGAGAGTGCATACGCACTATATACTTTGAGTTAGACATAATGACTTATGTAACTTTTGATAAATATTAAAGTTGTAAGAATTAATTTCTTTTGATATTCGTTCATAATTTAGATATGAAGAAATTTACTGTTGATTTGAAAGAGACCGCTGCATTTTTAGGCAATACAGTATCCGTTAGTTCTTTGTTCTCACATCCAAGAACTGTATATATCCGTCCGTTATTTAGCGGGTTGTGCAGTGTGTATTATTTACCGCTGCAGTTGTATGCGATCCCTGAGGATGCTTCAATTTCGGGACAGCATCTTCCTGTGTGGAAGATGTGTTGTTGTGGTCGATGTGCGAGACTTGGAACTGGGGATGTATGGAATTTGGTTGACTTCTTCAGTTGCTGTTCCGATCGCTAAAGTTCGACACATCACTTGTTTGTTTTTTATAATTTGCACAACTTATGTGGATAAGGATTTGCTTTTTTTTATCTATTTTATTTGTTTATAACACGATTACTTTTTATTTTATTTTTATATTATTTTACTTCGTTTTTTTTTATGTGTGACGAGGAACACACACGTCCTTTCATGGCGAAAGCCAGTAGCCAACCCTACACAAAATTGTTGTTGACATTGAATTCGCGTTTGACATTTAGTATTTGAGTGTGTGCGTGCTTCTGGTTTTGATTCTGACTTTAAATCCAGAAGGAAATTTCTCTTCTATCTAGGAGAAGAACTATCATTTCATACCAATCGAACAGTTTCAGAAGCAATCGGATGACTTCGGAAGCCTTCCGGGCGACCAATCGAAAAGGCCATTAATATCTAAAAGATTTTCTACATCAGCCTACACAACAGGTGAAAACAAAAAATCAGTCAGTGATCGTTCATTTAGCATGTATGTTAAGTCACGATTTCGGGTTACATAATCAGTAGAGCTTAAGATAACAAAGTTTTTGTTAAGTTCGTTTGAATCCATAGAAATAACCTTGTTGTTTATTTATTTATATACACCTATTTCTCTAAGATTATTGCATAGTTTCTCTTTAGCATTTGCTTTAAGAGTGTAGTTTATCACTTCACATATCGGAACTTTCTTGGAGCTTTTATCGAAATGTATGCACGTTTATCATGTAATCTCTTAGAATATCAAGAAGTTATGTAATTGTGGGCCTGCTAACAGTCTCCTACTCTAGAGATTATTAATTTTGCCGGTCCCAGTTCCTTCTTTGTCAAATCGCATAACAGCTGAAGAGCAAGTTCTCATTGCTCCCAAGAAGAATACTTCGACTACACACAAAGTTTTTTTTTGTCAAGTCGCTAGTTAAAAGTTTAACCATATTTTCCTTTGTTTATTGAAAAGATAAAAAATAAATGTTCATTTATTCCAGGGAATTCGTAGACCATGGAAAGGTGTTCTCATGGTAGGACCACCCGGTACTGGAAAAACAATGCTCGCTAAAGCGGTGGCTACTGAATGTGGAACAACGTTTTTTAATGTCTCTTCGTCGACTTTAACGTCCAAATATCGTGGTGAATCAGAGAAAATGGTACGTCTCCTATTCGAAATGGCACGTTTCTATGCACCAAGTACAATTTTTATCGATGAAATCGACTCCCTCTGCTCACGACGTGGTTCTGAATCGGAACATGAGGCTTCGAGACGTGTTAAATCTGAACTGCTGGTTCAAATGGATGGCGTTGGAAGTGAGGAAGCGACTAAGGTGGTTATGGTGTTGGCTGCAACAAATTTCCCTTGGGACATAGACGAAGCTTTGAGACGTCGTCTAGAAAAACGTATCTATATACCCCTGCCCACAGATGAAGGCCGGGAAGTGCTATTGAAAATAAATTTGCGCGAAGTCAAAGTCGATGAAAGTGTGAATCTATCGAAAATCGCTAGAAAATTAGAAGGGTACTCGGGGGCGGATATAACAAATGTTTGCAGGTATAGAATATTGGATAATTTCAAATTGTTTGTATATGAAATATTATCTTTCTTTAAAGGGATGCAAGTATGATGTCCATGCGGAGAAAAATTGCTGGTCTTAAACCAGAACAAATTCGTCAGTTAGCAACGGAGGAAGTTGATCTTCCAGTTTCATCGCAAGATTTTGCTGAAGCAATTGCAAAGTGTAACAAAAGTGTCTCAAAGTCCGATTTAGAAAAATATGAGAAATGGATGAAAGAGTTTGGATCGTCTTGATGACATATCAGCAAAAAAATCATTAACCTTTCCACATCTATAATAATACCATTATATTTTTAAATTTAATATTTTTTCGAAACTAATTCTTTTGCCTAATAAGACTAAAGTGATGATTTATCATCGACAGAACCATAAGGAACAACAAATAACTACTGCAATACAATTAATATTAATTATATATAAAGAAAATCGAAGAATTAATTTTTATTCTACATTTTATGGAATTTAGTAAATTCTATTATGAGCAAGATATTTTTGATTTAAAATCAATTACAAAAATATTTTGTCTACTTAAAAATAAAAAAAAAAAAACAGAAAATGTTTAACATTTGTAGTATATAAAAGGATGTTCAGATGAATAATAATACATTAAAAAAAAATAACAATCGATCTAAAATGTTTCGTTTATTCAGTTATAATAATATATGATAATTTTAACTGCATGCCTGTAAAACCTAAAGTGTTTTCAAATGCAACATGAATTGCACGCCATATGTTAGAAGGAATAGAAAGACATACAAGAATATTTGTTGGAACAGGGGATTTAAGAATTAAGTCTTAACTATCTCATTATAACCCACGGGTGGCATCCAATTAAAATCAGAGCTATAGAAAAGAATGCTGGCTAGCCTGGGGTTCAAACCCACACGTCTAAGTTAGCAGTCAAGCACTCGCAATCAGTTGCCAAGTGATGTGTTACTATTAGTTAAATTTGATTTACACTTATAAGAGAAGTTTTGCAATATAAGAATTGAAACTTAGTACAATATTGTTTGCAAATATGTATGTACATTTCCTTAAAAGTGAAATAGAAATTTTGAAAATTTGTAACCAATAGGTGCGTCCGGAAAATGTTATGTAATAATTTAGGTATAGTAGTTCACCTTTTTTATAATAAGGAAATTCCCCCATGTCATGATACTATTTCTCACGATCCTATTCAACAACTCCTATTTTCCGAAAAGATGGAACACAGCGAAGATAGTGCCGATACCGAAGAAAGTAGATAGGAGTAGCGTATCAGGATATCGTCCCATTTCTCTACTAAGCAACACCAGCAAAATTCTTGAGGCACTTATTCTTCGGAGGTTGAAGGCATTCTGCACCGCTAACCGGATCGTTCCGGATATGCAGTTCGGATTTTGGGAGCAACATTCAACCTTACATCCACCCTTGAGATTCCAGAAGGATATTGTTAATACCCTCAACAACTACCAGGTTGCGGTTGGCTGCTTCTTGGATATTGAGAAAGCATTCGACAGCATTTGGATACAGGGGCTTATACACAAACTAACCATTTTTAATTTTCCAAGTACACTAATTAAAATAATTTTTAGCTTTCTTAATTCCAGATCGTTCTTTGTCCAAATGGAAAACAGCAAGTCAACAACCAAGAGCATCAGAGCAGGAGTTGCCCAAGGATCGAAGCTAGGTCCATACCTCTACAACATTTTCACATCGGATCAGCCACAACCAAACAATTCTATGAATTTGCTCTATGCAGACGACTCGCTAACATATGCCAAAGCTATGTATCCAGTTATTGCAGCCCGAAGAGTAGAAGAACATGTGAGATGTCTGTGGGAATTCTACACAAAATGGGGCATCAAAGTTAACTCAGCCAAATCCGAGCTGGTTTGCTCCAGAAGACCAGCGGGGCATCGGAACACGCCGTCAGCCACAAGTTGCCGAAGTATTATTATAAATCTGCCCGACGGGTCACAAAATAAGATCCAAACCAACTGTGAAATATCTGGGTATCAATTTTGAAGAGAGGTTTCGTTTCAACCCGCACGTGACAGGTACCCTCAAAAAGGCAAATTTCGCTTTTCACCGAATCCACCCCCTAATGCGGAAAAGTAATGGACTCAGCCAGAAGACGAAACTACTTATCTATAAGCAACTTCTCAGGCCCATTATCACATATTGTTTTCCTGCATGGTTTACTGTATCCAAAACCAGCATGAGAAGGCTTAGAATGTTTGAGAGGAAAATCCTCCGGATCTGCATGGGACTCCACTTTGACCAGCGACCACAAAAGCACTTCAGCAACAAACGACTTCGAGGCATCCGGAATAACACCCCACGACAAGTACATGATCAGTGCTGCCAAGAGACTGACGAGTAACCTAATCAACCACCCAATCACCCTAGTGAATAGCATGGCCAGCGAAGAGAGATACCCCGAGCCAAGATATCTGGATGTGACAGCGCTACTGGACGAAGGACTTATTTATATCAACGACGACGACGCAATCCAATTCTAAGAGAATGCAGCGTGGCTAGATGCCACATTAACCCCCACATCACCAGAAAACAGCTGGGTTTGAACAACCCGAGATTATCCACACAGGTTTTAGTAAGTAGTACAAGAAATTCAAGGACATTTTTTTAAATAATTTTAACAAAAAAAAATTAAAACAATGTATAACATTAGCCCCTTAAGTGCTAAAACAAATTAAAATATTAATGTAATATAAGTAATGTAAAATGTGATAGAACGTATGTATTTGTATTTGTTTTTTTCTTCTCTCAAGAAAAGAGTGGCTCTTTTTGAATCTCGAGAGTTTCATTCCAACAAAAAGAGCAAATCTAGATAGATCTCAACACGAAAGATCTGATCTCTGATAGGTTGAATGCACACATACATGTAAAACGTCTTTTCTGTCAAACATCTAATGTAAAATATTGTATTATTAATTTGTTGTGAAATTGTGCCAGTCCGTGCTAAAAAATTACACAAATAATGGACGAAGAATTTAATAATTTAAATTTTATAAATTTAGTGTAGTTTTTGATTGCTTCGTCTTCGTCTTCCTTATCATCTGATGATGAAAATATGTTGTTTTTTTTTCAAAATGTGTGTATGACTCATTAACCAATACTACAAATAAATCTTAACAAGTTTCATTGAGAAGATCAAATCTCGATTTTGAGAGATCTTTGAATTTTGAAAACATTTAATTCAATCGCAAATCGCTCGCTCGCGATAATCTTTTTTTCCAGATTTAATTGTAGTATTGGTGAATAACTGACACACACATTCCTGAAAATAATATATCTTCATCATTAGGTGACGAGGAAGACGAAGCAATCGAATACTCCACTAAATTTATAAAACCTAAATTATTAACATCTTGGTCCATTATTTGTTCATTTAAAAAAAAAATAGCACTAGTTTACAACAAATTAACAAAATATTTATAATTTGAACGTTGACAGAAAAGACTTTTTACATGAATGTGTGCATGCAGAACAAATCTGCCAACCAATCAGAGATCAGATCTTGTGCTAAGATTTGATCTAGATCTGCTTTTTTTTGTTGGAATGAAACACTGAAAATTCAAAAAGATCCAATTTTTTACAAAAATGGCCAATCTTTTTTGAATGAAACTCGCTATAACCGGGAGACTTGAATTTTAATATAAGTTCCGTCAATCGCACCAACAACATTTGGAAACGATGCTATCGTAAAAAAATCGCCTTTGGTTTTCGAAATATCAGTTGGATTCTCCGGAAATTTGTTGCAGTCATTTCCAAGTCTAGCTATTGCTTTGGAAACTTTTAAAACTATCCTTGAAACTGCATTCCTCCAAAATCAACTATGCTAAGATGATTTCCAGTTGCAAAAAAACTCAAGGCAACCACAAGTTGATTTATAGGAGCGATGGAGTTAAAAATAACTGCTGACAATGCCAATAAGCTTTCTCTTTTCTCTTAAACCACTAAAGTTATTTTTTTGCTAACTGAAATCTTTTGTAAAAAGACATAAATGAAGAAAAATATTAATTTCTCTCGCATATTTGACGAGAAATTGCAACTTCTGAAATTTTAAGGATTTCCAAGTCAGTCATCGTCAAGCACATCCAGAATTTCAAAATCCATTTTTATAAATTTTTTTTAAATAAATAAATAAATCATATCGCACGCGATGGAGTCCATTTGCGCCGAATACGACGGCAAATTCGGTTGCCAGTCATATAGGCACTTAACAATAAAATATAAAAAAAGTTGTGTTTTGCCAATGCAAGCTTAATAAAGCTAGTATTAGACGGTCCTTGTAATGTGTCATTGCTGTGACACTCTGACGTCACAACAAAATAGGTCCTACCACCGTCATTGCCGTGACAAAGGTAATCGTGTCAAGGCTAGCTACAATGACTATCACACGAATGACATGTCAAAGTGTGTCACGGTGATATTTCTGTCTCGGTGTCGCAGCAATGACATGCAAAACAATGACTATCACACGACGTGACAACACTCATACAACTGATCATTGGAGGTGAGCCTAATCTGCAATGACATTTATCATTTTTAACAATGACGATCATACGGCGTCGATCAATCGAGTAATTGTGTCTTGGTTGTTAAGGAAAAGCTTATTTTTCTAGAAAACGGCTCCAACGGTTTTTATACAAAATTTTAAGAATTGGTACTAATTATCATTTAATTAGAACAAAATTTATGGTATTTCAAATGGCATCTTTTTTCCCCTAAAACTATAACTATAACATTTTTGCAAACGTCACATATAAATAATTACCTACTCGCCTATATCCTTCACTTTCATTATATACATATAATTGTCCATATTTACATACCTAGGTTCCTTCTATGTAGGTAGGTACGTAGAACCCTTCTTATTTACATAATTAAAATCTATTTAAATACACATTTGTAGGCAAGTACTTATGTAACTATGCCCAACCGTGACAAACAATGACATGGTAGAAATTCCCGCCGTGGCACGGTTAGGACACAGTCCTTGCAGCGACAGGCCACGTGTCACGCTGTCCCATCAACAATGAAAGGGCTATCACACGGTCACGGCAATTTGTCATTGCAATGACCTAAAAGTGACGTGTCACGGAGCCTGTCATTGTTTTTGTCACGGCAATGACATGCAAAACAATGACGATCACACGACGTGACACTTTTAGGACAGACAACTAAGTCATAGTGACGTCAGAGTGTCACGGCAATAACATTACAAGGACCGTCTAATACTTGCTTAACACACCAGCTTGTATTTATGGACGCGAGTAAGGAAGAAGAGAGATTATGGGTCTGCTTAATGCAGTGTTTTTTGAGTGTTAAATTTTAAAGTGTTAAATGCGTTGATAACTAAAAAAGTTATTTTTAAGAGTACTTCAATCCCTTATGTCATACTGAAATATTTTATGTGCTACTTTTTCTAAAATATCAACTTAATGACTTTTATGTTTAGGTTTGAGTTTGGTGCAAAGCACTTATGTATTACTTAAGCGTTTATGGGGAACATAAAATCTTTTAGCTTTGTATCAAAATTTGCCTTAATGCTAATGCCTTTCGGCCTAAAAAGTAATTAGTACTATTTATCTGATTTTGTTTTTAGTTCACCAAGAAATTGTGTTTGTTTTTTTATTTGGTTGACATATTTATATTGTAATTGTTATGTTTATTTGGCTTTAAGCTGCCATTTCAATTTACATACTCGTAGATTTGATTTACAAAATGTGTTTTATAACTATAATAAATACAATTTTAAACAATGAAATAATTTAATTAATTGCACTTTTTAATTATTTATAAAATTAATTATTCATAAAATTCATTTATAAAATTTACAATTGTATTTATTTAATACTAAGTACATTTAAGCATGGCTGAGACGTCTGCCGAGAAATGACAACAAATTTCACAGTTATACAAAGTTATACAAAATTTAAATTTTCAAAGTATATTTACAAATATTTAAATATGAAAATGTGGATTTGTTATTTATTTCAGAAATTTTCATTAATAATATTTGTTCTATAGTTGAGAGCTGTGTAGCAATATGAAGCAAGTTTTCCCCAATTTTCACTGCCGTTGAGGATACGTTTTACATCTTCAATATTCATCAGATTGACTCCATAATGGTATCGCCTTATTTCCTTCACGATGGGGCAGGAACCAAGAAAGTGCATCACGTCTTCGTTTTCCTTTGTGTTGCAGAGGGAGCAGATTGATGAACTATCTTCGAGATGGGGCATGTAATTTAACTTGATTAGTTCTCCTCTCACTCGAATTACCATAGAAATTTGTGCAGTACTAAGGCCAAGATTCAAATAATTAATCTGTTGATGTTCGAGTTGCCGATACAAAAAACGTGATGAATTTTCATCTTGTGTTATGCTTTCCATTTTCATTGCCTGTTTCACATCAAGAACGAATTTTTGGGTTCTGTCTTTCCATTCTAGGATATTATTTTCTGTTATGTCCAGCAGAATGTTGTATTTGGCTGCGGTATTTGTCCAGTCCTTGTAGAACATTGTTTTCGTTCTAAGTGCCTTCTTGACGAGAACCTTTGTAAGTCGTGAATCGTCTTCCTCGTTAAGAACTTTGGTCACATAGTTCATGCTAAGTTGAAGTGCGAAAACATAAAGAGGTGACATTCCACTTTCAAGTAGCAGCATATAATTAGGAGTGGTTGATGGTAGCCGTAAGAGTTTTTTCAAAAAGAAACGCAACAGCTTTTCTACATCTTCGTAGTATTTGCTACCCCAAACTTGCCCGCCATAGCACATTTTGGAGCGCATAACAGCTTCGAAAATTTTTATTTTGGATGGTAATCCAACCCTAGAGTTAGACATTAGATTTTTCCAAGTTGTATTAATGGCTTTCTTCGAATCAGCAAGTTTCATTTCAAAATGTTTTTTGAAGGAAAGGTCGTGATTTATCGTCACTCCTAGGTACTTGTACGATTTAACAACTTCCAGATGCTCTCCACCATATTTCCATTTTTCGTATCCAGCTAATCGGCCCTTTTCTGAATACCATGACTTTAGACTTCGCTGTGTTGATTTCTAGACAGTTGCACTAGCAGTAATTTTCTAATTTGTTTATCATAAGCTGTAGAGAACTATGTGATTTTGCTAAGATTACAGGTCGTCCGCAAAAATCAATGTGGTGATTTTGATACCTTCAACCATGACTCCTGCTGGCAGGCACTCAGAGATATCATCCAAAAACAGTGAGAAAATTATCGGACTTAGCAAACAGCCCTATTTCATTTTCGAACCAGTGTGACAGCTGGTTTCCACTCCATATTGCCGGTTTGTTCGCACTGTATAGATTGATCAGGATATTTAGAAACTTATGTTGTTTTTATTTGGCAATCCGAAGGCATTCCGGACTCTTCTGAAAGCGTTCACTTGGGAAAAAGTGACAGTTCTGAAGAGAAGAGAATTTTGCTTCTGGATTTGAAATCAGAATCAGAAGCACTACACATTCATATACTTGGACGTCAAACTCGACTGTTATCATTTTTTGTATCATAATTGTGCAACAAATATTTTTTTTGAATTTGAATATTCTCACGTACACAATTATTTTCACACATACAATCTCATTAAAATTCAGAATCATCAGAATCACACAAAAGTGTTCAAACGCCATTCATCGATACACCAATTTGGGAAAGTTAGTAGAAAAGACAGTTTCTCTTGATCGTATCAAATGCCGCACGAAGTCGATGAAAAAAGCATATAATTTTTTTCCTTTATTAATGTAGGTTTGCGCTATACTTGTTAGATTAAATATCTGGTCTACAGTAGATCTATTTTCTTTGACCCATTTTGTTAGGCGTGCGTTCAATAAGCCAGTAAAAATGTTTGCTATAGTGTTCATAAAAGATATTCCTCTATAGTTCGCCGCATTATTAGGATCACCTTTCTTGAATATTGGGAAGATTATTGACTTCTGGAACTCCTCTGGTACCTTTGCTTCTTTGTATATCTAATTTAAGGATTTAAGTACTTTTTCAAGAAAATTGACTTTAGCATTTTGGAAGAACTCATAGGGGATTCGATCTTCACCTGGTGCTTTATTTTGTTTTGCTTTTCGCAACCCTTCAAAAATCTCTTCGATGCTGAATGGTGTGTCCAAAATTTCATCAAACACTTGTGGTACTGCATACATATATGTAACTTGTGGTCCCTCAGGATTAAGCATTGTTCGGAAATTGTTCTTTAGAGTGCCAATTTCAAATTAATTGCAATTACTTATGGTAAAGTTGAAATGTCTGGATTTGGTTTGTATGAGTTAAGTGTTAGCCTAGTAAGGAAAATTGTATTTGTTGACTGAAGTACAAGTTAATTGGACTCACGGTGCTCTCCGGTCTAAATCATTATATAAACTGAAAACACTTCTAGGTGCTACGATTACAATGAGAAACCTGTCACCTTCCTACCTCAAAGGCCGCGTAACAAATTTTCAAACTTTTTGCACCACCCACTATTATAGCACAACACTGTTAAGGGGAATAATCCATCGGCATGAATTGAGGTTTATTTGTTTCGAATTCTAGCGGTGCAAGCACTCTTCCAATACACAATATCTTCGGTAAACAAGCAGAAGTCAAAAAACATAGTTTTGAGTAAATTGATTGTTAAGTTTAGTTTAGTCATGAAAATTCAATACTGATTTTTGTTTTGTCTTTGATCCCATAAAAAAACACTATTGGCATAATGACATTATTTTCCAATAGTAATTTTAATCTTTTGCCAGTCCAATTTAAAAATATTGTAGTTAAACTAAAACATATGTTGACTTAGTGCTTTTTAGCAGAACTGATATTGCGATTTTGTATGAAAAATATTAAAAGGGAAAAAAACATACCATAGTTATATAGGATAAGTTTTTTAGTTTAAAAAAATATTAAAAAATGAATAGACACTATTTAATGTCGTTTTAGTTGCGAGGTCAATGATTCAAACCAAGGATGGAAATTTCGGAAACCACTTTCTTTTGTACACATTTCAATTAGATTTTGTTTGGGTTTCGCCTATTTTGAGCGGTTCTTTATGTAATTTAGGCCAGTTTTTAATGCATAATATTTTGGAACAGGGTTCCTACCTTTACGAAGAGTCTTAAGAACATTAACAGCCCTATTAATAAAAAAGGGCTTAGTCCACCTTTAGTCCATGGACTTACAAAACCATGGACTAAAATTTCCTATTAATAAGAAATCAAACAAAATCTACTATACAATAAGTATCAACTCTACCTCTTTTTATTCTATGTGCCCTTAAATTTTGTTTTTAAATGTCAATTCTTTGTCCATCGTCTTCGATGGTCTAGCCAAGGACTATGTTGGTAAACTGTAAATACCAGGAATATTATTTCGCACTTAGTCCATGGAATAAATCCTAAACCTGTCCTAGTCCATGTTTATTAATTTGGATGTAATAGTCTTAAGATCGTCTTTTAAATTATATTTAAATTTAAGAACTCTTGGTTTGTTCTAGCCAGCGCAAGTATATACAAATATAGACAGTTTTACAATTTTTTCGGGTAATTGGTGTATGCATTACAAGTTCTACATCAGAAGATTCATTTTTGTATTTATTATACAGCAAACATTTATCATTCTTCGGTACAAAAAAGGAATAATTTATATTCGGCACGAATTCAATTTGACTTGTAAGTCATTATTTTAATTTACAAATGTAGCTTTGCTGGCAGCATTTACTTTATGGCGTATATTTAGTTTTTTTCAATGACAGCCAAAATGCACTAAGTCAACTTAGTGCGTTTTAACAGTATTACATATTATCTAACTGCCTTAGTGCATATTTTAACTTCAAATAACTCACATTTAGATGTCAAAATGGCTTCCGGCGTATATGCAGTGCATAGATATTCATCATTTTGGATCACTTTGCATCAAAATATAAAAAAAACCTAAAAAAAATGTCTTAGTGCCTTCTGTTTGTATACCGACGATATACTCTTTGAGGATGTTGTTTACTCTTAAGATGCAGTACCCTGCACTGCATTTCATTTACTCAATAAATTAACTCAATGTCAGAGTTCATAAAAGCATAATTATTAGTAGGTCATTCCTCCAAAAGCATTCGATATTGTTCTGGGGAACCAAGTTTCTGATAAATAAAAAAATAACACATGCATAATAATAATTGCCCAATTTAGGTAGTGCACATTTAATTAAAAAAATATTTAAAACAAAGTCAAAGTTATTTCATTTTTGTTTTTATTAAATAAAACGATGGTTTGAATTTAAGGTACCCACATACTTTAATATACGAGTATCGAACTATTCGGAATAACATAAATAAAAGAATCGGAAATCAGTTAAGTTTCTCATTTGCACAGATTCTATATGAAATGAATGCAGGGCACTATAAAAGTATGTCTGATTTCATGTTTCCTAGTAAGGTCTAGGCATTGGCATCAACGGTCCCAAGGGATATGGCACTTGGTTGTGTGCTTGCGGATAGAATCCACTTGATGGCAAGTTGTTATACATCGAATTTCGTTGATTTTGTGGACGCAACAACTCCGACAGTTTCTCTGCTTTGAATTTTCTTAAATGCATTCTTTTACGTGTGGTAAGGAATGATTCGAGGAAACCTTCCAAGCCCAGATCGTTTTCTATGAAATCCTTGACAAGTTTCTCCGATTCTTCTTCACTCTCAGCAGCAGCTGTTTGGAGCAATGCTAAGGCAGTTTCTTGGCTTACATTTCCAGACTTAGTTTTGATTTGTGATAATTTATCCTGAACCGAAGCACAACGCGTCTTGCCTTCTTCGAGAAGTTCGTTTACTTTCCCGCGTAGTTCAATTAGAATTGGTTCTTTTTCGATGTTACTCTCAGCTCTGCTGCGATTATCTGTAAGAAGACTTTCTTTTTGTGCACGAAGGGTTTCTAGGACTTCGTCGACTTTCTCATCCAATTTATCGTCATCGTTTAGCAAGTCTTTCAGTTCATCTGATGATAATGGAGCGATAGATACATGCAGATGATTTAGATACTCCTGATACATGATTTATTTAGCCTGAAGTTTTTTTAATAAAACAAACCACTAATTTAATATTTCATTAATTAATAAACTATGGGTTTTTGTTTTGTTAGTCACTGCGAATGAACAAAAAATAAATTTTGCCAGCTGCTTTTTTTCACCACAAATGTCATCTGTTGTTTCGGCATGAGGTTCTTTTTCGCAATTAGGGGAGTAGGTGGCTTAAGAAATTTATGGCCTTTTCGATTGGCCGTCCAGTACACGTTCCCCGATAAAACAGCCGTAAACAATTTGACTGATTCTGAATTATATGTATCACTATATCTGTGAAAATTAAATTAAAAGAAAATCACATAGGCTAAAAAGAATTTCCAAAACACTTGATTTCAATTTAGATACACATTTTCTTGTATCAATAATAATTATAACTTGCTTCTTTTTGTGTTATTTTACCAGAAAATGAGTTTAAATTTAATAAACACAACGAAATTACACAACAAATCAAGCCGATTATTTTGACATTTTAATTGTGTAAGTGTATTAGTGATTCTGTTTTCGATTCTGAAATGAAATCCAGAATCGTTTTCTGTTCTGTTTAGAGTAACAACTGTCATTTTGTGGGGGTCAGAACAGTTCTGGACGGTCAATCGAAAAGGACATTATTGTTGGTTATTTTTATTAGTTGGAAATGAGCAAAAATACTACGGTGTCCATTGTCATTATACCAGCTATATTTGCAAGCGCTTGCTTGGCTGGGCTTTCGTTTAGGGGAGCACGAATTTTGGCACACGAATACTTTTATTCGGTATATTTATGCTTAAAAATAATAAATATAACAATTTTAGGCCGTGTGTGAATTGCGTTAAAATGTTGGTTAAATTTTCTACCTTGGCTAAATTTTGAAGTTTGGTTTGTGGTGGGATCAAATTTAGCTTTTTGCTGCGTGAATAAAAGAGATTTATTAAAACACTATTTTCGCTAAAATTCCTTCAAGATTTAAGAAATTTCCCTAAAAACATTTTTTTGTTGTTCAAGTTAATTAATTCCTTTCCCAAAATCTGACTTAGCACATATAAAGTTAATAATTTGGCACTAAAAAGATAACGAATTCTCAGTGTTACTAATATGTTTCGTTTTTACATCGTTAATTTAATATTTTAAAACAACAATTCCAAATCTTTTCAAAACAATTCCCATTATGGTTAGTTTGTTGATTTAGTATGTAAATACTAGTTTTCACAGCTGAAGAATTTCACAAGCTGACAAATCAATCTATTTGTATCCAGGGCAATCATGCTTTATGCATCCCAAGTGTTGGGAATTGCACAAAACGATGCCGTAGAACAATTATTACGAGTTTTTCCTAAAAAGAATACTGCACCTTCCGATGACCACGCTCAATTATATGGTACACATAGAAACAGGCTTACCTACAATGTATATTGCAACATTGAAGCTTCACTTCGACTATGTACTTAAAGTATTTAAAATGAATGAAATACGACTACCCAAAATTGTAGCAAAGGTTGCCCTGGACATGAAAACTTCCTTTTTTGAAAAGTGGATAGAGCTAGCGTAAAGAACTGAGTGTCCTTTACAGCTAGAGACTATAAGCTCCAATCAGATGAAAACGGATTTATATAACATTATTAAAGTTCTCGATGAAAAGCTGCGCGAGTCATTTATCGAAAATGCACGATCCTCTGTGTATAGAACTTATTACTCCCAACTAGAATACGATCTGGGAACGAAAAACTACTTTGAAAATAATGCTGGAGTGGATAAGATATCCACCATCTACAAAATACGTGGGGAATTACTACATCTCAACTACATACCTCATCCCCCAGATCTACCTATAGAATGCAGCCTTTGCAATATGAACACCAGAGAAGATACTTTGAATTTTGTAGGTGTTTGCCCAATACTTATCGAGCTTAGAAAACTGTATCTGGGTAAAGCTATTTTCTCAGCCGAAGAAGTTCTTAGCCTTTTAACTGGAGAATCCTGTGTCCCTGTTCTGTAACATTTGAATCGATAAAAATAGTCGAGAAACGTTGAGAATCGGAACAAAAATCAATTTATCGCCTCATCGTGTTTCTGCATCGTTTGACAATCGTTAACTTTATCGACTGAAACAAACGGAACTGAAATACTGGGAAAATGCGATAAAAAGTGTTTCTGTATCTATGAAAATCGTTAACTATTTCGATATAAACGTCAAATTTTGTCACCAGCAAAATAGCGAGTGAGATTAAAAATAAAAAGGAGGAAATATGGTTCTGCTCAAAACAAGACGTGTTGTACGGTTTGTGGTCATTTAATTTTTTTATTTTCCATTTTGTTAACATATATTTTTATTTAGATTTTTTTGTTTACTCGAAATGTATATTAAATCGGTAATTACTGATGATTTCAAATCGTATGCTAGACTTACGGAGATTCATGGTTATGATCGAGAATTCACATCAATCACTGGTTTAAATGAAACTCGAAAATAAAACATTGGATTCTTATGCTTTGTACTTGGTATAAACAACTTGGGCTAGGTAAGCTCGCCTTAAACGGTAGGAAATATATAGTTAAATAGGTGCCGATTTAATACCTTATATTTAAATTATGTACATTGACATGGCCTCGCCTCTTGTGGCTTTATTTATATTTTCTTACCGCCACTAATAATTAGATATGCATACATGAAACAGAAGATTATAAATGTATAAAATAGGTGAGAGCTAGCTTCCCTCTGGTATTTAAAAGCGGACAGGCTGGTGTCACAAAGGCAAATGTAACTCTTGTTTTTGATAATTCCGATCCCGATCAGTGTCCACTAGGTTATGAAAAGTGTCGAGAAATTTCCGTTACAGCACAAATTGTGGTCGGTGCAAAAATAAATACCTAATTAATGGAAAACTTGTAGAAAATAAAAAGGTCACAGATTTTTGTTTACTCTGTGCAGCTTGTGGTGTACGCCCAGCCGGCATTCAACACAAACCTGAAAAAGAAAGAGGAGATTCATCATATCGTCAGAAAATAAAAAAATCTAAAAATATTTTTAATAAATACGAAAGTATAAAATTAAAAGATTCACTTACCCAAATAAAGCGCGTCCATTTTTCGTGGTTTATTGTTTTTATTATCCAGCCACAGATCATACGCAACATAGAAAACACAGATGAAGCTTACCAAGATGGGAACAGTCAGACGGTTCACTCTCCAAACTTCATTCGCTTACCTTGTTGTATTTGTAAATTTGACCATACATTGATGGAGGTGAAATCCAACCGCCGAATAGGTATGCCCACAGAGGCAAAAATATAGGTTTTATGCTACAGATGCATAATATCAGTTTCACCACAGTATTAGCTTGCAGGCAAACGTAAATAGCTTTAGAAATTTTTTATATTGGTGGGACTCATCTATGGTCAGGACCACTCCAAGGCTGTAAGTGAGCACGTTCACTTGATTATTGGATTGGAATCTGGGATTGGGGAGTAGGGTAGGTTGGCAGAAAGTAGTCAAAAGTCAATTCTAATGTCAAATGAATGTTGCAGTAACTTGTTTCGGAATAATCCAAGGAAAATTGTTAGAGCCACCCTATACTTAGGACATTACCCAGCACCATCTATACATTCAACTAGTCAATAGAGAACAGCTGGAAATTGGTTTAGATTTGGTGAAACGTCAATGGGTATGTAAGAGTAAGCTTACGAATACCCACACAACTCCATATACCATACATTTAGCGGGTGTTTGATCGGATGATCAGTTTTATGTGTGTGAAGTAAAAAGGTAAACAAAGTGGCGTGTTCAAAGTGCTGTAACTGATTCGGCAAGTATCGGAAGACAATGTTGTTTTTTTTGGCTTACGGACTGCAGGACGGTATAATCGTGCGATCCAATTTTTTTGCTTTTGGCGAAGGATTTTTTTTTGAGAGAATTCAGTTGCTGGTGAAAGAACATTAATTTATTTATTCCTAATTTACTGTGGAAAATTCTTGAAGCAAAAAAAAAACAAAAATCTTTTAGTGAATTAATAATAAAAAAAAAAAGAAATACTGACATTAAACAAACAATTGAAAAAAACTCACACACCAATTTGAAAATTATCTAAAGTTTATTTTTTCAAAAAAAAAAAAAAAAATTTTAATAAAAAAAAAATCAACAAATAAATAAATATACAAACAAATCGTTAAAACCACAATTGTGTTTGCTGAGAAAAAGATAAAAAGTGTTTATATTTTTAGTTTCACACTTAAATTTAAAACAAAGTAAAAACAAAACCCATGATAAAAGTTCACCCATGGCTTTTATTTGTAAAATAATGTAATTTATATTTTTGGATGATAAAAATAAAAACCCAAAAAAATCAAGAAACGAAAACAGTTTGTGGACAAATCAGCTTAAGCTATATTGGCGGTACCAGGTTGCCAGCGGAGCGCTGGGCCGCCTCGTGATTTTATTCGGAGTTCTAAAACGATCGAGTTGTTCTACTCGCCTCATTTGCAGACAATTTTTTTCCAAGCGGTTAGAACGTATTGGTAATCTAGCGCACCGGATTGTCTCTGCTGCTCGGAAATCCTGAAACGAAGCAAAGGAATTTTTTTTGAAAAAAAATACAAAAAAAAAAACAAATAAAATAAAAACACCATAAGTAAGATCATTCCATTTATTTTAAGCTAAACATTTTCATTGCATACAATATATACATCTATACATTACTATAATAGTACCAAAATTTAACAATTTTTTTTTTGGGTTAACCATAAGTTTTTTTATTTTTTTTTAGTCAAATTAAATTAATATCTTGAATTATTGACCTTATTCGAATTTAAAGCTAAACGTTTTCTGTTTTTTTTTAAATTAATTTACATTTGTAAGTGATAGGAGGTTTTTCCCTAGAGCGGATCGGGTTATGTTGAGTGATCCGTTTAGGATTGTCTCGTTTTTTTGTTTGGTATTTACCTCCAGAGAGCTCTATAGGGGTAAGATAGAATTAACTCGAACGACAAAAATAGTAAAGTGCCAAAAAGGGCAAAACGCTAGTTTTTTTTTGGGTGAACGGGAAAACTATCCAAATCACGGTTTTGAACGTTCATTTTTGTGAGTTTTTTTTTGTTGTTCTTAGTTTAGCCACGCGAGTTAAATCTTACTTACGATTTGTTTTTTTTCTTGAAGATATGATTGTAAATGTTTTGGTGTCGAAATTAAACGCCTTTTTTATGAAAAATTGATTTTTTTACTGTTTCGATAAATCGAAACATGATTTATTGAGGTGATTTTTCAGGGGGTGCGGATGGCGGGCAAATTACGACGGTGAAGATGGTATGATCGGGAGCAGGTAATCAACTTAATTGGGGAAATCCAAACATGGCCGCGGATTTCCAGGTTGGGAGGGTATAGGCCACACTGCAACAACACCAGCAGTGCCCTTGGAGTGGTGATAGTCCGTCCGCTGTTTATAGTTTTTTTGTTTTCGGCCTGATTTATGTATTTGTTGTTGGTGAGGTTAGGTTTCCGGGGGCAAGATCCCCCCCGTCCGACGAGCTAATGCCGTGCATAAGCAAGCAGGCCACGTCCCTCGGAACTTAACGTTCTTTCCCTTCCGTTCCAAACACTTCCTATCCTATTTTCCGATCCTTTCCTTTTGTCCTGTCCTACTCTCTCCAAATCTTTCCCCTCCTCTTGCTCGCAACAAATTGGCGCCCAACGTCGCTAAAGCGTTTTGCCAACATAGTTGGAACGTTTTTTTTGACGAATTAGTTAATGTTGTCTTAGTCAGTTCGTTTATGTTGTGAAGTCCTCGACCAAACTTGCTGGGAATTTTTAAGCCTCGTATGTCTGCATTAGGAAGGCCTCAGGCGTACCTAGATGTATTGCGACGAGTGTTTGGAAATTCACAGCGACTGCGGTTAATGAGTGTAATGCGTTTGTCTTGGTATTACTGGAGTTTTTGCAAAAGGCGTATGTCTGCAACAGGAAGGTCACAGACGAACCTAGTTGTATTGCGACGTTCTTTTGCGAAAGCTTAAGTAAGATCAGATAGCGTATTTTAGTATCGTTTTCCCTATTCCCTTCCTTACGTTTTTTACTTTACTATTTCTAATTTTCAATTTTCAAATCCTATAGTCTTGTTATTTCTATTTGGTAGCGGTGATTGTGTGTGACGTTTAGTCCGACATTACCGTTCCAAAAATTTTGTCGAGTTTTATCTCACCGTTTCATGTCTTCTAGCAAGGTTCTTTGCGACAGACTAGGATTGCGGAAACGGTGAGAGAAAACTTTGTAATGTAATTCGTTAGTGTTTTTATTAGTTTTCCTAGTATATTACCATCACATCAAGGGAGTTTTGTTTGTCTGTCTGATGTCTTTTTACCTATGGTTATCAGGAACGTCATACCATATCGAAAAGAAACCACCGAAGACGCCGCCTGAAGCACCCCGAATACTCATGAAAAAAAGAGGCAATCTTTCATAAAAAAAAAAAAAAAAATTCTATTTGTTTCAAAAAAATATATATATAAAGAAAATACGTTCTCTCGCTATATATTCAACTTCGCTTTTGTTAATTAAGCTATTAAAACGTTTCTTCACAGTTTTCTTTGTTTTTCTCGTCCTTAAAATTACTAGTAAAATATATTAAATTTTTTTTGTTCACGATTTTCAAGAAACCAAAATAGGTAAAATCTTATAAAAAAAAGAAAAAAAAAAAACTTTGATTTCTTTTTGATTTTTTTTACGTTAGGTTTAAGTTTTTTTGCGGTGTAGGGTTTAATATTTAATAAGATTCTTAATAGGCCATAAGGTTGCAAAGAAACAAAAAAAATTTTCTTAAATAAGTGTAAGAATATAATCTTATATTAATTTTTCGTTAAATTCGTGCTTTATTTAATCATTTCGTACAATTTCTTAGTGTTATGTTATATATTCAATCATTGATTTTCCATAGATTTCGTTAATTTTTTTTGGTGCAATTTTTTTTGTATTTTGATATTTTTCGTTAATTCTTTCGTTACTTAGTTATTATTTTTTTTTCGTTATTTATTTTGAATGCTGTCTTAATTCATTTTATTTTTTTTTTGCTAAGAAAAAACACATTCTTTGAAATATTTAATAGATTGTTTCCATATTTATTTCTAATGAAATTGATTGATTTTTGGTTACATCTTAGAGAAATAATTATATAGTTACTTATTCAATTCTTTTTGATAATTGATACATTTTTTTATCGTTAGTTACTTTAGAAAAAAAAACAAAAAAAAAATACTTTCTAAAATTTTTTTTTGAAATTCTCGAAATCAGTTTTTTTTTGCGTTATCGACCGTCTTTCAATAAGTAAAGAGAAATATCGATTACGTTTCTTATATTGTCTTTGTCGTTATCCAAATATAATATTTAGATAACTTATATTTAGATAATTTATATATAATTTTTCCCTATAATTTAGTTTTTTTTGGAAACAAAAATTTACTTAAAGTTAAGAGGAAATAAAAATATTTAACAATTTTGGTTTGTTAGTTTCAGTTTCGTTTTGATATTTGTACTATATTTTTGTTTACTTTCAGTTAGGCAATAATTTTTTTTGAAGCTCACCATTTATTTTGTCGTTTTATTGATTTTCTTGAAAAGTTACGGTCCCATATAAAATTCCGATATGAATCCTACCGGTAAAGACGAGGATAACCGCATTAATAGCATGATTAGGAACGCTGAAATTAGTGGAAATGATAGATTAACGAGGTCAGTAAGCCAGAATTTAGATATTACCGAAAGACAACGGGTAATGCACTCTCCTCTGATATCCGACAGGCAATTTAGAACCGCCTCCAACATACCCGCTAGTTCAGGCATTCCAAATCTGGATCAGGCCAACATCTCTATTGACTCAGTACCTACTCCTTCGTATAGCGATCTTAGTGGAATAGGGGCGGAAGCACCATCGCCGCCCCACGAAAGTTTCGGTTCTCAGAACCAAACGATTAGGCCTATAAAAGGTAGAGGGGCGATTTCTAGACCCGGCAGCGTGAATTTGCTCAGCTTAGGAGGTGCTCGGGACATTTTAGATAGTTTAGCCTCCAAACCGCCTATAAGTAAAAGAAACGAACAAACAATACAGTCGGAAAATTTGAAAGCCTATATAAATTCGGCAATAATAGATACCTTTTCTACTTATAAGCAAACGGTGCAAACCGAGGTAACCAATACTGTTAGGGAGGAAATCCAGAATCAGTTAGGAGAATTCCTCCGCAATCTGAATTTAGGGCGCCCAAATTCTACGAGCACTGAACAGGTAACAAGACCAGCCGTACATCTCCCGAAATTTCCATCTCCAGTTCCCCCACAGCCACAACAGTTTACTCAATCGGATCCAAGTAGAAGCGCGTTTGTGAATCCTGGTCAACGTAGAAAGCCGCAAGAGTCATACCGGAGAAGCCAGGATAGAATCTGTCAACAGGACGGTTTCTACGACACTCGTCAAGGTCCGGCCCGATACTCGGCAGTTCCACCTCATCCTCCAAATTTGTATGCCCACCCACCGGCCTATCCTCCTCCGTTGTTGGCTTCTGGGTTTAAAGCCCCGATAAAAATCAACAAGTGGGGGCTTAAGTTCGAAGGCCAACCGGCAACTCTGACGGTTGAAGATTTTGTTTTTCGTCTGGAGACATTACAGAGCCAGTACGACTGTCCGTGGGCGGAAATTTTGCGAGATTTCCATCTTTTACTTGCCGGAAACGCCCACGACTGGTTCTGGCAATTTCAGAGAAACCATCATAGACCAGACTGGCCAACTCTACGAGAAGCTCTCATGCGCCAGTTCAAAAATAATCGCTCCGATTATGATATTATGCGTGAGATCATGGACCGGAAACAAGGCTTCTCGGAGAGCATCGATGATTTCTTGGCAGCCATCAATAGGATCAAGTCTCAGCTAAGAATTCCTATACCAGAAGTTGAGCTGGTAAGGATCCTAAAGAAGAGCTTGAGCGACAGATTTTTAACCCTGGTGTATCCAACACCAATTTACTCCTTAGACCAACTGAGGAACGTCTGTAAAGATATAGAGACAGCTTTTCCACGAAGAGATAAAGAAGTTCCCAAATCTGCTAGGCCTTATGTAAAATACATGGCGAATGAAATAGAGTTAGACGATAGATGTCAACTTACGGACGAATATCTCGAAGCGTGTCAGTTTGGTGGAGCTCGTCCAAAGTATCCTCCTCGCAAATATCCAGAGACGACAAAGTTAGTTTGTTGGAATTGCAAAACGCAAGGCCATACATTTTTTGAATGCGAGTCCGACGTCCGCAACTTGTTTTGTTACAAGTGTGGCTTAGAAGGCGTTAAAACTCCCCACTGCGCTCGATGTCATTCGGGAAACACGACGGGGGACGCGAAGAATCCGGGGGATTCGCGTACCACTCCATATCCGAACCCCAATTAAGTTTTAATGTTGCAGTTAATCCTGTAAAGAAAGAGGTTGAAAACCCTCTTAAAGAAGAGGGTGAACAAAAAATTATTATTTTAAAAAGAAACCCCGAAATAAAATCCTCCGAGCAAAACCATTCCAATAAAGCTCCATTTTATATGAAACCCCTACACGTACGAATCGCAGAATATAATGAAAGAAGGAAGAAAATATTTAATAGTGAACTTTATGTAGTGTCTAGAAAAATAATTAAAGCTAGATCTAGGTTCCAAGCTAGAAAACAAGCAAGGAATAGAATTTCGTCCACAGTCTTAGACTTAGCAGCTGATCCAAGGCCTTATGCAAAAATTAAAATAGGTGACAGGGAAATGTTAGGATTGCTTGATAGTGGAGCCAGTGTAAGCATCCTAGGCAAAAACTGTTTACAACTGATGACACAATTAGAACTTCCGGTCACAAAATATACTTCGGGGGTTAAAACGGCCGACGGCAAGAATCAGGCGATTGTGGGCAGAGTTAGGACTCCTGTAAACTACCAGGGTAGGATAGAGGTGCTTACATTCTACTTAGTTCCGAATTTAGACCAAGAGATCTACCTAGGTGTAGACTTTTGGAAGGTATTCCAGCTAGCACCGAACTTAATCTGTTCGATTTCGTTGACGGACGAGTCAGAACTTGTGAGTGCTCACCAATTGTCTACCGATCAGCAGGCCAGACTAGATGCAGTCAGGCAGAAATTTCTGTGTTTCGACCGAGATGGTCTGGGAAAGACGGCACTTATGGAGCACGTCATTGATACGGGAGATGCGCTCCCTGTGAAACAGCGTCACTACCCTGTGTCCCCAGCGGTGCAAGCCATTTTATACGAAGAATTGGACCGGATGTTGAGCCTCGGCGTTATTGAGGAGAGCGAGAGCCCGTGGTGCTCACCGGTGGTTCTCTTGCGGAAACCAGGCAAGAATCGACTTTGCCTGGATTCCCGCAAGGTGAATTCACTGACAAAAAAAAATGCAAATCCGCTTCCGCATATCGAGGGGCTCCTCAGCCGGTTACCAGATACCTACTTCATAAGTAGTATCGATTTGAAGGAGGCATTTTGGCAGATACCGCTGGAGAGACAGAGTAGGGAAAAGACTGCCTTTGCGGTACCGGGAAGACCCTTGTACCAATTCACTGTCATGCCCTTTGGGTTGTGTAATGCAGCTCAAAGGTTGTGCCAGTTAATGGACAAGGTAATTCCTGCCCGACTTAGGGATCGCGTCTTTGTGTACCTTGACGATCTCCTCATCATGGCACCAGATTTTGAAACACATATCGCCCTGCTGAGTGAAGTAGCCGACTGCTTACGCTTGGCCAATCTCACTGTCAACATGAAAAAATCGAAGTTTTGCTTCAAAGAGCTTAAATATCTAGGTTTCATAGTTGGCGGTGGGAAGCTTAAGACTGATCCGGCTAAGGTGGAGGCCATTGTAAATTTCCCTATCCCCAAATCTACGAAGCAGGTTCGAAGGCTGCTTTTTTTAGCAGGGTGGTATAGGAAATTCATCAAGGACTTCTCGAGCCTGACTGCACCTTTGACTGACCTGCTGAAGAAAAAGAGCGAAAAATTCACAATGACCGACAACGCACTAAGAGCATTCGAGGAGTTAAAGCAGACATTAACCACGGCACCGGTTCTATCGCATCCGGATTTTTCAAAACGTTTTTACATCCAATGTGATGCGTCGGATGCGGGAATCGGTGCAGTGTTATTCCAAAAGAACGATGAGGACGAGGAGGTACCCATTTCATTTTTCTCTCAAAAATTTAATAAAAGCCAGAGAAACTACAGTGTAACCGAGAAGGAGTGCATGGCTGCGTTGATGGCGGTGCAAAAGTTCAGGCCGTATGTCGAGGGCATGGACTTCACAATCATTACAGATCACTCCAGTCTACGCTGGCTCATGTCAATGAAAGATCTGAGTGGCAAATTGGCTAGATGGAGTTTGCTACTGCAGTCTTATGCCTTCGACATACAGCATCGGAAAGGCAGCCTAAATGTCGTACCGGACACTCTTTCTCGGGTGCACGTAGATACTCTGGCCATAGAAGACGTAGCTCCCCTCATCGACTTAGAATCACCTGAATTCCAGTCCGAAGAATACAAGAGTTTGATTAGAACTATTAAAGATCACTCAGAGGAACTCCCTGATCTAAAGATCGAAGATGGGTTTGTGTATAAGCGCGCCTTTAGAAAGACAGGTGATGAACCTACGCAAGAGCATACGTGGCTTTTGTGGGTACCTTCGGGTCTAACCGAAGATATTATAAATAAAGCACACCATCCCCCCAAAGTAGCCCACGGAGGAATAGCCAAAACGCTAAACCGAATCCGTCAACATTTTCACTGGCCGAATATGACGGTACAAGTTCGCGAAAATATCTCTAATTGTTCTGTGTGTAAAGAAAGTAAATCGTCAAACCAAGTGTCTCGTACCCCTATTGTCCATTCTTACTGTTCTGTTCGTCCGTTTGAAAAATTGTACATAGACTTTTTAGGTCCTTATCCCAGGTCAAAGTCAAACAATGCGTACGTGTTAGTGGTACTGGATCATTTATCCAAGTTTGTTTTTTTAAAAGCGTTGAAAAGCGCTAACACAATGAGTGTGATAAAATTTTTGCAGCAAGAGGTTTTTAATATGTTTGGCGTACCGCGTATAATCCATACGGATAATGGAAAGCAATTTCTAGCAAAGGAATTTCAAAACCTCTTGCAAAAATATGGGATTCGACATTTTAGAACAGCGAACTATGCGCCCCAATCGAACGCGTCGGAAAGGGTTAACCGCACATTGTTAGCAGCAATTCGATCTTATCTCAAAACCGATCAACGAGATTGGGATTACCATTTAAGCGAAATTGCTTGTGCTTTGAGAAGTGCTGCTCATAACTCTACCGGAGTATCTCCATATTTCGCGTTGTTCGGTACGAACATGATAACGCACGGTAGCAGTTATGAACTGGCGGAAAAGTTAGACGCGGTCGAGGACAGCGAGTTGTTGATTCTTCCGCGGCGTGATCGATTGGAGTGCATACGGAAAAGAATTCGAGAAAATATTCTGAAATCCAATGAAAAATCCGCAAAAACGTATAATATTCGCACACGAAACGTCCGTTACCTGTCCGGTCAGGAAGTCTACCGACGAAACTTCATTTTGAGTGATTCGTCTAAAAACTTGTCCGCCAAATTATGTCCTAAGTATGTTAAGTGTCGAGTAGTTAAACAAATTGGGCGAAACATGTATGAACTGGAGAATTTATCCGGTAAGAAAATTGGTATATTTCATGCAAAAGACCTAAAGCAATAAAATAACTTCCTATTGAGGCTTTACCACTCAAATAAGAATGAAACTCTTCCAGTTTAACCCAACTTTTTTTATGCACAACATTAGTTATATGTACGTGAACTTCATGTTTAATGTCACTGAGTAAAGATTGTCTTTTGAAACAATCCAACTTGTTCAAATACTTAAACCGTACCCTAATCGGGGGAAAATGATCTTGGTGATCTGACGAAAGGTTCTTCCAAAATACTTGAAAACCGATAAACAAGTTCGCTATAAGACCGAGTTATTAATGACAAGGACAACCGATGTGCACTGAGATTTCTTCCTCATAAACAGAATGTTAATATTCCTTGTCTTCGCGGCGAACCTTCATGAACAAATCACTTTTAAATGTATTAACCTGTCAGTAAATGTGTTGTTTTATTTATGTTCACTTAATACCTAATAAATTACTTCTTTTATAGAGTAATTTCAATTCAATTAAGTTCAATTTCATTGTCTTGTGATTGACCTTATTGGCTAACCATGGACAAAATTACATCACTAGGTACCTGTTGTCAAAGCACTCATTTTTATTTCGTCACAAGTACCTGAAGCTGTGGCTAGTCAAACATTTGTTTTTATAAATTTTCTTATATGTTCTTTTATTTATTGCATGTCTATATCTATTTTAACATATTATTTATTTATTTATACTAGCTATTACTATTTAGTAATTATTAATGTCTATTCTATTTTAATAATAAACTAATCTGTGATAAATGATCCGAGATGATTTAAAACTAATCTGTGATATACCATCCGTAATGATTTAAAACTAATCTGTGATAAACAATCCGAAAGGATTTAAAACTAATCTGTGATATTTTCAAAATAATTTAGTTCATTAGTCAACTGTGATATTTAATCTTAAGTGTTGTGATTTTCTGTTATTAGCTATTAACATTATTGCATGCAAATGTATTCGTTTGAACAATTGTTATTGTTTGCTACGGGGAACATAATCTCTTTATACAAAAACGCTCACCCAAAACAAATCGTTTGTATATGATTATTTAGTTGAATTGTTGATCTCGATACTACGGCGGCCTTTGATACCAACTTCTCCTTGATTAGTCCCTTATCTGAAGAAGAAATTAAACCAACTATTAGCAGAAAACATACTTGACTGGTGTAAAGTACTTACAAGTTTTTGTTGTGCCCGGCTTTCATCGTGGGTAACTCCCCACGTATCCTCCTCCTTCGACAATAACTGGGCGTCTTTTAGTTTCTGCGGTCAATGACCTTTAAATATATTTCCCGCGGTACCTCCTAAGTGGGGGAAAATAGGTATTGACGGCCGAGATGGGTGTTCCGCAGTGCTGTGGAAATCTAAAATGAAAAATTAAACAGTTAAACCAAGTTAAAAATGAAAAAGAAAAACATACCTACCGTTGGCATCTAACTAACCCATCTGATTCGTTCACAGATATACTCGGATAGATTGGTATCCGAGATAACATATCTAATAAGTGAGTGAACACCCACACTCTCAGCAATCTGGAATAACTTTCTGTTGTAGTAGCACGTCCAAAAGCACTTCTGATGAAAAAGAAAACAGAGGCTTTCATGAAAGCTATCTTCAGTTTTCTTTAAAAAAAAATAAATAACTAGCTATCCGAGAACAATCGTGTGGAACAGCTGACTGCAAACCTCAGTTTGTATGAGTTTTGTTCTGGTTTTTTTTCGACGGCTTTCAGCTAACCTATCTGAATTGTTCACAGATATACTCGGACAGCTTGGTAACCGAGATGATATAGCTGATAAGTGAGTGAACGCCCGCATTAGTGATCTGAAAGGAAAACAACGATAAGTACAAACACTTAACAAATTAAGCCTTGTAAAAAAAAAAAAAATTTTTTTTTGCTATACTCACTTGGCCTCAACTCCAATTTGTTTTTGGGGCTCCTTGCCCGGCTTCCATCGTGGGTAACCCCCCCACAGTCATCACCGAGAACGACAATATACGCGTCCATTTTCTTTTTTTGTTGAATGAACTACCTACATTCAATCAACGAAAAAAAGTTTTGTGGTGTACGCCCAGCCGGCATTCAACACAAACCTGAAAAAGAAAGAGGAGATTCATCATATCGTCAGAAAATAAAAAAATCTAAAAATATTTTTAATAAATACGAAAGTATAAAATTAAAAGATTCACTTACCCAAATAAAGCGCGTCCATTTTTCGTGGTTTATTGTTTTTATTATCCAGCCACAGATCATACGCAACATAGAAAACACAGATGAAGCTTACCAAGATGGGAACAGTCAGACGGTTCACTCTCCAAACTTCATTCGCTTACCTTGTTGTATTTGTAAATTTGACCATACATTGATGGAGGTGAAATCCAACCGCCGAATAGGTATGCCCACAGAGGCAAAAATATAGGTTTTATGCTACAGATGCATAATATCAGTTTCACCACAGTATTAGCTTGCAGGCAAACGTAAATAGCTTTAGAAATTTTTTATATTGGTGGGACTCATCTATGGTCAGGACCACTCCAAGGCTGTAAGTGAGCACGTTCACTTGATTATTGGATTGGAATCTGGGATTGGGGAGTAGGGTAGGTTGGCAGAAAGTAGTCAAAAGTCAATTCTAATGTCAAATGAATGTTGCAGTAACTTGTTTCGGAATAATCCAAGGAAAATTGTTAGAGCCACCCTATACTTAGGACATTACCCAGCACCATCTATACATTCAACTAGTCAATAGAGAACAGCTGGAAATTGGTTTAGATTTGGTGAAACGTCAATGGGTATGTAAGAGTAAGCTTACGAATACCCACACAACTCCATATACCATACATTTAGCGGGTGTTTGATCGGATGATCAGTTTTATGTGTGTGAAGTAAAAAGGTAAACAAAGTGGCGTGTTCAAAGTGCTGTAACTGATTCGGCAAGTATCGGAAGACAATGTTGTTTTTTTTGGCTTACGGACTGCAGGACGGTATAATCGTGCGATCCAATTTTTTTGCTTTTGGCGAAGGATTTTTTTTTGAGAGAATTCAGTTGCTGGTGAAAGAACATTAATTTATTTATTCCTAATTTACTGTGGAAAATTCTTGAAGCAAAAAAAAAACAAAAATCTTTTAGTGAATTAATAATAAAAAAAAAAAAGAAATACTGACATTAAACAAACAATTGAAAAAAACTCACACACCAATTTGAAAATTATCTAAAGTTTATTTTTTCAAAAAAAAAAAAAAAAAATTTAATAAAAAAAAAATCAACAAATAAATAAATATACAAACAAATCGTTAAAACCACAATTGTGTTTGCTGAGAAAAAGATAAAAAGTGTTTATATTTTTAGTTTCACACTTAAATTTAAAACAAAGTAAAAACAAAACCCATGATAAAAGTTCACCCATGGCTTTTATTTGTAAAATAATGTAATTTATATTTTTGGATGATAAAAATAAAAACCCAAAAAAATCAAGAAACGAAAACAGTTTGTGGACAAATCAGCTTAAGCTATATTGGCGGTACCAGGTTGCCAGCGGAGCGCTGGGCCGCCTCGTGATTTTATTCGGAGTTCTAAAACGATCGAGTTGTTCTACTCGCCTCATTTGCAGACAATTTTTTTCCAAGCGGTTAGAACGTATTGGTAATCTAGCGCACCGGATTGTCTCTGCTGCTCGGAAATCCTGAAACGAAGCAAAGGAATTTTTTTTGAAAAAAAATACAAAAAAAAAAACAAATAAAATAAAAACACCATAAGTAAGATCATTCCATTTATTTTAAGCTAAACATTTTCATTGCATACAATATATACATCTATACATTACTATAATAGTACCAAAATTTAACAATTTTTTTTTTGGGTTAACCATAAGTTTTTTTATTTTTTTTTAGTCAAATTAAATTAATATCTTGAATTATTGACCTTATTCGAATTTAAAGCTAAACGTTTTCTGTTTTTTTTTTAAATTAATTTACATTTGTAAGTGATAGGAGGTTTTTCCCTAGAGCGGATCGGGTTATGTTGAGTGATCCGTTTAGGATTGTCTCGTTTTTTTGTTTGGTATTTACCTCCAGAGAGCTCTATAGGGGTAAGATAGAATTAACTCGAACGACAAAAATAGTAAAGTGCCAAAAAGGGCAAAACGCTAGTTTTTTTTTGGGTGAACGGGAAAACTATCCAAATCACGGTTTTGAACGTTCATTTTTGTGAGTTTTTTTTTGTTGTTCTTAGTTTAGCCACGCGAGTTAAATCTTACTTACGATTTGTTTTTTTTCTTGAAGATATGATTGTAAATGTTTTGGTGTCGAAATTAAACGCCTTTTTTATGAAAAATTGATTTTTTTACTGTTTCGATAAATCGAAACATGATTTATTGAGGTGATTTTTCAGGGGGTGCGGATGGCGGGCAAATTACGACGGTGAAGATGGTATGATCGGGAGCAGGTAATCAACTTAATTGGGGAAATCCAAACATGGCCGCGGATTTCCAGGTTGGGAGGGTATAGGCCACACTGCAACAACACCAGCAGTGCCCTTGGAGTGGTGATAGTCCGTCCGCTGTTTATAGTTTTTTTGTTTTCGGCCTGATTTATGTATTTGTTGTTGGTGAGGTTAGGTTTCCGGGGGCAAGATCCCCCCCGTCCGACGAGCTAATGCCGTGCATAAGCAAGCAGGCCACGTCCCTCGGAACTTAACGTTCTTTCCCTTCCGTTCCAAACACTTCCTATCCTATTTTCCGATCCTTTCCTTTTGTCCTGTCCTACTCTCTCCAAATCTTTCCCCTCCTCTTGCTCGCAACAAGCTTAACGTGAACAATCCGAACTTTTAATCATGCAAGGTCGTGTAACGAAAGTTTTAAATATGAGGTAAGGATGATTCAGATATTCTATGAATTGATTGTAAAGATTTAGTCGCTTTTAATAGATTCTTTCTATAATTAAGGAGGCTGCAGGAACTAGTATGTACGAAACAAAGAGAGAGGCCACAACTAATCTTATTGAAAAGAAAAATGCAAAAGTACGAGAAACTGACACCCTTTTGCTATATAGGTATTATTTTATACTTCTACAAAATACATTGAACGAAAGTTGATTAAAATTTTATCAACATTAGACAAATAAATATCAAACCAAAATAAAAAATTGGTTGTTTTGTTTTTGAAATGCCAAAATGACATTTCAATTTATCGCCTTCCATTGGAAAATTCCAGCCAAACAAAATGGAAAATTTTAGGTATCGCCTCTATTTGCAGAAACACATTTTTCCCAGGAGGCGATAAGTGAGGAACGTTACGTTCCATTTTTTAACGATGCGAAAAGTTATCGCATGAGTTGCAGAACATTGGCACTGGACAGCTCTTCATAAATTCGTCAGAGCAGCACTCCGATATAGAAATCAAATTTTAAGAGAAGACTTTTAAACTTAATGTACACTTCACAAATTAATATGTAGAACTAAAATAATATTTATATGCCCTGTAAAATATTATCATTATCTTGTTATCTCAGTAAATCAATTAGTCAATCTGGCAGACGGCTTTTGCCATGTCACATAAGATTTGTAAAATCCAAAAAGGTAAACTTTGTAAATATTGAATTTTAATAAATCTAAATCTAATCGAATCTAATCTATTCAATTTTCAAAATGAAATACAACGAGTATTTTAATTAATTATTTTATATTTGTTAAAATATCAAGGGATTAAATTATTTGTTTTTTCCTCTTGAGACCCTACACAAACAAAATTATTAATGTAATTTCATTTTTCAATAGAATAAATTAAAACTTACATTTATTATATAGTTTCCCAGTAGATCTGGACTTTTTGGAATTCATTTTTCTTTTCGGTTATCGTTTACAGTTTCAAATTACTCTATCTTGAGAAACGTTAAATTTTGCCTACATTTTAACCCAAGTAAGAGTATCAAACAGTTTAGGTGTAGTTTCTTTAAATCCGGAAGTTTCTTTAAATCCACAAAAACTTTGCATACACCCAACCTCTACCCTACCCCAAATCCTATAAGAGCCCAAGCAAGGTGGTTGCAGGAGAGCAGCATGCCCCTTACACGCCGTGCTTTTTGTACGCCGTGAACTTAATTACAGAAAAACTTTACACAAGCAGGTTTTTACCTATATATGCGTTTAGTTTAAATGTGTTTTTTGTATCTGAAATTGGTTTCCACTGAATATATATCAAAAGTGATGCATACTTTTTGAAAAATATAAAATTTCATTTAGTTAAATGTTTTCACGTATGTTTAATTATTGAAAAAAAAAACGATACTAACTTGTACTTTTAATCCAAAAATTGTTTCCATTAAAATTTCCCCCAAATCACTATTATAACACTAAACCATAGGGATGTATTAACAAGAACTGTCTACACAGTTTCTATTTGTCGCGAATTGTTTGTATTGTTTTTTAATATTGGAAAATTTAAAAATTTGTTAAAAATAGAAAAACTAATATTTATATATTAAAATCGATTTAATTATTATCTTTAATGATAAATCTATTTAATAAAGGTATGAGTGTGTTGAAATTCGTTGTAATTTAAAGACAAATTGAAAAAAAGTGTTTTACTTAAAAGGCCAAAATTAAAACATTTTTTTATTATATTTAACAGTGTTTCCTCGCCGTAATATTTTAAAGCTATTCTATAGAGACCACTGGCTCACTGTAAAAAAAAAAATCAGAATTCTAGGCGGGATGTCCTAATGGAAAGCGGCCGGATTTTTGTCTTATTTTAATGACGTCAGCAGAGATCAAAATCCATTAGACTGGTATTACACGACGAGCTATGAGTCCCTGCTCTTTTCGAACATAATGGGTGCGAAAGAGAAAAAAATCGAGACGGAAGAAAATACCCTGGGAGTCGCGAGCCAAGATTTCGGCGACGCACTTTTGACGTTTCTCTTTACACTCATTTGTTATTGAAGCATACGCTTTATTTCCTATCCTTACGTGGGCGGGTAATATCCACAGATGAGCCATATGAAGATGGGAAAATTTCATTCGTTTCACCCTCCTAAACACATCTGTACACAATGTTGTATTGTAAATTTAACTTTTGTAACTATAAATAAATAGATTTGAAATCAAAATGGTTCCTAGCTTGTTAGGCAAACCAATTTGTGTGCCGAAATTTCCGATTTTTGTATTACTCATCTGTGGTGATATCAATGTGATATTATAGATAAAATTTGTATTTATTTATATAGATAATCCGGTTTAAATTGAATAGATTAAAAATTAATCTTGAAGTGTTTTCACCAGAGAAAAAATTAGATTAGTTTGACGTTTTCACTGTGAATTGTCATTCAAAAGTCAATACAACAAGACAAATCAAAATAATTGCGAAGAAGAATAATAATTTCGGCGCAGTGAACAAATTTAATTTCAATAAATAAAAATGAGTAATAACTTTAAAATATTTTTATCCCAACATCTTGCAGCATATAGATATATTTACATAAATACTCCAATCTCTGTTGCACGGTTTTCGTTTTTATATATTTGGGAAAGAACAACTTCAAAGTATTACTGTAGGTTAGTTAAAACATTTTCCATTACAAATTCGAGGCACCGGCCGCTTTGGTATTTGTAGCTTTATTGCATTTTTTATTTTTATACTTACGAGTATTTGTAAACAAAAGCAGAATTTGAAGGCAACGACAAATTATACCAGACAAAATCAAATTAAATAATGTTGGACACTTTTTTTTTGTTGAATGTCAATGGAGAAAATATGACATTAGAATAGGCGCGTTCTATGAAATAAGGTTTGTTTCTTTTGAGAATGTTCTACTTCGAAGAAAATTTTAATTAAATTAATTTCTAATCTTCATTTAAGGAGATTAAAATTTGAATGGGAAATCTTCAAGATTAAGAAGATTTCAAAGAGTATTTATGCTTAATCCACTTAAATCTGGATTAGTATTAAACTTGTAGTTTATCAAAACGAGTGGTTTATCAAAAATGTATGGGAAAACTTGTGTTTTCGCTTTATTGGCTTTTCACACCAAACCCAAAGCCGGGTTTTCAGCTAAAATTTTACGAAAACTCGAAAACCGTTCATACTGAACATTTACAAGTTTTCGTTTAACATTTCAATTATTTTGTCACCACAGACAACAACCAATACGTTTTGAATTGAAATTGAAATTACACCATCCAGCTGTTTTTTTTTTTCGTTTTTACTGGTAGCAACCCATCAGCTATTTATGTGACGATTAATTGAGCACTGAATGTTTCAGAAGGTGTGTTTGCTGAGTTCATCTTGCAAATCCAACATGTTTTTGAAAGGTTTTATTTAAAACTTGTAGTTTATCAAAACGAGTGGTGTATCAAAAATGTATGGGAACGGTTTTCAGCCAAAACCGATAATTTCGCCAAAACTGTGTTTTGGGTTTGCGGTGAAAAGTCTATTAGTCCACAAACAACAACAATTTGCAAATTTTTGATCTCTGGTGCCGTCATGAAAAGAATAAGAACATCGAAGTGTCGTAATATTGTTTAATTTGATAATTTGATAACGAACAAAAGTTTCCGATCCTGATATGACTTATCTGTGGGGTTGACACATCACTAATGTGTACAGTGTACATATTTTACTAAAATCTACCCTTGCAGATATCTACTGTTTACTGTACACTTTGACTTGAAAGCCTATTACCGCGTTTTTTAGTATTTAATTATTTGATCAATACAATATATATTTATTATAAAATACGAAAGAAAATATTCCCAACAATGACTGATGAAAATGCATCTACACAAATGCCCAACTATAACATATCAAAATTTAAACTTACAAAAATTCTTAACAATAACACTGTACGGAAGAGTGTAGCTTTGGTTGGCACATTTCCCGACGTGTCCGAATCGGACCAAGCTCTTGTGATATTTGAAAAGAATGCTTTTACAGAATCCGATATCCAAACGGGTAGCAGCGCTGAACAGTCATTATTCTCCTCTAAAACAAAAACTAAGGTTGAATTTCTTAATAATATCTACGGCAGTTTCCAATGTGTTCCTGAAAGCGATATTAATTGTAAGTTTATTCTGATGGCCATAAACAAATTCTAATTGAATTTTTCATGTCTAAATTATTTACAATATTTTTTCAACATAACTCATTAGAGAATGTCTTGTGCAATTTAGAATTTATGGTAGGTGTCGGTTTTAATGCCTCGCTAAACTTTTGGACAGTATTTTCTAACTCCAAGCTACTATTTGTCGTTTTTGCTGAGCTTAAGTATTCAAGAGGTTGTTCTTGAGTACATTTTTATAGGTGTTCTAGTTCGTTTTCCTAGGATTTCTTGCAGAGGTGTTCTCTTTGGGAACATTATCACGGGTTAATACTTTAATTTTATGATCGGACATTGAGGGTTCATTGGGGCCCTCCAATCCTTTAGAATAGAATAGACTTTATTATTAACTAAATAATTCTTGTTAACAATAATAATTTTGCAAGTCTATTAAGCCCAGGTTTATAAACCGTGCGTCGAGTCGGCCAGATTGACAGATAATAACATACAGTAGAATTCGGTTATAACGACCACTCATGGGAGACAAATTTTCCGTCGTTATAAGCGAATGTCGCTATATCCGACAGAATAAAAAACATTGATTTGTTGTATAGTTTCCTTACTTTACATAAGCTTTGAAGTATGTAACATAAACAAAAAATACTTTTCAAGAAAAATAACTAACACAAGCACAACTGACTCAAATTTGTATCAACCAAAAAAAACTATGTATCTAAATATGTAAGCCTAACTGTATTATGTCTAGACACGCAACACAGGAAAAAGGAAAAAAAATTGAAAATTCTCTTTAATTTTGTTTTCAGTCGTTATATCCGAATTTCATGACAAACAGAGCCGGTCATAATAGTCGTTATAACCGAAATGGTCATTATAGGCGAAGTCGTTATAACCCAAAAGTTATTATTCACTATTTAGTGCGAAACCAAATTTTACCTTCAAGTTTCGTCGGTTTAACCGAAATGTTGTTAAGGAATTCAACTGTACCAATTTTACTGTTCAAAACATTAATATTTGAAGAAATTAAATTAAAAGTAAACAATTAACAATGTATAGGGTGATGCCATTTGAGGTCGGCTATCTCTAGTAGTCGGCCACTTTGTTGTAAAGTGCAAGTTAATAGCAAAATTTTTCGTTTAACCTCCCGATAAAAAATATTTTCCAAAAGGCTAACAATTTTTCTTCCATGGTGCCAAATTTCATTCCATTGTAGCTACTAGTTTTCTTGTAAAAAATGAATGTCTCAAGTCTCAAGTTTTCGTTTGAAATGGGCCTTTTCGATAGAAAAAAAAAATAGTGGATGTGATTTTTAAACAGCTAAAATCGCCAAACAATTGAATGTAGCTAGATGAATTTTGTGATTGTTTTTTTATTTATTTATAGCTTATATTTGTTGTTTTTGGTTACAAAACTTTAAAAATATTGTTTGTTAAGACACGTGTTCTTATATCGGCCTATTGGGTTTAGTATAAAGGCTGGGATTACATTATGTAAGTTTTACTTAGATAAGTTACAAGTATAATTATTTTTTTAAAGAAATATTACTGTAAATAGATCTATAAGTGAGTTACAGTAAAATTAACTAACTTCCGTACGTTGTTTTTACTCACAGAGAACTTGCAACGTACTCCACTACCGATAGAAGAATTCACTGCACTCACCATTATTATACATAATTGCTCTTGTAAGACACTTATAACAGAATTTCGCAAGTCATAAATAAAACGTACATGTACAATGTCTAAAAAAAATAATCATGGATAGATTTGGAGTTTGTTAGTTTTTGCTTTGCTTGATTGTTCTTAAATTATATACATATTTGTTTTGTTTTAATGTTCAATTTTGTATCAGTGCCGTCTTCGGGGAAGATGCAATTGGAGCGAAAAATGTTTTAACCTAATTAAATTGAAAAAAAAAAAATAAATCAAAATGCCAGACTTTCCATCTAGGTGTCATTGATTGGCGAGATATTCATCATTACCCTCCCTACCTGGTTGTCTTCCTCGCTAAAACAACCCCTATATTTGGCTTCTTCGCCTTATTCAAAATTCTCCCATTCTCTCCTCCATCCTCTCATCCCTTTATATTAAAAAAAACTTACTCCATGTTGATCATGGTTCAAAAAATTTCCATTTTTTTTATAATAAAATGTGTGTTTCAAAATATATGTTTAATTTTTATTTATATAATATCATTTGATCGAGAAATATATAAATAATTAATTGAAAATATTAACTAACAAACATTTTATTTGATTGAAAATAGGTACTCAGGTGGCAATCATGCGCCAATCGTTAAAAAAATCGAATTGATTTGATAAAAATTGTCATCGATTTATATTATTTAAAATTTCTTTATCTCGTTCACTTTCTTATCTTTTTATTTTTATTTTACTTTACGTTTTGCTTCAATTATAATTTCCCCCTTTTTAAACCCCCTTTTTATCGCGAAGTTATTTGGTCAATAATTAAACAAATTCACTCTTTAATCATATACTTTATAGGTACTTAAATTCTTATAAAAACGACTCACCAATTTCTTCTGCTGTAGTGGCCACTGCTGCTGGAAGTCAATATGTTTGGTTGTCGATAATGCTTGATGTTAGTTTTTTTTTCGCTATAAGCTCAAGTTTACTATACGTTTGATGGAATTATATTCACTGCAGCTTCGCGACAAAAATCTAAATTTAATTTACTTTACGTATCGCGAATCTTATCATTTCAAAAGGATTAAAAACAAAAAAAAACTTTACTTTTCTCTTATCAACTTATAAAATCGAATATCAAAAATTTACTTTACTTGATTTTAATGATTTTAATGAAAAGGAAAAGTTTTATAACAAAAATGAATTTACGCAAACAAAATTAAAATACTATTCTTGGTGGGTTATACCCAGGTATTTTTATGCCTGGGATAGATTGTCGGCGCCTAGATACACTAGGTTACCGGGCTCCTTTTGTTTGATGATGCTTTGTTGGAATTTTAAATTGGTCACTAGATTCTTTTGGTAGGATTGTGAAGATGGGGTTTTCTTATTTGAGGAAAACCTTCCTAAATTTTTTACGACCTCCTGTTACCAATGGAATTATCCGTTTATTTTTCCGGATGCTTAACAGAAACCTGATATCGGTAAAATAACGTGGTTTGAATTTTGATGAACACAATTATTGTGTTTATGCGTTGTAAATTAATTATATGTTGATGGAAACCCAACATGTGCTCGATGTTAATATTTTCATCATTTTAACTTCATTATTTTTTTTTTTGTTTATAATAAACAGGCACTAAAGGGGTTTTGGCTACCCTTAATGTGACAAGCACAGTGGAAGCTTTAGAAAAATAGGGAAGGATTAAAAAGGTGATACCGATGTACATTAGTTTTGAAGTTTAGAATATCAAAATGAGGGGGAAAAATAGAGCTTGGTAAAGCATTCCATATACGTGTTGTACGACTAAAGAAAGAATCTCTGTACTTCACAGTACGTGAGCATTCCTAGAAGCGCGATTATTACTGTTGAATTGTTTAAGGGGAGGAATGCAACTGGCTACTTCGCTAGAACATTGATTATAAAAATAGCGATAAAATAGCGAAATACATGAAACATTACGACGATGTTCGAGAGATGTAAATGTCGCCACTATAGTTCTATCGCTTCTTAGAGCTCTATTTTGAATTCTATCTAACAGACTCAATTGAGTTTTGGAAGCTCCTGCCAAAATGTGCGAGTTATACTCCAGCTTTGGACGAACGAAGGCCTTATAGATTACAGCCAGATCAGACGGGGAAAAATTTTGTTTGCATCTTCGAAGAAAGCCCAAACACTTTGAAGCGTTTTTGGCGACATCAAATATATGTTCATTCCACAAGAGATGGTCTGTAATGCACCTGCCAAGGACTGAAAGCTGATCGGTTTCTTCAATGGGGGTGGCCGTGGCGCGATAGTTGTGTGCTCGCCTGTCAACCTCGTGGTTGCGGGTTCGATTCCTACAGTTGTCTATGTCTTCTTATATTCCATTAAAAACCAATTCTAAAAATTGTCATAAAATAAGTTGCTGTTGTTTCTCATTAAATGCTGTTTAGGCATAACACTAACAACATGCGATTGAGTAAACTAGCATACCCATAAAACATGACAAAGAAATAAATAAAATAATGCGAATTATAAGGGACATAAATAAATAAGACACGGTAATTCTCTCCGCATTAGTTCAGCCGCCATCCCTGGAGATAAATATGAGACAACAACCAGCTCTAGTTTCAGAACATCGCGCCACACATCTTTCCTATCCTTCTTTCTCTTCTTCCACCGGATGCCGCGCTGTGTTAAGAAAAAACATATAAAGGGTATTCATAATCCCTTGAGCGCGTGCAAAGTTATATAAAAAAAAAAAAAAATGCAAGTGCCCCTCATGGATAGCGGCATGGGGGGTGGGTTCTGCTTTAACGACAGAGTTTTTGAAACATTAAATTCTACGCGGTTTACTATTCCCCATTGGACAATGCTGTCAAGATCATAATTTAATGAGCTTATCATACGCTGCCGTTGCAGTTGTACATCCGAAGAACAAGGAGGTGCATCTGAAAACGAATATGAAAAGCTGAGAGTACTATCGTCAGCAAATCAATTAAGTGGATTAGAAGTTCCATATAAGAGATTATTAATAAAAATGAGAAAAAGGGTACGGAGCCCTGGGGCACACCAGCATTTATTTTGTGAATATCAGGCTTTAAACCGTCCAATGCAACTTTTAACGGTCGGTCCGAAAGGTAATTTCTAATCCAACGAATAAGAGATTCATCGATACCAAATGCACACATTTTCGATAAGAGAGCTTGATGCCAAATTCTATCAAATGCTTTTGAAATATTAAGCGCAATAACCTTACTTTCTCCAAAACGCTGTAAAGATTTGTGCCACTGTTCGGTGAGATATACCATCAGATCACCAGTGGACCTGTTGCTACGAAAGCCATACTGCCGGTCATTAAGGAGCTTTCGTTCTTCAAGATATTTCTTAAGCTGATAATTAATCAGCGTTTCCATGACCTTGGAAAGAAGGGGCGTAAGTGCAATTGGACGGTAATTAGAGGGTGAAGAAGGTTCGCCTTTTTTAGGAACAGGCTGGACAAATGCTGTTTTCCATCCACTCGGAAACAGACTTGTAGAATAGGACAGATGAAGAAACTTACGCAGTGGTTTTTCCAGCGTTGAAGAACACCTCTTCAGATCGATGGGAGGGATACTATCAGGGCCAGCGGATTTGTGTATATCAAGGTCCTTGAGGACTCTGGCAACTGCACGAATGCGAAAGAAGATTCGTCCCATGAAATCGTTTAAGCTCTCAAGTACTGTAGGAGTTATAACACTTTCTGGCAGCGTCGAATTAACAGCGAACTGCGCTGCAAGAAAATTGGCTTTTTCGCGAGAACTGACAAAAGGGGTGTTATTAAAGACGAGCGTTGGAACCGAAGACGAAGTTGAATTTCGAATATTTTTTACAAATGACCAAAAATGTTTGCTACATTTGGGGGATTGTAGTATTTTTTGGCTTAATTGTTGGTCATGCAAAAATTTGGTTCTTTGAATGTGAACATTGCAAGTCTTACTAGCTTGTTGAAACTTTTTCCGGTTTTCCTCAGTGGGGTTGGCTTTGTAATTCCGGAAACTTACTTCTCTAACCCTAATAACCTCTTTACAGCTCGAATCAAACCATGTATTTTCTTTCGGTTTGATAGATTTAACACTATTCGGGATAAAATTTCTCATTCCGAGAAGAATTAAATTTGTTATCATATCTGCGCTGGAGTCTACGTAACTACCGGGGAAGCATAGTGTCCAGTTAAAGTTCCTGAAGAAATTATTGAGACCGTCCCAGTTGGTATTCTCATATTGCAACGTCAGGGATTCGTGTCGGCTTGTCAACAAGCTGAGTCAGTTGGCTTAACTCAGCAAATACCTCAACATACCTGCCTTCGGATGTTGTCTGGCTCGAAAAGCGGAGCCAGCTAGAATTGTGTACATTGAAATCGCCCGTAACGACGATTTCAGTGCGAGGATAATGGGAAACAATTATTTGAATGGAGTCGGACAGAGCATCAAACTCGTTAAAAGTTGAGTTCAAATTTGGGCTCCGATAAATAAAACAAGTGTGAATGATGTTCTTATTTACCGTGAATTTTAACGACATGAAATTAAAATTTGTGTTTGAGCACAAACCATATTGTGGTTGAAGTTGGTACGCAGCATCATTTCTAATTTAAACGGCGAGACCGTGGTGGGAAAAGAATAATGGCACTAAGTTATACCCAAACAAATTAAATTCCGTTTGGTCAGAATTTTCACCTATTTGGGTCTCACTCAGTGCCAAAACAGCTGGCCTATTTTTCACAGTGTGGACATACGCGGCACAAACATTTTTTCTAAGTCCACGAATGTAGCAGTAGTCGACTCTAAACCTCCCAACCATTTAAATATTTAAAAAAACTATTAAAAACGCAAGTCAAACAATTATCTAAACTGAATGTTTGTTCGAGTGCCCAATTTGAACTTTTCAATAACAATTTGTCACTAGTGTTATGCCTTAGTGACAAAATTGCATTGAGCCGCACCTGGTTAATAAGAAAAAATCAGACAGTTATCCATCCGACATCACATTAGCCTAATCGATGCATGCACTGTGTGTAAGCTCCACACAGTACTCACAACGATCAAGCTAATGTAACTGTATTATGTGATGGGGATCGCTGCACTGTGTTGTTCTTTTTTTGTTTTTCTTTTTATTTGGCTTTGTTTGTATGTAATGTTAAATTAGTTATTGTAGCAGGTATGTGGGTAGGAATATAATTTATGCACAGCACAAGCACTGAATTTAGTTGTTTCGGCGGCGGCGGCGCGATGGATTTATTTTGTATTTATTGATTTTAATTTATTATTTTATTTTTTTTTTATTGAGACGGAGTTGGAGGTAGATATTGGTTTTGTTATTGTTTTTATTGCAGGGAGTGGGGGAATTTACATCACACTGTGCACACGAGACAAACACATTTCCTTTTGACACAGATTGTGACACACGTCCGTACGCGATGGTATGATGATCGATTCTCAATTTACAAAAGAAAAACAAAAAAATTTACACCATCAGGACTCGAACCTGGGCCCCTGGGGTCCAACGCTGATATACTATCAAATGACATATGGATTTAGTACGATACTAAAAAAATAAAATTATTGATTTTTACTTTAGTAAAATGAACTCGTTTAAAATTAGCAAAATCCTCTTTTTAACCTAGCATCATAAAAAAATGATTTAACATATTACTAAATTTTGCGCCAATTTTTCTTGCAATACATAATTAACTTACTTTTTGTATATAATGTACATACCTAGCGATACTTATGTTTTGTGTACAATTCATTATTTATTTATTTTTTTTTACCAAAGAACTATTCAGTTCTCGTAATTTTCTTTTTCTTCCAGAGTATTCTATAACTAGCGGTAGCTATTGGGTTTCTTTTGCTGCCAAGTCTTCGGCTTCAAATTCCCATATGGCCAGGCACCCACGTCAGACAGATGTTATTGTTTATGTGGGTTTTTATGGACTTACGAGTGGGCATTTTTTGGTATGGTTTTTATACCTTTTAAGATTGTCTATAGACCTTGGTGAAAAGTAGACGTAAGACTGTAGAAGGTGGTTGAGATTAACATTTGAGTATGGGGTGTAGTTATCTGTTGATCCGTCTGTGTAAAATATTCTATTTGGTTTGATCACGTCAATTTGTTCGTTTTGCATTACTTGGAACACCATTTCTGGTGTAGCATCTTTTTTCGCTAATCGGTGAAGATATCTCCCAGGATTTGAAGGTCGTTTTTTAGAAGGAGTGTTTCATTAACCAGGCGAACACTGTTGGATTGGCAATTACGTTTTCTGCACAATTGTAAATCTTCAATTTTGTTAAGAGGCACTATAGCTCCTCGTTTATTGGTCCATCTTTTAATATTATTATGAACTTGAATTAGCTTAGAACGGACAGCTTCAAGCTCACCAAGCATAAAACATAAATGTTATCAGCGTAAACGTCTACAAAGTCAATTTCATGAGATGGTTAAGCTAGTTCTTTGATCAGCTAGTCGATATTATGCTTTTTAGATGAATACCGAAAGTAAAGATCCCTGAGGAATCCCGTTGACACGGAAAACAAAATAAGTTTTCCAATGGTTTTTTGGAAGCCCCCATTCTTGTTACTTGTGCGAAACAGGTATTGTGGTTACTCGTTCAAAAACTTTTTCCAGAACAGCTGTGTTTTGTAAAGTTAGATTTTTAACGACTTGGTGCTCTAAAATGTGATTTATAGTATGAACCTCTCTGTTGTTTCTGAAGGCACGTTGTTCAAAACTAACTTTTTTCTTCAATATACCATATTATTCGTCGAGCATGTAATGTAACCAGTAGTAAGGAAATTCGGTTGTAATCATCGTACTGGTGCAAGTTATATAATTTCGTTGGTATTGGTTTTAATTTTGTTTGCTTCCAATCATGCGGAAAAGTTCCCTTAATATAACGGTAGTACTTAACATATTCAAATAAATAAATAAGGAAAGAACATGTTCCGCTAATTTGTATTTTCTTTGGAAAATTAATTATTACAACTCAAAAATGTTTTATCTATCTTTTGCCCCTGACCCAACACCAATAATTACTAATTTTTGCATTTGATTTTTTATAATATGTTGTTATTGCAGGTATTAAGACGACTGTTGTATATCCCGCGACTGATAAACATATTGAAAAATACTCAATTCATGTTAAGCACCTGATAAGCGAGACCCCGGCCTTGTATGAGAATATCACTTTGACATATCTCAAGTCCAGTCAGTTTTCATTAGACGTAAGTTGTATTTTTTTGTTGGTTAATTTTAGTTTGTAGTTTGTTATTTGTATTCTTTAGTGGGTCTATAACATTCTGGAGCACAAGCAAGAAACAGATCGTATTGTCTTCGAAGATCCCGATCCAGAAACTGGATTTGTTCTACTGCCCGATCTTAAGTGGGATGGACGCACAACTGAAGCTTTGTACCTTTTAGCCATAGTACATAAACGTAACATTAAATCATTGCGTGACCTGAACTCTTCTCATTTGCCGTTATTAAAAAACATTCGTGACAGTGGAACACGAGCGATCGAAGAAAAATATGGCATTCCTGCTTCGCAACTTCGAATGTACTTTCACTATCAGCCATCATTTTACCATTTACACGTTCATTTTAATCCGGTCGGAAATGATGCGCCTGGAATTTGGTGTGAAAAGTCTCACATGCTGGAGACTGTGATTAATAATTTGGAATTAGTTGGTGACTACTATCAACGGGCAACTATTCCATTTGTTGCATATGAGGGCAATAAATTGTTAGATATCTATAACGAGGAGTTGAATGTAAAAAAGAAATTGACGGTAGTCGATGAGACGCCGGCGAGTGAGGATAGTTGAATAATAAACTAACAGCATTTTTAAATGCTAATTACATTAAAAAATGACAATTTTATTTGTTTAAAATGAAAAACCTTTGTTGACAAAAATGTATAGTAGTTCTTATTAATTATTTCCATATTAGTGGGATCTATGGGAATTAAGTAGACCTAGACACAAATAGATATCTGGCCAAATTCCTAAACGCAAGATTTGCGAAGCAAGTCTTTTTTTTTTTAATTAATTTTTATTTAATATTAACTTATAACTATCTTAAAGCTAGACAAAAACGTTTAAAACTAGCCTAATTATCAATAACTTACAACTAATTTACTGGCCCTTTACGGGCGCTCTAAACTAAACAATAACTCTTAGAACTAATGTCTTTCGACCTAAAAACTATTTTAATTAAATCTAATTATTTTATTTTTTAACCAAGGAAACTTACTGACAAAAAACTTGGTATCTTATCATTTCTTTTTTACTTATAAACTAAAACTAAATATAGATTAAATATAATTAAAACTAAATACAACTAAATTATACTAACTAACAATAACTTAAAATACTTAAAATACCTAATAATACCCAAAACCACTTAAAACTACTTAAAAACTAGAACAGCCACAGCAGCATTTTTTTCGTTTTTTAAATTTTGTTTTGTTTATTTTTTATATGCATGAATCCACACAACAACATGCACCCACCCATACATGTACATACGCACATACATATACGTACGCACATACATGTACAGACATGCAGCCACATGCACATATGCCCCCGCATACATACATATTTTAAATTTTTTTTTTTTGTGGTGCCACCCCGACTGTTCCCTATACCTAATTGCCCTAAATCTATGTAAGTCGGCCAAGACATACCATCTTGATGAGCGGAACCGCCCCTCCATTCTGTATCAGCCCTCGACTGTCTAAATACAGGAATGCTTCGGGAGGGATGTAGCCACTTAACCGCGCACTCTCAAAATATTCATTATTGGGGTAGTAAGCCCCAAAAATTAAGCTGTTGGTTGATGACATCGCTCTTGCAGTGTGACCCCGAATCAGTTTAAATTATTTATTCTGTTTATGTTGGCTCCGTTCCGTTGTATAGAACCTGGTTGGAATAATATCTTGTGTACTCCGACTCTGGTGTTCTGTGTAATCCAAGGCAACGTCTAAGACATTGCCTCTCAAACACCCGAATCTTTTCCATTTGAGATGGGGCAACGTTGAACCACACCGGGCCTGATGAGGGCCATGTAACAAATCACCTTCACCCTGCTGTCAAGACGGCTGCTTTAAAACAGTCGTTTTGTCAAGGCAAAAGCAAGTCTCATGCTAAGCAAATGGACGAACCCGATAAAAATTGAAAAGCAAGTGAAGTGCGCAACACAAGTTTAAAACTTGCACAATTGCAATGAAGTTTGCGCAAGAAAAAAGAATGAACTGCGTTTTGGGGCAGTATGCTTAGCAGTGATTTTTGTGTTTGCGTTTATGTACAGTTTGCTTATCATATTATGCGCAAGATTTGCGTTTAGGAATGTGCCCTCTTTTCGAATATCTACTATTTTGTAGCATTTACCTATTATAGGTACTTGGACTGGTAGTTACTTGTCACTTGTGTTGACAACCCTGGAAATACGAAACTTCTGACACCCCTGATGATGAACAATCATGCCAACATCAAGATTGAAACTACAAGATTGTTAGAGGGACAACGCATTCTTTTTCCGGTTAGAGAAACTTCTAGGCTTTTGACATAGTTAGTAACAAAACGTGTTTTACTCTCATATTTGTATTTTAATTAATTAATGGTTTCTTTTGTAATAAACGATATATTATATATTCTTATAAATTCCGTATTCTGATTTTGTAGATAAGATCACAACAATTTTTGGCGACGAGGATATTGGTTTGCATGAATATTTTTCTTTTCTCGTATTATATTGAGAAAAAAAAATAATGGCGACATCAAACGAACAAAAGATTCTAGAACTAGTAGATGTGCAATCCAAGTTGTTGCAAGCAGTATTGACCAACAGGGAGAGCATTAGTTCGCATTCTGCCAGACCCGAACTGCGCATGGAATCTTTAGGAAATAGTATTTCTGAATTTTCCTATGACCCAGAGCATTCAATCACGTTCGAGGCATGGTTTTCTCGCCATGAAGATGTTTTCAGCGTTGATGGAAAAGATCTCGACGATCCATCCAAAGTACGATTGCTAATGCGGAAGCTCAATCCGATAGCACATGAGAAGTACGCATATTACATTTTGCCAAAGAACACGCGAGATGTAAATTTCAAAGACACGGTCGAAAACCTCAAAGCAATGTTTGGAGCTGCTGAGAGTTTATTCAATTCGCGATATAGATGTTTACAGACAGTTAAATGTCCAGCGGAGGATTTTACCACCTACGCAGCTCGTGTCAACAAGATCTGTGAGGATTTTAAGCCAAGCGCACTGAGTTCAGACCAGTTCAAATGTCTAGTGTTTGTGACAGGACTGCAGTCATCAGGACAAAACTGTTGTCTAAACTGGATGAAGACACGAGTTCCGATCTGAGCAAGTTGTTGTCTGGTGTCCAGAAATGGTTCAGCCTTAAAAAAGATGCAGCACTCATCGAACAAACGTGTTCATCGGCAACGCCATCAAGAAACAGCAACGAAAACCCAAACATCAACCTCAACAGCCAGCACAGCAACATAAGGAACAAAACAGTTTGGAAAAATCTCCTTGTTGGAGTTGCGGTGAAATGCATTTCTCACGAGATTGTGGCTACAAAAACCATGAATGCACAAAATGCAATCGAATTGGCCACAAAGAGGGTTACTGCAGCTGTTTTTCGTCAAAGAAAGTTGGCAGAAATAATAACATGCGTCGAGGTAACAGAAAAAATGTCCCAACAAAACAAGGCTGTTTATGTCAATTGCATAAATCATGTTAACGAAGGAAGTTTCTGGAGGTAAACATCCGCACCAACGAACAGATTTCAAGTCAGTCTGTCCGACTTCAAGTTGATACCGGTTCAGAAATCACCATGACCGATACCACTACATGGGAGAAGTTGGGACGACCAGGCACTACACATGAAAACAATCAAGCCAAAAGTGCATCATTGGACTTTATAAAACTTATCGCTGAATTTCCGTGTGAAATTCAGCTAAATCGGAATGTAAAATCTTGTAATTTATTTGTAACTTAAATTAAAGATTTGAACATTCTAGGGACAGATCTATGCGAAATTTTTCAGTTATGGGACAAACCTATAAACGAATTTTGCATCAGTCGAATCATTCAGCCGACAGCCGGAGATCGCCATGCAGCCATAGCCAGCATTAAGCAGCGGTATGCTAAACTGTTCCAGTTAGATAACTCATCGGTTTGTTCCAAAATGGAAGTTGAGCTTTGTCTTAAACCAGATGCTGTTCGAATTTTCCGAGCTAGACGAGATGTGGCATATGCTGTTCTTCCTTAAATAGAGCGTGAGCTTCAACGCCTACAGGACCGAGGCTGGATCACTCCAGTTTTTTTTTCGGACTGGGCAGCACCGATTGTCGTAGTCAAAAAGTCTTCAGGAGAGGTACGTCTATGCGGAGATTTTTCATCTGGGTTAAATGATCAACTAGAATCGCATGAATACCCCATTCCAACTCCGGGGGCCATTTTCGCAAAAATTGGAGACAGCGAAATTTTCACTCATATAGATTTAGCTGATGCATAACTCCAAGTGAAAGTCACACCCGAATCATCCAAGCTGCTAACCATCAATACCCACAAAGGGTTACTTAGGCCAAATAGGCTAGCTCCTGGTACAAAACCTGCTCTCGGAGCTTTCCAGCAAATTGCAGATGATGTCCTTGCAGGTATTGAAGGCGCTGCAGCTTATATTGACGATTTCATCATCGGAGGGAAAGATTTTGAGCATCATTTGAAGATTTTAAACCAGGTACTTCAACGCCTCTTGGAGTTTAATTTTCGAGTGAAATTCGAAAAGTGCTCGTTTTTCGTTCCTCAACTCAAATACCTTGGGCATATTTTGGATAAGAATGGTTTGAAGCCAGATCCGGATAAAATAGAGTGTATCAACCGCATGCCAGCACCATCCAGTATCACTGAACTGAGATCATTCCTAGTTGCTGTAAATTATTATGGCAAATTTGTAAAGCAAATGCGTGAGATTCGAGCACCTTTGGACAATTTACTCTGAGACAACGTCGATTTCAAATGGTCTAAGGATTGTCAGCAATCATTCGACAAGTTTAAATCCATTCTCTCATCGGAACTTTTACTCACGCATTACAACCCGAAGTTGCCGATAAAAGTCGCAGCAGATGCCTCAAGTGTTGGGCTTGATGCGTACATCGCTCACACATTTCCCGATGGCTCTGAAAAAGTCATCATGCATGCGGCAAGGTCTCGCCCAATCGGAGACAAAGTACAGTCAAATTGAGGAGGAGGCGGCGGCAATTATATTTGCTGTAAAGAAATTCCACCGAATGATTTTTGGACGAAAATTCACGTTATTGACTGACCATAAACCACTAAAAGCTATTTTCGGAAATAAAAAGGAATAGCTACTCATACTGCAAATCGCTTGCAGAGGTGGGCACTCACACTCATGATGTATGATTTTGATATCCAATACATTTCCACCAGAGTTCGGATTTGTTGATGTACTCTCTCGGTTGATGGACACCAGAGCAGATTTGGATGAAGAAGTCGTCATTGCAAACATGAAATTTGAGAAAGATCCCACAACACATTTGCTCAACGTAATTGAAGTGCTTCCTGTAAATTTCGAAATGGTCAAAAGTGCGACAAGGAAAAGTAAATTGTTACAGTCAGTCATCAGTACCATGAAAGCTGGATGGAAAACCAGAAATCCGCCGGAACTAGTTCCATTTTATTCCAGAAGAGACGCACTAGCTGTTATCGAAGGATGTCTCATGTTCAACGACCGGATCGTTATTCCAGCTTGTTTACAAAATCGAATTCTTAGACAGTTGCATCGGGGTCACCCTGGTATCGAGCGAATGAAGGCCATCGCTAGAAGTCATGTCTACTGGCCCAAAATAGACAAGGATGTAACTTCTTATGTACGCCAGTGTCATTCATGCGCCAGCGCAGCGAAATCTCCCATAAAAACAACGCTTCAATCATGGCCTGTGACAACATCACCGATGGAGCGTATTCAATTCGATATCGCTGGTCAAATAGATGGTTTTTACTACGAGTATTTCATTATAGTAGACTCATTTTCCAAATGGCTTGATGTGTTCCAGATTTCTAGCATAACTTGTTCAGTCATCATTAGCAAGCTAGATGAATTCTTTTCTCGTTATGGAAATTGTGATCAATTTTTCGGACAACGGAACCCAGTTTACGAATTCTCATTTTCAAAGTTTTTTGCAGTCCCGTGGTATCCGGCTCAGTAAACTACAACATCTTGCTCATTGATGAAAACAAAACACGACTCATTCGTTCGAATACAAATCAAATTAAATTCAGATATGCGGATATTCCACAAAATCAAAAGTCGTCAAATGCATTCGATGATCTCTCTCTTAAGCAAGAGAGGTGTTGACAACCCTGGAAATACGAAACCTCTGACACCCCTGATGATGAACAATCATGCCAACAACAAGATTGAACTACAAAATGGTTAGAGGGACAACGCATTCCTTTTCCGGTTGGAGAAACTCCTGGGCTTTTGACACCGTCAGTAAATAAACGTGTTTTACTCTCATTTTTTTGTATTTAATTAATTAATGGATTTTTGTAATAAACGATATATTATTTATTCTTATAAATTCCGTTTCTGATTTTGTCAATAAGATCACAACAATATTTGACTAAAATGTGGACATGCCTAAAGTAGTGCACACATTTTTTTTTTAATCAAAATCGTTAGAGTCGTTTTCGAGATAATTAAGATGGTAAATGGAAAATTGTAATGGCTTAAAAAAATGATTCAAAAATCTATTTGAGACAATCACCAAAACACTTAAGTATGTACCAAGTTTGAAGAAAATCGCGTCAGCAACTTAGGCTGTAGGTCGATCTACAGGCCCACTTTTTTAGTATTCTCCATCATCTTAATGTCAAGTTTGATTAAAATCTCGTGTTCGATTTTGTTTCCAAATGCAAAACTTGTCCTATAGTTACGGTGACCATATTTCTCTGAGCAAAACCCCAAAAAAATTCTAAGAATTATCCAACTAAAAACTTCATATTCTTTAAAAGATACATCCCGATGATTTAACTATTCGTAACACGTTATGAAAAAATGATGAATATTTGCTTTACATTACTTTTGGTCAATTAATTTTTCCAATTATTCATTCATCAATTTGTTTACAAACAAAATTATCAATTGCTTATTTATTTATTCAATTCGTTAAATACTAACGTGAAACAAACTTATACTAATTACATAATACTTATAATCTAACTTAACTGTTCTACACTGTTAAAGTTCAAAGTTTTAAGTTTCATACGTTTTATGTTATCATTAACAGAGTCTATAAAGAAGTAAAATTAATTTAATATTTCAATCAATTGATTAAGGGGGCTAATGGCACCATAGTTTGATCTGCTAAATATAAGGGCAAATACCTAAACGCAAATCTTACGAATAATATCCTAAGCAAACTGTCCTTAAACGCAAGCAGAAAAACCTCTGCAAAGCACACTGCCTCAAAACGCAGTTCATTCTTTTTTCTTGCGCAAACTTCATTGCAATTGTGCAAGTTTTAAACTTGTATTGGGCACTTCACTTGCTTTTTTAATTTTTATCGGGTTCGTGCATTTGCCGTGCAATTCAGGTTGCATTTAAAAGACCTTAGGTCTTACAGGCATATAGTTAAATTAAAAAAAAAACAAAAACAAAATTCGAAAGTTCATAGCATGGCAATTTCAAAGACGACGTAATGGGACGCAAGGGCAGATTTGGCTTATGAATTTTCGGCAAGCCATGATGGAAGTTGTGCCGTATATGTAGTCATATTCGTCTTTTCCCAATCGTCTATAAATTTGTTGTTGCTCAGCCAATTCACTAATTCGTTGTTGCGAGTCTGCAGTGTTGTTACTACAAAAGTGTTGTGTTTGTACCTGGTTTAACTGAAAACTTCAAAAAGGTTGTCGTCAACAAATCTAAAGATGTTCTTTTGGCTTATAAATCCAACAAAACACTAAGCCAACTTTTCACCAAGCTTAAGGTTAAACCAGATAAAGACAAAGCCACTGATGTGATATATAAAATCAATTGTAAAGGCAAGGATCGTCGTGCAATCAATGCTATATTGGCACCACAAAACAGTTCCTCCGCCAACGCATATCCAAGCACAAATCAGACATAAGATCCAATAACCCTGGGAAAACTGCATTAGCGAGCCATATAATTTAAACCGGCCATTCTCCAGACTTCGAAGATGTCAAAGTTCTCCAAACCGAGCGGCACCCGTCGAAGCGATGCACACTGGAGACGTTGCACATCATTAACAACTATCAATAACATGAACCGAAAGTTCGACACGCAAAACATATCCGCTGTTAACTGTTCACTTGTCTCGGATTAAATGTCAGTTATATGTTTATTCCTTTTAAGTTTTCGAAAAATATAAAGACTAAACTTCATTTTGAAGTGCAAAAAATTTTATTTAATGTAAAAGCTAATATAACTCCATATTTTAAATAATGGAAGTCTAATTTTAATGTTGTAATACTATTGTTATTAAACTCTGTTTTCTAAATTGTTTTGTGTAATAAAGTTGCCCTGAAGAAGGCAGCAACCCCTGCCGAAACGTCGTCGGGAAAAGCAAATGTAACTTTATTGTTTCATTGCCATATTCATTGCGACCAAAAAAGCCGAAGGATATATTAAATTTGTATCTTATCCACTCTTTACGTGTAATAAAGAATTAATTTAATTGGAAAATTAAAATTAGATTTTTATTTGTGTTATTTCGATCAACCCTAAAAGCAATCTCTTTCCTAAAAGAAACAAAAACGAATATTGCTTATAGTACCCCAGAACTACAGCATTGTTGACTTTCTACAAACAATAGATGTCACCACTTACATTATACAAAATAACAATAGATGGCCCTAGTTTCTTTGCCTGTTGACTAAATATGGTGCGCATGCCAAGAGTGACATTAGATGGCCTTTGAAAGTAATATTTTAAATAATTAAAAGAAACAAATTCCATTTGAACCCTCACATTTTACTTGCGATTATAGTTACTATAAGGCAAGTTATGCATTCGTAAAAAATAAAAATTCTAACAATCAAACATGATATTACGAATATAGAGAAGTCCAAAAAAGTGATTAACAAAAAATGTCTGTCTAGTCAGTCTGTGCGTCTGTATGTATAACAAGCTACAGCCTAAACGGCTCGAGCGATTACCTTCAAATTTGGTATTCCTTTGGCATTTCTCAGAGGGCAAATTGAAATTTTATTTTAAGGCCTAAAAATAACGGTTCCTGCCATATGACCTTGAAGGAAAATCTTATTTTTCTCGAAAACGGCTCCAACGATTTTGATAAAAATTTCTGAGAATTGTTTTGTTAGCAATATCTATCATTTAAAATGAACAAAGTTTACGGGAAAAGTCTAATAACGGAACCTTTCATATAACGGTTTTTTTAATTTTTGGATATCTCGGTAACGGTACATTGGATTTCCTTCAAATTTTATATCTGATTCTGCATATCAAAATTTTGAATAACTTTTTGTTTCTAATAAAAATTAATTTTTAAAACTTTTTTTTCAAAAATCAATATTTTTAAAACTAAACAAAAAAATAATTTTAAATTTAATAATAACATGTATATTAATTAACTCTAAAAAACTGCATACCAAAATTTCAAAAACCAATTGTTTTCAAAAAACTAAAAATAAAAAACAGGATTTCATCAAAATCCGTCCTACAATTTTCGAGATACTTTTTTATAAAATTTTCATTGATCAGTGGCATCTAATGGCGTTCTTCATTTTTTGTAGAAAATGGTTAAAGTGATTGGTTTTGTAGTTTATATAAGTCGAAAAAACGATTTTTACCCACATATACACCATTCACTTTCATTATATACATATGTATGTACATATTTACATTCCTAGGTTCTCTATATGTAGGTAGGTATATATTACCCCCCTAATTTACATAATTCAAATCCATTTAAATATATATTTGTAGGTAGGTGTCTATGTAACCATTCTTTGAATCATGTATTCCACATTTCATTATAGTTATTAAGAATCAAGGTATTCTTACCAACATCGGCTTTAGACCTTGCATAGGGTAACTAGACTACCTATATCTACTAACAGCGTCCGTGATTAGATACACAAGAGTTGTTAGCTACAAGAGCAAATTCGTACGATCCAGTCGTGCATTTTTTTTCTTTCGTTCGGAAGTACATACATAGGTACATAGGCTTATCTTTTTAAAAATTATGACATAAATTTCAAATGCATGTAACAGGGGTGAGGTTCGTAAACGCACAAGCGATTTAATGTTTTCGTGCGTGCGAATGAAATAAAATAAACTATGCGATACAGAATGAGAACTTTTGCTTTTTCACAATTTTTTCGCTTTTGAAAAATGAACGATCGCTTTCGTTTCTTTTATTAGATAATCTGGCCAATGTATTTCAATTCGTTTATCATTCGATTAGGTTTTAGAGCCTCTGTTGTACATTGCATATTTTAAGGTGGCACTTATTACTTTTTAGGCCGTGTGTGAATTGCGTTAAAATATTGGTTAAATTTTGAAGTTTGGTTTGTGGTGGGATCAAATTTAGCTTTTTGATGTGTGAAAGGCGTTAAAAGGGATTTATTAAAATACTATTTTGGCTAAAATTCCTTTAAGATTGAAGAAATTTCCCTAAAAACATTTTTTTTTTGTTCAAGTTAAATAATTTCTTTCCAAAATACGACTTAGAAGATATAAAGTTAATAATTTGGCACGAAAAAAGTAACGAATTCCCAGTTTTACTAATATGTTACATCGTTAATTTAATATTTTAAAACAACAATTCCAAATCTTTTCAAAACAATTCACATTATGGTTAGTTTGTTGATTAATGACCTTTTCGATTGGTCGTCCGGAAGGCTTCCGAAGTCTTCCGAATGCTTCTTAAACTGTTCGATTGGTATGAAATGACAGTTCTTCTCCTGGATAGAAGAGAAATTTCTTTCTGGATTTGAAGTCAGAATCAAAACCAGAAGCACGCACACACTCAAATACTAAATGTCAAACGCGAATTCAATGTCAACAACAATGTTGTGTAGGGATGAGCGATATTGTAAAACATGGATGCTAACATCGAAAATACAATATCGATATCAGAATATCGATGTTTTTTAACATCGACGTTTTTTAAAGTTTTTTTTTGAAAAATAATATCACGTTCAAAAATCAATTAAAAATTCAATATATTATAAATTCAAAATACCTTCAGTGTTTTGAAAATTGTAGCAATGTTTTTTATCGCAATTTTCTTTTCGTTTTTGTGATATGAGCTACATTAAATTCCACTAAGCCACAATTGAACTTCATACGATTTCAACTTAATAGTTGTGAAGCGTAGTTCCGCTGAAGTGCAGTTCCATCGAGTGCGGTCTAACCTTTATAAGCATGAGTTAATTGACAAAAGATTTCAGTTTATTTTAAGTCGATCTTTTGAATCTTAACATCGATGCTGCGACGTTTCACATGCTTCAACATCGATGTTGAAACATCGATATTTTTTTCGAATAACATTGATGTTTTGTCAACATCAATAAACATCGCCCATCCCTACATTTCATGTCATTGTTTTGTTTTTTTGCACCTTACATATACCCTCACATTCAATTTAAAAATCCAGAATGGAGTGTTAACTTGTTCGATTGGAATCCCGGATCGGAGAGTTCTTCCGGATTACCAATCGAAAAGGCCATTAGTATGTAAACACTAGTTTTCAAAGCTGAAGAATTTGACAAGCTGAAAATCAATCTATTTGTATTCAATTTGCAAAATGAAATACAATGAGTATTTTAATTAATTATTTTATATTTGTTAAAATATCAACGGATTATAATATTTATTTTTTCCTCTTGAGACCCTACACAAACAAAAATAATAATGTAATTTAATTTTCAATTGAATAAATTAAAACTTACATTTATTATATGGTTTCCCAGTAGATCTGAACTTTTTGGAATTCATCTTTCTTCTCGGTTATCGTTTACAGTATCAAATTACTCTATCTTGAGAAACGTTAAATTTTAACGCAAATTTAGCCAGCTCTACAGCTGCCTACATTTTAACCCATTTTATTCACCACGCTAGTGTCAAATTTTAACCAAGTTACAAAATTTAACCAACATTTTAACGCAATTCACACACGGCCTTATTAATGAATTGGGGTAGGGATGAGTTATACTGAGATGGTGAATAGCCGAACACTGACAAATGGTGGAATAGTTAAATAAATATGTAATTTATAATGCAAAATTAGGTACAACTTGAATAAAAACTTTCACAATAAATTTAGAAATAATTAAGTTTCGAATTTAATATAGTTGTTTTAATACAAAACAAAACAATCATTCGTTGACTAGTGAGGACCTTTGTCAATACGCAATTTTTGCCAAGTTCAGTACATCTTACATAGATTTCGTGAAGAGCATCTAGTGTGAACTATATCCAACAAGACTAGAATTCCTAATCATTAAATTGGAAATTTTTGTTTTTTGCCCATGGCCTGGCATTATTTATATAAGAAGTTTTTTTTTTAATAATACAAATTCTATATACTACTGAAATACATCAGCCAAGTAGAAGACTTAGCACTATAATATTTGGACTTGATGAATTATTGATTAAAAATAGCTTTTAACGGCCTTTAGTCCAACAAAAATTGGACTGAACTGAACTTGGCAAAAATTGCGTATTGACAAAGGTCCTCACTAGTCAACTGATGAGTCCATGTGAGATCGCCGGGACGAAACGCCAATTTTTGTTGGACTAAAGGCCGTTAAAAGCTATTTTGAATCAATAATTCAACAAGTCCAAATATTATAGTGCTAAGTCTTCTACTTGGCTGATGTATTTCAGTGGTATATAGAATTTGTATTATTAAAAAAAAACTTCTTAAATAAAATAATCATTATTTATTTTATATGCGGTGGCATCTCATAAGAGGTAAAGTGTGGTACAAATACGAGGTGTGTGAAGAGCGCCCATCTCTAGCTTCCTTCTGGTAATCGGTTTGGGTTACTTTTGATGTATTTTTTTGTATTTACTATTGCTTTTTAAAAATTAACGCGTTTCATCGTTCGGTTTATATTCATTTCATAGCAGATTCAATATTAATTAATTTTGTTTAGTTGGTTTCAACCAAAACATCAAATTTTACTACCTAATTTTGAAAAAACGTCATTTTGCTGTTGTCTTATTTCTTTCGCACAAGCGAATGAATCTTATCGTTTTTGCAGTTACATGAAGCAAATCGTTCGCACACACGAAAACGTTTGATCGCTTGTGCGATACAGAATGTTACCCCAGAATCAGAACTTTCGCTTCTGCACAATTTCTTTCGCTTTTGAAAAACGGAAGATCGCTTTCGTTTCGTTTATTACAGAATCTGGCCCCAGTTTTGAAGAGAAATCTGACAGCTCAACGAAGGTGACAAATTAATGCGTTCACTGAACATGTTTTTATAGTAAATCTCCCTGACCGAATTGTTTAGGCGTATTCGAACTTTGACATAAAAATATTAAACACATAATTAAATTAATGTACATAAATAAAATTGTTAAAATTTTGTACCGTTATTAAAATAATCACCCTTATTACGAATGGCGTTTCGCTTCAATAGCGAATGTCATTTTCAAAAATTTGTATTACGTTTGGCGTTGTATATTCATTTTTCTCAGCATAACGCCTTAATTTGAGTGAAAAACTTTTTGTGAAAAACGTCACACATCGTTATTGCAATATGCGTTACGCCTTGTTTATACGCCAACTAAAACGCTTTTTTTGTCGACCAAAAATGTTTAAACGACTCGTGGCGAAATTGCCTAAAAATATAAATTTTGTTGTTTTGCATATTCTTTTTTAACACTTTTTATTAAATTAAAGGGTAAAAATTACAAATGCCGAACAAATGAAGAATCTCGTGGAGTTATCATAGCACAACATTGAATTCTTTAACACCAAGTTTTAAGATTGACACAATATCCTTCTCCTTGTGGCATTTTGTACTGCTATTTATTGAAGTAAAGAAAGGCTACCTTATTCAGCCTGAAGTATCTATGCATTACAAATCTGGAAAGAAGAGAATAATCTTAATTGAAAATATTAGGAATTTGATTTGTCCATCACTTCGTATCTTTCAAATCTCACGGATTTGATTTCGATCTTTAATTATGTATATCAATTTTGTTGGTTTCTTGTTCGAATTTCTTGAGAAAATAAATGCAGCAACACTATTTGTTTATAGACTTTTATTGTTTTTATCGGCAGAAATTATATGAATTTAAAAATTAATGACAGTTGCATTGAAAATTATTTTTTTTAATAATCAGCTGCTTGTGGGGAACACATTTTGATCGACAATGAGTGGCGTTTTAGTAATACCGACACTAAAACGCCTAAAAAGTGACTCGACACAAAAAGTGAGAGCTGTTGTTCAAGATAAACGCCAATCGTAATAAGGGTGAATATAAATATATGGTAGTATGGGACAAACACCGTACATATCGCAAGTAAAAATAAAATCGGTCGTAAATTATATTTTTTCTTTCTTGAATTATTACACAGAATTCAATTCGGAAGTTTTCTTCTATCAAAATTTAAAGAGGGTAGGTGATCACGACTTCAGTGCTTGATAGTTGATAGATGGAAAACTTTATTTGACACTTATTAAACACCTACAGTGGGGCGTTTCGTCTGGCGAAACATCTGACTGTAGGTGTTTGACAAGTGTCAAACAAAGTTTGAGACACTATACCCTTAAACATATCAAAAAATCAGCTTTGATACAATAACGTAGTTGGGTATGCACTGTTAAAACTGCATATCTCCGTAAAGCCCCAGCTTTGAAAATTCTGAATGTCCATTCGTTCTTATCTACTTTGGTATCTATTCACAGAAAAAAATTCAGCTTTAAAATGACGTATGTCTGAGGGCCCTGGGATCTTGGTCTATAATAATTAGACTGATTCTTTATTTCGGTGTCGATTTATATTCTCGAGTGCGATAGTTTTTCGTTGATTCGCGTAATGAACATTATTATTTTTGTTTTAAATTAGGAAATTTATAGTAAAACGGATAGGTAATTTGAATAATCTTTACATTTGTTTTAAATCAGCAGGCGGTATTTCTGCAGTTTTTTCTCTCATTTGAGGCGTTTTATGGGCCCTATTGGGAATCTCCTAGGCAATTTCGTTTCACACGGAATATTTTATTCCCTCGATCGTGAATCTCTCACAGAATAAATTTCTCTCGAACAAAAAATCGTATGAAATGGCAGCAAAATTGTTAAAGCTTATTCGCGATACCAATAAATTTCGAGGGAAACTTTTGAGCATCACTAACGTTCCCAAGATTCGAATTGGAGAACAATTTCCAGGAAAATTTTAATTCCCGATAACCCCCATGATGTAAACTGTGGAAACCCTATGCATTTCTAGCTTTAAAGAGGGAAAGATTTATGCCTGCCATTACATCCAGAGTGAAATGCAAACGTTCTATCTTCAATGTACTTAAAATTTTTGTTAGTAGATTATATATATATAGAAGGTGTCTACTATAAATATAAAGTTAGATAACTTCTTAATACTAATTATATACATACCTTGTATTTTTGTTTATCACGTACATCCAGATTAATAAAATTTCAATAAAAAGATCGATTTTATTTTCCACAATATTATTCCTTTTTTATTTAACCATTAAAATTAATAAGATATATGATTTGTTTTTTTTCTTGTTTTTGCAAATTCTCACTGTTACTTTAGTTTTGTTTTATATGATTTTTATTTTTAATGTAATTGAACTATTACGTAATAATTAATATAATCAATAATAATAATATTTATTATTTAAATGTTTTCCCGTGTTATTTAATTTTTTTAATAAATTTATATTCAAATTGAAAGAAATTTATTTTAAAAGTTTTTTTTTTCCAAAAAATTCAAAAATTTTATTTTTTCTATTGCAAACTGTTTTTTTTCATTTTTTATATAATTATTTTAATATTTTTTCACATACTTAAGTGTAATATAATTTAAAATATTATTTTTGTTGTTGTTGGTTTGTATAACTTATGATTTACTTAAATCTTGAATTGTCGTTGAAAATATTTGTTTTTTTTTCTTGTTAAATCTTTTATTTATTTTATTTTTGTTTAATACAATATGGTTTATATAAATATTTGTATGTAATTTTTTGTTTGTTGTTCTTTTTTTCTTATGTGTAATTTTGGTAAAAAAGATAATTATTTTTTTGTTTTATTTTCATTTTCTTTCATAAGGTTTGGTTGTTTTTGAAAATTTACATTTTATTGTTATAATATATAAGATTTTGCTTTGTATATTTTATTTATATTCGATTTAAATCAAATGATTTTACAATATATTTCTCTGAGGTGGCGCAATTCATATAAATGTTATTTCATACAATTTTAAAAATTGTTGTCATAAAAAAAAAAGAATATGTAAACAAAAATAAAACATTTAACTACAAAATGAGCTCAAAAATTTAATCTAGATTATAATACAAGTTGTTTAAATCTTACATTTAAAATGTATATTAATTACTCACACGATTTTTTTTAGATCTACGAGCATGTTACTAATGGGAAATTATTTTACAAAAAAAAAGAAAACGGAATATAAAAGTATAAAACAGTTTAAAAATTTCGTTTTGAAATTTCATAAAAATAGTAATATGTTTAAACATATTAAATAGATAAGGTTTTATAATTGCATTTTTTCACGTTCGCATTTTAAAGTAATTTAGATATAATTATATTTATATAATATATACAATTTTTTATTTGTTTATACATATTAATATAATTATTTTACTTTACAATTGAAAATTAAGTATTTCATTAATTTTATTTATTTTCACTTAAGAATTAAATTATTTAATAATTAATTTTTTGAATTACTTAAAAATATAAAATTTAAAAGAAACATTAATTTGTTTTAATCATAAATAAGAACTATACATTTACGCAACTAAAAAAACAGTAATGTACAAAATAAAATATATATTATATCATCAACTCAATAAAACCTATAAGAATTAATAAGAAAAATAAATTAAGAATAATGTTATGCATTGATGGCATTTCAACACAATTTTAACGCATTTTTTAACTTAATAGGAAACTGTATGTATCTATACTATATTACAAAGTTGTACATGAAAATAGTTTTTAAGATTTTTTTTTTGTTTGAAAATTGAAATATGATAGTGTTAGTGACAATTTTATTTTATAATTTCCTTTTATTGAAAACATTTAAGTGAGAATCAAAACAAATTTGTTTAAATAAAATTTTCCTAAATAAAATAAAAAAATGGCAGTTTAGTTTTTTTTTTTTTGGTATTAGGAGTTAGTCGATATTAATTTTATTTTAAAATTATATAATTTAATGTTAAAAGACATTTCATATAGACAAGAACCGAATACTACATAATTTTATTTATGGTATATTTAAAAGTTTTGGTGTAAATTTACGCAATAGTTGTTCGTCTATGTTGAAAACTCAAGATTATGTATGAAATGTTAGTCTTGAATGCGGATTCAACATTCTACATGCATACAGCTAATAATTGTTTGCTGGCTTTAGTAATAATCAGTGCAGTTTTCCTAATCCGGAAATACAGAGGCAAGAATATACTAAATACAGTTTACCTTGATGTAATAATTAATTTTATTGAAAATTATCAAATATAACATAATAGGGGCTAGTACCGATATTTTGTTTATTGCTGGAAAATAATTTCGAGATGCATTTTGCCTTCCATAATCAAAAAAGTATCCGAACACGATTCGACCGTCGATTTACCTCAGATGTAAAGAGTTATCTAATTACTCGAGTGAGAAATACTTAAAAATACTTATAGGGGTCCAAAGTTCAATTTTACGTCAAAATGGGAAATATATACCCCGTTTATATGAGTGAATTGAGGAATCGAATTGAGATTTCGATTCAGGTATATGGCCTTGTGGGATCGGAAGATTGAATTAAAATGGAATCGAAGTGACAATTTGAGTTTACAGAATAAACAACAAAAACATGCAACAGAAAAAAATACAAAGAAAACGGAAACCCACTGAACACAAAGAAACACTATTGGTGCACACACACATACCAAGAATCAGATGTGAATTCGATTCTTCAATTCCTCGATTCAGGTATATAAATACATTTTCAATTCGATTCAGCTCTTCTAGTCGGATCGGATCGAGTAATCCTATTTTAATTCGATTCAAGTATACAAAGACCTAAATCCTGATTCAATACCGATTCAATTCTCCATATAAACGTAGTAATAGATAATCAGCCCTATCATCGAAAAATTTTCTCCGATTTGTGCGAAATTTACGAATTTTGTGTGATGGTAAGCATTCCTATTCATCAATCGGACATTCTTCCGAAAAAAATTGAAGTATGCGTTAACAATAATCACAGCAACGCGTTGTGAATTCATGCTAATGAGTTAAACCCTGGAGACTGACGGTGGAAGATAGAACAAAATATATTTGAACCCGTTAAAAACCTCATGCCACAAGTTTCGGAGCAACTTGCCAGCAATATATTTTGAAAGTGCTTTAAACTCTAAAGGATGTAACAAACATTGCAGTTGTAGAAACATTGGTCATACATAAGAATGAGTTCATGTAGTTTAATTTTTTGTTTTGTTAGTTTTTGATTTTTAAAAGTGGAAACTGATCTTAATTAAGTTTTTTTTTTCATTTTCAAAAGCAGATTTGGCCTCCTCCAAGATAAACAAAAACGCGTCCAGTTTTTACCGCTCGGAATCAAGTAATGGGTTTTCCAATAAGAGGTGTTATTTTGATATTCAAAAAAAAGAAATGCGTTGTTGAAGCGTGTATCGTTCCATTTTTATTAATAGCGTAGTTTCTACTTGTCAAATGTCAAAAAATGACAGCTTCAAAAGTGACAGCTACCGAAATAGCGGGCTATTCAAAATAACACCTCCTTATTGGAAAACCCTGCAAAACCCTTGGGTTTTCCAATAAGAGGTGTTATTTTGATATTCAAAAAAAAGAAATGCGTTGTTGAAGCGTGTATCGTTCCATTTTTATTAATAGCGTAGTTTCTACTTGTCAAATGTCAAAAAATGACAGCTTCAAAAGTGACAGCTACCGAAATAGCGGGCTATTCAAAATAACACCTCCTTATTGGAAATCCCTGCAAAACCCTTGGGTTTTCCAATAAGAGGTGTTATTTTGATATTCAAAAAAAAGAAATGCGTTGTTGAAGCGTGTATCGTTCCATTTTTATTAATAACGTAGTTTCTACTTGTCAAATGTCAAAAAATGACAGCTTCAAAAGTGACAGCTACCGAATTAGCGGGCTATTCAAAATAACACCTCTTATTGGAAAACCCCTTACATTATTAAAAAAAAAAACTCACGCAGTATTTTGCCGTTGAATTGGCGGTTCATCATTTGTCCCAGATTTATTTAAATATTTATTATGAACACTGCAAAATATTTTATAGGCGTAATCAAAAAAAAAATAAAACAAAGGATGAAGAAAAAAAGGAAATCATCTCAGAAAAAGTCCTTCTTGAGTCTCTAGGCTTTACTTCATTTATCAAGCCACTTTTGTACCTGAAGATAGTTTCTTAGAAGATGCTGTTGTGATGAGCTGAATGTAGGTTGTAGATTGCTTACTTTTACAACGTTATTATGTCTGGTTGCTTTAACGACTGAATAATATCTATATACCGATTTTGACGAAAAATTGAACTTTGACCCGCTATAACTTAAGAACGAATTAACGTCCAGAGGTCCTTAATGTCATTTTTTATATGATTGTACTACCTACAAGTTATTCTTAGGTAATTTTGAGAAAAATAAGTTTCTTGGGAGTTATTAAGCAATATAAAATAAATTAGTTCTTTTAAGACGGCAGCATTTCCCTTTCGGGACCACTATTAAAACTTGTTTTTTTTTTATAGAAACATATCAATTTATTACATTCTTTTGACTAAATGCAGTACACCCCAATGTTTAACTCCAAATCTATCAATGGTACGATAAAAAGCCGTTTTTCGTGTAGAATGGCATGAGCTACAAGTGTACCTATAACTTTTTTTCAAAAGTGTACCTATGGTATTGAAAAACAGAATTTTATACCTTTCCCCTCTCTAAAATTTTCTGCTCCAAATTTAGAGCACTTTTTACGAAATGTTTAGGACGTTAAAAATGAAGCTCTCCACCAAAATTCAACGTTGTCGGAATTTTATCGAAGTAACGTCATTTTATTATCTAATTTTTCTGAGCTTATAATAAAAATGGAATAACTATTGAAAACGAGATGGTGCGATGGTGGTCCGACGGTATAAGGATTAATTGTGAAAAATATGGAAGTAAGCTCGTATATTGATACTCTTTCGAAAATCGAAGGCAAAACGAACCACGTAATTATTTTCCAGAGCTCCATATAATGAAGAAATCTAAATACCATATACTGTGCGATTTTTTTCATCATTCAATTGTTCCAAAATAAAAGATGAGATTAAGATCTCACGTAGTTCATCATCATCTATAATTAATATTATTGAAATTAAGCTTAAATTGCCAAGCAAAACATTGAATGAACCATTAGTCATTGGGAAAAATAGACACGTATACACTTCAACTGCTACGCAAATACACCAAAATCTTTTCAAAGTAAAAGTAAATATTTTTTTTTTGGTATCTATTTTATTTTAAAAAGGGTGGTTAGGTTAAAAATTGAATTTAAGTGTTGTATGTATGGAAATTATTTAAAAGAAAAACCTGCTGATTATGCGAATTTACTTTATTTGGTCCCAGGCAATCTATTGTAGAAAAAACTGTTCTAAAGGCATTTATTATTTGTTTGTGTTACAATGTTGAGGGTTATAAGACTTTTTTTTTTAAATATTATTTATAATCATGATTTGTCCTGATTTATTAAAATTAAAATAACAAAATTGTAAGTCTGATTATGTTTAATAATAAAAAAACAAATAAAATACATATGTATGTAATAAATTAATATTTTTATTTGTGTAGCTTAAAAAAATCAGTGGAACAAGGCACAATAAAAAAAATTTCAATTAAAATGCCAAAACTAACAAAAAAATACACAATTAATAAAATAAACGTCAAATTTAATAATGATTGCAAAATTGTATCAGTAACTTAAATAGAATATAATTTAGAGAAATAAAACAAAATAACAAAACAAAGCAAATTGTAAAATAAACGCTCAAGCCAAAAAACAGGGTTTCTGCTTAAATACCTACCACCGTGGAAGAAGAGGTAGTCGTTACATTGCTTCCCTTACTTTTACTCTCTACTGACCAATCCCAGTCCTTGCCTTTAGGTCGAAATTTAGAAGCTTTATGATGCATAGCACTAACTTCTTCTTTTCGATGGCTGTTAATTAAAGAGCTGTTTGCTCCGTTCAAAATGCCATTACAATCATTCGATCCAGCAGTATTTGACCCGTAAAGTGTTTCATCTTCAAAGCCCCAGTTCCTTTCGCAAAATTTCTTTTTGTAATGCTTCTCCGAAGAGGTTTTTGATTTACGCTGATATTTCAATGGAATTTTAAGACCTGGTTGTGTCGTTGAGGAAGATGTAGTTGATGATGAAGCTGAGGTCTTTGTTCCTGATATGACATTTGATTCTGCTGGCACAACAGTTGTTGGTGGCTGCTGTGGAAATAGCAGCGATCCTAGTGGCGGGGTCACTGCCGATGGACTTGGTGTACGAGGGAGTCCAATATCAGATAATGGTGGACTTTCTATTGCATCATCAACTAGTGAAGTTTTACTAATTGGAACAACATCGTGTGAAGATTTTGTGCTGCTGTCACTCATTGGATCTGTATGAGCACCAATGTCTAGCTGTGAAGATGACGACGAGGTCGAAAGGAATGTACGCGCCTCACTATTACTGCTGTGCGTTATTCCCGAATCTGGTGATGTATTACAACTAATAGATGGCGCTGTATCAGTATCAATCGAACGGCGCGTTTTATCAAGTTCCGTTGAAGCGAATGCAACCAAACGATCAAATCCAGAGCTGACACGATCTTGCCAATGGGTCTCGTCATCTGGTATTACGTCATCTATTGTTACATTTTGAATACATAATACATATACATACATATATACACATGTAGAACGATTTTATTGTAAAAATGATTTTTTTATTCTTAAAAATTATTTCAAAAAAAAAGTAAAACAAAAACAAAAATCAAAATCAGCATTCAAAAACAAAAAAAAAAAGAAAACTCAATAAAAAATGAAAATGAGATAAATATTACCAACAACCATTTTTTTAGAAAATATGTTTAATGGTTATTTATTACATTTTGAATTAAGAACATACGAAAATGCAAGAGTACATTCATATATGTATGTATTATGAAAATTAATTAAAACTTCAAGTTATATATAAAAATAAATTATAGCAGCCACCAAAAAAGCGTACAAAAAGTATTTTTTATTAGATAAATGATATTAGAAAAATAATTTAGGTAAATAAAATAACGTGGCCTACATTCTATTTATAATACAAATAGTGCATGGGTGATATATACAAAATTAATCCATATTAAAATGTAAGTAATACATGTATTGTTCATATAACAAAACAAGAAAAATAAAAGATTTTCTGAAAATAACTCATTCTCAAGCCAATTTTGGACCAGGTGATGATAAACTCTTAGGTCCAGTTGTACAAATATTTTATTCGTGGTTCAACAATTTTTACTCTCCAATTAACTCCTGCGGATAAACAAAGGTTAGCCATATTTTTGGCTTCTATCACATACTTGAACCATTGTTCAACCTCTCTTAATCAGCCGAAATCGGGAGTTAGGATTCCCGAACCACGGATCAAATATTTAAACCACGTTTGTACAACTGAGCAATAAGAGTCAGTTTTTCAGAGACTGAGTTATCTTTGAGTTAAAGTAATTTATTTTCCAAATTAAATTAAATCGACTTTTAATTTTCAAAAAATTGATGGAAATCGACTTTTCACTATCGAAATGAAGAAGGCGAAATTTATGGAAATTGCCATGGTGTCAATTTTTGTTTTCATTTGATTTTAATTAGAACTAAAATGGCGTGAAGTGCTTTATCTAAATGGTGGTATAGCAAATAATACATTAAAACGGGTTGGCTATAATTTCCCGGAAAACAATTCCTCGGATAACAATAGTTATTTCTATTGGAAAAAAATTTCCCCAGTAACGATTGGCCGCAAATAATCGAAATAAAAATAACTTAAGCAAGCCAATTACCAGAAGTGGAAATTTTCTTCAAAGATATATATAAGCTCAATTTGCCGCCAAGCTCAGCGTTCTAGAGGCATGGAAATTAACACTTTTTTCTCTTTGAGCTCGATATATATTTTTTTGTGAAAAAGCACGGCTGTCCCCCTGCTTGGACAAATATATGATTTGGGATGGAGTCGAGTTTTGGTGTATACAATTTTTTTGGACTCTAATAAGGAACGAAACTGTATCATTTTTCAAAATCAGTATTTTTTTTTCTTTTTAAAATCGATTTGCGTTTAAACTAAACATCCTATAGAGTTAAAAATGGTAAGTAGATTCATAACCTAGGGTGTGTCACCTTTTATTTTTAAAGCCGATTTACGGCTAAACTAAACGTCCTAGAGGCATGACAATTGAGATTTTTTCTTCTTAAGCTCGATACACAATTTTTTTGTGTAAAAAGGTGCGTAAGGGAGGAACCCCTGCTTTACCAAATATCGTTTTTGGATTTGTCATTATAAAAGTTGAAAATAATCAAATTTATCGTGTCGTCGTGTAGAACTTTGGTTAAAAATGGTTACAATTTGTGTTCAATGCGTTGCTGTACTTTTGTGAAACTGTGATCTTCTCTGAGTACGTGTCAGAATTTTTTGTACGAAACGAGTAACGAACAAAATAAATGTTACGATCGTATTATCTCAAGCGAAATTAGAAACTTGCAAGTCTACAGGGATGGAATCGGCTAAGGTAATTTGTGGTAATTGATAGTCTTAACTATTCAAAATCGGTCTGTGTAAGCTGATTCAAGATTTTACTTAAATGGAATGTTTGTTGTTTGTAATTGCAATCATGTTTTTTTTTTGGTTCCAGCCTTAGATCATGTTCCGAAGCCACTGAAGTCTGGTAAGCCCACCATCACAGAAACTTCAGACCAATACGTTTATCGCCCTTTCTTTTTAAAACCTTGGATTTGGAAAGGCTAATTTAAACATACATTCGCCAAATTTAAAATGCTACTTTGTTCTTGAAAGCACAAAAAGCAGTACTTGACAATTGGGCCAATAGTTGCGGACTTATGTCTGATTTCCAATGCCGCGTTGGGCGTTGCTTTGGCAGATTTTTCTCTAAACGCGAAAGTTCAAACATAGCAATTTAGGTATAGTGTTTACAATGACACGTTGGGTACTAATGTACGATTCAGCATATATTAGCATGTACAGAAACCAACGTAACATAAGCTACAGCAGCGTTTAAGTTAAAAAAAACTTTTGCGCGCGTTCTGACATGTGGACATTTTATTGTTCTACATCCCAGTATTTATCCCACAGTAAATTTCATACATCTCAGCTAATTGATGTCTTATGGAAATTCCTAATTCCACTTTACTTTCGCTTTCTGTCATGTCGAAGTGTTCGTAATGATTGTTAAAGTAATGTAAGCTTCTTTAACGCGAACGTGCTATTGGAAAAGGAAATCAGCCTTAAATATCAACTCATTAAAATAGAACTTTATTTGTGAGAAAACGAAACAGTCCAAATATAAGCACTCCACTATAAATGGGATACTATAACATATTACAGGTACCTTGGTCAAGTGAAAATGGCCGTAAAATAAACTGGAAGACCTATTACCGAAGTCGATTGCAAAATATCCAGTCGTTTTCAAATTTTGTCACTCGTTCGAGTAAACGTCAAACGTCGTTAAACGGCATTTTCTATTCTATAAGGCGAAATGAAATGAACAGAACAATACCGAAATACATGTACCGTAACGCGACAATTGACCCACTACACAGACAAAAAAGTGGACTACTGACAAGACTTAAACGATTGTACAGACGGTTTACTGACACACGAGATCCATCAAAAACATCAACCAATTGATCAAAGAAAATTATAGGTTATCCATTAATTTGTTCTGGGACAATAAAATTCGTGCCGTTAATTCTAGCGACCCAAGTATGTTCCCAAAAATTAATAAGATTTTTAGAAGAAAGGATCAAAACGTACTTCTGACAGCTGGCATAGACCCAGAGGATGCCGTATTGGACGATGACCTCTATATAATCGAAGATCCGCAGGAGAGAGTGGAGGCTGTGGGGACTGCTTTCCAGCAAGTGTACAAGGTGAATGCTAGCATTCGCCCGAATCATGACCTAGAGAACAGAGCTCTGCTTCATCACTTATGGCTCCGGAACGATATAACCGAATAGCGATCTGAGAACCTTGATTTTACAGGGTTTAATGATGAAGATTTGCCAAACGCCATAATCGCCGACCGAAATGGGCCCAATCCCCTGTTAATTTCGAAGAATGAGCTCCAGCTCATCTTCGATTCATTAAAGTAAAAGAAGTCAGCAGGAGTCGATGGTATATCCAACGTTGTACTACGACATTTGCCTCAAGAAGCAGTTGACATTTATACCACACTGTTTAACAACGCGCTTAATAATGCATATTATCCAGTGCGGTGGAAGACAGCTGTGGTGCACCCTCTCCCAAAAAAGGGAATGGACAACTCCAATCCGGCGAATCTCCGGTCGATAAGTCTTCTTCCAAGTATCAGTAAAGTATTTGAAAAGGTTATTAATAGAGTCCTGTTCAAATGGGCGGAGGACAAAAATATCATCCCGGATCAGTTTGGTTTTAAGGCGGGACATGACACAATTCATGCCGCGTCTAAACTAGTTTCTGATATCCAATGGAACAAAACTAAAAAGCAGTGCATAATGGTCTTCAGCAGGGAGCGGTTAACTCGCCGATTCTATTCAGCTAATACAGTTGAGGTCATCAAAAGTCTCTTGCAGAGTGACTTCGACAAGATTCAGCGATATTGTTATGACTGGAAGTTGAAAATCAACTTCCAGAAATCAGAAACTATTGTAATTCCAGAAATCAGAAACTATGTAATTTCGTTCTACTTTCGCATCTATTCGAAAGTTATTCTCAATGCTATTTTTAAGTGCTACTGTATTGGAAAGTAGCATCCATTGTTCGCGTATTCGATTATTCGCCACTTAATCTCCAATTAACTATTTTCTTTTTATTTTATAAGTGCTTTAATAAAGAATTGGCAAGTTGAAATTTTGCGAATTCGAACAACTTTATTGTAAAATCGAAGGGCAAATTCCTAAACGCATAATATGCTAAGCACACTGTCCCAAAACGCAGTTCATTCTTTTTTCTTGCGAAAACTTCATTGCAATTGTGCAAGTGCTAAGCTTGTGTTGCGCACTTCACTGCTTAGCATGAGACTTGCTTTGCAAATTTTGCGTTTAGGAATTTGGCCGAATTACGTACATAGTTGGCCCCCTTGACTAGTTTTTTTTTTTGAAATGAATATAAAATCAATACAACAAAAAAAAATAAAAAGACAGTGGAATACAATAGCTGAGCAGCTGAACAGCAAGAGTACCCCAGTAAGTGATGGAGATGACTAGCAAAAGGTTAGAATCACTTATTTTAATACAAATGCAAAACTTCTAAATCTTTGTTTTTTTTTTTCAGGTTAGGCCCCGATCTGAAAATTTAGTTTTTATTTGTGCGCGCACTAAAGGGATTTTGACTACCCTTAATATGTTCAAGCACAGTGCGAGCATTAGTAAAATAGGGAAGGATTTAAAAGAACATACCGATGTACATTAGTTTTGAAGTTTAGAATATTGTGCATGGTAAATCATTTCACATTCGTGTTGTACGATTAAAAAAAGAATCTCTGTATTTGACAGAACGTCCAAAGTTGGGCTCAAGGGTAAACTGATGAGCATTCCTGGAAGCGCGAGTATTACAGTAAGGGGATGAATGCAACTGGTTATTTCGCTAGAACATTGTTTATAAAAATAGCGATAAAATAATGAAAAAAAAAAACAAATAAAATTTGGACGGTGTTCCAGTTTTAAATGTTTCCATTACATCTCTATCAGGAATACAATTTAGTAGATAAGTAGTTTCAGATAAGAGATCGTTAATAAAAACGAGAAGAGTTGACACCTTCATCGGAACCCACACAAGCACAAACTTAGGTTGAAAACACTTCACAATTTAGAAGAAAAAAATATAATTTAAAAAATTCAAGGTGAAATTTCTGAACAATAATATCGGGAACCGCAACATGAAAGTGTACCTAGTGGTTTAAAGACTTTCCGGGCGAAACTAACAATAAGGTGGATACAGTAAAGTTCAGCGTACACTGTACTAAACACTACTGTTAATTTTTAGTTTCTTTTGAGCTAATACGAAATATAAAATAAAATCTCTCTGCAATTGGACGGTGATTTATTTCAACTATGTAATATCTTTGTATACTTTTGTTACAAATTAACTTTGAAGCTATATAAGGAATTACTTCGACACTTAGATCAAATACATTTATTTGCATTTTGCTGCATATCAAAAATAAAGAATTTCAAAGGTTTGCTACATACATACATAAAATTAAAAAAAAAAAACAGAACATTTAACAAATCGGCTTTACATAAAGACTTTTAATAAATCACATTCACTTAATAAATATTATTTATACTATAAATAAATAAATAATTAGCATACAATATTAGTGTAACACGAAACACTTTATATTTGCTGAGTCCATATTCAAAACAGAAAACAAATTTTGAGAAAATAATGAAGTACATTTATTAAAAAAAATACATATATACTTCCAGATTAATGTCCTAGTTTTTGTTTCCTATAATGAGCGGCAAACTAGGCTCGATTCGATTCTTTATGTTATGTAAATGTAAGAGAAAATAATTGGTTTCTTTGACAAAATCTTTTTTTTTTGATTTTTTGATTTTGTCAAAATTAGCCCAATTTGAATGTACTCGCCAATTAACGACATTTCACAAAATGTCAATACATGTAAATCGAGTAAACAGTAAAGGTTCTGAGTAATTTACTAGCCAGCTTAATGATGTTTTTAAATGGCAATCCGGAATATCTCTACGATCCTGGATCCGAACTGAGCACTTTTTTTGATTCTGACGATTTAGAATAATTTTAATGTGATTGTATAGGTACGTAATGTGAAAATAAGTGTGTACGTGAAAATTAAAAGTAATGTTTGTTGCACAATTGTGAGATACAAAAAATGAGAATAGTTGAGTTTGACGTTCAAGTATATAAATCAAATTAATACGATATAGGCAGTAAACTTTCTTTAGTTAACGCTGAAGTATATACTTATGTAGGTACATAAATGTATGTACAAACAAAATATGTAAATAATGTGAATTAAAATAATGTTTCTAGATGTGTAATCGTCTTTTAGATTGCTCGTCCGGAAGGCTTCCGCAGTCTTCCGAATGCTTCTGAAACTCTTCGATTGGTATCAAATGACAGTTCTTCTCCTGGATAGAAAAGAAAATTTCTTCTTGATCAAAACCTGAAACACGAACACACTCACACCCACTATATGTCAAACTCAAATTTGAGCGATATTGAAAAACATCGATGTTAGATCGAAAAAAAACAACATCGATGTCAGAAATTATCGAATTAGAATTATCAATGTTTCTTACTTCGAGGTTTTTTTAATGCATTTACACTGCCCGACAACCGATTAGCGCCCCTTCTAATCTTTATGTTTAAATGCATATAACTCGGAACTCTGAATATGTATTGTGTTCAATCTTTTTATTTGTCATGCTCCTTTATTTGCCCTCGCTCTAAAAAATAACTTTCTGGAAATTAACCGTTGATTTGTTTTGCTTTGTTCTGTCAAATAAGAGAAAAATTAATGTATTTTTTTTGCGACAGCCGATTAGCGCCTCTACGCTTAACTATTAATTTTTGCGTGTAAGTTGTGGTATTTTTCTTGTTTAAGTTAACAGTGGTTTATTCTAATAATTTTCAATTAAATTTAGTAAATATGGGAAAAGCAAAAGCATTAAATGAGTGTGGCCAATCAATCCATCAAATTTCAACAAAAATTAACCGCAGCCGTAAAGTTATTTCCTCATTCTTACACAATGAGCATAACTATGGAAAGAACATGAAAGGCCGGCCATCTTCTGTGATTTCAGCAGCTGACAAGCGCATTATTTTGAGGCAAGCGTCCAATTCGCACGACTCTGCAGCCAAAATTAAACAAAAGACCGGTGTAAAAGCATGCGTGCGGACTGTGCAACGAATTATTTCTAATGCCGAACATTTAAAACGTCTTAAAATAAAAAAAAAAACCGCCTCTTAACCAACTTCGAAAGACTCAACGCCTCGATTTCTGCAGGGCTCATATGACCTGGGCGAAGGAGTGGAGACTTGTAGTCTTTTCAGACGAATTAATTTAGAGGGTCCAGATGGCTATGCTTTCTACTTTCATGACCTTCGAAAGGAAGAGCATAGCCGTGCTGGTGGTGTCATGGTATGGGGAGCCATTACTTACTATGGCACAATTGAATTGCAATTTCTCACTCCTCGTATGAATGCCACAGCATATAATGGTGTGTTAAAAAAAGCTTTCCCTGCAATCAATGATATTTTCGGACCCTTGGAATGGAAGTTCCAGCAGGATAACGCCCCTATCCACACCTCCAAGCTCGTAAAGTCTTGGATTGAGCTTCAAAAAGTGCCCTTGCTAATCTGGGCCCCATATTCGCCCGACCTTAACATTATAGAAAATGTTTGGGGATGGTTAGCACGCAAAGTATACGAATCTGGACGGCAATATCCAACTGAATCGGAACTCATCGAAGGAATAAAAAGTGCATGGGAGAATATTTCACTGGATTATATAAAGAAATTATATGACTCCTTACCCAACAGGATGTACGAGGTCATAGTCAACTTTTCATTCTTTTACAAATAAGTTGTATATTTATCAAATTAAAATAAAAAAAATATTTGTGGATAGTTTCTGCCCATTTTCTTATGTTATTCGTCATTTTCAAGTGGGGGTTCTAATCAAATGTCCGAAAAAAAAATTGGATTTTTCATATTATATTCTTTAAAATTCTGTTAAAAGGTTATTAATTCAGTTACCACCTTAACTTTAATTTCTTTTCGACTATAATGTTATAAGCTTTCATTGGTAAAAAATTAATTTCAAACGTTTTATTTTATTGGCTGATATTAAGCTCCAAAGACAAAAAGCATAGGGGGCGCTAATCGGTTGTCGGGCAGTGTATATTCAAAATTTTCTTTTCCCTTTTCGTGTGTTTGAAGTACATATATCTCACTTAGAGGCAGTTGAACTTCATACACATAAATAGTTGTGAAGCGTAGTTCCGCTGATTTGCAGTTCCGTCGAGTGCGGCCTAACCTTTATAAGCATGAGGTTATTGACAAAATGTTTCAGCTTATTTTAAGTCGATGTTTTGAATCATAACATCTATGTTGCAATGTTTCACATTTTTAAACATGGATATTTTTTCTTCTAACATCGATGATTTGCCAAGATCGATGAACATCGCCAATACATTTTCATTTGATTGGACCAGCAACACGAGATGAATTCTTCTGCCAGATCAATGAACTTTTAGGAGAAGCAAACGAAGTGTTCGGAACGAAACGGCATAAAAGTTCTACATAGTTTTAAGTGGAAGAACAAGGTGGAACACTAATACATGCACACTACTTTCTGCGTTGGAGAGTCATGACAGAAATACTAACACAAAATACTAAAACATATTTTTTCCACCAGAATAGTTCATTGCGTGTGCGCGTAAAGTAAATTTGAAACTTGTTTTCCAACCGGAAGAATACATATGGTGTGCGCTGGCCCATTGTTTTGTTTTTTTCTTGCCTAACACTCACATTAAAATCCAGAATCAAGAATCGAGTGTTAACTTATTCAATTGGAATCCCGGATGGGAGAGTTCTTTCGGATTACCAATAGAAAAGGACATAAATGTACTGTAAGCAAAGGCATATCCCGATATAAATCTCCATTTAATTACAATAATTTTGTTTATGGTTTTGATAAATTAAATTAAAACGCAAAAATCACAACTTTACTTCGACATTTTGAAATAGCCAAGAGTTATAAGAACTCATTTTAACCACGATTCAAAGAAAAAAACTTGATAATTGTGTAGAGAAAGCTATCTGATGGATAAAAATAACGCTCTTGTTAAATATTTATGTAATGCATAAAGTCGTAAATATTTTTTAACTCTCTTTGTAAGTAAGTAAAGTTGTTGATTTTCCTACGGATTGACTGTTATGTATGTTCATTAATGGAAAAACTAATAGAAACAAAGGTTTACTAATGATCAACACAAAATAAATAGGTACATACAAATGTATCTTTTTCCGTTGAAACGTTTATATTGTAATAATTGTGCTTTACATATGTAGCTTTGAAAAAGTCCAACAGTTTTCTGTAATCAGCTGTTTGTCTGTTTGTTCAGATTTAACGGTAAAAAAGAGAGCGAAATGTTCTTTTTGCATGGAAAAAAAATATAAACAAGGTGATTTTGACGAAAATGTCCGTTTTGTTTTAATTGAAATAGGCGTTTATTTATTTGTTAATAAGATTACCGTGTGTTTTCAGTTTGTTTTTGAAAGAAAAATTAAAAATTGTATTGGAATTTTATTGAAATGGGTCGTGGAGTCTATTGCACAAGCATCAATCATTAAGCGTGATTTGATAAAAGAAAAAAAAAAAATGTGAGAGCAAATGGTAAACTATGTATAAGATCGCGCATGCCTTACAATGTTCCAAAAAGAAGTTTTAAACCACTCGCCATTCAAGTCCCAAAGCAGAAACCAGAGTCAGAAAACGAAAAACATGACTACGTTTTGATAAACGTCTAGTGCGAAGACAAAACGTTTTCTTTTGCAAAGCACATTAAAAATAAATAAAACACACCTTATACAAATTGTAATATTCGAAACCGTTAAAAAAAGTTAGTCTTGGAAGGAGTCCAAAAAAAAAAATTCAACAGAAACACTTAATTTTGCTTAAAAAAACACCTCCAACGTGCAAACTGTAACAACGTGTTATGGTCGAATGAAACGGAGATAAATTTGTTTGATTCGGATCGAAAAATTTATGTCAGACGACGAAAAAAAGAGTACGATCCGAAACACAAGAAGAAGACTGTTAAACATAGTGGAGGAAATATAATGATTTGAGACATATGCTAAATTGATTTACTCCATTGAACGAAGATGTAAAGCCGTTCTTAAAAATAAAGGTTGAACGACAAAGTACTAGAAGATTATTAAACAGGTCCACCGTTAAGTAGCTCCTTTCCAAAAAAAAGGAATGTACCATAATATTTTGTTTCTATTATTTTTTCCAGAATGAAATCATCTTTACCAATTATTCTATTTTTGTTTTCACCATTTCAATTGTTTTTATTAAGCCATTTAATATTCCATTTATTTAATAATTTACTGAGAATTAATCTGTGTATTTTAGAATTTCCTATTTGGAATTCATAAAAAAAAACGTGTAATGTCCATATATAAATACAAAATATATGCAGACATACATGACATAGTATAATAATACTCTCTAGATATAGAAATAAATATGAAAAAAAAAATATGGGGATCACAATATCACCGGGTTCATTTTGTAGTACCAATAAAAATGTTTTCGTAAAAAAACAAGAAATTGAAATGATGTTTTCCTAAACAAAATAATTAACTTTTTAGATTTTTTTCAGCGCATCATCGATTTATTACAAGTTCAAAACAATTCATTTAATTTCAAGATTTTCGTTTACACGAAAATGAATAAAAGTACTGTCTTGTCTTGCAACGAAAACAAAAACTGTGATTCCTAACCTAGCTGCTATTGCTTGAACAATTTTAATCATTTTATAAACGTCTGATTTTATTTCAAAGTTTTTATTAATATTGTTTAGATAATCATACAATGCAATAAGCTTATACCCAATATATACATACATATACATGTATGTACAAATGGTAGAATATTATTTCAATACCTAACATTTGAGTAAGAAAAAAACCCTGTTTCTCAATGGGAAAGAAGTATGTACAAACACCTTCTTAAAAAATACAAAAATAAACGTCGAATTTAATTTACTCAGCAAATAATGTTTTTTTTTTTTTAATTATAAGTGATTTCCATCAAATTGACAGTTTAAACTTATACTTATCTGTTGTAAGGTTAATTTGTTTTATTTTTTTTTTTCATTTTTTTCAAACTCAAAGTAACTATCATCTTCATTTCTTACAACGTGTGTATTATTCATAGTATCATATATTTCAAGGATTCGTATTCGTTTTGATCCGGATTGAATTATTTGCATGGCTATTATTAGTTTTGTTATATTTTGATGTGGGGAAAAATTATAAAAATAAAAAGAGAGATGCGAATTAGTTGGAAGAAAACAAGAGAATTAAATAAAAAATAATAAGTGACTATAACCACTAGAGCACTAAAAAATATATACATACATTACAAGAATATACATTTAAAATTATTATTTTCATGATTTAAACACATTATAACAAACTCAAATGATTAGTGAATTCTTAATATAAAATAATTAGTTTTTTTTTTTAAAGGATGGGGTTACGTTATTAGTGATCCAGGGTATAAATTGCAATAATTAGATAATTAAAAATATTAAACGTATTAAATTATAGAATAACCACAGAAGCAAGCAGATTAAGTGAATAAAACATATGTGTTATTATTTATGTGAGCTTATAAAACATGTAAACAAAAAAATAAAATAGTTCACCAAGAAATTATCAACTCATTGCAAATAAAAACAAAATTATATTTTACATTAACGAAAATTGTATCCCTTTTTATTGTTATAAACTGTAATTTTTCAACAATGAAGCTCCCTATAAACATGGCTAGTTTTTTTTTTTTTTTTTTTTTTTTTTTTTTTTTTTTTTAATTGAAACACCAATTATTAAGAAAATTATTAATATATATACACAAATAATAATTTTTCCTATATTTTTAAATGGTCGAGGTACCTGTTTTAGACTTTAGTAATTTTTATTTAAATACAAAATTTTGTTAATAAAAATTTGTACAATAAAAAAAAAGGAAAAAAATTTCGAGAAAAAAGTAAACAAAAAATAGAAACCAATTATTGATTTTGTTAATAAATCGAACTTACCTTTGAAAAAGATTTTTTTTTTTTTAATTTTTGGAAGAATTTGGAATAGTTTTTTGTTTATATTTTTTTACAAATTTGTATGATTTTATAAAAAAAATATCTTTATAAAAAAATGATTTAGCTTTTGTAAATTCGCGATGGAGTACTACTACTATCTGCTACTATTAATCCAATTTGTGGGGAAGAAGGTGGTCGACAACGACGGCGCGGATCGTAATTCGGAACAACACGATCTGGATAGTTAACTGTTGGGAAACGGATTTGTTGTCATTTTTTTTAAATTTAATTTGTATTGTGTCGGGCATTGTTTATTTTTTTTTTTAAATTACAACTACATATTCTTAAAATGCGGTTTAGTTTGTTTTTAAAATCAAAGGTGTGGATTAGTTGTTGATGAAAATTGTTTGTTATGCTATTGTTTTTTTTTACTGACATTAATGAAAACAAGCTAGATTTACAATTAACTATCATACTATAGTACATGATCCTCTACAACTTTTCATTATTGTTTAATAAATATATTTAATAAAAAAAAATAATTTAAAAAAATAAGAAAAAAGAACGTAAAGTATTTGAGCGAATTCAGAATTTCAAATCTTTTCATACTATATGCATGTTTTTGTAGAGAGCAACATTGTACCGTCTTATCAATATTGGTATTGGTACTTTCAAAAGACAAAATTTGATTTTTTTCTTCTCTCTGAAAAAAATTTCACACATTTTGATTTTTCGACATGATTAAAAGCAAGGAATACAAAGGTATTAATTTCACTAAAGTGAATTATTTGTGAATTCACATTTTGAGCATTCGGAGACACATTTTTTTTTGGTTTAAAGGTTTCAGCTATTGGGCCCTATCGGAAATCTCCCAGGGAATTTCGTTTCCCACGGAATATTTTATACTCTCGAAATATACCCTGCGATGATGAATCTCCCACGGAATAAATTTCTCTCGAATAAAAAATCTTATTAAATGACAGCAAATTCCGTGGGAAAGCTTATTCCCGATCCCAATAAATTCCGAGGGAAACTTTTGAGCAACATTCACGTTCCTTCGATTCGAATTATAGAAAAACATACTTTTTTTTTCAACTCAACGATCAGTATAGCACTACTTCTTTCTTTCTACTACACTACACTACACTATTTCCATTTAACAGTGGTGTCGTATGTATTCAACGGGCATTATTCACATAAAAAAATGAAGACCCTTCAAAATGCATATGTTGTTTCATTTGCTCTTATGATGTAGAAGTGAGACAAGCAGATTTATCTGTGTCAAATAAAGCCAAAATTTACTTTTCCAATGAAAATGTTAATTTCTTTATGGAAATAGGTTTGTTCGATTTGTACAACTATAGATCCGACGAAGATTTAAATGAGATTTAGTATAAATCTTTATTTAAATTATTTAAGCAAAATCTACTTAAATCTTAGTTTAGTGAAATGTTTACCCTGAACGTGCGTAAGGTAGTGTAACAAGAATAAAAAAAAACGTTATATTAATAGAGTAAACGGATATTAGCCTGCCTTGATTCAGATTAATGTAGTGGCTTTTTTTTTAGTCAGATGGAGAAAATATGTCAAACTAGGGATGTATTTCTTTCAAATTAAGAAGAAAGTTAACAAATACAAACCACATGTTTGTAAGACGTCACATACATATACGAGACAATTATTAATATGTGTTCTAAGCCTTGTTCCTTATGTTTAGGATGTGTCATTCTACATAATGTAATTGTCGTAGACTTCTTGATTAAAAACTTTTTTTTTTTAAATTTTAATTCTAAGCAGGTTAATAACTTAAAAATTTAAACAAGTTTTTTTTTTAATTATCTTCTGCTTAACATGCTAACAGCAGTTACAGTTTGTGTAATAATTAAGCGCACTTATTGTCTTTAAAGTTTATATATGCGAAATTTACAAGACACTCATAACATCGAATATATATATATTCGATAATTTTAACATTAATAAGCTGTTAAATTCGATTAAAATAATAATAATAATCGTTTTAACATTATACTACATCGACTATTGTTCACCATTATGAATGCTTCATGTTAAGTTTAAAGTAGTACACATAATAAAAACTCGAAAGTAAATATGCACTTTTGCTGCGAATAAAGCATGTACTTACTCGTAATGCATTAGCATCATTCAAAGATCAATTCTGCCGTATTATGTGAGCACCTGAAGACGTTCGTCAATAACCTCATACGTCCATATGGTTTTATGAGAGTAACGTCTTACATAAACACTGACTATGACAGATCCTTGAAACACACAGTAACATCAACACCTATTGCTTTTAAGGGCGCTAATGACATTATATGTGTATAGTGCCAGTTTTGGCATCGCTACAAAATCCTATGGGGGCACACCTGATCCATCAAGGTACCACAAGGTTTTAGAAAAGCCGATGCACTGTCTAGCGCTTTTTAAACGCCTTTCATAAAAGAATGGTGTAAAACTCTTTTACTAAGTCTAGGATTACAATAATTGAATAGCCCTTCCAATGTGTGCTTAACATTGACATAATTGGAAGAACAAAGGGTGTTCGTATGAAGACGGTCAATGTTGTCATCAAGAAAGGACACTTTAAGTTAGTAACTGATTTTAACTAAATAGGCTCCTCTATAAACTCTGCAACGATACAACTGAAATAAACGAAGATTACTCTTGCTAATGGATGTTTCTTTGGCTAAGAAGACAATTGATTAGAAAATCCTCTTTATAACGGTCCTGCAAATAGTGTAAATGCATAGACCATGTGAAAGGATGATGATGAAAACGCATTAGAAAGTTTTGAAAGGAAAGTTATCCGTAGAAGATTAACAATTCATTTTAAGTAGATACAACTACGGATTTGGGTGGTTCTTGGAGGATGGACACCAATAAGCCACTCTTTCGTCAAATGCCCACCAATTTGGAGTGCGAAACTATAGACAGCTAGCTAGGGGCCCAGCAGAGAAATTTGTTAGTTGTGGTCCTGATCTTCCACGGACTCTATGTCCATCTAAACTAAAGCAAGATACAAAGACCTTATATCCATGTAAATACATTTCAAATCAGTCCAATTTATTGGTATTTTTTAACTCTAAACATGTCTCCTTAGAGTGATGCTTAAATCACACTTTTAAATTAGCAGTCAGGTCCATGAAGTTAGCAGAGCAAGTTTAGCAGAACAAATTTTTTGTGATGACATAAATAGGTGCTAATTAAGTACCCACAAATATAATTAGGTGCTCCAGTACTTATGGAGAAAATTAATGTTCTGCTACCTTGATTTCAAATTAGCACATCAATTACCTAAAATGCTTAAAACGTCGAAATGTGAAATTTGGTTAAGTATAATCTTTAGGTGATATTTAAGTGTTCTATCTATCCAAACAAACAATTCTTAAAAAAAAAAAATAATAATGAATTATGTTTCCATTTTTCATGCCTATTTGCTGTACCCTGCTCTGCTAACTTAATTTCGTTTTTTCTCAAAAAATTTCTTAAAAGTACTGGATCACTTAATTTTATTTTTGAGTATTTAATTAGCACTTAATTAGCGTCTATTTAAGGCATCACAAAAAATGTGTTCTGCTCACCTTGCTCTTCAAACTTTATGGACCTTTAGCAGTCAAGCATTGAATCTAGTAAATCGATTGTTTTGATCCGATTTTAACTGCTTTTAGCCCGAGTAATGCCAAATGTGACTTACATAAGTATTTACAAGGGCCTCCAATTGCATCTGTTTTTTTTCAGTTAATAAATAATTTATTAAAGAATTAGCATTTGCGATTTTGAGAATTTAAACAACTTTATTTTAGAATCGAAATACATAGTTAGGCTCCAGGCTTTTTGTTGCTATGCGTTTAATTTAAAAGTCATTTGAAAGTACAAACAAAAAATTAAGTTTTAGGGCAAACAAATTATGCAAGTACAAGAATGAGCATAACTTGATCCAGTAATAACTGTTTTGTCATCCTTGCGATTGATTCGATGTATAACCGTCTTACATCTCGCTTTTTTTTAGAATAGATTTTATGTTTTCGTGTGATTTAATATAATAAGACATTTTACTTGAATAAAAAAGTGTAACATCAGTTGGACAATTTAAATGCAGAAATTGGGCCTAGTTTTCGGGATAACACCACTTTAAAAACGACTGTGTATAAATGTGTTTTAGATTGCTTCTAGTTATGCTATAAGTACACGAAGAAAAATAAATAAACAAAAACAATAAGTACAACAAAAAATAAACCAGCAATTTATTTACAGGTACCGCGTCCTTAATAAAAAAAAAACGCACACCTTAACTCTTTCAAAATTTTTCCAAATGTTATATTAATTTCATAATTATATATATATTTAATGTGACCAATACTAATACACTAAAGTGGGATTTTTCGGTCAATTTGTTTAGGATGCAAATAAAAACAACTTATCTCATTTTTCCCAATGTTTGGTCGATTTCTCGCGTCTTCTTCAGGGGTTATCTTTAATTGTGGAATTTTATTGTCTTTACAGTTTGTTTTTTTATACTTAAAATGGTAGGTAATATAATTGAATTTGCTTATTTTTAAATAGAGTTATTTTTTATATGATTATTTATTTTATATTATATTATATTATATTTTATATTACATTATAATAAATTTACATACAAAGCAATACTAGATAAAATGAAACATTAACAACCTTCTTCATTAACGCATAATAACAAGTATACATATACATAAGACTATGTTCCCTCCATAATTTCTCTAAACGTAAAAATTCATTACATTGCATAGCAGCAATATCAAATAACCAAACAAATTTAAATTGATGTGGAATCAAGGGCATGTTGGCATTCTTGGAGTTGAAAACGCAGATTTTGCTGTTAAGCTCGCTAATTATGCTCCTGTATTCACATTCGATGTCTACTCAAAATTAGACATAATTAAATATGTCGAACAAATAAAAACAGCAAATGTAAAACATGAGCATTTACCATTTACCATCACTACAAACAAATTAATCCCGATAGACTGAAACCCCTCTGACCAGCAAGTATTTCCAAAAATAAAATATCTTATGTCGTTTTTATTTGGCAATCCGGAAGCCTTCCGGACGCTTCTGAAACCGTTCACTTGGGAAAAAATGACAGTTCTAATTCTGAGAAGAAGAGAAATTTTGCTTCTGGATTTGAAATCAGAATCAGAACCAGAAGCACTCACACATTCATATAAGGGGTTTTCCAATCAGAGGTGTTATTTTGAATAGCCCGCTAATTCGGTAGCTGTCACTTTTGAAGCTGTCATTTTTTGACATTTGACAAGTAGAAACTACGCTATTAATAAAAATGGAACGATACACGCTTCAACAACGCATTTCTTTTTTTTGAATATCCTCTTATTGGAAAACCCATTACTTGAACGTCAAACTCAACTGTTGTCATTTTTTGTATCATAATTGATGAAAAAACAACGAGAAAATTCAAATTAAACACACAACTTGGATACTGAGAACAGACTTTGCATCTAGCTTCTGACGTTTTTCACATGGTATATGTACCATAGCCTAACATCCAAACACCCGAATCATTTTCAAGTCTGGTTTTACTCTTGAATATAATTCTTCAGGTGTTTTTGCAGAAACAAAACAGAACATGGCTTCAAATGTTGTGTCTGTAGAAAAACTGGAGGGACGAGAAAATTTCGATGTGTGGAAAATTGCAGCCAAATCATATTTGGTAATTAAAGGACTGTGGCAATGTTTCGAGAAAGAATTAGAAGCCACAGCTACACCGGCAGAAATAGCAACTGATCTGAAGGCGAAATCTGAATTAATTTTGTTGCTTGAAACACAAAATTATTCTTACATAGCGGAATCTTCTTCAGCCAAAAGTGCTTGGGATAGCCTTACCAATGCGTTTGAAAATACTGGTCTTTGTAGGAAGGTGGATTTGCTGAAACAATTAAAACTGAATGAGTGTGATTCCATGGAGGACTACGTGAACAAGATGGTTATGACGTCAATAAAGGTAAGAAAAGCAAGTCTGAAGATCGACGACGAAATTGTTGCTTCACTGATGTTGGCAGGTTTGCCTGAAGATTTCAAAGCATTAGTTATGGCTGTTGAAAATTCATCAAAGGTGTTAACTAGTGATGCTGTGAAGACTCTTTTACTACAACAAGTAAAATACAACGCGAAATCAACTGAAAGTGCCATGTTTGTTAAATCGAAATTCAAATCGCAAAAACAAAAGCCACAACAAAAATTTAGATGCCACAACTGCGGTGAAATTGGTCATTTTGCAAAACAATGTGCAAATAAAAAGAAAGTAAACAGCAAATCAAATGAGATTGCAATGTTTTCATCTTTTTAGCCAAAAGTGAAGTCCCAGAATCTGCGTGGTATGTAGATTCAGGAGCAACGGCCCATATGACAATGTGCAAGTCATTCTTAAGTAATATAAGATCAATCACCAAAGCACAAGGAGATTGTTGTTGCTAACAATGCAAAGTTGGCGGTCGAATGCATAGGTGATGTTAATATGTCTCTTGTGAATGGTAAGATGAAAACAAGTGCTACAGTATACGATGTCCAATACGTTCCGAATTTATGCAACAAATTTAATTTCCGTAAGCCAATTAGTCAAAAGTGGCAAAATTGTGCGTTTTGAAAAAAAATGTTGCAAAATTTTGAACGAGCGTAAGGAGGTTATAGCATCAGCATCCCTGATAAACAACATGTACCGTTTAAATTGCATTATGCCTAAACCATCACTTCTACGCAATTCTGTCGCTTTGGTTGCACAGAATGAAACAAATCTATGACATCATCGAATGGGTCACATCTGCGAAGACAATTTAATGAAACTGAAGTCAGCAGTAACTGGTGTTTCTTTTGGTGGAAGAATGGATGACAAATGTGTTATATGCGTCAAGGGGAAACAAACAAGAGAACCTTTCAAGTCAAGTGGTACTCGGGCAAAAGCTGTTTTAGAATTGATACATTCCGACGTTTGTGGACCAGTGCCAGTCAAGTCGTTTTCAGGATATAGATTCTTTGTGACATTTGCATCTGGCGTTTTTCACATGGTATATGTACCATAGCCTTACATCCAAACACCCGAATCATTTTCAAGTCTGGTTTTACTCTTGAATATAATTCTTCAGGTGTTTTTGCAGAAACAAAACTGAACATGGCTTCAAATGTTGTGTCTGTAGAAAAACTGAAGGGACGAGAAAATTTCGATGTGTGGAAAATTGCAGCCAAATCATATTTGGTAATTAAAGGACTGTGGCAATGTTTCGAGAAAGAATTAGAAGCCACAGCTACACCGGCAGAAATAGCAACTGATCTGAAGGCGAAATCTGAATTAATTTTGTTGCTTGAAACACAAAATTATTCTTACATAGCGGACTCTTCTTCAGCCAAAAGTGCTTGGGATAGCCTTACCAATGCGTTTGAAAATACTGGTCTTTGTAGGAAGGTGGATTTGCTGAAACAACTCGTACAATTAAAACTGAATGAGTGTGATTCCATGGAAAGATGAAAACAAGTGCTACAGTATACGATGTCCAATACGTTCCGAATTTATGCACAAATTTAATTTCCGTAAGCCAATTAGTCAAATTGTGCGTTTTGAAAAAAAATGTTGCAAAATTTTGAAGGAGGTTATAGCATCAGCATCCCTGATAAACAACATGTACCGTTTAAATTGCATTATGCCTAAACCATCACTTCTACACAATTCTGTCGCTTTGGTTGCACAGAATGAAACAAATCTATGGCATCATCGAATGGGTCACATCTGCGAAGACAATTTAATGAAACTGAAGTCAGCAGTAACTGGTGTTTCTTTTGGTGGAAGAATAGATGCCAAATGTGTTATATGCGTCAAGGGGAAACAAACAAGAGAACCTTTCAAGTCAAGTGGTACTCGGGCAAAAGCTGTTTTAGAATTGATACATTCCGACGTTTGTGGACCAGTGCCAGTCAAGTCGTGTTCAGGATATAGATTCTTTGTAACATTTGCATCTAGCTTTTGTCGTTTTTCACATGGTATATGTACCATAGCCTTACATCCAAACACCCGAATCATTTTCAGTCTGGTTTTACTCTTGATTATAATTCTTCAGTGTTTTTGTTCTTTCACCTCTGCAAGGAATGCGAATCAAAATATATGCTGCTGTAGATATTATGTTCATATATGTAATTCATTTTTATAAAACAATAATAATTGTGCAACAAGCATTTTTTTTTTTGAATTTGAATATTCTCACGTACACGATTATTTTTACACATACAATCTCATTAAAATTCAGAATCGTCAGAATCACACAAGTGTTTTGGGGATCCCGGATCGGAGAAGAATTCCGGATTGCCAAATAAAAACGCTATTAACTTCGTTCGCTTAAGTCGTTCTTAAGTTTAAGCTTCGTTCTCATCAACATCTCCTTACAAAAGAAAACCCACACATGTGTAACTCCTTCAGCACAGCTTTGAACTTAGTACATATACTAGAAAATTGTACTGTATTTTACTAAACCATCAAAAACTTATTTTAAAACAAGAATATATGTATATGAAATACTTAAAAAAATAATTATACAAATATTGAACTTATCACAGAATTTATAAGCAAAACAAACATTATAATTTAAACACTTAATTTACTATATACCTAATAGTCTTCGCAGCTAGGTTCGTCAAAACTTTATATTATCATGTTATTTTAATAACTTGCTAATAAATTATAATAATAATAATAATAAAACGCTTAAGTACCAAGTTTGAAGAAAATCACTTCAGCCGTTTAGGCTGTAGAACGTTCTACAGACAGACGGAATTTTATTTTGGTGTTCTCTATCATCGTAATGCCAAGTTTGATTAAAATCTCTTTCCCTATATCCCAAGTAAAAAGGACTCAGTATTCTTTACAAGACAACTCGATTTCAGTTCATTTCTCAAAGAATTTCAAAGCAATCAGTTAAGCTTTGCGACTGGCAACCCCCTATACATGCCTGTAAATATAAAAATAATGAAACACGAAAAAGATGAACTAAGAACAAAATTAAAAATAAATACAATTTAAATTTCAAACATTCTATTTCAGGGTTGTCTGGTAATTTAGGTAAACATCTCGACATATGCCAACAGTGTGATAGAAACGTAGAGTTTAAGCTGCCCCGTAGGGTTAAAATGGCATTCGACTTCCGGAAATCAGTTTTTGGCTTCAACAGCCCTACAAGGGAATATTTAACACTTTTAAGGAAGAACAACTGTTATAAAACTGTTATAAATTGACATTTCTCTAGTCTCGTCCAAACAAAAAGTTTCAATGTGAAAGTAAATCTCAAAATAAAAATATTTGAAAAAGGACAGAGAGCTAGTGCATAGTATACATTGGTAAGTTTGCGAAAATAATAAAGCCTGGAGAGCATGAACACTAAATAAGATACGGAGAATACAATCGTAAACTACGCGCTAGTCATCAGAGCCTAAACGACACTGATAATTTGTTTCATTTTTAGTCTTATGGTCGATTTCACGAAGAACTTTCAAGCAATTAACAGGCTTCTAAGCCTCAAAACGGGATTTTGTTCATGTCATCAAGCTCTTTTAAATTACACAAGCTTGTAAACACCCTTATAAACTAACAGCCATATTAATAAAAAAAAAACTGCTTAGTCCACCGCTATAATAAAAGTTAGTCTGTATTCTATTTCCCTGCAAATTTTGTTCTTAATGTCAATTCTTAGTCCTTCACTAAACCACCGTCTTCGATGGTCTAGCGAAGGCCAAGTTTGTAAATTTCAAATATCAGAAATTCTGTTTTATTAATAGCATTTAGCACATAGTCCATGGAATAAGTCCTAAACATTCCCTAGTCAATGTTTATTAATTTGGGCGTCGCAGTCTTATTTATTAGAATTCGCTAAACGAGTGTAAAGTTATGCAGTGCATAAGAACTTATGTAGCCGCTATGCAAATCCTTATACAATAGAAATTTTCTACCCATTATAGTTATAATGTGCTTATGCCAAAATAAAGTATTAATGTGTACACTCATTTTCTCTTTGTGATACACAAGAGTTTTGCAAACAAAAAAATATGAATATACCCATGCTCGGAAAGATATAGCTTTGACCAATTCATTTGACCATTCTACTGCGCAGCTCTCTGCAAATTTGTTTGCTTCTCGTTAGTTTTGAATGATACACACAATCACCTTCCAGGGATAGACTTTATTTATATGAGGTATGATCGTGGTTAATTGTGCAGTTTTCAAAAAAGTATTTCATCTCTGGGATTATACTCATTAAATCTGTTGCGAACCATTTGTTTAAAATAGTTTATCTGGAATATTCAGTGGAATAAAGAAACGCAAAACTGGTATTCCGAATATTCACACACTCATTATGTAATTCCTTCAAAATAAAATTTTCAATTCTTTTCCAATAAAAAAAACAACAAACAAAAGTTATGAAGCGAGTACCGACCAGCATCTCACCTGCTGCACATCGTGTTGTGAGAAAGTGTTTTATTTGTTTTTGAATATTAAAATGGTTGGTGTATTTAGGGTAGATTACATGTGGTCTCCATTAGCGGTGAATATAGAGCATGCTTTAAAGCATGCTCTCAGTATCGCGAATGGAGACCGAAATCGCAGCTTTATTTTCATAGCATGCGATGAAAAGCATGCTTTCATCGCATACTGCTCATCGCTTGCTTTATCGCAAGAAGAACTCTCATTTTGTTATGGCGTTTCCAAATATCATTTGTTGTTGTTGTTTCTACCATCATCAGTTGCCTTCGACATTCTTCAGTAACTAAAAAAGTATGCTATGAAATGCCCACCAACGAAAATTTGTCTGTCTCTCTGCTACCTGCTATTGCGTTTGCTTTTAAATTTATCGCTAATGGAGACCGCGTGTTATGCCAATATTCGCGGGCTTAGAAAGAATTTTTGTGCGGCGTATGTCCAATCTGTCAAAAACAGGCCAGCTGTTTTGGCATTCAGTGAAACACAAATAGGTGACAATTCTGATCATTCGGAATTTCATCTGTCAGTGTATAACTTAGTGCCATTATTCTTTTCCCACCATGGTCTCGCCGTTTACATTAGAAATGATGTTGCGTACCAACTTCAGCCACAATATGGTTTGTGCTTAAAGACAAATTTTAATTTCATGTGGTAAAAATTCACGGTAAATAAGCACATCATACAAACTTGTTTTATTTGCCCAAATTTGATAAGAGACTCAATTTTTAACGAGTTGGATGCTCTGTCCGAATCCATTCAAAGAATTGTTTCCCATTATCCTCGCACTGAAATCGTCGTTACGGGCGATTTCAATGTACACAATTCTAGCTGGCTCCGCTTTTCGAGCCAGACAACACCCGAAGTAAGGTATGTTGGAGGTCTTTGCTGAGTTAAACCAACTGACTCAGCTTGTTGACGAGCCGACACGAATCCCTGACGTTGCAGGTCAATCCGCCAACACTCTAGAGTTGTTTCATAAAACTGACCCTAATAAATACACTGTAAGTGTATTATCGCCTCTAGGCACATCATACCATTGTGTCATATCTGCAAATTTCTCATGCCAACAACACTCAGTTAAAGAAAAATCACCTAAGAGAACCGTTTCTTTTTCTTCAGGAACTAGGACGTAGCCTCCAGCGCAGATATAATAAAAAAATGTAATTCTTCTCGAAATGAGAAATTTTATCCCGAAGTGTTAAATCTATCAAACCGAAAGAAAATGCATGGTTTGCTTCGAGCTGTAAAGAGGTTAGAGAAGTAAGTTTCCGGAATTACAAAGCCAACCCCACTAAGGAAAACCGGAAAAAGTTTCAACAAGCTAGAAAGACTTGCAATGTTCACATTCAAAGAACCAAATTTTTGCATGACCAAAAATTAAGGCAAAAAATACTACAATGTCCCAAAGGTAGCAAAAATGTTTGGTCATATTTTAAAAAATATTCGAAATTCAACTTCGTCTTTAATAAAACCCCTTTTGTCAGCTCTCGTGAAAAGGCCAATTTGCTTGCAGCGCAGTTCGCTGTTAATTCGACGCTGCCAGAAAGTGTTATAACTCCAACAGTACTTGAGAGCGTAAACGATTTCATGGGACGATTCTCTTTTCGCATTCGTGCAGTTGCCAGAGTCCTCAAGAACCTTGATAAACACAAGCTCTCTTATCGAAAATGTGTACATTTGGTATCGATGAATCTCTTATTCGTTGGATTAGAAATTACCTTTCGGACCGTTTAATACAAGTTGCATTGGAAGGTTTCAGGTCTGATATTCACAAGATAAATGCTGGTGTGCCCCAGGGCTCCGTATTGTCTCCGACCCTTTTCCTCATTTTTATTAATGATCTCTTATCTGGAACTTCTAACCCACTTAATTGTTTTGCTGACGATAGTACTCTAAGCTTTTCATATTCGTTTTCAGATGCACCTCCTTGTTCTTCGGATGTGCAAGTGGAACGGCAGCGTATGATAAGCTCATTAAATTCTGATCTTGACAGCATTGTCCAATGGGGAATAATAAACCGCGTAGAATTTAATGCTTTAAAAACTCAGTGCTGTCTTCTGTCGTTAAAACAGAATCCACCTCCCATGCCGCTACCCATGAGCGGTGCTTGCATTGAAGAAACCGATCAGTTTTCAGTCCTCTTGTGGAATGAACACATATTCGATGTCCCCCAAAATGCTGCAAGGTGTTTGGGCTTTCTTCGAAGATGCAAGAAATTCTTCTCCCCTTCTGATCTGGCTGTAATCTATAAGGCCTTCATTCGTCCAAAGCTGGTGTATAACTCTCACATTTGGGCAGGAGCTACCAAAACTCATTTCAATCTTTTGGATAGAATTCAAAATAGAGCTCTAAGAATGATTGGCGATAGAACTATAGTGGAGACATTTACATCTCTAGAACACCGTCGAAATGTTATATGTATCTCATTATTTTATCGCTATTTTTATAAGCAATGTTCCAGCGAAATAGCCAGTTGCATTCCTCCCCTCAAACTATTCAACGTAATACTCGCGCTTCCAGGAATGCTCATCAGTTTACCCTTGAGCCCAACTTCGGACGTACTGTCAAGTACAGATAATCTTTCTTTAGCCGTACAACGCGAATGTGGAATACTTTACCCGGCTCTATTTCCCCCCCATTTTGATATTCAGAAATTCAAAACAAATGTGCATCGGTATCTCCTCTTACATCCTTCCCTATTTTCCTAATGCTCGCACTGTGCTTGTTCATTTTAAGGGTAGTCAAAACCCCTTTAGTGCGCGTATCCGTTTAAAACAAAAAAAAGCACTAACTTCAAGTGTTTTTGATTTCTTGGCATTTGTTTCAACACATGCTTTCTCATTTATTCTCATGCATTTCGGTTATTAAAAATGTATTTGTCCAGGGATGTGCAAAAAATTAAATTCTTAAAAGATTTTAGAGTCTGATAAAATTTAGAAGGATTTTAGTATTTGTTTATGAAATTGGTCATTAATGTTTAAATTTATCTAATATAGTTTTTTATGTTAATTTATTATAATGGGCATCATTAATCAACTGATTATATAAAAAATCACTTCAATGATATAACCATTTAAATTATAACAAACAAACTGTAACGACACTATAAATTCCACAAAACCCTGAAGTCGCGAAAAATCGACGAAAGATCAGATAAGTTGTTTTATTTGCATACCAAACAAATTGATCAAACAAGCCCACTCTAATAATTATTTCATTATTATTATTTCAATACATACATACATATGTACTTAAAAATCAAAACTACTTGGAAACAATTCACATGCACAGAACTAAGCCAAACAAAATTAACAAGAGGACTTAATTTGAACAAACTTAAAATAAAACACAAAGTTATAAAGGATTGAAATTAAAAGTAATTTAACTGTCTGTTGTAAGATGATGTTGCATCCAATAAATTAGGAGTTTTGTCAAATTATATCAATTAATTTTGATAAAAAATAAATTACAATAGAATTTGTGTTTTCTGGTTATTTTTATTAGTTGATTGTCAATGATAATAATATTGATGAAACAAAAAAAATAATTACAAAAAAAAATTAAAAGAATAAAGGTGTCTGTATATATATGTATGTTAAAATAATTTATGCATAAATCTACAATAAACCATATTTTCTCGCGTCATTAGTTCAATTTAAAAGTTATTAAAATATAATTTTGCTTTTATTCACAATTTAAATTTTTAAATTTTATATTTGTAGGTTTTGGACTTGTGAGATAGTTTTATTATAATAACAAATTAAATTGAATAAAAAAATAAATAATAAAATGAACCAAAAATATATGGAAAGTGCAAAATATAATTTAAATTAGAAAAACAAAAAAAAAATAAAATAAGGAAAGTAAATATGTATATAAAAAATATCTATATTTATAAATATTTTAGAGAAACTTTGTCTTCCTTACCGTCGTCCGTTGTGCGTGGGCGAGACGACAATTGCAAAGGTCTCTCGTCAGCCATGAGAGAATTTATTTCGGGACTCATAAGTGGTGGTTCAAGGGATGAATTAGATCTGCGACCATTATTCGAGCTGCTACAACTACTACTATTTGTGTTGCTGTTTGTCGTCATAAGATGTTCATGGGAAGAGTAATGAGGAATTTTTGAAGGACGTGGATGGTGAGCTATCGGCGAGGTGCGCTTTATTCCAACTTGGGTTTTATAAATTGTTTTAAAAATATAATTATTGTTCTTTTGTTCTTATGAATAAAATAATACCACTACTCACTTTCAACCTTAATCGGTGATGTTCTATCATGGTGTTGAGTTAATGGATGAACAGTTGATGTTGTATTTGCTATATTAGAATTTTGAAAATGCGCAGAAGCCAATTCTGAGCGGCGTTGACGTTCTTCGTTTTCTTCTTTAAATTTACGCGAAGCCATTACGTGATCCTGTAGAGAAACAGCTAGCCCTGGGAAGAGACAATAAAATTTAGTACCGCAGAAAATATTGCAGATAATGCAATTCAACAAATGTGTCTTTTGAGTAACAGCTGAGAAAAGAAAAGAATGTAATTCAATACAATTATCAGTCTGAAAGAAAATCTACATCATTCTACAAGCTGGACTTTTCAGGAGAACCAAAAGAATATTTGAAAACATGATACACACTCGGTATCAAGAGTTTTTTTTCTCTGTGTTGTTGAATTTAAAATAAATTTGTTTTGTCTGGTTTCCGTAGGTGAAATAATGAATACATCGGTAATTTATTATTAGTTGATCTCAATTATCAAATCAAAGTTGGACTTATTTTTATTGCAAACACAATTTTTTGTATGTACTCATTGGGCTAGGTGCACACGAGATGAATTCTTCCGCAGATTAATGAATTTTTAGGAGAGGGAAGCCAAATGTGCGAAACGAAACGGAATAAAAATTCCACTAACTTTTGAATGGAAGAACGAGGTGGAACACTAATACACACACATCTTTCTGTCTTTGAAAGGGTCCGGACAGAAATACTTACACAAAAGAAGTACATAGGTAGGTACATGTATTCATTTTTCCACCATAATATACCAGAATAGTTCATCTCGTGTGTGCGTAAAGTGAAGTATAAAACTGGTTTTCCACCAGGAAGAATGCATCTCGTGTGTGCTGGTCTATTGAGTATATATACTTTTCGTTGGTCAAAAACCGCTTCAAGTATTGAGTTATTCAGTCCAAGTGCGAATTTCGCCCGAACAACATTCCACCCAGAAAATTTGACGTTTCCCTTATTGTGAGTTTCGCCCGAAAAATCGTTCACTTTCGAAAAATTCATCTTATTATGTGTTTTTCTTTTTTAGTTCAAAACAGAGTCTGAGTTGTCAAAAAATTTGTTTGTACATATTTCTTTTTCACCCAGAGCGTTCAAAACGCGATCGATGAGCTCCGATATAATCGTCTGAGCATTCTGAGTAAGAAAAAACATATCAGATACAATTAAAATGACTAAAGAAGTTGGTCGCTTATTGATTTTCTGTATTTGGTATGTATCTGTGTACATATTGTTGTGTTATATTGCTTTTTATGGTTAAAATTAAAATTTATTCTGGTTTGATTGGTTTAAGTGTGTTTAAAAAACTAAGCAGTGTTCAGTCAGAGGGAGCTTTTCGGAACAAGTTCAGAGCATAATCTATGCGTTCGAACTCAGTTCAGTGCTCTGCATTATGTGCAAACAATTAATTTTTGTTTACTCAATTACTTTTAATATACCTTCACTAAAAATAATTAACATTTTTGGGTTTGTGAACTCACCTATTACTTTTATGCGAGTAAACTTTTTTGAAAGCAGTGTTGGGACCTGAAAGAACAAGACTTGATATCCGTATCCCTACTCTAAAAAAACACACCAATTGCCAATTACTTCCCAGAAAGTACACCAACGAACCTTATCATACGAGTAATGCTTGTTTATTTCAGATATTATCAATTAACCTTAATTGGCTCTGGTTTGACTGATTTGACTACTCTGGTGTTAGAGCGATTTATAACCAATTTTTTTGTTTCGGACTCCTTTCGGTTGCAAAAATATTAATAAAAACTGCGATATTTAATAATGTTATCTTTTTTGAAACATGTTTCCGCACATTTTACTTTACTTAATTTAGAAAAGTTCAATTGTGCCATCATGAAAATTTACAAGAAGAAGGGGCGATAACTCTACAATTTTTCCACCTGAACAAATTTGTCTACCCCGCCCATCACATATTCTGCCCTATCGAGGTAACCTTCGGAGCGGAGTTTTCTCCGCAACGTATCTTCGTCAGAAATTCAATTTCAGTTCGAAGTAGCTGTCATCGGAAGAAATATTAAAGAAATACGACGACGCATTGCGATGAATATAAACTTCAGGCAGAGATGAGCAACTTAACTGATATATCGAAAATGCGATATATTTTCGATAGTTTTTTTTATCAAATATACACTATAAACGTTTTAAACCATGAAAAATTGGCGAGAGAGTGTAATTTATTGTTTATAGAAAGTATTTTTTTCAATTATAATGCGCTAGAGTTTTTAAGAAATGTAATTAGATGCACCGATTTTAAAATCAAAACTATCGATTAAAGTCCCCTCCCTATTTCCAAACATATGTGTTTTGTTTCTGTTTGAACTGCCAACAAAAGAATAATGTGAACAAAAAACTTGAAATACAATATTATTTATTTAGAAAATAAAAGAACATTGCAAGAACGAAAACAATATACGCTGACTACCTGACGCAGCTCTAATTCTATAATTCCCTTCAAGATTGAAGGGAATTATAGAATAAAAATGCGTTTGCTTTTGTTTTGGAGCAGATTCAACACAAATACAAAACAAATTATCGGTCTGATGGTGTCACTCGAACCCTTTAAAAAATATATGATGTATTCAAAACTAAAACACATCCACAACTTCTGGTGTGCTTCTTGTGTAATTTTAGATATGCAATATCGGGATATTCACTGGGCAGATTTATCACACGCTCATAATGCTGTGAACTTGTTTATTCGTTCTGCCTAAAAGCAAAAAGCCCACAAGTTATCGTACATAAGGTTTATTTCTTCATTACTTACATTTTAATAAACAATTTCTTCAAAAAGAAAACACTTTCCGCAACGAGAACTTGTCGGAGGACTTCGGAGAATATTTTGTTTGTATCTGTCATAAATAAAACCATTAATGTCGTTTTTATTTGGCAATCCGGAAGCCTTCCGGACTCTTCTGAAAGCGGTCACTTGGGAAAAAATGACAGTTCTAATTCTGAAAAGAAGAGAATTTTACTTCTGGATTTGAAATCAAAATCAGAACCAGAAGCACTCACACATTTATATACTTGAACGTCAAACTCGACTGTTGTCATTTTTTGTATCATAATTGTGCAACAAACATTTTTTTTTTAATTTGAATATTCTTACGTACACAATTATTTTGACATATACAATCTCATTAAAATTCAGAATCGACAGAATCACACAAGTGGTCAGTTGGGATCCCGGATCGGAGAAATAAAAACGCCATAAAAGTACTTCATCGCATACAAATGTCATGCGTTGAATTTCCGATCAGCCGATCGAAGAATTACCTCGAAGCAAAATGTCTCCGATTCGTACTAAATCGGAGAGAATTCCGCTCCGACGGTTACCTCGATAGGGCAGAATATGTATATAGGTACATACATCATGGTTTAAAATCACAAGCCCAAATTGCTGATGTTAAAGCAGTCTTTATGTCCACTAGGTATCCTAAAATAAAACAAACTTATCGAAATAATTGTCTTTGTTGTTCTTTAGTGGATTCTATTGAAAAGGGGAAACATGTGGGACTTGTTTTATTCCTTTGGATTTTTTTTTAAATTTTAGTGTGCCATCAGAGAAGTGGAAATTTATTCGGACGAAATTTAAAATTCCGGACAAACAAAAATGTTTCGAATGAAAGATATTCCGAGCGAAACTCACAATAGGGCTGATTAATAATAATTTGTCTGATACAAGTAAGAAATTCATAATTTTGAAATAATTGAATGAATACAGCTACATGTCGAGTGAAGCTGATAACCTCTCTAAAATTGCTAGTTACTTTATTATACATAGTTTAGTTATTTCTTTATGTTTAATAATATCTTACCTTCTAAAGGTGGATTTCCATTAATTCGCCTATTAGGTATTCTTTCCTTCATTGATATCGGAGCAGCAACTGGAGCCGATTTTGGTTCTTCATTAAAGTAAGATTCCAAGCAAGGCTTCATTTCAGCACGTGGTAAGGTTACTTTTGAATAATCCCGTTTTGAAGTGGCGCTATTCTTTGATGAGGATGATGTTGGCGATGGATGAGGAAGAGTTCCACTTGCACCAACACAAGTGGCTGGGGGCATTGAATGCTGTTGCTGTTGATATCCCGCAGACGTACTATAAGCCATCGTATTCATGGGTCTGCCAGCAGACGAAGACGACGATGGTAATTGCTGTTGCTTAGAAATCATTTTTTGATTATACGCAACCTGCGCTAATGTGGTTAAATTGTGTGCTGGAGATTTCTTTATCTCAGATATGCTTCCATCGCTTCGCGATCGTGGTGATATTTGATTATACGGATGATGACCGTGATGATGCTGTTGGTGTTGAGGATGCTGAGAAGCCGAATGGTTTTGCTGAGTAGAAATTTCATCCAAAACGCGAACATGGACCCGTTCTGGCCGTTGGGCATTTGGATTGATTATAGGCCGTTCTGTTGTCGGCTGCGTTGACGTCGAACCGGTGCCAGCATTTGATGGAGGCACTGTCATAGCACTCATATTGACCACAGCATTGATTATACTCTGGTGGGATATTTCTAGAGTTCTTTCTATTTCTCCATTTACCAGGTCTCCAATAGTTTTGCTGGCCATCGCACTTCCACTACTTGCATTTGTGGGTCCTACATGCTGATTGGCCAGCTTTTCTTGTGATAGATGCCTTCTCAGAGCCATTTTAGCTGGAGATACCTGAGTGTAATCGGGTTGAGAAGAACTCGAACTCGGTCGACTTGGCTGTTGCATTGGTTGTTGTTGCTGACTTCGTTCAAGCGATAAAAGTCGATCTCTTGTCGGTGGATAATACATCGCCGAATCCGAAGAAGCCGAATGACTTCTAGTTGGCTCTTCTACAAGAGTTCTGTTGATATTCTCTGGTGCCTTGAACTCCTGATAGTGGTGTTCATAGCTTCGTCTGAACGCTAAGTCTGTTGCGGCAGCATACAACGCAGCATGCTGATGTGCAGTCGATGGTTGTTGAAGTTGTGACGGAGGATGTTGATTGTGACCGTGTAAATGATGAATCGAAACTCCTCGTTCGATAGATGATGTCGAACTGCCGCTACCAGAATTTGATTTACCATATTTTTGATGTTGGTGTTGATGATGATGGGCGGATGATGAAGATGCTGATCCAGCAGCAGCCGACAAAGAATTTGATGATGATATGGAGGAAGACGACGTTGATTGCTTTGAATACGATGACCCTAAGTTGGAAGGTATAGCGCCGGATGATTTGTAACCACTATGCGCGGTTGGGGGCATCGTTTGTGAATGGTGGTGCATATGATGCATTGGCCCATTTTGGATTGAGGCAGTGTGTCCGTAATGATGTTGCTGCAGAGGTGGTGTTATTGGAGAAATCGTCGTCGTCGAATTCAAATGCGTTAGTCCCTGAGTTGCCACCGTTATAATATTGCTCAGATGATGGTGATGTAGCTGTTGTTGAGCCGTCTGCTGATGATGGTGGCTGTTAGCAGAAGATTTACTAGATGACTTCTTTGCCGGTGATATAGGCGGAGGTGGAGCAACTGATTCCACTATTGGATGTTGAGATTTCCTATGCTCTTGATCTTCATTCAGAGCTGAAGTAATGATACTCTTCAGGCGATCTTCGAAATTGGCTACTTTTGGCGATTCTTGGTGGTTTTTCGATGATTTGCTACCGCTTCGGACAACGCCTGCAGTCAACGGAGCATGATTGGCGACAATGGGAATTTGTTGTTGTTGCTTCAGACCACCTTGAGGTGGTGCTGGCATAAGTGCACTATCTGGCCCTGAGTGGTGCGCGAGGAATTGTTGATGGTGGTGTGTGTTGTGTTCACTACTATTGCTTCGATGCTTATTTACCCTCTCTTCTTTATGCTTATAGCTTGGAATTTTACCCGCTTCTATTTGTCTTCCTGTCTCTAGTATCTTTTGAGCCAGTACTTCAGGGTTGCTTTCTTCAATTTTACCAACATCTGGAACATCAGGCCATTCTTGAGAACGCGTCCGATGATCCCTACTCCTCCGCGAAGACTTTGCGTGGCTGGATTTGCCCGTTGAGGTGATCGTCGAGCTTGATGTATTTATAGACGCTGGAGCTATCGATGTGGCAATAGTTAAATTTGTTCCCTGCGCAAGTAGTGCGGCAGCGGTTTTGCGTTCCTCAACTACCTTCTCTAACGTTAAGCTTTCTTTTTCAATGGTCGATACCTGAGCGTAAAGTTTTTTCCTTTGGACCAATGTGTTGGCAATTTCTTTTAATAATAAATCGTGAGCAGCTGCTTCGGATATATCCAACGTTTCGGCAGCTCCATTCTTTTGCTTTGTTAGCTTAGCAAATTCAGGAAAGCAATGAAGATTCTTCTTTAACAGACGCTTTTGTTCGATTTCACCAGCTGTCACTTGACTTGACATCTTCTTTACCATTCCTTGAAGCTCCTTGTGGCGGCCAACAATTTCCTTAGCTTTTGCCAGCAGATCATTCGGAGACGACATATTTATGCCCAGTTCATTCATGCGAGCCTTTAGCAAAGCAACACTATCGTCGATCAGGACTTTGATTTGCTTGTCCAGTTGGCTAGCACGATTTTTGATACGTTGCTTTCGCTCCTGCTCTAGTTGAATCTTACGCTTGAGATTTGGTACGAACGACTTGGATTTCATATTATCAATCATTGTCATGTACTGTTGTCGGAAAACATCCAAAATAATCTGTAAAGCATACGGTGTGTCTGAAGGAGCTTGCGGAATATCCAACTCTGTGTGGCTCATATCACCCGACAGCGAAGTTAACTGCTGATCTACACAACCTGGAGCCGGAGGCAACTTCTTGCACATCATTTCTGCACTCGTGCTAAGTAAAGTTTGTGTGTGCAGCACATCCAAACCGACAATCTTTAGATTCTTTTTGCCACGACCTCCGCCTTTCTTCATGCGACCCTTTCGTTTGGCACCACCAACAGCATTTGGCGCGGCAAGACTGCCAGATTCTTTTTGTGCTGCGGCTGCAGCTATTTTTTCAGCAGCTGCTTGCGCTGCTGCTGCTGCCGCAGCTGATTTACTGGCAATAGCAGCTTTTCGTGTCAGTTTTTTTCGCTTTTGGGTTGCAGCACGAACGTTTCGAGAATTTGTTGTACTCGAAAAGTTGTTGTTTTCCTCATCATCTGATTGGCTGCTTTTTCCCTTTGAACTGCACCAATCTGACCATGTGCGACGTGTCGTCGTTGGAGCAGTTCCAGCTGCCGCTGCATCAGCTTCACTATCTGTCGAAGATTCATCCATTTTTGATGAGGATTTACCATTTTGGGCGTTTGTTGTTGTAGATCCTGTTGAATTTGAATTCGAATTCATGGTGGGAGTATTAGAGTTGCTGCTGTTATTGGCGTTTAAGGAGTTATTTACAGAATTTGTATGATTGTTATTATGATTTTGGTGATTTGCCTCACGTTTGGCACGATCGCGGGTAGTTCGTGTTGAACCTGCAAAAATGACAATATTTTACTCATAATAAAGGAACAAAATCTTAACACTCTGTTGCTTGATCATTTTCTATGAATAGTAAAGTGCAACGCACGCATATTAATGTATGTGTTCTTTAAGATAGTAGATTTTTTTATTTTCCTTTATAAGTACCTAACTTCAAAAAACAACGTTTAGTATACTAAAGTAGAATATTAGTTCAAATTTAGTAAATGTTTTTTTTTGTTTGAATACACCTCTATGGTTTAATCTGTTATTAGATTAAGTTTTGTGATGAGAAGTAAATTGTAAGTGGTATTCCATCTATCGTTTTTTTTTTTTAATTTATGAAAATGGGAAGAGTTCGTGGTATATTATTTGATCAAAAGTTTGTGTTGACATTACTGTTTTAATTTTATAAGATCATGATCAAGCAACATCGTTGTACATAATATAAATATGCAGCAATGTTAGAAGCAGCAAACCTAGCCCTACCTAGAATCATAGACAAGTACTCTTTTATTCTAAAAAAAAAAAAAAAATTATCTTAAAATAAGAACAAAAAAAAAAAACAAAAACAAATTTTAAAAAGAAAGAAAAACTTGGAGACTCATGTCAGATGATATGATAAAATGTAATATGAGTGATATTTTTGCCAGTCCACACTTTTTTCTGGTTTCTGTCCATTTTTGCGTTGGCGTCACGCATTTAACTTACCAACATGCTCGTTGTGTTCGGGTCCTTTGTGATTTTTCATCCGCTGAAAATATCGCTCGAGTATCGTACGATCAATGACATGCAAATAATACGATACCGGTTTACAAGTCCACGATACCGATCCTTTCAAAGGTGGTATTTCACTAAGGTGCATTATCGTTCCAATGTCACTTAGATTTCTACAAATGCCATAAAGTTTAAAATATCAATCACATTCATTCATTCATAATTAAAAATATAAAACACACTTACCTATCAGTAATTCGGAAGTTCAGAGGACAAAAACTTTTCGACGAAACGATTCTAGCACCATCACGCAGATCGGCAAATCTCTCCTTCAATTGATGATCTACATTTGGTCCAAAGGCAAAATTATTAACAAAAACCAGTGTAGAAGATGTGATTTTTTCACGATGTTCGTCCACTAAAAAATCGCCTTTAAGCAATTTGTACTCGCAAAACCGTTTGCCGAACCAAGCCATATATTGTCGAAAAAATATATCCATCCGTTGCGCATAGCGCACCGGTGTATCGGCTTTTTCGATACCAATACAGCTTTTCAGGGGAAATGAACCGGCCATTTGTAAGACAACTTGTCCCACCCCTGAGCCAAGATCAATAAATGTATCATCTTGGCAAACTGTAACGTGTTTGATCATTTGTTGGACAAGTTCATACGACGTTTCACCATAGACTTCGGGTGAAAATGGCTCATAGTTGTTCAGCTTATCGGGATCGCTAACGGCAGCATTATATACTAATTGTAAAATATGACGTAGAAGGCTTGGATCAGCAAATTTGTTCAGCCTTTCAGTTGGCAGTGATGTTCCTTTTTCCTGAAAAGAGAAATATAGAATTAGTTTTAAAGGCACGACTTCCATAACTTTGGCATTCGAATTGACAATAATTATGAGTTAAAATATGAAATTTCAAAGGAAAACAGTTTGCTTTTATTGCGATATATTTGTTATCATATGTTTCCGAGCATACATAAGGTTCGTTCGTTAAACTTTACAAAGTGTCGACCCAGGGTTTTTTGACAACCCCAAGAGTTGCTAACAAAACCTGGGTTGTTCGGTTCTCAAAAAACATGAGGACCTTGAATTTTATATTGCAGAAAGGCAAGTTATGTCATCTAAAAATTAAAACTCAAAATATGTTTAAATTTTTCTCGTTTTCGTCAAAACGAATACTCAAAACTACTCGTTTTCAATACATTTTTTATAAACGACTTGTTTTGCAAAACGACTCGTTTTTGATAAAACGACTTGAAAACGAGTTGCAATTCAAAGATGAATTAAACGAACAGATCTTCCGTCAAGAGAAATTGATATGATTGTGAATAGACCCTCAAAAATAACAACAGCTGATTGCTTGCTGGCAAAAAAATTAATTTCAAATTCTTCAAACAATTATGGCAACGATAAGGACATTTTTTCAAACACTTATTTGTAATAAATGTTTAATACATGAGCTCTTTTTATTTACAGGAAATTCAAAATAAAAAAAACTAAACGAATTTTGGGGAAGGGAAGTACGAACGAGGAGTTCTTGACCGAACTTTGAGCTGAACACGAGTTGCAATTCAAAGATGAATTAAACGAACAGATTTTCCGTCAAGGGAAATTGGTATTATTGTGAATAGGCCCTCAGGAGAAAAAGAACAGCTGATTGTTTGCTGTCAAAAAAAATATTTCAAATCCTTCAAACAATTATGGCAGCGGTAGGGACATGTTTTCGAATACCTACTTATTTGTAATTAATTTTTAATGTACGAGTTCTTTTTATTTACAGGGAATGCAAAAGAAAAAAAAAACTAAACGAATTTGGAGAAGTACGGACGAGGAGTTCTTGATCGAACTTTGAGCTGAATATTCTTATTAAAGCTGACCTTTGTCCACAATGCTTCTATGCATTGCACAATTTTGAACTGATATTTTTCTTTATAAGTTCAATTATTATTCTCCAATGAAGAGACGTTTCTTCCTGCTTGTAGATACTTCTGGCTCAAAAACAAAGTTGGTTAAAATCCTTATATTTAGTCTCTTTATGCAGCATTATAAGATTTGATTGCTTAGCATTCGTGTTGTATCAATGACAGCTTTTTCTAAAACAACTCAAATGTCAAACAAAAACAAGTAAATGTTCGGTGTGAACGATCTAATCGTTCTGGTAAACGAAAAAGGTAAATGAGTTTGGTGTGAAAAGGCTATAAAAATATACCCTTTTCCTACATTTACAACTGCGCTAGATTTGTTCGATGTTACACTTTTTTGCCAGTGTATTTGACAACTCTTAGTGTACACTGACTAGCAGCAAGATAACGCCCTTTTCGATAGGTAATCCGCAAGGACTCTGCGATCCGTGATCCCATTCGAAGAAGTAACCACAAGATTCTTGATTCAGAAGTTTAATGTGAGCGGTAAATTTCAAACGCAAATTGAAAAACTAAATCAGCCAACCAAAACAAAATAATGACATGACAATAATGCAGGGCGATGTTTATTAATTTTGGTAAAGCATCGCAGTATCGACGTTAATAGCGAGTTTCATTTAAGAAAAGATCTGATCTTTCTGACAGAAATGTGTGTGTCAGTCATTCAGCATTGGGCGTTCGGTGCAATGCCGATAGGCTAGCCAAGATACCTTGGTGGCGGGTTTGTTTTCGAACGATCCAGGTAGCTTTCTCAGTTAAGTCAGTTGTATTGCATACAAATCTGAAGTTTTGAATCAGCTGTTCCTCAAATTAATAATAATTTTTGGGTAGCTTGAGATTTATGTTTGACAACATATGTTTAATTCTCAGGTGGTTTTTCTTTAGGCGTTACAACAACACAAAACAATCCGATTGCTTTAGGTATGCCACCGAACGCGGACAATACTACAATTAAATTTGGACACAGAGTTTCATTTAAAAGATCAAATCTCCATTTTGAGAGGAGTTATAAGATTCAAAGCATCGACTAAAAAAACTTTTTTGTTAATGACGGAATGATTATAAAGGTTAGACCCCACTCGACGGAACTACACTTCAAAAGTATTTGTATGAAATTGAAGTTCAGTTGCTGCTTAGTGCGATATAGCTCATGCATACGAAAAGCGAACACAATTACGATAAAAAACACAAAACAATTAAGGTATTTTGAATTTATAATAATTTGTATTGCATTGCATTAAAAAAAAATTAATTAAAAAACATCGAGAACATGGATATTTTTGATTCGATGATTTTCATATTTGCTCATCCATACACGACATTGTTGCTGACATTGAATTCGAGTTTGACATTTAGTGGGTGTGCGTGTTATGTGTTTATAGTTTTGATTCTGAATTCAAATCCAGAAGCAAATTTCTCTTCTATCCAGGAGAAGAACTGTCATTTGCTACAAATTTAACACTTTCAGGAGGATTTGGAAGCCTTCCGGAAGACCAATCGAAAACGACCGTTCGAACAAAATTTATCTTCATGCAATTGCCGATAATTTAAATATAAAAAATTAGGCAAATTTATTTTGCGTGAATAAAAAATGCGGTCGTTCAAGTTTACAGATTACATTAATTTTGGTTACATTCACTCAAAAAAGAATTCAATTCATAGCAAGAAAATTTAAACGAAATTCCCATTTTGTTCATAATCTTCCAGCACGAATAGAACAGAGCCAACAAACAAAAACTATCCCATATACATATGTGTAGGCACATGATTATTATCATTTTGTGTCTACACATCCCATTTCCATGTGTAAGAACTTTGAGTAACTTGAATTCGTTCACCGTTAATTTGAACGATTTGGTTCATTTTATTCGGCTATACTTTTCTTGTTTGTGAGTGCTTTCAGTGGATACATTTCGATGCGGAATAACGTGAACGAAATGGATGCAACAAGAATATGAGCTTTTTTGTGTGTATACCTACTTCCAATGAGTACATTTCGTTTCAATTGATGCGAACGAGTTGATATTAAATGAGAGAGAATGTGCATGTTGCTAACAGAGATTTTTTTTGTTTAGATTTAAATTGAGAATATACAAAAGTTGCACAAGTTGAAAACTGGGAAAGATTGTGCGAAATTAACTCAAATTAGGGGACAAGTTAAACAATTATGCGGGTGGTTAGGCTGGCGAAAGAATGTGTAGAATGTGACCAAAAGTTAGGCGTTCATGAACGAAATGAACATAATGACGCCTCGCCACTGCATATGTCATTCTAGCAATAAAATGTTATGAATGATGTCGAAAACCTAAGCTCTTTGAAATGCATTGAGATCCCCCAGTCGGCATAAGCAGGAAATGATGAACAAACCTCTTTTGATGTTTAAGGAGTTAATTTTTAGTTAAACAATGCACTTCAACGAAGAAATTAGGGGGGTTTTCAACTTAATAATAAATACATGAATAATAAATCCACATTTGATTTAACAATGTGATTCTATGGTTTTCTATAGTTGTTTAACTTTTTGGATGGGCTTCTTGTTCAACGATTTTGTTTATAGAGTTTCTGTGCGGATAAAGCTTAGGCTAGGTAACACTTAAAAATGACAATTAGATTATTGAATTCGTTTATATTCTAATTTTTTAAGTTTATATATTGATTGCATTCAAAAATACAATCCGTGAACACGTGCTTTGTACTGTATTCAAACAGATTTCAAAAAAAAATTTTACAAAAAATGCATATTAAGTTTAACCGGAAGATAATAATTTATTTTCCAATTTTGCTGAACTGAACATCAATCTAAAATTTGTAAACACCAATTGTAAATTTCTTTCGAATTAAATTATACACTGTTTTCCTTGTAGAAAATATTTTTCGTCTGAAACTTTTGTCGGATAAAGCCAAAGTTATAGAAATCGTGCCTTCCTCAAATTTGTACTTTAAAATCTACAGATAAAAATAAAATATTTCACAAAGTGTGCAGTTTTCAAGTAGCTATATTATTGCAATGATAATTAATGATTTAGAATTGATTGTTTCACTTAAATAGGTAAAATATGATTACTTTTTGATATCATAACATGATCAACGAGATAACCACCCAGAGGAACACTGAAGTATATGGCTGAGTTCATAATTATCATTGCAGTATACAAACCTGGTATAAACTCCGTTCATCAAAGTATACAGTAATTATGCCCATTGAAATTCATTGAGATTTTTTTTTCGGATAGGTCTAACGTCATTTTGAGTTCCATTTGAAATGGAGAGGAAAAACAAAATAATTCTTATTTTATTTTGTGTTTTTCTTAATGTTTTAAACGGATCCAATTTAGGAAATATGCATCTTTTTTTCAATGATACAATTTGGATTGGTTGAATTGGAAAATTTGGTTTGGTATAATCTTTAGGTGCTATTTAAGTGCTCTACGAATGCAAAAAAAAAATTTCCAAAAAAATTTTTTTTCAAAAAAAAAAACTATTTAAAAATAATTGCTTTTTTTTCGATTTTTGTCAAAAAAAAAGAGTTTTTTTATACAAATCTATTTTATTAATTAAGTGCCCACCTAGTTCGATTTAAGTACCCCATTTTCAGAAGTATTTTCGAAGATCTAAATCAAAAAAATAAATTATTCCATTTTTCATGCCTATATGCTCTAGTATCCTGCTCTGGGGGTCAATTCCAGGGGTGGAATCGGCTAAGGTGATTTGTGATTGTGATTTGGGATTGTCACATTTCCGACAATCACATGTGATAATATAAAAATTTTCGTCTGTGCAAGGTGATCACAAAAAATTACACAAAACTTGGCACCACTTTAAGAGAAGTACTAAAATTTGACATAAATCCATATGTTAATGTTTGGTTTTTTGTTTTTTTTTCATGCAATGTTGAGTGCCCAGACGTTATCAACCTTTTCATATTTAAAAAAAATGTTATAATTATCTCGCAATCCAAAAAAGTTGAAATAAAAAGTAGAATCTAGTCATTGGGTTCGCGAGATTAAATTAGGATATTTCCAATTTTGTTCTACAAACTGAGAAAATAAAAATGTTTCGCTCGCTTGCCAAAAGTTTTTTAATTTGTACCTACTATTAATTTATTATAAATGCCAATTAATAACAAAATAAATTAAAAGTTGAAATAAATATGTGTGAGAAAAACAATGCCTTTACCCAATTACATGTACATACTTCTATTTTATCGGATATACTTTGTTAAATGTAATGTGCACATGTACATATATGGTTTCTTTTTTCGGAATTTGTGAAATCATAAAAGCAATTTTACAAATTTACAAAATTAGAAAACAAATGAATTTTATATGAAAATGACACCAAAATAGCTGTCACAAGAAAAAGTCACAAAAATGTGATTATCACCTGTGACAGTCATCTTACGCAGCCCAAATTAATTTTTTGTGACTATCAACTATCACAAATCACCTTAGCCGAAAGTGCGCTTCAAAGCCATTCAAATATGGTAAAGTGCTCTGTATTTTTTTGCAATGGGTAGTTTCCAACAATCTGTCGCGGGAATGAGCACCGTCGCGTCGGCTGTTGTGAATCTGTTGATTTAACAATTTCGTTATTTACTCAAATTAACACAAATATAACTTACTACCAAAATAAATTTGTGTATAAATATAATTGTTGCTTACTTGGCATGTGCCAAACCTATTTTTCTTCTTAATATTCGATTAGAAACAATTTCTTCACAAAACAATTGACTGTGATAAAAAAATCATCATATGAAAAATGATTGGTTTTAACTTCACTTTTTCACGAATCGAGAATCGAATTAGACGTGAAAGCGTGATAAAATTTATCACTTCACATCTTCACAGATCGGGAATTGACCCCCTGCTAAGTTAATTTCCATTTTTCTCAAAAACTATGAGTTTTTCTGATACAAATCTTTTTTATTAATTAAGTGCCCGCCTAGTTTAAATTAAGTACCCCATTTTCAGAAGTATTTTCGAAGATCTGAGTCAAAAAAAAATTATTCCATTTCTCATGACTATATGCCGTGGAATCCTGCTCTGCTAACTTAATTTCGGTTTTTCTAAGAAACTGAGTAGAATAATGGAATAATTTTTTTTTGACTCAGATCTTCGAAAATACTTCTGAAAATGGGGTACTTAATTGAACTAGGTGGGCACTTAATTAATAAAAAAGATTTGTATCAAAAAACTCATATTTTTTTTTTGAGAAAAATCGAAAAAAAATGGAATTATTTTTAAATCATTTTTTTTTGTTTTTGAAAAAAACATTTTTTTTTGGATTCGTAGAGCACTTAAATAGCACCTAAAGATTAAAATCAAATCAAATCAAATTTTCAAATTCAACGTTTTAAGGATTTTAGGTGATTGCTCTGCTAACTTGAAATCAAGATAGCAGAACATTAATTTTCTCCAAAAGTACTAGAGAACTTAATTTTAGTTTTGGGTACTTAATTAGCACTTAATTAGCATCTAATTATGGCATCACAAAAAATGTGTTCTGGTCAACTTGCTCTGCTAACTTGATGGACCTAATATTTTTATTATATTTATTTATCATTATTTTATAAAGTATTGTAAAAGATGTAAGAAAAAACATAAGCATTGCTCACATGCTTGCTTGTATACTTTTTTGTAACAGAAAATTGAAAGATACAAGTTTGTTATACTTTTACTGTGGTATTGCAGTATAACTACATTAATGAACACAAGTGATACCAAATTTCTACAGAAATTTTACTAGTTTTATACATTAATGAACTCGATACTGGTAGTGTTGCTGTATCTTTACAATTATGAACTCAACCTATGTGTTTCGTAAAGGGTCCGCCATCTAACTTTTTTTTTCAACTAGTGCTTATTTCGTGAGTGGTAACACTTAGCTCATGTCTGATTTGACAGATAATTAGTTTTATCCTTCCGCTGAACGAATATGGTTGTGTATACGCTTGAACAACGCTGAAAAATATTGCGACATTACTTTGAAAATCATGGAAATGTTGCAGAATGTGTGCGAAAATTGCGTACGGATTTTAGAAGAAGAGAAGCACCGTCAGCTCCGTATGTTCGTTATCTTGTGAAAAAAAGTGAAAGAAACTGGCATCCTCATCGATAAACCAAAGCGTAAAAAGCCAGAAAAGCCAAAAACAGTTCGTTCACCCGAGAATATTGCGCCATCAACATCAATTCACCGTCGTTCTCAACAATTGAACATTTCGGAGACATCATTGAGACCAATTTTGCATAAAGACCTTGGTATGACGCCATACAAAGTCCAATTGGTTCAGGAGTTGAAGCCAACTGACCATCCAATGAGTTTTCGCTTCGCTAAGTGGGCCTGCGATCGACTTAGAGAAGATGCCGATTTTAACAAAAAAATCATCTTTTCAGATGAAGCTCATTTTGATCTTGGCGGGTATGTAAACAAGCAAAATTGTCGCATTTGGGGCACAGAAAACCCGCACGCATACATTGAAAAGCCGATACACCCAAAACGAGTCACTGTTTGATGCGGATTTTCGGATTTTGGTCCAGAGGCATAATTGGGCCATTTTTCTTCGAAAATGAGCAAGGAGTGGCCGTTACAGTCAATGGCGATCGTTAGCGGGCCATGTTGAACGAATTTTTGTTCACAAAAATTGAAGGAGGATATTGGCAATATTTGGTTTCAACAGGAAGGCGCTACGTGCCACACAGCCGAAGCTACACTCGATGTTTTGCGCCCTGTTTTTAAAGATCGCATTATCAGCCGTGTTACGCCGACAAGCCAGAGACAATTGACGCTTTAAAGGACAATATTCGTGAAGCCATTGGTGAAATACAGCCGCACACAATCGATAATGTGCTTAAAAATTGGACCGATTGTGTAGGCTACTGCATGGCCAGCCGAGGCAGCCATTTGAATGAAATTATTTTCCATTATTAACCGGAAGGATTGTACTTTCAAATAAAAAAAGAAATTTAAGAAAATATTCAGTAGTTTTTTTTATAGCATTTTCAAAAAAAAAAGTTATTTGGCGGACCCTTTATATGGTAGATTTTCCAAATATGATCTTAACAATGAAAAAAAAAATTTCTTAGTATAAAATCATTTGATATACCGTCATATCATTGGGTGCATTCATTGAAATATGGTTACGATATCTTATCTAAGATAGGTTAGTATTCACTTAGGTTCCTGAACAACCAACATCGGATAGGAGGTTCAATTGGGTGGCAATGGCGCAGTGTATAAAGTGCTTGATTGCTAATTGGGACGTGTGGGTTCGATCCCCACGCTAGGCGCATTCTTTTATATACCTCCAATTTTAATTGGATGCCGCACATGGGTTAAAATGAGACAGTCAATACCTGGTTCTCAAACCCACTGTGCCAAACTAGTGCCGTGCAATTCAGATTGCATTTAAAAGACCTTAGGTCTTACAGGCATATAGTTAAAATTAAAAAAAAAAGAAAAAAAAAATGTATGGGTTTGTGAAAGTTTTTGACATTTCTCATGGGATAACAAAGTAAACCGAAGTATTTTGCATAGCTTGAGATTTCTTTTTGACACCACCGGTTTTGTCATCAACCATCAGCTGTGTTCTTACATGCGATTACAACAACACCAAACTATCCGGCCATTGAAAACACGAACAAAAAAGCGACAAGCTTAAAGCAACAATACAATTTGATTTTAAATTAACAAGGCAATCGTCTGCACGTTAAAAAAAAAACACCCAATGCTTCTTCTATAGGTTTCTGCAGTAAATCCACTTGTTGATTGAATGCGGAAATGTGTACAATCAAGTGCACTAATTATTTAAGAAATTTAGAGTAATACGTTGTGCTCGATGGAGGCAAGTTTTCAAGTAAAATAAAATAAAATGCACGACTGGATCGTACGAACTTGCTTTTGTAACTAACAACTTTAGTGTAGCTAACTACTGACGCTGTTAGTAGGTATAGGTTGTCTAGATATCCTTAATTTAAATTATAAAAAAAAAAGTTATTTAAAATTTTAATATGCAGAATTAGTTTGGCTACCCAGCTCTTCTCAGATATAAAATTTGACAGAAATCTAATGTACAGTTACCGAGAAAGCCAAAAATTTAAAAAACCGTTATATGAAAAGTACCTTTAATAAACTTTTCCCGTAAACTTGATTCATATCAAGTGATAGCTATTACCAACAACAAAATTCTCAAAATTTTTTTTATCAAAATAAGATTTTCCTTCAAGGGCATATGGCAGGTACCGTTATTTTTAGGCTTAAGAATAAAATTTCAATTTCCCGTCTGAGGAATGCCAAAATAATCACACATACCAAATTTGAAGGTAATCGCTTACGTCGTTTAGGCTGCAGCCGTTATACATACATATGGACAGACTGACAGACAAACAGACATTTTTAGTCGATCACTTTTTTAGGCTTCTCTATGATCGTAATGTCATGTTTGATCGTTAGAATTTTTTTTTGACGAATGCATAACTTGCCTTCTAGTACCTATAATCGCAAGTAAAAAAGTAGACCAGCACCACTTAAAATAAAGAAATCTGATGATCGACAAGTCGTGAAACAGTTATAATTGAAGCCAAAGGTGGTAGCACAGTCGAGTTATTCTTTCATTCAATAATTATTAACGAAAAAACCTCATGGAGTTTCCTCGTGTATTTCCGCATCCAATGAAACACGGTGCTAGATGAACAATCGCTTTAAACGCTCCTGTCAAATATTATGAACTATTGAAACTTGAAATGTTTTCGTATAACACATCAACTGAAGTCTACATGGTTGTTTTTCTTTTTTAGTTGAGAGCAGACCCTGAGTTGTCAAAAAAATTGTTTGTGTTTCTTTTGAACTCAGAGCATTCGGAGCTCCAAATATGTGTTTCTTTTTTCGTGCTGAACATGTGGAGATCGCACTCGATGTGATCGGTGAGTTAATTGCTAAGCGCACCAAATGACATGTGTATCAAGAAGGAAAGAAGTGAAAAAAAGATAATCAGATACAATTAGGTTGCGAAAGAAGTTGATTTTCAAAAAAGGTAGTTTTTTGTGTTATATTGCTTTTTATGGTTAATTTGTGTGGTTCAAGTGTGTTTAAAATAAAATATCAGTGTTCAGAGCTCGCTCTGTTTGCAACAAGTTCAGAGCATAATCTATGTATTTCAACTCTGTTCAGTGCTCTGCTCTGAACGAAAAAAGAAAAACACCTAATATGAATTGATCTAAGCGCATGGTAGGTAATGCTACCAAGAACTATATCCGCAATTCCCGTGTATGTTTAAGTAAGGTTTAAAAAAATACCGGTTAGACCCTGGTTCTTTATAGAAATTAGCCGTGTTTTGTTGGCAAATTCTATTCCCAACACACATTACACATACAAAAATCAGTTGGGGATAAAAGTAAATACAAAATCCTGTTGGGCATAGTTTTGTGAAATTTATTCGAGTATCGAATGAAATTATAGTTGTTTCCTTGGTACTCCCGCTGAATTTCATGTATCTAAGGTGCTGATACACAACTTAAGCATTTAAGCTCTACTTAAGCACTTATGTATGTGGCAGTTTAAGCAGAGGAAAAAGTAGCCCATAATCGTTTCAAGTTGAACACAAATATTTATGATGCGTATCACCAAACGGGCCTAAGTTTTTGTTCTTATGTTGAATTCCAAACAACCATTTCAAATCGATTTCAGATCGATATTTTTGTTTGGTTAAGGAACTTGCAGCAAAAAATAGTGTGCATGTAAATTCTATGAAATCTTACTAAAAACGCAACATCTGTTTTGACAGCATAACATCGAATTTGTTTAGAAATAATTCGATTTTGTTCAGAAAAAAATCGAATATTTGGTTGTTTTCAACGTACACCCATTTATTAGATTAGTTATCTCGGATACTAAAGCATCAAAATATATTTTTGAACGATTCGGATAGGTTAGCTGAAAGCAGTCAAAAATCAATAATTTTTGGTCGATAATGAGTTCTCAAAGAAATTATTTCATGTACAGGAAATAAAAAATTACGAGCACAACGAACTAGGCAAAAAATCCTTTATTTATTGTTGTTGCTTATAAATTATATAAACAAATATGTGTATTTGTATAAATAATTTGTTGAAAATGTTCTTGTTTTGAACCAATATGTGATAGAAGCCCAAAACATGCTTGACCCATCGTTGAACCTCAGTTAATAGGCCAAAATCGGTGAATTAAAATTCCTGATCCACGGATCAAATATTGAACTACGTTTGTGCAACTGGGACTATATATCACTTTTGGGAGTAAAATGAGATCAGTCGGCGAGTTGGGCGAGTCATCTCACTTCTCTAACTAAAATAGCTAAGTCTCGGCCATGAAGTTCTTTTTTCTATACTTAATGCTTTGTGGTGCCTGAAGCATAGGTAGGGGGCGCTCTTCCACTTTCAGTAAAAGTTAAAGTTAGCTTTGTGTCAGCTGCTGTCAAATTGCCTAAAAAAAGAACTAACTAAAACTAGAGTAGCGCCCCCTACAAAAGTTATACAATTGGAATAGCAACAAGGATTATATGGAGCAAGTAAGTGCATATTATTAAGTAATAAATAAACACTCACTAGCAGCACGTAAGTGTGTGTTATTGATATAACTATAAAAAATTATTATAGTGGTTTTTAAACTAACTAAATTTTTGTTTTAACAGGAGTAGCTAAAAAGGGGTTTCTGTCTATATTTTTTATACAACTCATTTTTTAATTAAAATCTCTACTCCAACTCGATCTTTGAAGCGGTTAAAATCGAAGAAATAAAAATTCTATTATGTTGGGGATAGATTTCCTAAAACAAAAAAACACGGCTTTTGTTTGAGATAAATTGAAAAGTTGTGTGAGATGAATTTTTAAATGTTGTTTCCAAACAATTTAACATTTGACCAGAGATCTCAAAAAATTGCTCCATCAAAAGCAAGGAAGGCGAATCGATTTTTGCTGAGGAAACTTGTTAATCTGAATGAGATTTATGAACTCTCCAATTTTTCCAAAACATTTTGACACGTGATTCTACTCTGTGAGATGCACAGATTTTCATTTAAGAGTGAGTAAAAAGGTTTCATAAAAGTGAACACAAATTTTAGCCATTTTTTAAATTTCAAAATAAAAGTGAATTTTTGAAAATGGTTACTAACAAATTGTTTGTGAAAGTTTTCAAAGATGAACAATTAGCTATCGCAAATCATATTTGTACATATTTATTATTTCTGGTTTTCTCATTTATACAAAAGTCGAATCCACTAAATTAGGTATCACTGGATAGGAATTTAAACATTGCGATGACATTGCACAAAAACTTTAGGTTATACCACCTTATTTTCTATAAATGTCGGCAATTTCAAAAATTCAACTTAATGAATAATTTGATATAAAGAATGCCTCACTTTTAACGCATTGAATGAGTGAAAGAGCAAAATATGTAACGGGTGATTTTTTTGAGGTTAGGATTTTCATGCATTAGTATTTGACAGATCACGCGGGATTTCAGACATGGTGTCAAAGAGAAAGATGCTCAGTATGCTTTGACATTTCATCATGAATAGACTTACTAACGAGCAACGCTTGCAAATCATTGAATTTTATTACCAAAATCAGTGTTCGGTTCGAAATGTGTTTCCGCTTTTTTATCGACAAATTTTGTTCAGCGATGAGGCTCATTTCTGGTTGAATGGCTACGTAAATAAGCAAAATTGCCGCATTTGGAGTGAAGAGCAACCAGAAGCCGTTCAAGAACTGCCCATGCATCCCGAAAAATGCACTGTTTGGTGTGGTTTGTACGCTGGTGGAATCATTGGACCGTATTTTTTCAAAGATGCTGTTGGACGCAACGTTACGGTGAATGAAATCGCTATCGTTCAATGCTAACAAACTTTTTGTTGCCAAAAATGGAAGAACTGAACTTGGTTGACATGTGGTTTCAACAAGATGGCGCTACATGCCACACAGCTCGCGATTCTATGGCCATTTTGAGGGAAAACTTCGGAGAACAATTCATCTCAAGGAATGGACCGGTAAGTTGGCCACCAAGATCATGCGATTTGACGCCTTTAGACTATTTTTTGTGGGGCTACGTCAAGTCTAAAGTCTACACAAATAAGCCAGCAACTATTCCACTTGCACATTCGAGTAAGTGGTGGAGAAACATTTTGTTCACTGCACCATGAATGAGTGTGGGAGAAACATATTTATTTGTCACTTCTGTTGTTTGTATTCTTTTTTTCTCATTCGCAGCGTGATGAAATATTTTACTGTCTAGTAAGCGCTGGTGTCAGGGCTGCCAGAAATCATGATTTTCACCCAAATCATGTTTTTTTCCTGACATAAATTTTGTCCCTATAATCGCAAAACCCAACATGTCCAAGCCAACCCTACATAAACACAAACACGAAACTAAAATCAAAGAGCATGATGAACACTTCATTTGTAAGTATACCTACTCTTTTTGTTTTATATTCATATAGGGTGTTTGAGTGTGAATATAATATATATGTATGTGAAATGTACCAAAAAATAATGAAGAGAACACATTATTTTTCAATATAACACTTTATCTACGCACTCTTTCTCCTGCCTCGGGCCCTGCAATATTTTTGACAGCTTAGCTATCGCCTGGAGTAGCGCAATGATAATGAGTAAAAGAGATAGAAGGATAAAATTGTTTTTTTTTGCATTTTTCAATTATTAAGCTAGTATTAGCTAGTCATTGCCGTGACACTCTGACGTCACAACAAAATGGGTCCTACCACCGTCATTGCCGTGATAAAGGTGATCGTGTCATGGCTAGCTACAATGACTATCACACGAATGCCACATGTCTGTCATTGTTGTCCCAAAATACAATGAACGTCAAAGTGTATCACGGTGATATTTGTGTCTCGGTGTCACGGCAATGACATGCAAAACAATGACTATCACACGAACGTGACAACTCTCAAACAGCTGATCATTGGCGCGGTGAGCCTAAACTGCAATCACATTTATCATTTTTAGCAGTGACGATCACACGGCGTCGATCAATCGAGTCATTGTGTCTTGGTTGTTAAGGAAAAGCTTATTTTTCTAGAAAACGGCTCCAACGATTTTTATACAAAATTTTGAGAATTGGTACTAGCTATCATTTAATCAAATACGGTATTTGCCCAAGAATTCAAATGGCATCATTTTTTCCTCAAACTATAACTATACCATTTTTGCAAACGTCACATAAGTATATATAATTACCTACCCACCTATATCCTTCACTTTCATTATATATGTCCATATTTACATACCTAGGTTCCATCTATATATGTAGAAAGGTAAAAATTACACTCCAAAATTACATACAATACAATGACGATCACACGACGTGACACTTTTAGGACAGACAACTACGTCATAGTGACGTCAGAGTGTCACGGCAATGACACATTACAAGGTCCGTCTAATACTAGCTTTAAAAGCGTCAATCGTTCTCTCCCTTTTCAATCCGCAATTGCATAAATAAACTGTTAATTTAATATATTTGTTTTACTCATAATATGGTTTCCAAATTGTCTATTTGAATTTTTTCTTTTGTTTTTCATTTAACGCGTTTCTAACTACGAGAGGTCCGTCATGTTTTTTTTTTAATCCCAAATCATGTTTTAAAACTATAGGGGTATTCACGATCCGTTGTAACTGGTCTTGTATCATTGTAAAAGTGTAACATTTTTTTGAACTACAACAACAAAATATACTGAATGTCAAAATCTTACACTTTTACACTTTTACTATACCCGAACCCTATTGTAACATAAAAAGACTGTAATTTTTTGTTAAAACAAATTAGCTATTTCAGAACAAATGTGAAACAGATTTTGACATTTGCTTCTGTGATGCTACAGATTAGAAAAGGTGTGTTCACAGTCTGTTGTAAAAAAATTAAATTGTACAATTTTACAAGACTTGTTACACCAGATCGTGAATACCCCTTATGTTTTTTTTAGTGGCAGCACTGACTGGTGTTCAAGAACAGGTTTTCTTAATTTTTCGTAGTTTTTCGTAGTTTTTCGTAGTTTTAGGAAATACGGAACAGACACTGGTGAAAGATTACATTTTTTTCGCAGAATCAGTAAGCTAGATTGTGAGCAAACAATAGCTGATAGATAAAGTAATATAAAAAAATGTTAAGAATTCTTGTTTCTGCACACTTTGTGAAATATGATTTATTTTTGTTTTTGATTGTTCAAATAGATGATCCCATTGATACATGAATTACATAAATTTAAAAAAATATATATAAAAAATTCAACTTACCAATGCGACAATACTATCAACGGCTTTATTAAATCTATCGACAAGATTTGTCATAGTCTTATAGCAGGCAGTGTCGATGTTGTTTAAATTAACTTCTTCAAATGCAGAACTAATTCCAGGCAGCTCATCACATACGAACTTAATCGTATCAATAATATCGATACCATTATCGTGTTTATCCTGACCATGGCCAATTTGTAGGGGCCAAGAGAATGTCACAACTTCCGATGACCCAGCTGGCGATCGCAACACCAAATCTTTGACTTGTGGTGTTGCCATAATTTTTTCTGCTTACGGTGCTGCACCACACCAATTCGATCGTTATCGATACTATACAAATATAATATCGATCGATCTGTTGATACCAAGTGACTTATTGAAGCGATGATGACGATATTAATATCACAAATGGACCACAACGACGGCAATTATGGATTTAATGATGATGTGCGATGATGAATTATGATAAGTGTATTTGTTGAGTTTTGTTTTTTGTTTGGCGTCTTTTGCTGCTGTATAATAATAATTAACAACAGCGTTTGTTTTATTTGTATTTTGTACAAAATATACGTGTATAATAAGTGCGATATACTGTTTATATATAATTCTTGATAAGAGAATGATTTTTTCGAATTGAGAGAATCTCAAAAAAACAAATTTAAAAAATAAGAAAACTTAATAAAAATTAAATAACCGATTTTAAAGAAGAAAAATATATATATAATATAATTTTATTGCGATTGCAAATGTTAGACGATTTGTTAAGATATCGACGAAGTCCCATGTTTTTTGAACAACATGATGGCATTTTTTTTTTTATTTTTTAAACTATTATTATTGTATATTTTAATAATGCACATGGGGTTGAATCACGTTTAATTTTTTTATGTGTTTTTGTGTGTTCTTCATTTGTCTATTTTGTAGTTTTGTATTGTGTACAGTCCATGTTATGTTATTAGTGTTAAAATGCAGTCTGTAAGGAAAAATAAGAAAAAAAACATGAAATTAAAACAAAGAATTAGAAAAAAATCAAGTTGAAAAAAAAAAACTAAAATAAATTATTATAAAATTTATTTGAATAATGTAAATAAAATTTAGGCGATGAAATTAAAATAAATATTAAAATTTATTTCGACTTTATTTTTAAATATCATTCAAAAAGTATCTATGACTAATACATTTCATACATTCAGTATTTTTTTAATCTTTCATTCACAGCACAAATAATTAAAAACATTCCAACTCATTAACATCAACTCTGTTCCCTAAGAAATACCTTATTAAAACAAATTTCAGCAATGCCTTACGTAAGATTTCCAAATAAAATCTGTACAATTTTGACTAAGCCATATTCCGCATCTCGTACTAAAACTTACCCCCAGTTTCACAGTGCGTGTTTAAACTCCACTTTTGGTTTAAACTTTAGATTAACAATTTATTCGGTTTCACAGTGTCGTTTAAACCTTGAACTGAGTTCAATTTGTAGTTTAATGTCCTTTTCGATTGGTAATCCAGAAGAACTCTCCAATCGGGGATTCCAATCGAACAAGTTACACTTCATTCTGGATTTTAAAATTTAATGTGAGTATATGTGTAAGGCGGGAAAAACAAACCAATGACATGAAAATGTAGGGATGGGCAATGTTCATTGCTGTTGGCAAAAGATCAATGTTAAACGAAAAAAATATCGATGTTTCAACATCCATGTTGAAGCATGTGAAACGTCGCAGCATCGATGTTAAGATTTAAATAATCGACTTAAAATAAGCTAAAATTTTTTGTCAATGAACTCATGCTTATAAAGGTTAGACCTTACTCGACGAAACTGTGAAATTGCTTGAAGTTCAATTGGCGCCTAGTGGGATTGAATGTAGGTCATATACACAAAAAGGGAAACGAAAATTGCTATAAAATACATTGCAACAATTTTAAAAACAATGAAGGTATTTTGAAATTATAATATTATATTGTATTTTTAATTGATTTTTGAACGTGCTATTATTTTTCAAAAAAGATTAAAAAACATCGATATTCTGATATCGATATTGTATTTTCGATGTTCACATCCATGATTTACATATCGCTCATCCCTTCACAACATTGTTGTTGACATTGGGGGCGTTCGGTGTCGCACAGCTTCCTGATACATTGCTGAAATATATATTGTGCGTTTGTGAACGTATAAAACCCAATAGGTAACCATTTCTGTCAAAATTCAAAACAGAAAAAAAACTAATTGCTTACGATTACGCTTCGGCTCAAAGTGAATTAAACATACATTTGTTGGATAAAATATAAATTTAAAATAAATCAAGAAGTAAGAACCACAAATGTTTCAACCGATTCAGAAGAAGAAGATGAAGGTTTAGGTACGTAATTAAAGTTCGCAAACAACAATTGAAAAGACAGCTGATTTCGTAGTCAGCTTTGCACTACGATACCTAAGTATACCAGAAATTTAGCGCTAGCTTGGGTTCGATTTGGAAATTATATGTTTTGTTCGTTGTTATGGTCGTCGGCTGTTAATTGACAGATATTTAACACGTATTACAACAATAACGAACGTATTGCACAGCAAAAATGTGCGCTACCGAACGCCCCCATTAAATTCGCGTTTGACATTTATTATGTGAGTGTGTGGGTGCTTCTGGTTTTGATTCTGACTTCAAATCCAGAAGGAAATTTCTTTTCTACCTAGGAGAAGAACTGTCATTTCATACCAATCGAACAGTTTCAGAAGCATTGGGAAGACGTCGGAAACCGAGATTTTTCTGCCGTTTAAACTTCAGCGTTTGTGTTTTTTTTTTTCAAAAACATTATGAACAAAACAAAATATTGTGTATTCAAATGTTATCGAGTTGTTATAGTGTTTTTGAATATTATTTTATTCATTATTCTCGTTGTTTCGCGTGTTTTCTTGGGTCAGAGAGAGAAAGGGAAGACGTGGCAAGAAAAATGCTGCCAACTATTTGCATTCCATGATAAATATCAAGCCCATACAAATTTAATCTATCCGATGTTGGTTGTTCAGGAACTTAAGTTGATACTAACCTGTCTTAAATAGGCTACCGTACCGACTTTTGAATGTACCCAATCAAATTGTGCCTGGGTGTTTTATTGCGGGAAAGTGTTCCGAACTACCAATCGAAAGGCCATAACAATCAACTCTTGGTTTCTAACGGATTCTTACAGAATTAAGCGTACGAAATAATAGTCAGCTACATTATTCTTAAGGCAGATTTTAATAGATTCTATTGTTGTTTTTCCTCCTTTACTGCATGTATATGTATATTGTTTTCGTACTTTGTGTGAAAATCTCTCACGTCATTGGGCATAACAATGATTTAGCTATGTATTTTGTTAACGTCAACACAAAAGTGAATTTCTGTAAAGGTTTAGTAAAAATTTTCCTGTGGAAAGTTTATTAAGACCCACAATTTGCTGTTGCAAATATTGATGTATTGCACGAATAAGCCTCGAGATGACACGCTAAATTCAAATATTTTCAACTTATTTACCTAATGACACACGCCCGAGAACTGACAGCTTATGCATCGTTTATTTTTCGTTTTTCCTTCATTTGACAGATTTCATAATTTTGTCCAAAAAAAATTCTTGAGCAAAAATTCGCCAAAATTTAAATTAGTACAGTTCACTTATATATCTTCAAAATGGCGTTTCAGATTTTTTTTCTAAAAATGTTTTCAAAATTTTATACATAAAAAAATTAATTTATTAAAAAACCGGTCCAACGATTTAAAAATTCTTTTTTTGATATAATTCTTATTTATCATGGATAAATATTTTTGCGTACGTCACTGAATACTAAATACAATGTAGGCACTCATACATTTATATAAATTCATATGTGTCTTTAAAAATTCCATGAATCTTATGTAATTCGCACCTAAATTATGACCCACCTACATCCCTCATTTTCATTATTATATGTACATATTTACATACTTAGGTTCCATATATGTATATGTATATGTATGTAGAAACATTTTACTCTCTTAACTTACACAATTTAAATCCATAACTTAGATTTAAAGATATATTTGTAGGTGAGGTAGTTACCTATGTAACTATTTCTTGAATCATCCATTCGACAATTCATTATACTAAGATTCAAGTTAATCTTACCTACATAGGCTTTAAACATGCCTAGAATAACTACACCTAACTAACTAAACTTCAATGGTTAGTTACATTAAAGTTGTTAGCTACAAGAGCAAGTTCGTGCGATCCAATCGTGCATTTTATTTTTAATAAAAAAAAAAAAACGATCATTTTGAAATATAAAAATTGTATTTTTATTTTTTTTATTTTATAATAAAAATTTTAATTTACTCAAAATTAATGTAGGGGTACACTTGTGTATTGCTTCAAATAATCGCATAACCCAAGAAAATTTTAACGGTCCACATTACTTAATTACATCGGGATTCGGGATAAGGCGCCAGAAAATGGTGGAAAATGGTGTTTTGGCTTAAATGCTTTGCCTTTTATCCCTCAGTGTATGTGCCAGTTGTAGTCAACTAGTCAAGCTTTTGACGAATGTAGGCTTTATAGATTACAGTTGTTTACAAATTGGAACATCGCATATTTGACTTAAACCCGATAATTATATACCTATACTTAAGTTAGTTTGACATTGAAATCAATTTAGCAGAACATTATTTTTTTTTTTCCAAAAGTACTGGAGTACTTAGGTACATAACTAATTAGCATCTAATAAGCATCACAAAAGCTTTGTTCTGCTCGTTCTGGTATCCATTTTTAACAATGTTTAACCATTTCGCCATAAAAATTACTTTCTAGCCAATTGTATGAATAAGATTTTGACTAACTGTACGTACGTATTCTTGCCGCCCTCGTTTTTAATTGCAGCGTATTTCTCTATTCCCACAACTATTTGTTGAGTTATTTTTTGTTTATCAATCGTTCTTTACTTCCCTCATATTAGTTTGAGCTTTAACTTTTCTTCCAAAGCTACCAACAACAAAAGTTTAAACAAAACTTTGCGCCAATTATAATCGTAAATATCTATGAGTATATATACATAAGTACATTATTACTAGTGTTTTATTTTTTTTTCTCTATCACATTATTTTTCATTTTAAGTTATTCGCTTGACGGTGACCTTGACATACAAACAAACAAGTGCGAAATTTGTTAAATTTTGTTTTTGCATCGAAACGATGAGGGAAATTTTTGATGCAAATGCTTAGAGACAAACGATCAACATTTACCGGCTAGCCGAGTATTGCATCTGAATACATATACATCCATACATACATAAATGTGTGCGATCAAATATTTGTTTTGGTCTTAGAATATAATAGAATTGAAAATGATGTTAGCTTGCATATTAACATTTTCAAGGAAAACCTCATAATAATTGACAGTTGGAGACAGGATGCATTTTATATAACAAAAATTAAATGTAGAGGTCGTTTGACACACACGATGAATATTAAGCGAACGATAGCGATTTGATACATTTCTCTTCTCGGTTTTTATTTAAGAATAGATTTTTCATGTAACAATATCAATGAAAATTCATATATGTACATTCATACATATAACCTTGAGAAAATTAAAATGATAAATCAATGATTATTTGAGTACAACAAAAAAAATTTCCTAGTTTTGCATTCTAATTATTGTGAATTAATTTGCCAAAGTGAGTTTCACACAATTGTGAATTGAAATTTCGAAAATGAAATTCGCTGCGGATTTGTTTCTGTTTTTCTTTAGTTGGTTTCGTATTTATGGATACAAAATTTAATAAACATTTTTATTTTGCGTGTGGTCTGATTTTCCGATTTAGTTTTAAACATTGTTACCACAGCACAGTGGGCACCTCCATAGGCCAAAAATAAAAAAAATGAATGTGAGCAATCAAGAATTCAAAGAGTCAATAACGTTCTTCAAACTCCCGTTAAACCAAAACTAAAAAAAATTTCACGCGTTACTCTTTCTTCATTCTTTTATAGACATTCAAAGTTACGAGGGCGGGTCAATAAGTCCGTGAATTTCTGACCTCTTTACTGAAACAGCAACACTGCTCCTGTCAACAGGCATCTGTCAGTTGACTCGTGTCAAAGTTTAAAATTGCTGCGTCAGTTAGTTTGTGTTTGACAGCTATTTGTATCAGACTACTCACTAATTTGAGGAGAAAATGGAAAAAAGTGAATTTCGTGTGCTTATTAAGCATTATTTCTTGCGAAAAAAACCATTACCGAGACCAAGGCTAAGCTTGATAAATACTATGGGGACTCTGCACCATCGATTTCAATGGTAAAAAAGTGGTTTACTGAATTTCGTTGTGGCCTTACAAGCACTGAAGATGCCGAACGACCTGGACGCCCAGTTGAGGTCTCTACACCCGAAACAATCGAAAAAATTCACGATATGGTGTTGGCCGACCGAAGATTGAAAGTGCGAGAGATTGTGGAAGCCGTAGGGATCTCGCATGGCTCAGTGGTTTCAATTTTGAATGATCACTTGGGCATGAGAAAGCTTTCCGCAAGATGCTCACAGTCGACCACAAACGCAATCGTGTAACAACTTCACAGGAAGGTTTGGCGTTGTTTAATCGCAATATGGAGGAGTTTTTGCGCCATTTTGTAACCGTGGACGAAACATGGATCCATCACAACACACCACAGACCAAACAACAGTCAAAACAGTGGGTTTCTAAGGGTGAATCGGCGCCAAAGAAGGCCAATGTGGGTTTGTCAGCCAATAAAGTTATGGCGACTGTTTTTTGGGATGCACGCGGGATAATCCACATTGACTACCTTCAAAAGGGAAGAACAATCAATGGGGAATATTATGCCAACTTATTGGACCGATTCAATGACAATTTGAAAAAAAACCGACCTCATTTGGCCAAGAAAAAAGTTCTTTTCAAACCAAGACAATGCAAGGGTGCACACATGTGCAGTTGCCATGGCAAAAATCCATGAATTGGGCTATGAACTGCTCCCTCATCCACCCTATTCTCCAGATTTGGCTCCGAGCGACTACTTCTTGTTCCCAAACCTGAAGAAATGGCTTGGTGGAAAAACATTTGACTCCAATGATGAAGTCATCTCGCAAACAAAGGCCTATTTTGAGGACCTCGACAAATCATTTTTTTTTGGAAGGGATAACAAAAAATTGGAGAAGCGTTGGACAAAGTGTATAGAGCTCAAGGGAGACTACGTTGAAAAATAAAATTATTTCTTATCAAAAAATCTGTGTTTTATTCCAAAAGTCACGGGCTTATTGACCCGCCCTCGTAACATATATAAAAACATACAGTTTGCTTATCGGTGCAGTTTTTTGATAGTGAACTTTTAAAAGTGATAACTTGTATTAAAAGAGTTTGAACAATATTTTATTGTAATGGATATTAAAGGAGAAGGTAAGTACTTTCTAAAAACCATACATTTTATTGTTAAATACCTTCAAGTCCAATTGTATGGGTCTCTGAAGCAGAGCATTTTTTATAGTATTTTTTATAGATTTACTTACGGTAAATTAGAGATTTAGTAGGTTTCCCTTCGAGCTCCTTCTATAAATTCAAGTGTAGAATATTGTCCTACCTTTCGAAATAATTTTGTGATTTTTTCCCCTTTTTTTCCCTTTAGAAGTTATAACAGTTTTAGTAGACATCATTACGATAAAATTACTGAAACAAAAAATAACAAAATATTTTGTATGTATGAACTATTTTATCTTTGGTAGGTAATGATTATGAATGCTGTTTCTCATTGGCCATTGGCAAATGGCTAGAAATCCGTGAAAATAACTCTACGTGTGTAACCCAAGCCAACCAAATACTTGAAGGCATCAAATGCAGTTGGTTTGATGAAGGCGAAGAAGACGTGAAATTTGAACCTCTCTATTACCGAATTCTTGTGGTTTGCAATAAGTTAACGGAATTTTGGAAAAAAAGTAAAGCCAGAAAAAATTGTTTGATAAAATCTAATTCCGCATGGATCGATAAATCTGAGATCGTTTCACTAAGCGTTGCTGAAGAAAATAATGCAAGTACGAGTGCGAATGCGTCACAGCAACGAGGTCGTCCCAGGAAAACTTTTCAGCAATGTTCTGCTCGTACTAAGCGAAGACGTTTGGCAGAATTATCAATGACTGATGATTCTATAGCCACAGCTTTACGTGAAACATCAACAAATTCGGATAAAGAAGATGAAAAATGTTTGCCTGTAACTTGTTCTGAAGTATTATCTCTTTTCGTTGAAGAGAAGTTAACAAAAAATCAATACTTACTTATTCAAAACTTTGTCATCACAAAAATTAAAAAAAAAATGGGTTGCCCAGCTACAAAGCTATTCAGAAGGAAAAGGAGAGCTGTTATCCAGAAGCCGACAAACTAACAGTAACGGAAACAAGTGCTGATGTAGATTTACAAGCTTTACTTGACCACACAGCAACTAGATTATTAATTTCTCAAAAAGATGTTCTAGAAACACTCAGCAAAGAAACCTCTAAAAGTCTTCATTTAGAAGGTAAATGGGGATTTGATGGAAGTACTGGGCAAAGCGAGTACAAGCAGAATTTTCGTGAATCTGACGCGAAAGACTGTGACTTATTTGTCACATCTTACGTGCCATTGCAGCTTCAGTTAAAAAAGGATACGGAAGAGATAATTATTTGGGAAAATCCTCGATCTGCTTTAACACGATACTGTCGTCCAATGAGGTTTCAGTTTAAAAAAGAAACTGCTGCTGTATCTGTGTCTGAAGAACAGTACTTTTTAGAAAAAATTAATTCGTTGCAACCCTTAACTGTAATGATCGCTGATGTTGAATGGTCAGTCAACTACAGTTTACATTTAACTATGGTGGACGGTAAAGTTTGTAACGCGCTGAACGACTCCACATCATTGAAATGTTACATAATGTGGAGCTACACCCAAGGAAATGAATAACATTGATCTGTGCCTTCAAAAGGTGGCCAATACAAATAGTTTTTCTTTTGGCTTGTCTCCACTTCACGCATGGATAAGGTTTTTCAAGTTTTTTGTACACATTTCGTACAGACTTACATTTAAGAAATGGCAGGTAAGAGGTGACGATAAATTCGAAAATAAAAAGAAAAGTGTTCAAGCTCAGTTCCGAGAAAAACTAGGATTAATTGTGGACAGACCGAAACCAGGCGGAAGTGGTTTCTCAAATGATGGCAATACAGCCAGAATATTAAAAAAAAAAAAAAAATTGCGGCTGAAATAACCGGAATCGACCAAACGTTAATAGACAGATGTGCCACAATTTTACAAGTGTTAAACTCTGGGTTTAACATCGAAGCCGATAAATTCAAAGTTTTTGCTTTGGAGACAGCTGAGCAGATAATAAAAACCTATCCATGGTATTATTTACCTGCTTCGGTTCACAAGGTGTTGTTACATGGTGCATCGGTCATTGAACATCATGGCCTTATTTCTATAGGCGAATTGAGTGAGGAAGCAGCAGAGTCCCGAAACAAGGATATACAAAATTACAGACTCCATCACACGAGAAAAATGTCTCGCATTGTCACAAATAACGACCTTTTCAAAAGACTTCTATTAACTTCCGATCCATTAATATCAAATTTAAGAAAATTACCTAATAAAAAAAATCATTCTTATCTAAAGCTAATAAGAATTTAATTTTATCATCATTTTATGTTTTTTTTCTATAATTATGCACAAATAAAAAAACTAAAAGAAAAACATCAGTGTTTCTTACAAAAAAAAAAAAAGCAAATATTTTTGGCCGCACTTTGTATGGGCGGGTACCCACTGTGCACAGGTTTAATTTTTAATGAGTCCCAGAGGCTGAAAAAAATGAGTCATTTTGAAAATAAACGAGTCCCGATAAAAAATCTCTTTTAAGTTTGTAATAATACCTTTTTTGTAATAACTAAAATAAATATTTTGAAAATCTACAAAAAATATCAAATTCACAATAGTCTAGGAAATTTATAGATACAAAATGATGTTACTTCGAAAAAATTCCGACAAAGCTGAGTTTTGGTGGGGAGCTTCATTTTTATGTCCTAACATTTTCCAAAAAGAACCCAAAATTTGGAGCAGAGCAAAAAGAATTTAGAGGTGTGGAAAGGGGTAAAATTCAGTTATTTTCCAAATTACTCGAAAACCATGTTTTTTTGAAAAAAAGTTGTTGGTACACAATACACATTGTAATATACAAGAATTTTATGATTTAAAATTTAAAGTCTTAAGAACACATCTTTTTAAAAGTAAACAAAAAGGAAAAATTCAATAATAAGACGACAGTAAGAAAACAGATAAGCAAAAGTTTTAGTTTTTTATCTGGATTCCAAACTTTATCGGTTGAGACACATAACTGCTTTGCAAACATAGTTGCTTCACTTTGAGCAAACGTCATGAATTTCATAATAAAGCTAGAAATTTTCTCAAAATAGGCTCTTTACACGCATCCATCCAAAACTATTATATGTTTAATGCAAAGGAAGGAAAGGAAATAGAAGCGTAGTTCAGACTAATCAATATTTTAAAAATATTTTGTGGGTGGCAATGGCGCAGTGGATAAAGTGCATGATTGCTAACTTAGACGTGTGGGTTCGATCCCCGAGCTAGGCACATTCTTTTCTATACATCCGATTTTAATTGGATGCCGCTAATGAGATAAAAATGAGACAGTGAATACATGGTTCTCAAATCCACTGTGCCAAACTAGTGCCGTGCAATTCAGGTTGCATTTAAAAGACATTAGGTCTTACAGGCATATAGTTAAAATTAAATTAATTAATTTTCTGCAAAATGATAATAAAAGTGCTTTAAACTATATATTAACTCGTTCTGATAAAAATGTGTCAAATCTAAAAAAAAGAGTGCCAGAACCAACCTAAAAATATGAGTCCTTTTTGACTCAAATGAGTCCCAGTGGTAAAAGTGGTTTTAAATAAAATGCACGACTGGATCGCACGAACTTGCTGTTATGTTCGATCACATCGTATGCAAAAGATTTCTATTAAAAATCTAAATATATTTTTAAAGTCGTTTTTTACTTAATTTTGTATATATACACAATTTCTTTTATTTTTTTCGAAAAAAAATTGGTATGACACTCTTAAACATTATAATATAAACTTAAAAAACAAAATATTAAATCCGCAATATTCTGAAATAAATACTTAAACTAATTTGAGCTCAAAAAAAGTACGCCATTTTATTTCTTGGATAAATTTGAATTTATGAGAAAAAAAATTAAAAATCTGTGGAGCAGTTTTTGAGCAAAAAAAGTTATTGTTTTTAATTTTTTGAAAACATTTTTCAAAAAAAAAAAATCAAAAACGCCCATTCATAGGTATTCAGTAAATACATATATATAACTATAATTTTTGAAATAAATTTAATGAGCAGTTTTCAAAATATAATTTATTAACGTTTTTTTTTTTTGTAAAAATGCTTTTAAAAATACAAACAAATATTAATTATAATATAAATAAAAATGAATATTTGTTCCTAATTGTTCTTTATAGCTGCGAACAGGAAAACTATGTCAGTGTCATTTAAATCTTCATAGGGCCAATAGATGTACAACGAACTAACCAATTCCCATACCGAAATGAACACATTCATTAGGAAAGTGAATTTTTCACTTCGGTTGACACAGATGAAGCTGCCTGTCTCACTTCAACATCATTAGAGAAAATGAAACACAATTTGCATTTTGAATAGTGCTGTCAAAATTAATTTACTTTTGGAGCGGTGAAAACAGTATTTGGGATTAGTGTATAATAGCCTATTCAAACCAAACCATAAACGAGATTTTACTCGTTTTCCTCAAAACGAATACTAAGAACTACTCGTTTTCCAATACATTTTTCATAAACGACTTGTTTTGTAAAACGACTCGTTTTTGATAAAACGAATTGAAAACGAGTTGCAATTCAAAGATGAATTAAATGAACAGATCTTCCTTTAAGGGAAATTGATATTATTGTGAATAAGCCCTCAGGAAAAAAAGAACAGCTGATTGCTTGCTGTCAAAAAAATTTATTTCAAATCGTTCAAACAATTATGGCAGCAGTAAGGACATTTTTTTCAAATACTTATTTGTAAAACATGTTTAATTAATGAGTTCTTTTTATTTACAGGAAATGAAAAAGAAAAAAAATTAAACGATTTTGGGGAAGTACGGACGAGAAGTTCTTGGTCGAACTTTGGGCTGAATATTCTTATTAAAAACTCACCTTTGTCAACATGCTTCTATGCATTGCACAATTTTGAACAATTATTTTTCTCTTTTTATAAGTTAAATTATTATTTTCCAATGAACAAGGCGATTCTTCCTGCTTGTAGATACTTCTGGGCACAAAAATAAAGTTGGTTAAAATCTTCATATTTAGTCTCTTTTTAAGCAGCATTATATAAGATTTGATTGCTTGGCATTCATGTTGTATCAACGTTTCGACAGCTTTTTCAAAAACAACTCAAATGTCAAACAAAACCAAGTAAATATTCGGTGTAAACGTTCTACTCGCTTTGGTAAACGAAAAGGGTTAACGAGTTTGGTGTGAATAGGCTATGAGCCAAATAAAGCCTTCGTAATTGCGGTGACGATCACGATAACAAAATGGATCACAATAGAAAGACTAAAAAAAAACTCATTCATAATACAAATCGAAATATAAAAATTTGATTGTAATTAATGAACTACTTCAGCCCACTCAATCATTTAAAACCATTTCGCCAAAAAAGAATAGCTTACTACATTAAACTTCATTAGAAATAATTTAATAATAATATAATAATTTATGAGGTAAACCAAATCGGGCGTTTTACTTTCAACATCGCCATGTTGTTGTTGCTGCACCTGTTCGTGTCTGCGGCAGAAAAATACTACAGAATAATAATAATAAAAAAAAAAACGATATGAAAAATAAATTTAAAATTGCTGAGATATACATATGTGTGAATATAAACGAGATTAAAAAGACAATGAAATGTGTTGAAGATCAAGGCAAAGCAATGGGTGTTCAAGATCATTGATCCGTATTATGTCAAATGAAGTATTTTTTTTTGCTTTTTTTATTTATGTTTGTTGGTGCGAAATTTTATTTATCACTAGCTATTGCGTATGACTACGAATGTATGTATATGTTAATTTGCATCATTGTAAATTGTTTAGTTTTACGCACGCCAATTTCGCTGAGGGACAAATTTTGTAATGATTCATTGTGAATTGCATCATCGAGTAGTATAGAATGTCAAGTGTCATTTTACAACAGACAAGTTTTAATTTTAAAATTAGGGGAAGTTACTTTATTACATTCACAATAGCAGAGAATTTTTAGGGTAAAAATGCGTTCCGCGTGTTTCTTTATTAATTTGGGATTATCTGAATCTTTTTAATCTGTGTGATGTTTGGAACAAAACAGAATATTTTCTAAGCAATTTTGAATTTGATTTTGAAAGAATACATGAAAGTAATTATAATAGTTAACATTTTCTATACATTAAAGTCAAATGCTGCTCATGAGGATGGGTTGCCATCTTTGTTTTTTAAAACTGATAATACAATATTTTCTTAGCTTTTGGTGGGGGCAATACCCCCATTTATTTGGCTTAATACAAGCTTCATAACTTAACCTAACTTAAAACTTAGGGCCAAGATTGGAATGAATTGGGTGGACGATTTAACAGGACAATTTTTAGGCTGGGATTGATTGAAGTCGAAACAGTTTTCATTTAAACCAACCCTTCGCAGCATATGGGTAATAGGTTCATTGAAGCCATAATATGTACGGTGAGTAGACAGGTAGAAGAGGCGAAGGTTTCTTAGGTTACGGGGGTTAGTGTTGAGAATGATAGAGCTGTAGAGGGTTTCAGAGTCAACGAAACCTGAGAGGAGTCGATGAATGAAGAGGATTTCGGTTATTTCTCTTCGATCTTGCAGGGTATTAAGGTTAATTAGTTGAAGGCAATTTTGATAGGCGGGCAGGATCAAAGGATTATTCCAAGATAGGCCACGAAGAGCGAATCTTAAGAAACGGCGTTGAATGCTCTCGATTCTAGAGATTTGACAAATTTTATCAATTTTTGTACACTTTTTCTTCTTTCCCAAACAACTGCAAAATGTGAAGAGTCATACCTGGAACTAAAAAGTCACGAGCCGGCTTACCTAATGAATTTCGTTCAATTAGCATTTTACCTTGCTTATCTAAGGTCTTTGGTAGAAAAGCCCCGTTGGATTGATCAATTGGAAAAGATCACAAAGGCTTACTTCATCCTTATCAATCGGGGTTTAGAGTAAACGATAGCTGTGGTAAAATTTTTGGATGATATAAGGCTGAATATCGACCAAGGTGAATTAACTATACTTTGTTTGCTACACTTCTCAAAACCTTTTGATAAAGTAGACCATTATATTATAATATTATTCTGCAAGTTGCGAAATTATTTTGGACTCACCCATAAGGCTGCTAATCTTATTGAAAATTACCTGAGTAATGATGGCAGAGCGTGGTAATAGGAAATAATCGATCTCTTCATAAGAAAAAATCAATTCAGGCGTGCCACAGGGATCTATATTAGGTCCCATTCTTTTTTGCGTGCACATTAATGACTTGCCAAGAGTATGTAAGAATTTTTCTATTCATCTCTATGCAGATGACGTTCAGTTTTATTTCTCGAGACCACTTGGTCTTATTGAGAATTTAGTCTGTTCAATAAGAAACTTGCAGCTATTTATGATTTTTTAAACTCATATTGAATGCGACTAAATATCAGTCATTACCAATCTATAAGAGTTACCTTGATGTTGAAATGACCTTTTTTGTTGAAAGATTCCTTTTTGAAAACATACTGTCATTTTTAAGCACTGTAGCTTCTCCTGGTTTTCAATTGAACAGTTATTAATCCTGGATTAACCATGTAAAACTATGTTGTCGGCCGAATTTATGGTTTACTACAGAAACTATGACTCTCACCAATATTCACTTCACACCAAACAAGCTGGCAAGGACAGATTTTTATTTTATTGATTTTTTTAAATTAATCGTACAAATAATATATTTACGAAAAAACTGTATAGCATGGCATAGCCGTCTGCCAGTCTGACAATTAGAATACGAAATATCGTAAGTAATTTGTATTAAGTGTTCTTTAAATTTTAAGTATTGGTTTTTTTTCTTTTTGTTTTAAGGAATTTTAATATAATATAACAATTTATAACTCTATTTTTCGAATAATTATGAATATTTTGTTTTTAAAATTTCCAGCTTGTAATCTTTCTCTATACTTCAAGGCAAACTCGTAAAGACTTGTAACTCTTTAACGGGTGTTTTTTTTTAGACTTGTGGTTTTCAATCTGGCAATCCTTTTTTCGGATTTGGTCTTTTTGACAGCTGTCAAGTGATTTATGTTCAGTTTGGTTTGACATTTCATAATGAAATAACTTACACCTTAACAACATTTGCAAATCGTGCAAATTTATTACCAAAATAATGGTTCGGTTGGCGCGGCGCAACATAAGATAAATTTTGTAGTTCACTTTTGGTTAAATGGGTAACGTACCCAAGCAAAATTGTCGTATTTGGAGTGATCATAATACACAAGTCATTGCTGAGACTTAGTTACATTCTCAAAAATTTACTGTTTGGTGTGCTCTATGAGCAGACGGATTCATTGATCTATATTTCTTTAAAAATGAAGCCGGCCATAATGTTAGTCGATGGGGAACGCTATAGAGCCATGATTAATGAATTTTTCTTGCCTGGATTGGAGGATGTTAATGTGGACGACCTTTGGTTCCAACAACAACGGCACTACATGCCACACAGCCAACGAAACAATCATATTAGTGAATGTTGTCTGTGTGTTGGTTTATCTCGTTGATTGATTTTTAAGTTGCTTATGTGCGTGATCATCGTTCAATTAGTGATCAAACTATTTCGTTTCGGAAAAAAATGCATGTGCGCGCCTGGCCTAAGCGCACTAAGCGGCAACTGAACTTCCCAAAATGTGCTTTTTCCTCACTATTTAATGGATGTTGGCCATGAACGGTATTCGCTTCACTACATGGACATGGACTGGGCCTTCAATTTTGTGATCCCATTGTTTTATTTTTTCTGAACATGTGCATGGAAATTGCAAACCAAATGTTAACTATTTGTTCCTTAATCTGCTTATGTTAAGTGCAGTATGATCTCTGTTGAGTGAATATTGAATTGAAAGCTAAACATACTCAGAAAATAAATTTGTATATTGACTTGAAAAATAAAACTGTAGCTATCGATCTACTCAGAAAATAAATAAAAGCATGAAATATAATGGGGAATTGTAGGGGGAGTGAACAATTTAAACTACGTTTGTAGTGTGCGTTCAAAAACAAGAAACATTAAAAGGAAACAAGTAAATCTCCGGCAATTGTGTTTCCTCGTGTGAAAGGCATAGACGATTTTTAAAGCAATACAAAAATTGCCCTGTGTAAAAAGGGACTTGACCATAGTCTATGAACAAACCCGTTCACTTATCATTTCATTTCTATTGATGCAAAATTAATGTTCGAATTTAAAATTGCAAATGCAGAAAAAGTGAACACAAGAAATAGGTTTGAAACATAAATTAAATATTGGTACGTTTTTCTACTTTCTATTTTATATGAATAAAAGCTAATTGTTGTTCCTAATTTTGATTTTTTAATAATTTTACTTTGCAAAAGACTCTTTTATTACTTGTGACTGCTGTGCAGGTGTACCATTTTTACAAAAATAAAAAAGGTACGGTCCATGCTATGGTCGATGCGTCTTTTTGGGAATTACTTACGGTACAATGGATAGATTCCCAATAAAACACAGCTATTGATGAAAAAGTTGGTGATTCATGCATGAATGTTTTGAAATTTCCTACTGGGTATGTACGTACCTAAATAATTATGTATCTATGTATTTTCTTTTTAATGTGATCTGAACTTGAATAATTGTAAATAAGAGGGCTTATTAAATAACCAAATTGTTGGTGTTGACACATGTCACACTAATAGTTTCCCCTTTCAGAATTCTGCAAATGAATACAACACAATATTGTACTTTTCAAACCATTCATTATTTGCATTCTAAACATTTAAAAAAAAATACCTGAAACACCATATCACCATATTGTGATTTCAGTTATTTTGACACCTCTAAGTTCTGTCGCTGATGTATTTATATTGTTATTGATTGACAAATGAAACATAACCTTATGTACAATATTGTTCCAATATCATTGTGTCTCGTTCATGTTTCTCCATTATTCCCTCTACATTCCATTTTAACCAATTGTACATAAAATGCAAATTAACACCCCAACCCACCACCAACTGTGCAAGTAGAATAATCGATAAGCTTGCGTAAATTTTAAAGGTAATAAATCCCTGCAGACAGAAAGAGAGGCCATTCTATAGAAACGAATAGAGTTCGAAGATATTGGTAGCCTTTTTTTCCCATTTGTAGCTTCTTTCTTAAATCACCCCCTTGTTTTGGTTATAGACACAGTTTCAGCTCCATCAGCCACATTCAATCACCCACCCGCGCGTATTTGCTACCACTGTATCATCGCACCTATAGTTACAAGCTTTATATACAGCTGCGGTAAAAAAAATAGCACCATTACGAGAACCAGATTTCGTTTAAAAATGAAGTTTAAGCCAATATTTTTAGGGACATTTTGAATATGGGAAAAGCTTATATTGAGTCCAAAAGTTCACATTTAAAAAAGAATTGCAACTTTTATTCATCAACTTATTAATAAAATTAATTTTTTTTCGAAAAACTCAAATAAATAAGCGGGGTAAAAAAAATAGCACCATTGCTTCATCACACAACTTAAAACTAAAACATCATAAAAATAAAAAATCTTTTTCTATGATTTTATTCTTTAAAGGTAGTCCAGCAAAATTAGTATTTTGTTGAATAGCTTTTGTTGGCTAATATTGCTTCACAACGTCTGGTCATTGAATTTACCAAAGTTTGGCCCTTTCTACCGGAATATTCACCCAGGAGAGCTTTACTGCAGTCCATAGTTCAGTGTTACTAGTCGGTTTGGTTTCAGAGACTGCTTTCTTCACGTCAGCCCACATATTTTCAATCGGATTTAGGTCAGGCGATTGGACTCGCCACTCCATCACATTAATTGAATGGTCTCCAAATCATTTTGAAGCCTTCTTACTGGTGTGCTTGGGGTCATTGTCCTGTTGGAAGACCCACAAAAGAGGCATCTCTGCCTCTGCATAAGGGAGCATAACGTTTTCGAGTATACTAACGTAAACGTATTGATCTATGATGCGTTTAATCCAATATATGGTCCCGACTGCATAGTAGGAAAAACAAGCCCAAACCATTACGTTTGAACCTCTGTGCTTAAATACTTTATTTGTGTATTTGGGATTATATACCGCTTTCGGAGGTCTTCTCACGTAGGAACGAGATCCTTTAACGCAAAACAATAAGATTTTACTTTCATATGTCCAAAGAACGTTTCTCCACTGGCAAATTGAAATGATGTCTTGCAAATATTAAACGCTTTTTAGCTTGTTTTGCAGTTAAAAGAGGGACTTTTCTTGGGCTACAAGCAGTTAAATTGTGTGCGCTCAATCGTGGCGAACGGTTTCCCCGCAACCTGTAATATTCAGCTCTTTTTTTTTAGCCCAGTTGCAGGCTTAAAGGGATTTTTATGGCTTTCTCGGATTAGGCGCCTGGTGATAGTTGTCGTCATAACAGGTTTCGTCCATGAGATTCGGTTTTAGGTGTGTATGTTATTGCATTTCGAATCATTTTGCTGGAACAGCCAACAAGCCGTCGAACTTCTCCATACTTTTTACCTTCAGAGATCATTTTTTTAAATAATTTCCCGTTTTTCGTTGGTACAATGCTTTCCACGACCCATTTTCTTTGAAAAACTGTAAATTTTGTGTTTTAATTGAAGATACCAATTAAGCATAAGCAAATTCTAACACTTGACCTCCTTACCCTGAAATATGCACAAGAAAAAATATTTGTTTTTGTAACGAAAACTGTGATCAGTTTTATTAATTTTACCGCACAAAAAATTGGATTTTCGCCAGTATGGCCTCGTAAGAAAAGAACCGTTAGTATTTAAACGCCAGATATACATATACAATAGAGAGAGGTGATAGTTCAAACAATAACATAATAATATTAGAGGCTGTAAATATTTTTTCATTCACTCATTTAAAGAAGTTAAAATAAAACTTGTACCAGTGGTACTAATTTTTTTTACCGGCACTGTATACGTATGTACTTAAAATGCCGCTGCCGTCGATGTCGGTGCTAAAACTTGAGTGAACTCAACCATAAAGTTCAAAATTTTGCTGTTGTGGCATGTTGGACGGGTTATTATGTACTCACATGTATGTATGCATGTGTGGGGAAACATGGTTGTCTTTTTTTCAGTCTGGTATACCTACCAAGTTAATTTTATTAGTTGCACTTTTGTTTATTTGGTTTTCTTTTGTTTATTTTTTGTATTTATGTATATTTGTAAATGTGTATACATATTTAGCACTTGATTAAGTGTTTCCGGTCTGGTTTGGATTCTATGTAGGTTGGTTAAATATTATTTGGAAATGGAACAAAATGAGCGGCAAATTGCACTTAGGATTTTTTTAAACGAAATTTGGAATTTTTTTAAACGAAATTTGGAATTTTTTTAGATGTTTATTTTTGACAGGTCACACGTAATTTGTGACCTGTTATGACATACACAGTTAGTATTGCCATTTCATAATGGAAAGCCTTACTTCTGAATTATCAAGAAAACATTTTTTTGCGGACTTCGAGCATTGCATTCTCGCATACTCAATATCTACCTCCTGAGCAAGCAATTCCCCTTAAAGTGATCAAATTTCACGGTGTTAGACATTGCCGATAAGGCATCATATATTGCAGCCTCGAAAACTGGACTTTTCGGGTGCAACACTTAATACGTAGTCGTGGAGAACATTGTACAGTCCAGTCCGTTCCTAAAAAAGACAAACCTCTCTTTACCACAAACTATGTACCGACCAATTTCATTTACGTCCCTTCTTTCCAAGGTAATGGAAACGATAATTAATCCATCAGATCAATAAATATCTTGAATAATGAAAGCTCTTTAGTTATTGCTTTCGTAGCAATAGGTCCCTGGTGATGGTATATCTCACCGGACATTGGCACCACGATCATTAGATCGTTTGGATCTAAGGCATTTGATAGAGTTTGGCTCTTATCTAAAATGCGTGCATTTGGTATCGATGAATCTTTTCTTCGTGGGGTTAAAGAAATTATCTTTCAGTTCGCAGAATACAAGTCGTATTCGAATCGGACGGTTTCAGATGTGAAGTTCGTAAGATAAACGCTGGTGTGCCTCAGGGCTCCGTTCTGTATCCAACTCTCTTTACCATATATTCATCAATGATCTATTGTCTGTAACTTCTAATCAATATAAATATATTGTTTAGCTGACGACAGTACTCTTAACTTTTCATATTCGTTTTTAGATTCACATCCCTGTCCTTCGGGTGTGCAACTTCAACGGCACCTTATCTTAAGCTCATTATCCAATTATCAATTGTCCAATCGGGAATAAAAATTGAACGCTTGAAAAACTCAATACTGTCTCCTGTCGTTAAAGTGAGATCATCCATCAATGCCGTTGCCTATGAGCGGCGGTTACATCGAGGAAACGGAAAACTTTTCAAGTTTCGGTATGAGCATCACTGACCACCTTCTGTGGGATGACCAAATTCAATGCCGCCAAAAACGCTCCAAATGTTTTCTAAGACGATTCAAGAAATATTTCTCTGCTTCTGATTTGGCTGTAATCTATAAAGTCTACCTTCGTCCAAACCTTGAGTACAACTGTGATATTTGGGCAGGTACTCCCATAACTCAATTTAGTCTCTTAGACATAGACGATTCAAAAATCTATTTGAGACAATTACCTAAAACGGCTCCCGGAAATTACGGAAGAATTTTTTTTTTTGGGAAAAAACGCCAGAAAATTCTTCATACAAGATTCTAGCCTTTTTTCCTAGGAAAAAAAGCCAAAGTTTTCTAGACTTTTTTTTTTCAAAAAAAAAAATTGGGTTTTTTCCTTTCTCGTTTTAGAAAAAAGAGCCAGAAAATTGTATTTTGTATAAAATTGTTGTAAAAAATTAACAGTTATGTTAGGCATTCTTTATGTTGGGTAATATTTAAAGCACTGTCATTTAGTTGCTTTCGGATGCACAAGAAATTTGTAAATGCACATGCTGTCGGGAAATCGTTGCATTGCAAGTTTACATTTAGTAACATAATTTAGTGTTATGATGTTTTTTTTTACATATGTATTGTTTACTTTTTGTTACAAATAAAAACACTTAAAATGTCGCAAACATTTTTAACTTAACCGGGACATAAGTCCCAATTTAACCGAGTCCCAAAAATAAAAATAAATATTTGAGACTTTTGTCCCACTATTAGGTTTTTTTTACGGCACTTTGCTCACGGAGTACAAAAAGCTCGGCGCATAGGGTGGCAACTTGGTCAAATATTAGAATTTGGGGTGGGGTCGAGTTTTGGGGTATGGGAAGTTGGTGGGTGGCAATGGCGCAGTGGATAAAGTGCTTGATTGCTAGCTTAGACGTGTGAGCTCGATCCCCACGCTATGTGCATTCTTTTCTATACCTCCAATTTTGATTGGATGCCGCCCATAGGCTAAAATGAGACCGTTAATACCTGATTCTCAAACACACGGTGCCAAACTAGTGCCGTGCAATTCAGGTTGCATTTAAAAGACCTAAGGTCTTACAAGGATATAGTTAAATTAAAAAAAAAAGTTTTTTTGGACTTGAAAATTTTTGTGGTAAAAATACACAAACTTTCTGGCTAAATTTCTATTTTGTTTTCCGTCTCTTTTTCCACACTTATCTGGCAAATTTCCAATATTTCTAGCTTATTTTCCAAATAAAATTCTGCTCTTATTTTTTTCAATTTTGAGCCTGAAAAAAATTCTTGTTTTAAAGGAGAAATACAACTGGCTAAACTTCGTTTTTGTCATGACCTTTATTTCAGAGGCTACATCTGCACAGTCCAAAACAAGAGTGCTACAAAAAACGTAGAATAGATTTTGTTATTACGTAAATAAATTCAAAATATACTTATATAAAGGTTTTTCCAATAGGGACGGGTTGATTTTGACAGCTCGTGGCAGCCATATTGTTTCTTTCATTTTCTGTCACGATATCGTCTTTTAATCAGTCACTAAAGGCAAATCATCATGGCAAGTTAAAGCGTCGAGCAACACGCGCAAATGATAAAACTTTATTATCAAAATAGATGTTCTCTAGTAGAAACGATGTCCGCGTTGCGCCTCTTTGGCAATGAGGCCCATTTTTGGATGAATGGGTACGTTAATAAGCAAAATTGCCGGATTTGGGACGACACCAATCCACGCGAGATTAACGAGGTGCCAATGCATCCAAATAAAGTTACTGTTTGATGTGGATTTTCGGCTTGATGCGTCATCGGTCCGTGCTTCTTCCAAAATGATACTGGTCAGGCCATCACCGTCAACGGCGATCGCTATATGTCGATGATCACAAACTTCTTGTGGCCTAAATTGGATGCTATGGACACCGAAGACATATTGTGTCGCTACGTGCTACATAGCTCAAGACATGGCATGGTTATCTCACGCCCAGGCGACGTGAATTGGCCAACAAGATCGTGTGATTTGACCCCTTTAGACTTTTTCTTGTGGGGATTTCTTAGGTCTATGCGAAAAAGCCGCAACCCACCGCGGCTCTCAAAAACGACACAATCGATGCCATCGGTCAAATTCAGCCTTATTTATGCGAATATTTCATCGAAAACTGAACATTTCGAATGCGCGCCACCCAAAGTCGCGGCGGCCTTTTGAACGAGGGGGCGCATCTGGAGGGGGAAGTTCCCAAGTTTGTTTCTCCCTCCAGTCATTTGCCATCATTCTCTGGTCTAGAGAGCAGCCGAGAGCTACTTTTCTAACGGTCGCTCACTTGTTGCTACGCAACGTGCCTTCCGCGCTCGCTTTGAAATTCCTCCTCACAGACTCGTTCCTGGCCGTAATTCGATTCTGTCGTGGGTTAACTAATTTCGGGAGTGTGGAAGTGTCGCTAAACCCAGAAATGGACTTCAACGGACCATCAGAACTCCGGAAAATATCGAAAGAGTGAGGCAGTCAGTTGTGCGTTCTCCCCGGCGATCGGCTCGCAAACACGCAGCTGCTATGGGAATTTCTGACACCACTGTTCGACGAATTCACCATGAAGACCTTTAATTTCATCCCTATAAATTGGCTGTTGTGCAAGAACCATAGGACCAGAGCACACCTCAAGAACAACATTCGCGACGCCATTGCCAACATACCGATTGATATGCTGCAAAGAGTGAAGACGAATTTCAAAAATCGACTTCATCAGTGTATGCGCAATGTGGGTCGCCATTTATCCGATGTCATTTTCAAGACTGCATGAAAAAAAAATTAGGATATTGTATTCTCAAATAAAAAAAAATTTAAACAATAATTGAAGTTCTTTTGTTTTTATTGACCTTTCAAATAAGTAAGTTTCTCTGGCGCACCCTGTATATACAACTTGTTTTATTCAATTTTAAAATCGACCCACCCTTAATGGAAAACCGTTTATATGGCGGAATGAATGTTATTCAACAAGTTTTGTTGATTAAGTTTAAGGAAATTACGAAAAACGTTTTGGTGACCCACATTTATGGTTACCGTTGTAAAATGGTAGTATAGATAAGATAAAGATGTCGTGAGCGATGATTCATGTATCATGTACTCATAATCATTTGGGAACACGTGATTGTGTTTGTTATTTAAGAAATTATTTTTTTTTAGATTTACTGATAAGAGAATCGAGTACCTATTGTTCATACATACCTACTGTTCAAAACATTTCATAACACTTCGTTAAGTTAGGAGGAATCTTCGATTTAAACGTGCATTTTAAGTGAGTGAGAAAATAGCCAGAAATAGTACAGGGTGGGTCAAAAGTACCTTCCTAATTTAAAGTGAAAATAACTTTTATAGATTTAATTTAAAAATCACAAAGTATGATTTATGGACATTTTGTTTTTGGCTAAGCATAGAATATAATGCCCCACAAATGTGCATCAGCTTTCCGCTCACAGAGACGAGCTCTTTTAAGAGCGTTTTCCATAACACTTCGTAGGTCTCATTTTCAAATAAGAAGAAACTTTCGACCCACCATGTAGTAGAATAAGCAGAACATTTTTTTGAAAATGGGCGCAAAACATCGAGTGTATCTTCGGCTGTGTGGCACGTAGCGCCGTCCTGTTGAAACCAAATATTGCCAATATCCTCCTCTTAAATTTTTGTGAACAAAAATTCGTTCAACATGGCCCGATAACGATGCCATTGACTGTAATGGCCACTCCTTGCTCATTTTCGAATTATGCCTCTGGACCAAAATCCGCATCGAACAGTGACTCGTTTTGGGTGTATCGGCTTTTCAATGTATGCGTGCAGGTTTTCTGTGCCCCAAATGCGACAATTTTTACCATTCACGAAATAAGCACTAGTTGAAAAAAAAAACGTTAGATGGCGACCCATTAGTAGAATAAGTAGAGTTTTACCAAATATTTCAGAATGAAGAATAATGTTGCTGAAAACGACAGTTTGTGAAAGATACTTTATGGAAAAAATACAAACTTGAAGTCTTTAACCGGTTTTTTTTTAATAAACTTAAAAAAAAAACACATTTCCTATAATTTTGTCGAACTAAAAGATGAAGAGAATTTTAGCCAAAATTGTTTTTTTTTTCAAAGGAAACTACTGCATCACCGGGAAACGAAGAAAAGAAGCAGGTACCTAGTTTTTCCAGTGAGCTTACATTTTTTTCTGCTCTCATTTTCCAACAAATATTTCATAATAATCGCCTCTCTTCCTCTAGCCTATAGAGCAACAAATGTAAAACACAAACAAAATACAAATGAATACAAAAAAATAGGCCTTAAAATCAGGTCAACTTTAACTGGGGAAAATAAGTGTTCTTCTTTTTTTTTGTAACCCATCCATAAGTATGCTCTTATACCCACCGCCACCACCCACTTTTTTCAGCATCATCATCTCATTTCATCTTTATTCTTGATGTATACATACGTGTGTTCATTATTCAAATATATGTATATAAACTATACACTATCAAATCCATTGCAACACACACCCTCTTCGGGATAAAAAAAATTTAAAATGTGTGTATGGATATATGTATACATATGTATGCAAAGTGCCATCGACGTCAACCAAAACTCGTTACTCCCTTCCATTCCCTTTACATTCCATCCACTTGGGTATAAAATAATATTCGTAGGCCTATTTTTCATTCCTTTTCCCACCCTCGAGGGTTGCTAGTGCGGTGGAGGTTTGTTCAACAGCCACCCTACTTCATTCGAGAGCTTCATAAAAAGAACCTTCCACATACCACCAAAAAAAAAAAAAAAAAAAAACACCTAACCCTACCCACCCTTTTACTCCCCATCTGACAGGCAGGTATTACTTCTCTTTTTCTCTCTACTTGCTTTATATTTATTTCTTTTAAGCGGGAGAAAAAAAAAATTTCTGAGTTCTCGGCCGAAAATATTTGTTTTTTTATTTTCTGTATCACATATAACTACCACCACCCTCTAAGCTCCCATGGTAGAAAACTATACCCCTCCCTTGGCAACAGAAAGAAGCGAAGCACATTACTCACACCAACAAGCAAAAACAAAAGTGTGAGCTAGAAAAAAAAACATAAGATCTGTTTCTTTTTTTTTTCTTGTTATAACCTATATTTGGAAAACGAGGAAGGAACAAACTACCTATATAATTCAAGTTAGGCGGGAACTTAAGCCTAATTAATATTTATCGAGCTGAATGCACTTAATTAAAAAAAAATAATAATAAAAACAATCGATATTTCCGTTCTACCTACATACATTATATAAGTATGTATATAATTATGTAATCTATTTTCTTCGTAGAATAATGTTCCTTAGTGTGTCCGTTGTGATGGCGGCAAATATAAATACGTATTACATATGTATGTGGGTGTTGAGGTTTTCTTTCTCAGAAATAGATTGACAAGTTGTGGGGCAAATGAATGTATCCAAAGTTCATTGTCACTGCATAATGTCATTATAGTTTAAGATTATTGTTGCGATCTCATATTTGCATTTTAAAATCAATATCGAAATCATTGTGCGTGTTTATATTTTTTTTTCAAGATTATATAATTTTAATAAAGATTAAAAAAAAAAAACATAAATAATGGTATAAAACAGATAGGTATTAAAATGAACAAGGGCGGTGTACATTGGCATCACTAAACAGATTTATTTTGACGTCTAATACTACGTTTCCACCGAACATTAATCTAGATTTATATTTACTAATCCCAAATAGTGTTTCCACCGCTCCAAAAATAGATTAATTTTGACAACACTATTCAAAATTCAAATATTGTTTCATTTTCTCTTATGATGTAGAAGTGAGACAGGCAGCTTCATCTGTGTCAACTGAAGCGAAAAATTCACTTTCCCGATGAATGTGTTTATTTCGATATGGGAATAGGTTAGTTCAATATGTACATCTATTGGCCCAATGAAGATTTAAGTGAGATTTATTTTAAATCTTCATCTGAGGAGATTAAACTTTGTATGGTAAATCTTCAAGATTTGTAGGAGATTTAGCCAAATTTACTTAAATCTCGGTTTAGCGGTCGGTGGAAACGTAGTATAAGAGCGAGATGATGAATCTGGTATAATTTTGTACAACGTACTGTATTTTTCTTGACGGTTGGTATTCTCATTTATTGGTCTCGTTCAAAAATCGAGCCATAGCTTTCCGGATAGGTTGGTGTTGTTGACACAGGAACACATAGGAACACAGCTTATTGCAAAACAGCGGCACGAGTACGATAACTCAGGCGCTGCAAAATAATAACGGATTTTAGAGGGGTTTAATAAAATTATTGTTTACTATAGGAGAGGGGCCTATCTCCCCTTGTTTAGGCGTGAGGGGTAAGTTTCTAAAAAAAATTGTTATGTAAGCCTTCTTTCATAAATACAGTGTTTACACTTAGCATTACGGTGTGGACCCCATGCTGTGCCCACTATAGAATTTGGGGTATGTTCGAGGTTGGGTGTATGCAATGTTTCGTTTGGATTTAAAGAAACTTTGAATTTGTCCTATATATCCGATGTAACAGCTGTGTTCTAAATATAAATATAAAAAACAAGAAATTAAAATCTAATGAAAAAGTAGTTTTGGTAATTTTTAATTTTCTCGTAAGCTAAAAGACAAAACTAGCCGTGTTTTATTGGGAAATTTATCCGCCGTAAGTTTATCCGTCGTAGCATTTTACATACAATTCGCTACGGTCGATAAAAAATAAGTAGAAGCTACGGTGGATGGCTGGTTGACGTTCAGTCGAGTCTCGATTCTGATTTTGTTAGTTTTGTTGGTACGATTGATAATTGAATTGAATATCGATGGATGTGTTCATGGAGTGTTATAATTATTAATTTTATTCGTAAGAGAAATCGATCTTTTTGATTCTTTTTTTTTAATAGTTGGCCAGTTTATATTTCTCAAATCTTAGATAACTCCATTTTTTTAATAAATTATGAGCTGTTCTTCTGAAAAGTTTCTGACTTTTACTATTAAAAACTGTATTCTTTGCTCAATTATTTTCTGAAGTACGTCTAAAATTGCACCTATATCTGTCAATTAATCAATTTTAACAAATTTTGATATCCATTTTGAAAAAGAAACCAATATTTATCGAATGAATTCCGTTTTTCTTTTATTTTTGAGTAACTTAAGACCAATATTCATTTTGTGTTTAATTTTTATTGATAGTTATAAATAAACGGAGTTTGGTGAAAAAAAATCATCTTTTTATTTAGATCTACCAAAAAGCAATTTGAGAAGACAAACCGCATTGGGTGGAACTGCACTATAGAGGAACTGCTCGACATTGCGCCGCAAAATATTTATTCGTATGAAATTCTATGAGCTATAAGGCTAGGCGCGCACATATGCAACTTTCAGTTTTGTAACAGTGCTGTTGTTCAAGTGAATACCATGGACTTATATGAGAGTGCGCGCATGCAGTCCGCCATTCGAGCAACTTAAAAGTTCTTCAGTTTGTATAACACCGAACTATAATGTAACTGCGCGCACATTAAAGCAAAATATTGTATGTGTGTTGGTTTATCTCGTTGATTTATTTTAATTTGATTATGTGCGAGATCATCGTTCAACTATTGATTAAACTATTTCGTTTCGGAAAAATTGCATGTGCGCGCCTAGCCTAAACGCACTAAGCGGCAACTGAACTTCACAAAATGTGCTTTTTCTTCACTGTTTAATGGACGTATTACAAATGCAGAAAAAATTAAAACAAGAAATAGGTTTGTAACATAAATTAAATATTGGTACGTTTTTCTACTTTCTATTTTATATGAATAAAAGCTAATTATTGTTCATAATTTTGATATTTTCTTAATTTTACTTTGCACAAGACTCTTTCATTACTTGTGACTGCTGTGGAGGGGTACCATTTTTACAAAAATAAAAAAGCTACGGCCCATGCTACGGTCGATGCGTTTTTTTGGGAATTACTTACGGTACAATGGATAGAATACCAATAAAACACATCTACTATCGAGTTTCCAGTGTTCGATTAAGAATTTATAGAAACATTAAATAATTGAAGCCAATTCAGTACTTAGTTTCACTATTTTGAATAAAAAAAATAGTAAAATTAAAAAAATTATTTTGATTGAAGATTTTTGAGTTTGATAGTTTTTTTTTTCAAAAACTGTTAACGCAAATACCTATACTGAAACAAAATATAAAAGAACAGGTGTTTGGCTTTCATGGAGATAGACCCCTCATATTAAATAAAATGCACGACTGGATCGCACGTACTTGCTCCTATTTTCGATCACATATTATGCAAAAGATTCTTAATAGAAAAGGCTAAGTTTATTTTTAAAGTTGTTTTTCACTTAAGTTTTTATATATAAAAATTCATAAATTAAAAAAAAAATGGTATGAAAATTTTAAATTTTTTAATAACATAAATTCGAAAACAAAATTTCAGAAAAAAACGTCCACCCGTTTTCGAAATATTGAATTTTCAAAAATCAAAAAAACTACTTTTCGAAAATTTTGAAATGCAGTATTATTTAGAATTCAGAGGAGATCCTGTATAAACATTTTGATCGAAATCTGTTGAGCCGTTTATGAGAAAGTCGAAAATCAATAAAATGATTGTATGGCAGGTACCGTTAATAACAAAATATTTAAATTTTTTTTTTCAGATTAAATGTAGACCATACTCAAGTGGGTACACAGACCAATTTTAATCAAAATCGTTAGAGCCGTTTTCGAGCTAATTAAGATGGTAGACAAATTTGTATGGCAAGTACCGTTATTTTTGTGGCTAAAACAACGATTCAAAAATCTATTTTGGACAATCACCTAGAACGCCTAAGCACCAAGTTTGAACAAAATCGGTTCAGCCGTTTAGGCTGTAGATCGTTCTACAGACAGACAGACTGACGGAATTGCGGGACCCACTCTTTTGGTGTTCTCTATCATCGTAATGTCAACTTTGATTAAAATCTCGAGTTCGATTTTTTTCCAAATGCAAAACTTAACCTATAGTACCTATATCGCAAGTAAAAATACTTGTAACTAACTATTCTACAAGATTCCATTTTTATTTTTTGGCGCCTGATTTATCGTGCTCTCTAAAAACAGCTGCTGCCAAAAAAAAAATTCCAAGCTATCCGAAAAACTTTGGTATACTTTTGTAACCCATGATAAATGTCAAAAACATATGCACACATCTATATAAATTTAACCTATCCGATGTTGGTTGTTCAGGAACTTTCGATAGTGGAAAGTGGATAGTAACCTATCTTAGAATATCGTACAGACACTTGAGTGTACTCATTGATTTAAATAGTTTTCGCGTGTTTTGTAAATCGGGTGTTTTCACACTACATAGTTTCTGAACAGAACGGATTGAATTTACTTCAAAATAAATCGGTTGAGTGAGGCAAAAGGGTGATGAAACCTAAAAAAAAAAATATTTCAAAGTGGTTGCTCATAGAATCAGAAACGTTCAGAAGTTTCATAATTGATTTTTATTAAATAGCAATAAAAAAACACAAGGGCGTTCAAAAATATTTTTTTCGAAATAAGGTATCGAATTCGGATATTTCGAAAACCATTGTGAAGGTTGGTTGGTTAAATTGCAGAATTCCCGCCCCTTTGTCTTTGAGCTTCTTTTTAGTTTTTTCAGCCCCAAAAATAAGGGTCCTTGCCATTCAATTGTTTCTGCCATCTTAATTATCGATTCAAAATAGTCCAAGGACAAAATCTTCCAATTTTAATGATTAAAATTTTAATCTTGTTGGATATAGTTCACATTTTTTTTGTCAAAAAATGCAAGTAAGTTGAACTGAACTTATTGCGTATTGGTAAATCGCTCACTAACCAACTGATGAGTCCAAGTGAGATTGCCGGGATAAAACGCAAATTTTGTGGACTAAAGGCCGTTAAAAGCTATTTTGAATCAATAATTCAACAAGTCCAATCAAATATAATGCTAAGTCTTCTACTTGGTTGAGTAATTTCAGTAGTATATAGAATTGTATTATAAAAAAAACACCTTCTTATCATCTTAATTATCTCGAAAACGGCTCTAATATTTTGTAAATACATCTTATCTAATGTACAATTTTAGATTTTTTTTGTTTTTCAAGACAATGAATTTCCTACCAATTATAATAATTACATTTTTAACATGGCGTTCGAACCAGGAGAACAAAGCAAAATATAAAATGGATTTTCAATTTTATTAATTCCGAGAAACCAATACCAACTGATACCTATGTAACTACTCTTATCAACTAGTGCCTTGGCGGAACGAATTTTGGACTATAGATCATAAAAAAACTTTCATGTTATAACTGCATTTCACTATCTTAAGCACGATTGTTAGTGTTGTGACCGATCAGACAATGCCGTTTATGAACGTACCCCAATGATCCATTCACAGCCCACTGACATTTCGGCACCAACAGTTGGAATGGCCGCGTTCGGTAGCATACCGAACAATCAGGATTGCTTTGTGTTGTTGTAACGCCTAAGGAAAAAACAGCTGATGAGCTAAGCATATGTTGTCAAACACAAATCTCAAGCTACCCAAAAATTATTGGATTCGTTCTACGAATCTACGTTTGGAAATTTGACATTACAACTGACTTAAAATAAAAAGCAGTTCGAACACAAACGCGCTGCTAACGTATTTTGCTAGCCTAGCGGCATTGTGTTCGAACACGGACAAGGATTGCTTTCTTTTTTTGAAAATTGAAATTTTGCGGCGGTAGAATATACCTTATATAAAGAATACAAAAGTTAAAACTGTATTACTAAATTATAAATGATAAATTAATTGTATTTGTTAGGAATTTCTAAATACCTAAAAATTATTGGTAGAAAATCGAAGTATTTCCCTGCGAACCGTCAGTTTAAATTAACATCCATTTTTATACCAATAAACAGGTCTAAAAAATGTTATTCGAAAAAATTGACATTTGAAACAAACTATTTCAGCTGCATTTCAAAATATATAAATAAAAAAAAACAGTTCAGTGTGGAAATAACAACATTTCATTGTACCGGTGCTCAGTGACGCTTTCTCTTTTATGCGTATAATTAAATAAATGAAGAACAAAAAACAAAAATTAGTAACACAACTGCCAAATGGCAATGACCGCTATCGGACACCAAAATTTAAAAAACAAAAACCGAATGATAAATAAGAAAAAACAAACATACCAAACAAAGAAACACACAAAATAATATATAGGTACCTATTCGCAGTCTTTGGAATGTAAGAACATAGAACCACTGTGAGTATTCTACTTTTAAGAAAGAGAAAGAATATACACAATATGTTATGACCGTCTTTATCTTTAAATTCTCGATTGAGCGGGAAGAGGAACAGAATATAGAAAATATATTAACTTTTATACAAACATTTTTTGAAAGAATAGGTCGAGTAGATAACCAGCAACAAAAGCGATTGTCTGTGGATGAGTTCAAATCAGGTTTTTTATATGCACATATGTATGTATGTATATCTGTCGGTACATACCTCTAGAAAAGTTGAAATTTGTATAATATCATTTATTAACAGTGACATGACAAGGCAACAGGTGAAATTGTGAATGACAGTTTATCTGTTTTTTTTGGGATATTTTCTCAAGTGTTTATCGTTTTTTTTTTAAATTTTATTTTCAATATACGCACATACTTAAGGTGGGGAATTTTTCTTTGTTTGTTATATAAATAAGCGGAATACATTTTGGTTAAAAATCTTATTAATATCAAAGTTCCATGTTCTCAATATTGTGATTGCCATTATACATCTGACCTTAGCGGTAGTTTTTGAAAAAAATTGTGACTAAGAGAACACACGTAATGATGAAATTGAAATCAAGAGGTTATTTAATTCGAATTTACTGTTAGAGAAGGAAAACCTCACTGAAGTTTTATCGAAAAATTTCTAATATTGGTAAAATAAAATATAATTGGAAAAACTGTTGGTCGTTTGAACTAAAGTTCATTTTATATAGAGTTCGAGTTTTGGTAAATATGTATGTACATACACTTGTGATCATGCAATTAACCATGCGCCTCCACAAGCAATAATTTCTTTCATAAAATCGAAAATGCAATGGAAATTTCCAATGCAGATCACAAATTTCATGAAATGAATTATTTCACGAAATCGATTTCAGCATTTATTTTTTACCACCTCTGTGGAGTTGTTCAGTTCGACTGAGATTTGTGCTCTCTTTAGCTTTCATGTGTATCTTGATGAGTTGAGTTGGAATTCCATAGATTTAAAGTTAAATTTACAAATATAGGGTCCGCCAAATAACTTTTTTTGAAAATGGGCGCAAAACATCGAGTGTACCTTCGGCTGTGTGGCACGTAGCGCCGTCCTGTTGAAACCAAATATTGCCAATATCCTCCTCTTCAATTTTTGTGAACAAAAATTCGTTCAACATGGCCCGATAACGATCGCCATTGACTGTAACGGCCACTCCTTGCTCATTTTCGAATTATGCCTCTGGACCAAAATCCGCACCAAACAATGACTCGTTTTGGGTGTATCGGCTTTTCAATGTATGCGTGCGGGTTTTCTGTTCCCCAAATGCGACAATTTTGCTTGTTTACATACCCGCCAAGATCAAAACGAGCTTCATCTGAAAAGATGATTTTTTTTGGCAAAATCGGCATCTTCTCTAAGTCGATCGCAGGCCCACTTAGCGAAGCGAAAACGCATTGGATGGTCAGTTGGCTTCAACTCCTGAACCAATTGGACTTTGCATGGCGTCATACCAAGGTCTTTATGCAAAATTCGTCTCAATGATGTCTCCGAAATGTTCAATTGTTGAGAACGACGGTGAATTGATGTTGATGGAGCTTCACGCACACTTTCTGCCACAGCAGCATTATTCTCGGGTGAACGAACTATTTTTGGCTTTTCACGCTTTGGTTTATCGATGAGGATGCCAGTTTCTTTCACTTTTTTCACAAGATAGCGAACATACTGAGCTGACAGTGCTTCTCTTCTTCCAAAATCCGTACGTAATTTTCGCAAACATTCTGCAACATTACGATGATTTTCAAAGTAATGTAGCAATATTTCCCAGCGTTGTTCAAGCGTATACACAACCATATTCGTTCAGCGGAAGGATAAAACTAATTATCGGTCAAATCAGACATGAGCTAAGTGTTACCATTTACGAAATAACACTAGTTGAAAAAAAACGTTAGATGGCGGACCCGTTAGTTTGTAAGTTAAAAAAAAATGTTTCCAATAAGTTTTCTTGGTCAAAATTAAAAATAAAATAATAAGCATGGATTCATTTAGTTTTGAGGTCGAAAGACATTGGTGCAAAATTTAAGCTAAAAAGGATTTTGATAATTTTAAACCACTTTAATATCGTACTATTTTCTTAACATTTTACTAAAATTAAAATCACAAAATGGCTACTTTATTTTTTTAGTATCGTACTAAATCCATATGCCACTTTGACATTTACAAACGTCAAAAAGTTATGTTCGGTTACTTTTCTGCACTATTTTAGGCGTGTTTAGTTGTGGTTTATTAAGAAAATAGATTTAGTATGGTGCTAGTTAAAAAGTGTTTAAAATTAGGAAAATATTAGTAAAATGCTTTAGTATTAGCAAGCTGTTAAGTAGTATCATGCTAAGTCCTTAACATCAGGCTGTTTAAAATTTTGCGCCATTAGTATGAAGAGATGTAGTTTAGCTTAGAGTGCCCGTAAAGGGCCAGTAAGTTAGTTATAAGTTTTTGATAAGTAGGCTAGTTTTATGAATTTTTGTATAGCTTTAAGTTAGTTATAAGTTAATGGTAAATAAAAATGAATTAAAAAAAATGCATGCAAGATGCAAATAAGCCAAATTATAGTCTATCAATGTTTTATTTAGCAAAAAATATTTTACCACAATTAGATTTTAGAAAACAAAATTTTTCTAGAAAAAAACCAAGTAAAATCAAAGTAAGTTATACCGCCATTTAATAAAATCCGATATAAAATTGTCAAGAATCTTTAAGAATTTACATAATGGAAAAGGGAAATTAGAAAACATGACCAAAAGTTAAAAATGTTAAAAAAAAAATGTCACACGTGTGTATTTTAAGCCAAAAACTAAATAAGACTATCATCATGACAAAACAAAAAATACATCAAGAACCCCTTGTCAGATACCTAATTGTATTTTTTTTCCAAGTAGGTACCTACACTAACAACCACTTCTCTACGTGTCACACATTTAGATTTTTTTCATGGAATTTGGAAAACAGATGTTTAATAATATTTTTGCAGTCAAAAAGGTTCTAGGTAAAAAAAAAGAAAAGAAAAACGAGTTTCGCTTCCTTGATTTGTGCACACTTCTTTTTTTCGGAACAGGGTGTGTTGCTGATGTCAGAGGGTAGGTCAGTCATATGTAAATATATATGTACATAAAAATATATATAAATAACTTGACTGATCAACTGTACGCAGCAGGAACTAAACGTTGGAGTCTCTGGTTGGGGAGCTGCATGTCGGTTTCCAGCCCAAGTCCAGACAAAGACACATATCACATTACTTTTCTTATTAATTTATTTTTGGCGTGCAGACATGCGATTTTTTGTTCTCTTATAAAACTTTGGCCAAGTGCAGTCTTACAAAAAAAAATGTTAATAACAAGACACACAGTGGAGACATTTGGTCGATAAAGGGTTGGTTTCTTCGTTGTTTTCTCTTGTTCGCGCCAATTTAATCCACAAATGTCACACCTCATGTCGTCGTCAATGTATGTCCTTCGGAACTTGTTAAATTGTATACCGTTATGATGGCGATGCTGATATAATATCGTTTTTTTTGTTTTTTTTTTTGCACTTGTGTATTATAAGTATCAGCAGCATTTTTTTTTAACTTGTTGCAAATTGAAGGAATTACAAATGGAGAAATAATTACAGTTAAGACTTGACGTTAGGACGACAGGTAAGGCAGTCAGCTTTATTCTGTAAGACGTTGAATGAAAAAAAAAACGATTGGAGGCGTTCGGTGTCGCACATCTTTCTGATACATTGCTTAAAAATATATTGTGCGTTTGTGAACGTATAAAACCCAATAGGTAACCATTTCTGTCAAAAGTCAAAACAGTAAAAAAAAAACCTATTTGCTTACGATTACGCTTCGGCTCAAAGTGAATTAAACATACATTTGCTGGATAAAATATACATTTAAAATGAATCAGGAAGTAAGAACCACAAATGTTTCAACCGATTCAGAAGAAGATTGGTACGTAATTAAAGTTCACAAACAACAATTGAAAAGATTGCTGATTTCGTAGTCAGCTTTGCACTACGATACCTAAGTATACCAGAAATTTAGCGCTAGCTTCGCTTCGATTTGGAAATCATATGTTCTGTTCTTTGTTATGGTCGTCAGCTGTTACAACAACAACGAACGTATTGCACAGCAAAGCTGTGCGCTACCGAACGCCCCCATTGGGGGCGATCACTCACTTATTAGATATGTTATCTCGGATACCAAGCTATCGGGTTATATCTGTGGACGAATCAGATAGGTTAGCTGAAAGCTGTCAAAAAATCAAAGCAAAACGCATACCAACGAATTTTGCAGTCAGCTGGTTCTATACATTTCGTCTCGGATAGCTAGTTATTCCAATTTTTTTGGGATAACTCAAGATAGCTGTCATGAGAGCATCTGTTTTTTCATCAAATGTGGTTTTGCACGCATTACAACAACAGAAAGTTATTCCAGATTGCTGAGAATAATTGAGTGAACGTCCCCATTGTGTTAATTTTGTATTACGTAAAGCGTTCAACGCCAAATAAACGTCAATATTTGTCGATTCTTGTGGAATGCGTTCACTATATTTTTTTATTTCGTTAGTCGTTTCCATAAAAAAACGTCGAAATCTGTCTTCGAAAAATGTTGACGACCGGAGAAAAATTTAGGATTTGTTGAACTTATTTTAGTTTAAACAACCCAAATTCACACGCGACGACTGATCGAGCTCATGAAGAATAGGATATTGAGTAGAGTTGGCCGGATACCTGTAACCGGATATTCGGCCCGCAGCTAGGACGGATAGCCGAATATTTGGCGGCTGGATATCTACCCAAATGAAAAGTTTAATAGCTTAGTGGTCTGGTACTCAAATCAAACCAGTAAAAGTAAAACCTTAATAACTTAAACATGCTTTTTTTCCTTTTAATCCACTTCCACAAGATATTTGTTTCATGAGATTGTTCATAGATTATAGTTATGCTTCCAATGATTTTATCTTTCATTTTAGTAGAAGTGCGTTTAAAAATATGCTAGGCTTATTGACTATGAACTTATGTTAATTATTATTTATTGTATATATTACGTTTTTTATTTTCTGTTTTAAATGTATTATTAATTAGTCTAATGTAAGTATTATTATAAACTCTAACTGCTGAAAGTACATAAAATAAAAAAACATAAACAAAAGTACAATGAATGCAGAAAAACTAATTTTCATTCACCATAATTTGGCTTTTTTTGTACTGAAAAAAAGACTATCCGGTATTCGGCCGGAAATAAAATGATTATTCGACTCCGGCCGAATATTATAAAAGGAGCCGGATAGACCGGATACCGAATACCTACCGGATATCCTTCACATCTCTAATAATGAGCACTTTGCCAAAATCTTTAAGAGGTTATGAAAAAAATTTGGATAGGAGAATGGGAATTTTGTTTAGAGTAGGCTGGGCTAGTTCCAAATTGATGTCGTTTCCAACACCTTTTTGGGATCTCCCTTCAGCAAAAAATCTAAAGCTAGCAGATAATTTTAAAACCATTGGAATTGCCAGAGAACGTTGCTGAGGACAAGTGCTTTCTATTAAAGTTTAAACATAGTTAAAGGCTTTTTTGTCCAGACAAAAGAACATTTTGAATCTGTTAACAATTGCGATAAAATAAAGAGTTAGAACCACTGATGGAATTAATTACATCATATAATAGGTTATCCATTTTGCGGTTTTAAAAATAAACGAAAATAAAACATATTAAATATTTTTTTTCATGATATTTCTTTTTTATTATAAAGTTCGAATGTTGACATTATGTGTGAAACAATACATCATATAAATGACCACTACGCGAATTGTTGCAAGCATTGATTCTTTTGAGGTAATTTTCGACCACTTTTTGACATATATTGGGCAGTATCTCAGCCATAACTTAACGAATGTTGGTGCTCAAGAGTTAAAGGTTTATCTACATAAAAAAAGTCCAGCGGTGTCAAACCGCATGATTTTGGTGGCCAGTTGATATCGCCACGACGAGAAATTACGCGGCCAGGAAATGTCTTTTGCAATAAAGCCATATTCGATCGAGTTTTGTGGCATGTGGCACCGTCTTGTTGAAACCACATATTCTCCAAGTCGTATTCTTCAATAGCAGGTAAAAAAAGTCGGTTATCGTATCACCATAACACTCCGAATTGACGGTGACAGTCGTTCCATCGTCGTTTTCGAAGAAGTAGGGTCCAATCACACCTCCGGACCAAAGAGCGCCCAAAACAGTGACTTTTTGTGGATGTAAATGGCCTCTCTTCAATTACTTGAGGATTCTCAGAACCCCAAATACGACAATTTTGTTTATTAACATACCCACCGAGTGAAAAAATGTGCTTTGTCTCTGAAGAAAATTTTGTTCGAAAAATCGCCGTCCACCGCCTGTTGTTCAAGCACCCATTCGACGTATCTACGATGTTGTGAATGGTCAGCTGGCTTCAGTTGTTGTGTGAGCTGGACTTTATATGGATGTAGGTGTAGAACCAAGTGCGAAATACGCCATAATGTGCCGTCAGACAGCCCTAATTCCTGAAAACGACCAGGAATCGACACATTCGGGTCTTCAGCAACACTTTCACTTACAGCAGCGATGTTTTCAGTGGTACGAGCGAAACGATGATGCACAGGCCTTAGAATATCTGTAACCAATCCAGTCTCTTCAAATTTCTTCACAATTTTGCCAATTGCTTGCTTTGTTGGACGATTATGTAAACCATAATCTCCTCTTAAAGCACGATATGTGGCTGTGTCAGAATCACCATTTTTGTAGTAGGTTTTAACAATTTTTATGCGTTGTGCGATAGTTAAGCGATCCATTTTCGTAAATGTCAGACTTTCAACTGAAAAAAAAAAATTGGTTTAACATTCGACAGATGTCGAATTCCAGCCCTATACTAACCCTATATTTTGAAACCGCAAAATGGATAACCCTTTATTTTGTTCATTAATTACATATGCGCCTATACTTTGTATCAGGGAAAGCAAAAGGATTTGCAAATCTTTCATTTTTCTTTCTTCGTCTTTTTCGTCACTGCTACTCCAAGAAAAAGAACTAATTTACGCAAATATAATTTTCTAAAACCAAATTACTCAATTTGTAAACAATTTCATACGTCAGCTGTTTTTTTGGATCGAATTGTCGAATGTGCGAGCGAGAAAAACGGACTCTTCTGAAAGCGTTCACTTAGAAAAAAATGACAGTTCTAATTCTGAAAAGAAGAGAATTTTGCTTCTGGATTTGAAATCAGAACCAGAAGCACTCACACATTCATATACTTGAACGTCAAACTCGACTGTTATAATTTTTTTGTATCATAATTGTGCATAAAAAACTTTTTTTTTTGGAAATTGAATATTCTCACGTACACAATTATTTTGACACATATAATCTCATTAAAATTCAGAATCGTCAGAATCACACAAAAGTGTTCAGTTGGGATCCCGGATCGGAGAAGAATGTTGAGTTTTAGAAAATCGCCTATCGGAATAAGGGTGAATGTGTCTTTTCTATTTTATTCAACAAAAAAAAATCTAAAAAAAAACTCATCTTTATCGTGTTTTATTGGAAAAACTATTCGCAGTAGGTATTGGTAATACGATTTTAGGAGCATTACTAATGTAACATCGGTAATAGGAATATTGTGGATGGACTTTTTAGATGTTTATCCGAGTAGGTATCGTCTGAGATTTTAGTAGATTAATTCTTGACGAACAATAATTTGATTCTATCTTCATGACTGTTTCAGGAAGTCGTTATACATATTGTAATTTTCAACTGGATTTTATCAATCTATTTAAGAATTTATTTTTGAAATTTTACAGAACTCCCCATTTAATTTTAATTTAATTTAAAATGGAGTTATCTTGCTCTTACAGTTAGCCATTTTTGTTCATTTTTTTTATAATCTCTATTTAATTTATTATCCTTATCTACTACTTAAATGAGCACGTTTAAAATGGAATGGCTATTAATTATATTTTGCTTTAAGTTAAGTTTTTTTTATTACACTTTCCTAGCACGTTCAAATAATTATTGACTAACTCAATCCATAACAATTCGTATTAATGCAGATGAAGGGTAAAATGTCAGACGAAACTTGACAGTTATGTAAAATATAAATATATTCTTAATAAATCATATTCGTTTAACAATTCAGATTCTTTGGTGTAGTGAGTTTAGAGCAAGTTGCAACAACAATCATGCTCATCATAAGTACATTTGTGTTACGTTTAGTAAAATAATACATACAATATAAAATAATCACAGTGAAATGTCAAACGAGACTTGACAGATAAGCACTTATGCGGTGGGTATGATATTTTGCGCTGAAATCTATTCTTTTAAAGCAAATCCGAGATCTGAGTGTTCAAGACACTCCCAGTTCAGAGGACAATTAAATCTTCCTCTGCAACTTACTGCAAAGTAATAGTTGTGTAGACAATTTTTTTCGTATACGTAAATGGTATAACAAGAAGGTGTATAGCAATATCGTATATGTATGTAAAGGGTGTTTTTTTAGACGTGTGTTTTCAATCTGGCAATACTTTTCTCGGAGTTGGTCTTTTTGACAGCTGTCACTTGGTTTATGCTTAGTTTGGTTTGCCATTTCAAGAGTTGAAGCCGAACGACTATTAAGCGCGTTGCACGTTCGGTGAATGGGTCCAAAACGAGATGGCCACCGATCTCGATTTTCACAAGAAAATTTTGTTCATTTTGTTTAAATGGGTACGTTAATAAGCAAAATTGTCGTATTTGGAGTGATCATAATCCACAATCCATTATTGAGACGCCGCAACATCCTCAAAGTCACAGTTAGGTGTGCTCTTTGGGCAGAGGGAATCATTGGTCCATATTTCTTCAAAAATGAAGCCGGCCATAATGTTACAGTCAACGGGGAGTGCTATAGAGCCATAATTAATTTTTTGTGCCTGAATAAGAGGATGTTGATGTGGACGACCTTTGGTTCCAACAAGGCGGCGCTACATGCCATACAGCCAACGAAACAATCAATTTATTCAAAGAAACTTTTGGTGAGCGCATTATCTCGCATTGTGGGCCGTGTCGTGGCCTCCAAGATCGTCAGATAAGCCTGATACGATTGACGCCTTGGAAGACAATTTCGGCGCGTTATTGCTGACATACGCCCCCCATTGCTGCAAAATGTGGTCGAAAATTGGGCCTCTGGCATTTATTTGATCCAGTCACGGCTGGCGATGAATGGCAAACCTTTATCTTTATAAACCCTTATCTTTATAATAAAGCTAAATTCTTGGCCATAACATTAAATAATATGCGTTTTATTTCTTCTTGAAAACCACACGTCTAAGAAAAAAACACCCGTTATTTAACTTGGTAAAGACAAAAGATATAAAACCCAATATTAAAAAAAAAAAACTTTATAAAAAGAAATTTCAAAAACATGAATAAAAAATATATATATACATACATACATACAATGGTCGGAAAAAGTATTTTGATAGAAATCAAATCGCACATTTTAATTTACATCTTTTTTTTTATTTATAGAAAAAAAAATTAAAAATTACATAATATCGGTATAGCTATGGGATTTCTAAAAAAAATTCGTTGAATTCAACATTAATTAAACTAAATTTTTTTTTTTTTTAAATCTTAGCGGAAAAAAGTATTTTTACGAAACATTATTAATATAAAAAAATGACGTGACAGTAAATTTATACAGCAATTTAAGCAAAACTTAATAGAAAGTGAAATTTCCGTTACCGTTGATGACTTTTTGTAACCGGCCGGGTATGAATTTTACCAAATTTTGCAGAGTTTGCAGAGAAACTTCTCTCCACAGGTCTTCGAACTCAGCAATTGTCTCTTCGCGTGTTCTTGTCAAACATGGACTTCTCTTTCGCTTTATATACGCCCACACATTCTCTATTACATTTAGATCAGGGCTCTGAGGTGGCCAATCTAATATATTTACATCCACTTCCTTCAGAAAATTGGTTATCAGTTTTGCTTTGTGACAAGGTGCGTTATCTTGTTGCAAGATAAATGACTGTCCAATTAATTTGTCACCTGAACCAAAGGCGTGGTTATTTAAAATATCCAAATATTTATCCTTGTTCATCGTTCCTTCAATTGGTACCAAGTCTCCTGTGCCGTTAAAACAAACACATCCCCAAAACATTACGGAGCCTCCACCATGGGGCACTCGTTCACAAACAGGTGCCACTTTTTTACGCATTTTCTTAGGAATTCTGCAAAAGTTTTCTTTTTTGAGGCATGGTACTGAAATGAGCTTTCATCAGTCCACAATATTTTTTCCCAAAATGATGAAGGCTTATGTAAAATTTTTTTGGCGAATTCCAAACGTTTAAGTTTGTTATTATGTGATATTTGTGGTATTGTTCTGGCTATGTAAGTGGCAAAGCCAGCCTCTTTTAAACGATTTCTTATAGTTTTTTTCACAAATTTCAATTTCATACTGATTTTTCATTTCTATTGTTGCAGATTTTGGCGTTTTTAGCACGTTTTCTTTAAATTTTCCGACTATTAAACGGTCTTCTCTTTTGGTGGTCTTGCGTGGGCGTCCTGAACGTGGTAAGTTTTGCGTTGATTTGTGATTTGTTTCTTTATTTATTTGGTAATACACGGTTTGACGAGGAACTTTGTATAGTTTGCTTAAGTATTCAACCGAAATACCAGCATCATACTTGATCACCATTTCATTTCTTAAAACTTCGCGTATTTCCGCCGTTTTCCCCATTATAATCAATTAAATTGAAAAAAAAATGTAATGTAATAAAATTTCTGTATTTAAATGTGCTTAATTTTAACAAATATTAACTTTGATCGCACGCACGAAATGAAATGAACTAAAAAGAATATGATGTCAAAATACTTTTTTCCAGTTAATTTCAACTCACTCCATACATTGAACATGATTAAGAACGAATGCGTAAGGAAAAATAAAATATTTTGTAATTTACAGTTACAATCACGTAGATATTTTGTTTCGAGCATCACACGAGTTCCGTTATGTCTCTCAGCTCTTTAAAACAAGCAATATAACAAGGAAAATAATTTTGTCAAAATACTTTTTCCAACCATTGTATGTAAATATTTTGAAAAAGTTCGATTTTTACAAAAAAAAAAAAAAAAAAAAAAAAAAAAATAGAAATAGAAATAGAAATAACGCTTTGATATGCCATAAATTAACACCAAGGTCTCTTTTAATTCAAAGCTCATTATGGACTTTAAAGCGTTCTAGATTTTGGATACCAGTACTTATACATATTTATATCGCATGTAAAAATTAAATCTTTAAAAATCTCTGCCAGAAATTTCAATTTACCCCTTCATTCCGTTCCAAAACCGCTCCCATTCCTTACTGCTAATTCTTCTTAATATCAATCACTATAGATATACTTCATATGTATGTATGTTCTATACATAGTATGTACATATGTATATGTATACTTCTATTATATAACCTCGTGAAGCAAGATGGAGAAACAAAAGTTTTTTTCATTCTAATTTCTCTCAATCATTATCTGACATCTTCTGCCCCCAACTAGCAGTGCATTTGAGTTTAAGAAAACAATCTTTAAAAAAAAAACGAGAATAATACGCCTTCTGCCTAAAAAATATTTATTTGGTAGCTTCTTCTCTAGTCCCTGCTTTAAGAAATAAAAAAAAAAAACAAAAAAACCCTTAACTATGAATAAAAAGTTTGAAAGACGAACAAGAGAAAAATTCTATTTTTGCTTCCATTATAGATCTTTGAAATGTCATTTGGGAGGGGGGGTTAGGTGCTGCATACTTGCTAAAGGCAACAAATAACACCAAGAGAAATGAGAACAAAAACTACACGTCAACGACGTGCGTGGTATAGAAACAAAATGAGAGAAAACAAGGCGAAAAAAGACAGAAATGACAGAAAAAAAAGAGATTGCCAAGCCCTATCGCTACAGCGGACGGAGAGCAAAAAGCAGCATCAACGCCTGTGTGTGTATAAAAGGCAGTGCTTTAGCGAAAAATAAATCGATAAAATCAAGGGCAGACTATGAGTACGAATTATATTCAACTCACACATAGAAACGCGCGTTGTGTTTGACAATCCAACAACACATGACATGACAATTACGATCCAACTGTCCTGTCACCCACATCCAAAATAGGGAATTAATTTCGAATGTATGTAGAGGGAAGTTGTGCATTCACAAAAATTCATCAACTCAAGATTTTGCCTTAAAAATGCTTGTCATTTTTACTTGCGATATAAGTACTATATAGAGTAAGTTTTGCATTTGGAAAAAAAATCAAACTCGAGATTTTGATCAAACTTGACATTACGATGATGCGAGAAAATAAAAAAATGGGGCCCGCAATTCCGTCTGTCTGTAGAACGATCCACAGCCTAAACGGCTGAAGCGATTTTCTTCAAACTTGGTACTTAAAAAGAGTTTGATTGCCTCAAATAGATTTTTGAATCGTTTTTTTTAGCCCCAAAATAACGGTATGTACTTGCCATAAAATTTTTTCTACCATTTTAATTATCTCGAAAACGGCTCGAACGATTTTGACAAAAAAAGTGTGTGCGCTACTTTAGGTATTATAGTCTACATTTTGGTCTTTTTTTTAGATCATTTGTTATTAACGGTACCTGCCATACTGCTGACAGTCCTTCGAATTATAATAATACTGCATACCAAAATTTTGGAAAAAAAAATTAAATTAAAATTTTAGAAAACAGGTGAATGATTTTTTTTGAAATTTTGTTTTTAAATTTATATTATTAAATATTTAAAGTTGCCATACCAATTTTTTTTAGAAAAAAACTTCACGCAATTTTGAACAGGGTGGCGCACCAATTGTGCTACAAAAATAAAACGTAATAACTTTTTTTCAGTGTGAGTAATCTTAATTTTTTTATTTCATAGGCTACTATTTAGATTTATCAAAATGAATGCTTGGGATACTGAAAAAAGGATTTGGATAGTGCAGCGATACCATTCATTGCAGTCCGTCACTTCCGTCCAAAAGGAACTTAGGCTGGAGTTTGGCGGTACTCCCCCGGGTAGATGGGCCATTATGAGGCTGCTGAACATGTTTGCCGAATCTGGAAGCATCGAAAGACCGTATCATCAAAATCCGAATGTTCGGGTTCAGGATACAATCGTGGCTGTTGCATCGGCAATACAGGCAAATCCAATTGTTTCGACTCGAAACTTATCGGGCCAAATTGGAGTTCGCAGACGGTCATTACAACGGATACTTCATGATGACTTAAGCTTGTTTCCGTACAAAGTCAGGATTTGCCTGTTCGCCTGGAATTTTGCCGAAAAATTATTGCAATTGCCGAAGAAGACAACACATTGTTCGTTAGAGCCGTTTCCGAGAAAAATAGGCTTTAACGTATTGGTTATATAGCAGGTACCGTTATTTTTTGAGCTAAACAAAATTTTCAATTTCCCCTCTGTACAATACCTAAAAAATATACCAAGTTTGAAGCAATTCGGCCCACCCGTTTATAATATTCGTGACCTTGGCATTTTAAGTGACCCAGAGCTTAATTTTCTCACTCACATAGACGATATCATTTTCAAAGCAAACTCAGTGCTCGGTTTCGTCAAAAGATGATCCAAAGAATTCTCCAACCCCTATGTAACCCGGTCCTTATACATATCATTTGTTCGTCCACTGCTAGAATACGCCTCTCAAGTTTGGTCCCCTTTCCAACTTACTCATATTTCCAGAATCGAAAGCATCCAGCGTCGATTCCTACGCTTTGCTCTTCGAGGTCTATCATGGAACAATCCTCTGATTCTGCCTCCCTATCTAGATCGACTTAAACTAATCAACCTGAATTCGTTGGAAGAACGAAGAGAGATAGCAGACATTCTCTTCATTCATCGATTACTCTCCGGCTCCGTTGACTACATGTCGCTCTACAACTCCATCTCTTTTAATACTAATCCCCGTAATACACGTCACCCTCGTCTCTTTTATATACCCACCCACCGAACATCTTACGGCTCCAACGAACCTGTCTCTCGCATGCTACGGGCTGTTAATTCAAACATATGTTTCTTCGACTTTAACCTGAGTACTCCTTCCTTAAAACTCCGGCTTCTGAACCGTCCTCCCCCTCACTAACCTTAGCATAAGTTCTTAGTTTTTAAGTTAGATTAGGAATTAGCTTGTATTAAGCCGAATAAATGGGGGTTTTGCCCCCACCAAAACTAAAAAGGACGATAGTAGAAAAATGGCAATTTATAACAGTTTTATAACAGTTGATCGTCATTAAAAGTTTTAAAAATATTTCCCGCCCATAGCGCCGTTGGCGTTGGTTGTGGAGCTGCTGCTTCAAACAACCAAGTTCCGGAAGTCGAAGGCCGTATTAAGCTTGCGACTCTGTAAGGCCGCTTAAAATGTACTTTTATAGACAAAACTGTGAAAAATCAAAAGGCACCAATTTTACAGCATCTAACTCAGACGATTTTCGGCCCCTCTAACTTCAGTACCAACAAAGTCAGAAACTCCGACTCGCAGCATTTGCTAAGCTCATCAAGTTTAGGCAACTCACCAAATTTGAATTCTTTGGCATTAGTGGTTCCCGAGATATAAAAGACTGCAAAAACCGTTACTAACTGACTGACTAACTCACTGACAGATCAACACAATTATGGAGAACAAACTATTAAAATCTTTGAAAAAACGATTTAAATCAGATCAAAACCATAAGTGTTAAAAAAGAGACGAGTTCTTCTATACAAACGCTTCTATGTAACAAGTCAGCCGTGAAAATTAGTGTGATCTAAAAGTAGACCAAGTGCTTACTTCATGAAGTTTTAATTCCAAATATTTAAAGTAGAATAATATTCTAACAGCTACAAATTAGAAGATACTTTTTATTATAACGGGTGATTTTTTTGCTACTTGGTTTTTGACGTTTATATTTTTGACAGATCACACATGACAAATTCCACGAACATTTGACATTTCGATTCAGTATTGCTTGCCATTTCATCATGAATAGACTTACGCCTGAACAACGTTTGCAAATTATTGAAATTTATTATCAAAATTCGTGCTCTGTGAAAAATGTGTTTCGCAAGCTACGTCCGTTTTATGGTCTTCAGCGACGAGGCTCATTTTTGGCTAAATGGATACGTGAATAAGCAGAATTGCCGTATTTGGAGTGAAGAGCAGCCAGAGGCAATTCAGCAGCTACCAATGCATCCCGAAAAATGCACTGTTTGGTGCGGTTTATGGGCAGGCGGCATCATTGGGCCGTACTTCTTCAAGGACGATGAAGGCCGCAGGGTTACGGTCAATGGAGAATGGTACCGTTCGATGATAACATATTTTTTTTTGCCGAAAATGCAAGAATTGAACTCGGTCGACATGTGGTTCCAACAGGACGGTGCCACATGCCACACTGCATGCGAAACCATGCATCAATTTAGAGGCGAATTTGGTGAGCAGTTGATCTCACGTTTTGGCGCAGTCAATTGGCCACCAAGATCATGTGATTTGACCCCGTTAGACTATTTTTTGTGGGGCTATTAAGTCTATTGTCTATGGGGACAAGCCAAACACGATTGCTGCCTTGGAAGCCAACATTGAACGCGTCATTGGTGAGATTCCGGCCGAAATGTGTGAAAAGGTTTGCCAAAATTGGACCTTCAGAATGGACCACCTGAAGCGTAGCCGCGGGCAACATTTAAGTGAAATTATTTTTAAAAAGTAAATGGCAGAAATTGATTTATCGATCCAAATAAAAATTTCATTCACTTTTTACAAGTTTCTGTGTTTTTTTGAATCAAGCTCTTAAAAAATCACCGTTTATAATGAATACTGGCTAAATTTTGGGTAATCCCAAGTTTGGCAAGTTTTCTTTTTATCTTACCCAATTCGAAAGGTTTAGGTAGAATTTGTTTAACAATTCTCCTTTTCTATTTTCTACCTAAAATTTCCCACAACGAAGAAATTGACCACCATTATTGCATTTTCAATAACACAACTACATAAGTTGTTAAAATTTTGCCATAGGTGAAGAACTATCTTTAAGTCATTTCAAACACTTCCGTTTCTATAGCTGGTACATCAAAGTTTTTAAAATTACAATAATTTTAACAACTTACTTTTCTATAAGCTCACATCTAACTTATTAAGGGCCAATGTTAGTACAAATAATTGTTAACCATAATAAATAATTTTAAAAAAAAAGTTAAGTTCCAAATTTACATAAAGTTTCGACTTATGCAAAATATTGTAAATAGAAACGGCTAAATATGTTTTTAAAGTCGATTTTTACTTAATTTTTTATATACAGGGTGGCGCACGAATAGTTTCGACTCGAAACTTATCGGGCCAAATTGGAGTTCGCAGACGGTCATTACAACGGATACTTCATGATGACTTAAGCTTGTTTCCGTACAAAGTCAGGATTTGCCTGTTCGCCTGGAATTTTGCCGAAAAATTATTGCAATTGCCGAAGAAGACAACACATTGATAAATTTTTTGTTCAGGTCTAATGAGGCCCATTTTGACTTAAACGGCAATGTTAACAAGCAAAATTGCCGTATATGGAGTGAATCTAATCCAGAAATGCTCCATGAGACGGAACTGCACCCAGAACCAGTCACTGTGTGGGGCGCAGTTTCATCAAGGTGTATTGTCGGGCCATACTTCTTTGAAGAAAACGGTGTAACACAAACTGTCAATGGGGACAGTTATTTAAAGATGTTGAAGGAATTTATTTTACCCAGAACTTCGCCGAAGACGTATGCCTTTCAGCAGGATTTGGTTTCAACAAGATGGAGAAAGTGCACACGTAGCCACACAAGGTATGGCGGAGCTCCAACGAAAATTCCCAAACAAATTGATATCCAGAAACTGCACTTTCCGCTGGCCCCCAAGGTCACCTGACTTGAGTGCACCAGACTTTTTTTTATTGGGTTATGCCAAGCAGGAAGTGTACAAAACGAAACCCAGGAATTTGACTAAATTGAAGCAGTTCATTAAGACACAAATTGAGGCGATCCCAATTTCAACCCTGCAGGCCGCAACAAACAATTTTCTGATCTGGTGCCGCATATGCGTGGAGGTCATTTGCGGTCTATTATCTTTAAAAACCATTAGTTACTTAAAATAAAATTTAATTTTCAATCCAATAAAAAAAAATAATGAAATACATCGATTAAAATAAAAGTTTTTTAAAATTCTTATTGTAGCACGATTCGTGCGCCACCCTGTATATAAAAAATTAAGTAAAAATCGACTTTAAAAACATATTTAGCCGTTTCTATTTACAATATTTTGCATAAGTCGAAACTTTATGTAAATTTGGAACTTAACTTTTTTTTTTAAATTATTTATTATGGTTAACAATTATTTGTACTAACATTGGCCCTTAATAAGTTAGATGTGAGCTTATAGAAAAGTAAGTTGTTAAAATTATTGTAATTTTAAAAACTTTGATGTACCAGCTATAGAAACGGAAGTGTTTGAAATGACTTAAAGATAGTTCTTCACCTATGGCAAAATTTTAACAACTTATGTAGTTGTGTTATTGAAAATGCAATAATGGTGGTCAATTTCTTCGTTGTGGGAAATTTTAGGTAGAAAATAGAAAAGGAGAATTGTTAAACAAATTCTACCTAAGGAACACCCCATAGCCGAGAAGCTATGGTGAGTGACTGGTCAAGTATTTAAAACCTTTCGAATTGGGTAAGATAAAAAGAAAACTTGCCAAACTTGGGATTACCCAAAATTTAGCCAGTATTCATTATAAACGGTGATTTTTTAAGAGCTTGATTCAAAAAAATACAGAAACTTGTAAAAAGTGAATGAAATTTTTATTTGGATCGATAAATCAATTTCTGCCATTTACTTTTTAAAAATAATTTCACTTAAATGTTGCCCGCGGCTACGCTTCAGGTGGTCCATTCTGAAGGTCCAATTTTGGCAAACCTTTTCACACATTTCGGCCGGAATCTCACCAATGACGCGTTCAATGTTGGCTTCCAAGGCAGCAATCGTGTTTGGCTTGTCCCCATAGACAATAGACTTAATAGCCCCACAAAAAATAGTCTAACGGGGTCAAATCACATGATCTTGGTGGCCAATTGACTGCGCCAAAACGTGAGATCAACTGCTCACCAAATTCGCCTCTAAATTGATGCATGGTTTCGCATGCAGTGTGGCATGTGGCACCGTCCTGTTGGAACCACATGTCGACCGAGTTCAATTCTTGCATTTTCGGCAAAAAAAAATATGTTATCATCGAACGGTACCATTCTCCATTGACCGTAACCCTGCGGCCTTCATCGTCCTTGAAGAAGTACGGCCCAATGATGCCGCCTGCCCATAAACCGCACCAAACAGTGCATTTTTCGGGATGCATTGGTAGCTGCTGAATTGCCTCTGGCTGCTCTTCACTCCAAATACGGCAATTCTGCTTATTCACGTATCCATTTAGCCAAAAATGAGCCTCGTCGCTGAAGACCATAAAACGGACGTAGCTTGCGAAACACATTTTTCACAGAGCACGAATTTTGATAATAAATTTCAATAATTTGCAAACGTTGTTCAGGCGTAAGTCTATTCATGATGAAATGGCAAGCAATACTGAATCGAAATGTCAAATGTTCGTGGAATTTGTCATGTGTGATCTGTCAAAAATATAAACGTCAAAAACCAAGTAGCAAAAAAATCACCCGTTATAATAAAAAGTATCTTCTAATTTGTAGCTGTTAGAATATTATTCTACTTTAAATATTTGGAATTAAAACTTCATGAAGTAAGCACTTGGTCTACTTTTAGATCACACTAATTTTCACGGCTGACTTGTTACATAGAAGCGTTTGTATAGAAGAACTCGTCTCTTTTTTAACACTTATGGTTTTGATCTGATTTAAATCGTTTTTTCAAAGATTTTAATAGTTTGTTCTCCATAATTGTGTTGATCTGTCAGTGAGTTAGTCAGTCAGTTAGTAACGGTTTTTGCAGTCTTTTATATCTCGGGAACCACTAATGCCAAAGAATTCAAATTTGGTGAGTTGCCTAAACTTGATGAGCTTAGCAAATGCTGCGAGTCGGAGTTTCTGACTTTGTTGGTACTGAAGTTAGAGGGGCCGAAAATCGTCTGAGTTAGATGCTGTAAAATTGGTGCCTTTTGATTTTTCACAGTTTTGTCTATAAAAGTACATTTTAAGCGGCCTTACAGAGTCGCAAGCTTAATACGGCCTTCGACTTCCGGAACTTGGTTGTTTGAAGCAGCAGCTCCACAACCAACGCCAACGGCGCTATGGGCGGGAAATATTTTTAAAACTTTTAATGACGATCAACTGTTATAAAACTGTTATAAATTGCCATTTTTCTACTATCGTCCTTTTTAGTTTTGGTGGGGGCAAAACCCCCATTTATTCGGCTTAATACAAGCTAATTCCTAATCTAACTTAAAAACTAAGAACTTATGCTAAGGTTAGTGAGGGGGGGGACGGTTCAGAAGCCGGAGTTTTAAGGAAGGAGTACTCAGGTTAAAGTCGAAGAAACATATGTTTGAATTAACAGCCCGTAGCATGCGAGAGACAGGTTCGTTGGAGCCGTAAGATGTTCGGTGGGTGGGTATATAAAAGAGACGAGGGTGACGTGTATTACGGGGATTAGTATTAAAAGAGATGGAGTTGTAGAGCGACATGCAGTCAACGGAGCCGGAGAGTAATCGATGAATGAAGAGAATGTCTGCTATCTCTCTTCGTTCTTCCAACGAATTCAGGTTGATTAGTTTAAGTCGATCTAGATAGGGAGGCAGAATCAGAGGATTGTTCCATGATAGACCTCGAAGAGCAAAGCGTAGGAATCGACGCTGGATGCTTTCGATTCTGGAAATATGAGTAAGTTGGAAAGGGGACCAAACTTGAGAGGCGTATTCTAGCAGTGGACGAACAAATGATATGTATAAGGACCGGGTTACATAGGGGTTGGAGAATTCTTTGGATCATCTTTTGACGAAACCGAGCACTGAGTTTGCTTTGAAAATGATATCGTCTATGTGAGTGAGAAAATTAAGCTCTGGGTCACTTAAAATGCCAAGGTCACGAATATTATAAACGGGTGGGCCGAATTGCTTCAAACTTGGTATATTTTTTAGGTATTGTACAGAGGGGAAATTGAAAATTTTGTTTAGCTCAAAAAATAACGGTACCTGCCATATAACCAATACGTTAAAGCCTATTTTTCTCGGAAACGGCTCTAACGATTTTGATTAAAAAAACCAGTGCTGCTTTTTAGATACGGCCGATCATGATTGAAAAAAAAATTGTTTAAATATCTAAAAACGGTACTTTCCATAGGACCTTTTTTTTTATTTCGACTATCTCATAAATGGCTCGACCGATTCTTTCGAAATGTCACACATATATAGGTTTAGGTTGACCAATTTATACTGTGTACCAATATTTTTAATAAATATTTTTTTTTGTATTTTTAAAAGAATTAAAAAAAAATCAATTTATATTTGGAAAACTGCTCAAAAATTATAGTTATATGTATTTACTGAATACCTATGAATTGGCCTTTTTGAAATTTTTTTAAATATTTTGCAAAAAGTTTAAAAAAAAAACTTTTTTTCTCAAAAACCGCTTTTCATAAAAAAAAAATTATCCAAGAAATGAAATGACGTACTTTTTTCTGAGCTCAAATTAGTTTAAGTATTTATTTCAGAATTTTTAATTATTTTTTCTTTGATTAATCCTATTTAATTTTTTGTTTTTAAGTTTATATTATTAAATATTTAAGATTTGCATACCAATTTTTTTTTTAGAAAAAAAGTAAAGAAACTTTGTGTATAAAAAATAAAAGTAAGAAATGACTTTAAAAATATATTTAGATTTTAAATAGAAATCTTTTGCATACAATGTGATCGAACATAAGAGCAAGTTCGTGCGATCCAGTCGTACATTTTATTTTATCCCGTAAACACGTTGGCAAAAACAAATTAAAATCGCCACTTCGTCGATTTTTTTTAAATTTAGGAATTCATGTTGTAACGATTAACAAGACGAAGAGAAACGCCTTATTGCGTAAAAATCATCAAGTTGTCCGTTCTCTTTCGCTTTCAAAAACAGTTCTCCACATTTAGAATTTCTTTAGGGCTCCCTTTGACAAACACATTTAAGCACGTTTTTTGTTGTTAACCTATTCATGCATTTTCGCGGATGTCATTATTTAAATAAATCTTCACCTGAGGACTAAACTTTAAGAAGAGATTAGATTGGCTTAATGAGTTTACCCATTCATTTTAAATTGTTTATAGATTTTTTATTTGGTACATAATTTAAACACAATTTTTAGACTCTCAACAAATTAAAAATCATTGCAAACTGAAAGCTGTGTGAATTGCACTGCTAAAAATGTAAGTCTTCAAAAACTTTTGGTCGAAAAGAAAAATCAATTGTGTTCCACATTTAACAAATCCAAATCAATAATAAATTTTTTTTTTTTTAACAATGGAAAACCCTCACTAAATTAAATTTTTTACGTCATCTGCCTTGTTTTGTTATAAATTCCCTTAAATAATGGGCAAGAACTTGCAACACATTGGTACTTCCTAACAATTAATAGATAAAAAAATTTAGTGAAACTTGATAATAGAGATTACCCATACAAAAGTTTTATGAATTTTCCCCAACTTAATTAACATATAAACCTGTCAATGTTGTTTAGATAGCGAGTGTGCATTTAAAAACAAACACAAAATGGCATTGACATTTGCATAAATTGATTTTAAGAGCAAAACAAACAAACAAACTAATGCAAATAGCGGTATAGTAGAGTAGCATTCAGCGGTTCGAATAAATAAACAAATAAACCCGGAATGAAATTCCGTATACGGAAATATTGCACCATCACCCCTCCCACAATAAGAAGAAGATAAAACTGGACGAGTTCAGTGTAATAAATATATATAAGCAGGGGGGCATTCAGCGCCAAAATTATGAAAAAAAAAAATAAGAGTTATCTTCAGAATCATGATGGAGGGAAGCGCAACCCCCCATGTGCTGTTTTTTCTTTTTTTTGTATTTGGTCTGTATATAGAGATATTTTATTATTGATTTTCTATCCCTATTTATATTCATGTACATATACATAGATATGTATGTATAAACCCTACGAGAAGAACCAATTTTCATCTGTGTATATGTATAAACTGGATGTGGACGGATATTTGCCGGAGCTGCTAGCTCACTAAAATGAGGCAAAGAAAATGGTTGAAAGGGCGCAGAAGGAGGACTTTGATATAAATGGATAAAGTCAGAAACATTACTTTGGAAAAATCCATAAAATGAAAATGCAGGAATTAGTTTGTTTTTGCGTTGTTGTTGTTCGTATATATAATGTATGTAGTAGGTAGTGCTGGAATAGTATATTTACGGCCTTAATGTAGACAAACAAAAATAATACAAAACAAAGAAGGGTGGTTTTTGGCAAATAATAACGGCAAAAAGTTTATTTCAAGCCTAAAAGAGGGTTGAATGGAAGATAATAAAAAGGACTTAACGGGATATTGGTATTTCCTTTATTATTTCGCTCTTTCGCACTTGTGCCTGTTGTAGGAATCAAACGAGAACAAATTCTCTTGATGGAAACACACAAAAATGGGGAATATTGTTGTACGCTTACACAAGCTACGTGAGACTGAACAAATAGCTCGGCCTTATTATAAACGCGTCTTTAAATTTAATCAATCCAATGAAGAGAAAAATTAAATCTTGAAACTTAAAGCTGAATTTTATTGATTTATTAAGAAAGAGAAAATTGTTGAACGATTGGAATATGTAGATATTCCAAGCCCGTTTATATTTAGTATGCATTATATGCCGGATTTACATGAATGGCAAAGTTGTAATGACATTCATTTACACGAGTTCAATAAATGACAGATTTCAATGTTGGCATTATGTTGCTAACATTTATTGGTAAGGATAGAATTTTTGTATTTACACTACTGTCATAAACGCACCAAAATGACGGGATTTATTGAAATTATCAAGAAAAAAAAACAACCAAAGCTTAACACACAATTTTTTCTGGAAAAACAGTTCCGCATTGAATATCTTTTTGGATACGGATTCAAAAAGGATTTGTACACAGATTCTTACATACAATACAATATTTGTTTTGAAGTTTCTCAATAGTTGTGTTGTCAATTAATTTTTATTTTGTGGCAGTGTACAGAAAAGATAAATTAATATTACAGTCTTTTTAAATAAAATTCAACTTTTTTCAAATCAAATTAAACTTTTTGCAAATCAAATTCACGTTTCTGGAAATCAGATATAAGTTTTAAGAGAAAAACATCAAACGATGTGAATATATAACATTTATTTCATGCAATTTAAATAATTTCATAATAACATGTTATGGACATAGACAGATATAAATTCAAATGTATTTAAAACTACCTACATGATTTTCAAAAACGTGAATTTGATTTACAAAACGTTTAATTTGATTTGCAAAAAGTTCAATTTGATTTGCAAAATGTTTTATTTGATTTGCAAAAAGTTGAATTTTATTTGTAAAAAGTTGAATTTGACTTGAAAAGACTATATTAAAAAATAAAGGGTGATTTTTTTGCTACTTGGTTTTTGACGTTTATATTTTTGACAGATCACACATGACAAATTCCACGAACATTTGACATTTCGATTCAGTATTGTTTGCCATTTCATCATAAATAGACTTACGCCTGAACAACGCTTGCAAATTATTGAAATTTATTATCAAAATTCGTGCTCTGTGAAAAATGTGTTTCGCAAGTTACGTCCCTTTCAGCGACGAGGCTCATTTTTGGCTAAATGGATACGTGAATAAGCAGAATTGCCGTATTTGGAGTGAAGAGCAGCCAGAGGCAACTCAGCAGCTACCAATGCATCCCGAAAAATGCACTGTTTGGTGCGGTTTATGGGCAGGCGGCATCATTGGGCCCTACTTCTTCAAGGACGATGAAGGCCGCAGGGTTACGGTCAATAAAGAAAGGTACCGTTCGATGATAACAGATTTTTTTTTGCCGAAAATGCAAGAATTGAACTCGATCGACATGTGGTTCCAACATGACGATGCCACATGCCACACTGCACGCGAAACCATGCATCAATTGAGAGGCGAATTTGGTGAGCAGTTGATCTCACGTTTTGGCGCAGTCAATTGGCCACCAAGATCATGTGATTTGACCCCGTTAGACTATTTTTTGTGGGGCTATGTTAAGTCTATTGTCTATGGGGACAAGCCAAACACGATTGCTGCCTTGGAAGCCAACATTGAACGCGTCATTGGTGAGATTCCGGCCGAAATGTGTGAAAAAGTTTGCCAAAATTGGACCTTCAGAATGGACCACCTGAAGCGTAGCCGCGGGCAACATTTAAGTGAAATTATTTTTAAAAAGTAAATGGCAGAAATTGATTTATCAATTCAAATAAAAATTTCATTCACTTTTTACAAGTTTCTGTGTTTTTTTGAATTTTCAAAAACCAAGCTCTTAAAAAATCACCGTTTATGATCTCATAAAGTTCATCCTTTAAATGTTGCGTGTTATTTGGGTCTAAATTAACTTCCACTCCCTGATTAGAGCCAATATTTTTCCACTCACCCATCCACCAATTTTTATTTCTTGTTTCGTAAAGTAACAGCTTTTTACTCAACCGAGAGTTCTGGTATTCCAATACTTTAATGATAAAGTCCGCTTGAAGCTTAAGTGTGTAAGTAAAAAGTTTTGGTAACCCAGTTTCTAAGTAAATTGCGTAGCTTGTGGGGTTTTCATTTGAAGATGAAACAGTTTTTTAATGAAGTTTCTTTGTGCTTTTTCAATTTCTTCATATTCCTTAAACCCCCAAACCTGTGCTGCATAGCAAAGTGTAGATTTGACAACTGAATCGAAGATTTTAATGGGTTTTCCAATAAGAGCTGTTATTTTGATATTCAAAAAAAAGAAATGCGTTGTTGAAGCGTGTATCGTTCCATTTTTATTAATAGCGTAGTTTCTACTTTTCAAATGTCAAAAAATGACAGCTTCAAAAGTGACAGCTACCGAAATAGCGGGCTATTCAAAATAACACCTCTTATTGGAAATATTTTATGGAGAGATTTATATGTTGGTTTGAGAACACATTGCTCCATGTCAAATTCATGAGACTTTGTGATGCTTTAGATTTTTCTGCAAGGTGTTTTCTGAAATCCAACGTTGGGTTGAGCTTAACTCCAAGATACTTATATTCATCCGTTATAACCAAACGGCTCCCAGTAAGACTCCACTTATATCGTACTTCACCTCGATTGGATCGCGAGAAAATCATTATTTTCGACTTTTCAGCATTTATAACAAGTCCCCATTTGTCACAGAATGCCGCTAGACGATTAATCATCAGTTGTAAATTTTCTGGTGATTCTGATAATATTACTAGGTCATCGGCATACAACAATACATTAATTAGGTCACCTGCGATTCGAATACCTCAAGAAAGATGTGAACCAATGTCATTAATAAAAAGTGAAAACAGTAGGGCGCTGAGAGGGCATCCTTGTTTAACACCAGTGTCTGTTTTAAACCATTCTGAAAACACTGACCCATCCCAGACCGTTGCATTTGTGTTCATATACATGTTTCGTATTACACGGAGGAATTTTGTTGAAACACCCAGTTGTGAGAGTTTGTATACCAAAGCACTTCTATTCGCCAGGTCAAACGCTGCCTTAAAATCGACAAACAAAGTGTAGATTTTCTTGTTTCGTGCTTGAAATGCCTTAACTATAGATTTTAGTGAGAAAATTTGATCAATTGTAGAGTAGTTCTTCCTAAATCCAGCTTGCAGGTCTGATAGGATATCAGAATCAGAATATTAAAACGAAATAATGATGTATTAACGAATTGAAAATTTGTTTTTTTATTTTTAGAGCTGCCAAGCAACACACACAGTCACAAAAAGAGATTAGATCTATAATCGTTCGTTACGAAGCAAGAAAGTATTGGTATTAGTAGCGAATCTTATTTATTGAAACAAAATCGCCATTAGGGCCATTCTTGATTTTAGAAGATCAACAACACATTTGTACAAAAGGGAAACAAATGTTTTGTCATTTTCCAATATACTGCTCATATTCAAATTTTACAAAACTGCTCCTGCACAAAAGTAAAAGTTAAAAGCGGTCTAACTTTTACTTTTGTAAAATTTCAAATATTAGTTAGGATTGAGCAGTATGTTGAAAAAAAAAAAACATTTTTTTACTTTTGTGTTGAATTTGTTAATAAGATTTGACATTTAAAATGGCAATTTGCCAATAAAGAATGAGCAAGTTCCTTTTTTTTAGAATGGCATACTTTGGAAAATGGCGCCAGTACAGTGTTTATACATAGCCATATTAATGGAAGCATTTTATGCCAATTTCTCTGAGGCAATTTTTTTAGTTTAGTTTAGTTTAGTTTTTTAAAAAAATATATAGAGATAAATAAAATTGAACTAAAGTGCACACTAGCACAGTATTTAGGTTGGATAGCAATTAACATCAAAATAATGTTTACACTTAATAAATTAATTGGGTCTATCAATGTGCAGTCTTGCTCTTGAAAGCAAAGCTCCTACCTAGACATTTGATATTCAATTGTTTACACAAAATCGGCTTTAAAAAGTTCTACAGCTTTCTCATTCTTATTTGATTCACAAATTCCGGCGTATTCGGATGGAAAAACTCGCTTACGATTTTCGAAGTTCGAATAAATTGGTATCACCCGAACTCGAATGGAATGGAACACTTTCTACGACAAACCATTTTTGTCGAACAAAGAAAGTAAGGCGCCAGTTATAACTTTCATTGAAAACACAAATCAGGGAAACCATTAGCAAGTCGGTTATATCAATCATTGAAACTTGGTTGTCATTGAAAAGATCTTTCATACCTAAATATAATTTTGAGGTTAGATTTGATCATTGAAAGTAAAACTGACGTGTGAGAACAGGAAAAAAAAAGGAAACACAAATCATTGGAACGATTGTGTTCCACTTTTGGGAACAAAATGTCAGCTGTTCATTAAAAACGCTTTCGATCATGGAAAAATCAAATGTGATTTTACAAGAAAGTGGTAGAATAAATAAAATGTTTTTTTTGGACAAAAAAAAATTATATATCTTATTAGCTTCATTTTGGTACCAAAACGACATCAGTTTTATTTGTTTAAGTGCCTAAGAATTGATAGCCAAAGTTTTCTATAGCCGTATTTTATTGGTAACCTATGGCTAGTGCAGTAATGAGAGCCTGAATAAAACTATTATGCACGTTTTATATACACTCATATTTTACACCTCCCTCTGCCTGTCAACAATGGTGCACCAGCTTTTTGTCTGCAACTCGAGAGAGTCGTTCCATTCCAAATATTCCAGAGCTTTATCTACACATTTTTTTACTGCTCAATTTATTCGCACTTTTCCTCTGTTGTTGTTTACTAAATAAATATTTACTGCGCAGCCTATACGTCATAAACTAATAATGTAAAGACCGGAAACCTCTGCTTTCATTTGACATTTGCCTACAAGCTGAAACACGCACACAAGTAACATTTCTGTGCCTCTTCCAATAGACACATTGATAGAAACGCACACAAGAATCTTTTCTGTTCCTCTTCCTATAGACCCATAGACAACACAGCCCTAGTAATTTGTTTTTTTTTTTCGATTTCTCATCTATTCATGGATAGTTTCAAAGCTACAAATACAACAATGTAAACAAATGGGTTTTGGGGGGGTGAAACGTACGAAAGTTTCCAATCTTATTATGGCTTATTTGTGGTCAAAAGCACGCAAGGAAAATCCTACCCGCGCGTGTTCACAAAGATTTATTTCAGTTTCATCTTTTCGTTCTTTCTTTCTCTTTCGCACTTCATTCACGCAGAGGTAAACACGCACTGTGTAATACAGGACTTAGCGACATCGCTCAGCATCGCTCGGTCGCTCAATGCGTGGCCGAGACTAAGGCGTCGTTAACAGCTCTTTTAAAGAAAAATGTAAGTATGGTTTTATAAATACATAATATTTGATTTTAAAGGACAAAAACAACAAAGTCCAATATGAAAGACTTTTTAGCTAATGAACGAAAGAGCGGACCTGGCCCAAGGCTGTAATGAACTGGCAAATGAAGAATTTCAAAATTTCAGGAAAATTGTAAAAGGCAAACTTAATATTCTGGGACCACAAGGTTGCTTTAAATTTTCAAATAATATATGTGTAAACTTAATTGAAATTCAAAATAGCCACTGTTTTGTTATTTATCATTTCATTTTGACATAACACAGCTGATTTCGAAAATAAGAAAATTGCACTCGGATTTTGTGAAAGCTGTAACAATCCTTGCGGAGAATTATTACGATGGAATTTGTGATAGGGCAGAATATGAAGGTGAGTAATAAGAGATATATGGAATTTTAAAGTCCCGCGATCTGAAAAGAAATAACGAATGTCTATAATTTAGTATACAACAAAAAACTGCTCCTTTAGAAAAAATTGACTTGATATACCTAACTTTCCAAAATGTCTTAAGTTTAGTTTTCGCTTTTCAAAAAAGGAGACATCATATTGAAAGGAAAACAAAGACTTTGCTGAAATAAGTATATAACGAAACGACTCAATATAATTCGTGCGTATTCATCCGAAAACAAATACATATACAAATTTCAACAAAACAGAAGCAACAATTGAATCTGGTTTATGAAATAAGTTAATTTTTGTGTGTAGGTCAGAAGTTGATCATTCATCACAATTTCTTTTAGGGTAATTGGAACAAGTTTAACGAGTTCTTGCAATATAGCTATTAATGGTTCGATGAACAAGATCAACAAACATGCATAGGCAGCTGTCAAAATCAGCTGACAAAATGATTGTCCTATATATTTTTACATACATACAAACAAGGTACATACTACTTCAATAGTTAACAACCCTCCCTTATGGCTACGGTTGTTGCAGAACAACTAGAGATACACATATGTTTATGGGGCATATACTTGCCTTGATGTCTTGTCTTGTCATAGATATACGATATTAAATTCGATACATATGTACAATGCACATACATTATATTGTGTAAATGTATGCATAGGTATGTATTTAATTAACAGATCTAATTGGGGTAGGTCACATTATATCTACTATGTAGATAAGTTCCAATTGTCATGTGAGATAATAATTTTACTAAGAGAATGGAATTAAAGATGGTCGAGATTTATAAGAAATAACTGATTTTGATAATCGCTGATAAACATTCGGTTTGCTTTGTTGTGCATCATAATAGAAGTATAAATCTTGCACTATCTAAAATTAATTTTCAATTGATTCGGTTAGTTTGGATTCGAATCCAAATCTAAGCATCATTCTGTTCAATACACTTCCAGCTTCATTTAAACGGTGATTTTTTAAGAGCTTGGTTTTTGAAAATTCAAAAAGACACAGAAACTTGTAAAAAGTGAATGAAATTTTTATTTGGATCGATAAATCAATTTCTGCCATTTACTTTTTAAAAATAATTTCACTTAAATGTTGCCCGCGGCTACGCTTCAGGTAGTCCATTCTGAAGGTCCAATTTTGGCAAACTTTTTCACACATTTCGGCCGGAATCTCACCAATGACGCGTTCAATGTTGGCTTCCAAGGCAGCAATCGTGTTTGGCTTGTCCCTATAGACAATAGACTTAACATAGCCCCACAAAAAATAGTCTAACGGGGTCAAATCACATGATCTTGGTGGATAAAGTGAAACTGGTGCGAAATTTGGTCACAATGAGCTGAATAGCCTGCTCGGTGGGTCGATTATGACGACCATAAAACGGACGTAGCTTGCGAAACACATTTTTCACAGAGCACGAATTTTGATAATAAATTTCAATAATTTGCAAGCGTTGTTCAGGCGTAAGTCTATTTATGATGAAATGGCAAACAATACTGAATCGAAATGTCAAGTGTTCGTGGAATTTGTCATATGTGATCTGTCAAAAATATAAACGTCAAAAACCAAGTAGCAAAAAAATCACCCGTTATAATAAATTGTGTAGGTACCTATGTACCTAATAGAGATTGCTTTTAAGAGTCCAACGACCTTACACCAAATCACTAAAATTATTATATACCGTGATTAGTTACTCATTTAGAATCTTTCAAAGATCCGTGCAATTATTGGGTTAATTGGAATGACAGCGCGTGATGTCAATAAAATATTGTGATGGAAGATAAAATGTGTTTGGCGGTAAATGACGGCAAGACCAAGGATACTTTCATCAAGAATATTTCCGACTTCTTGGACTGAACGCCACCATAGACAGCCATAATTTTAAAGTACTAAAGTATTTTGTCTATTAGTTCAGCCAATGACTTCAGTGCTGAAATCAAACGGAGAATATCTCTTGCAAATCGCTGACTTCTTGAACTAAGAAGCAAATTGAGTAGTAAAGTTCTCTCGCAAGCAACTTAAGTGTCCCTTTTTAAGAGGCATATCCATCCGGTCCTTATATTTATTGCGCAGAGGCATGAACCTTGTCAAATGTGGATGAGAATGCTTTGGGTTGTTTAGGTGGAAGCTTCTCCGGGTAATTTTTGGTTCCGTCTGCATTAATCGAGAATGGAGCTGTATAGCAACACTGACCTGCTCAAACGAGTCAAAGTCTAACGACTTCGATGGTTGGGTCATGTAGAGCAAATGGAACCCAAAGCTTCGACACGGAAGGTCCTTGAATCCAATCCCTAGGGACGGACATTGTCATCCTAGAGGAAAACATTGACTCAGTTGAAGTACATTGGTTGGGGAGGACTTTAACCAACTTAGCGTGCAAAACTGGGAACAACTAGTAAAGGATTTAGCTTACTGGAGAAGCACGTTGGTTGACGCCCTTGTCCAAACCTAACTTTAGTGCCACCAAGTAAGTAAGGGTCTTTCACAATCACAAGTTTATAACAGGCGAATATGAATAAATGTTGGCTTAACCTGTGTCCCACTTCGTAGTTCGTAGGTTTTTTTTTGTAATATCTAAGACGAAAGTGACAAATTTTCTAGTGACGTACAGAGCTCTATCGCATGATCATTTAGTCCCAACAAATAGAATACATTTTTTAGAATCAAAATGACTAAGACATGAAACCAAGTTAAGTAGTAGCCGTGTTTTATTATCGCCAATAACCCATATGGTTCACACCGTGATAATAAAACGAACTGGGTTATGTACTGAAATGTACCCTCTGTTCGCCGAATTTAATACTATTATTTGCAAACCAAGATAGAAACCTGGATCTCGTGTTGTTTTTGTAATACGTGTTAATAAATAACCCAGACCCAGATCCGCAGCTTATGTATCACTATTTTTCACTTACACACATATAATCGTATATAATTTTGTTCCGCAGTTTGAATTCCTCAGAAAAATTCAGAAAAGATACCCATCATCCTAAAGATGTACTTACATACTTTAAATTAAATCAGAATTAAATGCCCTACATTAAACGCCTACGATCTAATTACGTACACATGTAGATAAGTATATGTATATTATTTATCTCTGATAAGAGATTAAGCAAATATACAATCTCTTCATACAGTTTGTAGCTACATTACATAGGTACCTCCAAAAAGGGCATTCATGTGTCAGCATATTAATTCTTACCTCCCTGGAAAAATAAAATGTACTTTGTAATGCAAATATTAGCCTGGTGATTATAAAAAAAACCTACCTCAACATTTGTTCTACTTTACCTTCAGTTATTTTTTTTTTTTTGAGAAATTAATAGATAAAAGTAGGGACACACACGTAGGTGTGCATGCCTACATACATATATGTATGTATGTACATACGTGTGTATATAAACCTGCGATAAAAAATCAATAACTTAATAACTTTCAAACTGTTGTGGTCTCATAATAGGTAGGTAGGTATACCTACATATATGTACTACATAACATTATAGCTATGTATGTATATAATTTATATTCCCCTTTCTATTTCCCAAGAGAAAATATTATTATAATCTTCATAGATATGTACATACATAGATTATGTAAATAAATACAAATCAATCCCTTGAATATTCTTTAAAATTTATTTTCTATTTTTGTAACGTTAAATGACAACGTTTTGTTCAGCCTTTTCAAAGAAATAAGACAGCCTTGAGATATGAGATATAGTAAGATAAAAGGGTAAAAAAAAAACATGTGACAAGAAAAGTTTAACTAAAGAATGAAAACAAAAAAAATAACAAAATAAAATCCCACTTGTTTTGCTAATATGTGGGTAATTATAATTTAGTTTTTTTTTTTTTTTTGGCAGTTGAATGAACTCTTCAAATTCATCGCAATTTTGTTTTATGCTTTTTGCTCGGTTTTCGCCTTGATCGATTTTGTTATTTATTATTCACAATGTTTTAGATGCCGCGCCGCCTCAGCCGCCGGCTATACAGTGGGGTTAGTATGTCTGTCTAGTACATAATTAAATTAATTAGCTAAATTCAGTTTGAAGAAACAAAAATAATTGTGTTAAATGAATTGGCACGTTTGGCGGGAATATAATCCAACTAAATGTAAATGTACGTACATAGGTACAACTCATTAATTAGATAAAACAAGATTACGACACTTCTTTGTTTTTCTTATTTTATTGACGTAATATGTGAAACAAAATCCATTAATCCACAAACAACAACAATTTGCAGATTTTTGTTTCACAGTCAATAAAATAAGAAAAACAAAAAAGGGTCGTAATCTTGTTTTCTTTGATTCATGGGTACAACTCACTTAACTGGGGGTCAATTCCCGATCTGTGAAGATGTGAAGTGATAAATTTTATCACGCTTTCACGTCTAATTCGATTCTCGATTCGTGAAAAAGTGAAGTTAAACGCCAAACATTTTTCATATGATAATTTTTTTTATCACAGTCAATTGTTTTGTGAAGAAAATGTTTCTATTCGAATATTAAGAATAAAAACAGGATTTGGCACATGACAAGTAAGCAACAATTATATTTATACACAAATTTATTTTGGTAGTAAGTTATATTTGTGTTAATTCGGGTAAATAACGAAATTGTTAATTCAACATATTCACAACAGCCGACGCGACGGTGCTCATTCCCGCGACAGATCGTTGGAAACTACCCATTACAAAAAAACGCAGAGCACTTTACCATATTTAAATGGCTTTGGAGCGCACTTATAAGTTCAGTGTTTTTCAAGAATGCTCTCAATTCACGTATTAAATCCATGCATAAATGATTTTGGAATCTATAAAGTTCAATAAAGTGCTCCTAGTTGTAACTTCGAATAGATTCTGCCCATCTCGAAGGGAAAGCCTCAATATCCTCACATAAAAAAAAATAATAAATCTTACTCAAAACAGAGATACTATTCAATATAATATAAAACCCACAATTCTTCAGTACGACGCCTTTTATTAATTTATTAAACGAATTATTATTCCGGACATTATTCTTAAGCAAATTTAGAAACTGAAATGAAATATTTACCTTTCCCAACAAAAAATCTTATCAGAAATGACAGAATTTATCATTTAGTACTTTTTAGTACAAACTTTATCACAATGACTTCTAGAATCGCATTAAGCATGTGCGTGAAGTTGGAAAATGATAAACCTTTGCGAAAACTGAAATGATATTTTTTTTTATCACTTCATAATTTCACAGATCGGGAATTGACCCCCTGTAGTGCGGGTACTTGTAGTACTTTCACACAAGGAAACTGAGTTGCCGGCAACTGGGAGTTTGATGGCGAGAAGTAAGCGGAATGAAAAAATCTTCCCGGTCAACGACTTGAAGAGATTTTTTTGACGTTTTGCTTTGCATTCTAATAAGCCCAATATAATCTTACCAGTTTCCTCCTCAGTTTCTTGGTGCCAGTTTCTTCGTGTGAAATCTATAAGGCAATTAAAGGAAAACGTCAAAAAAAATCTCCATCAACTGGTTTCCCTGTGTGAAAGGGGACTTAGTCTTTCCCCGTAGTCCCGAACGTCCTGTGGAGGAATATTTTAAATTTTCATGACAAGTCAGTTATAGCGATCATTTAACAAGTGTATAGTGTATACCCACAGTCACATAATAAAGGTAATATATTCCGGTTTTCATTTTCGTTCAAGTTTGCGCATGTGGCAAAACTCACGAGATACTCGTGTCACATTTGGCATGCGCATATGCTTAGGCATGGGCCAAACTGCTAGTTGCAATATCTGTTACTGCTACTTTTAAATAACAGTTATAAATTTCTGTTACTGAAATAAAAATTTTAATAAACTATTTTCCACTACCATTTTAAAATTAATTATTCATCACTTTTTCATCTATATTCCGCTGTTTGGTTTGATCAAAATACAAATTTAGAAATTTCAAATGTTATTTCAATAACAGTTATTTTTGATCTACTGTTACCTCTTACCGAACACATCTAAACTGAAATATTGACCCATCCCTATTTGTACTCGTATGTGAAAATATCAAATCTCAGAGACATTTTGCGAAATATGACAACCGAAGCAATGAGTGATACAGCATCGTAAAAATTAGATCTTTAGAGCAATGATTATGCCCTTTTCGGAATTCACAATTTACCTTGATGTTTGTAAGCATTTTTTTTTTTCAGTTTCTGAAATTCGTTATTTTTTTCGTTATATAAAAGTGGTCGTAATATCGATCATTCGTTATATCGGCATTCCTTATACTAGACCACCACTGTAGTTTTTAAAATTATGTATATTAAAAATAGGAATACAGTGCGCCCTCGGTAAAAGCAACTAATAGAAATTCGAGCGGTTGCATTAATTGAGTTTGTTGCAATAACCGACTCACAAAAATGTTGATCCATGAACTTAAATTTGATTTGAAAATTAAAGTATCAAAAACTAAAGGAAATTGTTTACAAGTAAAGAAAAATTATTTTATTTACCTAATCCATTTCAAAGGAATATCATAACGAAATCAATACATTTTCTGTTAGAATGTTTTTAAAAAAATAACATAAAATAACTTTTTGAAAAAACAATACATGGTTCTTTAATTTTTTTTTTGAAATAGATATTTAGAAATAAATAAACTCCTGTCAATGGCCAGCTCCCTGAGTAATTGCAGAGTTAATAGTCTTCAAGCGAAACTGAGTGTTCTTCAGCCCACCAATCTGCAAATGGTTGATTTGTTCCATTTATAAGTTTCACAAACCGATTGAACAGATTCACTACAACTAAATTTAGTTAAAATCTCGGCGAACATTTTTAATAATGACCATGGCTTCTTAAATAAAACTTACAATAATAATAATAAGAAAAGTACTTGTTTTAAAGTTTAAACCTTAAACACGTTTCTATTATAATTTAAAACGATTTTTATCAGGTTATGGGCCCAGACCATGTTTGATATATTTAAATTATAAGGACGAATATTTAATTTTTTTTTGAAGAAAAAGATTTTCGCAGATTTTCATTATGTCCCAGAACGTGTTGCCATCGATCGAAAAGCTTAAAGGACGTGAAAATTGGGATTCCTGGAAGTTTGCGGTTAAGACTTATCTGGAATTAGAAGAGCTTTGGGAATGTATAGAGTATGGAGCGAATGTAACACCGGATGCCAAGAAAGCCCGAGCGAAAATTATTCTATTGATTTAACCAATAAATTTCGTACATGTGCAGTCTGCAAAAACTGCGAAAGAAGTATGAAACAATCTGGAACGAGCATTTGAGGACTCATGGTTGACGCGAAGGTTTGGACTTTTACGTACCCTCATAACCACACGTTTGGGTCAGGAGCTTTATATTAATGAGATTCTCAATCGATTCAATTTGTTTGATTGCAACTCAGCAACTACGCTTTTGGATGCTAATCAAAAGTTAACAAAAGATATGTGTTGTCCACATACGGAAGAAGAACGAGCTCATATGAATGATGTTCCCTATCAACAAGCTGTTGGAAGCTTAATGTTCGCAGCTCAAGTTTCACGTCCCGATATAAGCTTTGCTGTAAGTACAGTAAGTCGTTACAACCAAAACCCTGGAAAGGCACACTGGACTGCAGTCAAGCGAATTTTCCGAAGGGGACTGCCAACATGAAACTAGTTTACACTGCTGGAGAAGAACATATTTCCGGTTTTTACGATGCTGACTGGGCCAGTGATACGGATGAAAGGCGATCAGTAACTGGTTACAGTTTCTTGTTACATAATGGTGCTATTTCATTGAATTCAAAAAGACAACCAACAATTGCCATTTCAACAACTGAGGCTGAATACATGGCATTAACTGCAGCCACACAAGAAGCAACTTGGTTAAATAATTTGCAGAAAAAACTTATCCCAAACTCACCAAATTCAACAACAATACGATGCGATAATAAAAGTGCTATAAGTTTGGCTCTTACCAGTACATATCATGGAAAGACCAAACACATTGATGTCAAATATCACTTCATCAGGGAGAAAATAAACCAAGGCAAAATATTATTAAAATATGTTAAAACAGAAATCATGACAGCTGATGTGATGACCAAGGCTCTTCCGCCATTAAAGCATATTACTTGTTGTGCTGCACTCGGACTCAATTTTGGAAAAATCTAATTCAGTGGGGGTGTTGTTTTACTACTTGTTGTAATTCGATTATTATTTTTCATAGTAGTTTCAGTTCTGAATTTTATAATTTTTTCAATAAAATGTTGATTCTTGTTTTAACGTTTAAACCTTAAACACGTTTCTTTTATAATTTAAAACGATTTTTATCACCATCCTTGCTTTAAAAGTAGTTTTTTCTCACTGTATAATTTTAAAACTACATATTCTATAGCGATCCGTAGTTCACTGTAAAAACAATCACAATTCTAGAAATGCTACCTATAAACGTAATGTACACATATGTGTATTAAATTCGCCCCTTTTTCAAATCAATAATTGAAATGTTAGTAGAATTGAATATTGCATCGCTTTTTGGATTTCTGCTCCATTGATAAATTATTTTTAAACATATCATTTTCGGGAAACATCATCTCACCCCCTTTGCAACTACTAATCAATCGTTCAACTTATGTGGGTTTCCATTGGTAAAATAAATTAATTTATTTTACATCTAGATCTGTGAAAACACCGATTTTCGCCTTTTTTTGTGTGCCATTGGATATAATAAATTGATTTATTTTTGAATCTAGATCATTTTTGCAAATCTCGATTTTTCGTTTCAACAAATTTAACCCTCCCTGCATCAATACAAATGCAATTTTCAGCTGTCAGCTTGCAAAATGTGGATTTGAATATAATATATAAATTGTTTCGATTAAGAAAAGTTAAACAAAATATCAATCCAAATATAAAAATGGAAGCCGTTTCAAATGAACTGTAACTAGTTTCACAGAGACACGAAATTACACTAATACAAAGTAAAAAAAAAAAATCAATTGCTATTGTATTCCAAAAAATCAATTTTTAAATTAAAATCGGAATTTACCAATCGAAAATACCATTATTTACTTAAAAGTCTAATGGGGTTTTCGTTTGGTTAATTTATATTTTGATTTATAAATTGATTTTTTTCGTAATGGGGGTGGCCGTGGCGCGAAAGATGTGTGCTCGCCTGTCAACCTCGTGGTCCCAGGTTCGATTAATGCCGTTGTCTATGTCGTCTTGTTTTTCATTAAAAACTAATTCTAAAAATTGTCATAAAATGAACTGCAGGTTTGCTCATCCATGTTGCTTAGGCAATAACAGCATGTGATTGAGTAAAATAGTATACCCATACAATATGACAACGTAATAAATAAAATAATGCGAATTAAGAGATAGGTAAATAGAACACGGTAAATTCTCCGCATTAGTACAGCCGCCATCCCTGGAGATAAATTTGAGACAACAACCAGCTTTAGTCTCAGAATAACGCGCCACACATTTTTCTATCTCTTCTCTATCAGGTGCGTGCTGTGCTGTGTAAAAGCATATAAAGCTGTGTAAAAGCATATAAAGGAAAAAAAAAACGAATCGAATAGGTTTTCAGATTGATTTTTATTTGCTATAGTATTGGTGTATATTTGTGTCAGTTAGCAGTATCAGCTGACTATTTAAACTGATGGCTGTGAATTACGAGTATTATGCATATAGTGGACTTAGTAAAAGAGGGGTAGATCTGCAAAATTGATTTAAAATCAGAAAATAAATCAATTTTTGGTCAATCGAAGGCAAAAATAGTTAAAATCAGTTTTTTGAAGAGAAATTTTCATTCTTATTGGCTATAAAACACTGGAATACTGTATTCTCTACAAGTATACGTTTTTTTAAGCCATTTGAAGATGACATAAAGTGTACTGGTACCACCCTTGACGTCTATCCGAGTAAAAAAAAGTTGGCCACTGTGTTGTGTACCAAAACAGTAAGTAATATTCTCATAGTTTATTGTTTTATAAAAATAAATAATACATAGGTACCTACCTGAATTTGAAAATCGCTCAACGTGACCTCTAAAAGGGATTTGAAGCATTATAAGGTTATACTGGCATGGTACGAGCGCGCTTATAACAGACTTCAAGTTGTCGTTATCTTTTTTGTATGAATGCGCTATCCAGTGTTTTATAGAGATCAGTGTGTTGACCCTGTTTAAAGAACTGTTATAGTGAAGCTGCCTAATTTTTTTGTATAACAGTGTAAATTTATAACAATCACAATTGACAATAACTTTAATGAGTGAAAAAAATGAAGACACAGCAACTAAACTAGATGTAAATAAAATGTTGAGGGAAATGATGATCAACATTTTTTGTGGCCATGGCTGGAATGATAAAATAAAATGACGGTGTGTATGAAATAAATGTAGCATCAAATGAAATGTTCAGAAATGACAGTTTTGGAATGTCATTTAAGAAATGACAGTGTGTAGGTACCCTACTTAAAGCTGGGGATGGAATAGCAGCTGTATTTTGTGCTGCAAGAGTTGGCCGACTTTTGAATGATCTTTAATAGGAATAAAGAATTCCATAAAAAAACGTTCCAGTTTCTACAATTTCTCCTTTTGTAACTGCCAGTGATTTTTCTTTTGTTAAAAAAATGGACGAGACTAGAGAAATGCCAATTTATAACAGATGTTTGCCTTTAAAAGAGTAAAATGTTGCCCGCGATACTGCAAGCATCTTCCCATTAAAATTGTTTTATTTATTATTTTTAAGCATAAATCTACCCAGTAAAAATATCCGCATGCTAAAATTCGTCGTGCTAAAGGTAACAGAATTTTTTATTTACGATAACACCCAATAACATTTCTTTTTATCAAGCTTCCCATGCTTTCATACCCCACTGTACTTTCCGGCATGCCATCTCACCCCGTGTATCTAATACTAACTCAATCCTACCTTTAGCACCAGTGCATACAGTCTTCCTTCATAAACACAAAAATAGCATCCAAATATTTGAGTGAAGACAGAAAATGCATGTGCATTGTGCATACGTGATGTCGAGGCATTGCGCCTCATCAACATCATCGTTTTCATTCCTGCCCGCCCCCGTCAAAACAAGTCATCGCATTAAATACCCACCCAATGTTACAAAACACATGTATACATACAAAAATATTAGACAAACCGCAACAGTAGAATATATAGATACAAACTAATGAGGAAGAGTGAGAACCAAAAAAAAAAAACAGATAACAGCTTTTTTATAGAATTTCTTCGACTTCTTAAATTCTAATCGAATAAAAATACCTACATACGTATTCCTACCTAAATATAAAGTATCTACATTTACAGAAATTCAAATCTTGTTTAAGTTTTCAATTAAAAAAAAAATAAAGTTGTGCAATATAAAAAAAAGATGGAAGATGGAAGATTGAATACCTATATAGTATGCGTTAGTTTTCTAACAAAAATACCCTACAGCCAGACAGGAAAAAAAAACTCGCTGCACTCAAATCATCGTTAATTTTTTTTTTTTCGTTTTCGCTCAGTTTTTGTGTTTTGTTTTTATATTCATTGCATGTCACAAGAGAAAAAATTGAAAATAGTTTGAAAGCCACTGTTAAATGTTGATGTATATAAAACACACACGCACGCACACCCATAAACAAATATAGATAATTCTCAAACACAATCATACATTCAGCAATAAATCGCGCGCGCACTGACACACTCTTAACTTCATCATATAAAACATGTACAAATCCATACTTAAAATAAATACCCAAAATGTCTGCTATATTTCCACCATTCCCCCCAAAATAATATTCCTAATTACGAAAAGAAAATAAAAAAAACACCCAAAATCCTCGGTACCCACAAACATTTTTCACGTTTTATTAATAATTAAAGTTTTCATCACCTAAACATAACTCAATAAATGTGAAAATAAAACAAAAAGCTTTAAAATACATTACACTGACTTTGACAAGGGAAGACTTCCATGAAACCGAGCGTACACCATCCAACGAGCAATTAACAAACACACGCGTTTTCTTTTTCGGCAGAATAAGCGAAAATAAATAAATTCTTTTTTTTTTTCAATTCAAGAAATTAGGCAGAGATTTCGATCGGACATTGGACGACGAATGATTATTCCTCCTGCTTCGTCTTTCTTCTTTTGCGCTCTTTTATCTCCCTTCAACCAACACTTTAATTTTTAGATTTTTTTTTTAATCAAAACTTCTATTCTTTCTTTTCCACTACAAAGACTCGATTTGCGAAGAAAAAAAACTTCGGCAAGTGAAAACTTTAAAATTTAATAAATTCTTGCGCGCCCGTTCACACCTATCACTCTGTTCACACGAAAAATTAGATACTCTTTTTCAACACACGTTAAAAAAAACTGCTGATTTTGTTATAAATTTTTCTTCACCACACTTCTACTTCTATACTGCTTGTAATTGATATATTTTTTATTCATTTAATTCACTTTTTTTTCTACATAAATCTATATGTATGTATTGAATTTAGTCGTGCGAGGTGTATAATAGATAATATATAGATTAGGAAAACAGACAGAGATGGGGAGACGAAGCACAAAAAACTATGTTGGATTGAAAATTCACTGCACTGGTTTTTTTTTTTCTTAATTCCTTCTTTCTTATATCTATTCAGTTTTGATTAAGTTTTCTTTGTAATTAAATGGTACTTCCGAACAATAAAAACGGAGAGAAAAGACAAACGAATGTTTATAACTTTAATTTTGTCACTTTTTCCACTATAAAATGTTGAAATTGAAGTTATTTTCTGTTTTTCCTTTCGAACGATGCACGCGTTCTCACATCCATCTTCTCTCCATTGCAGATCAGAAGCAGCAGCAAATGAAAAACTGAAACTGAAACGTCGAAAATAGAAAATCTATGTTTTTAGACGATGTAGAAATGTGGTTGCTGAATTGCTGGTTTATGCGCAAAATGGATGTGTTCGGTGATTAAGGTTTTTGGGGTCTGTTTCTGAAGGAATAACATGGTAATGAAATTCTGCTTTTACACTTTAAAATTTTTAGTTATAGTTTTAGTGAAAACCATCTTCGAAACGCAAATCATTGAATAATTGGAATTTTCTTTACAAGTTGGTTATAGCAATCCCTTATAATTGCTTTGATTATTTTTTTTTATAGAATACATCATTGTCTCAAGCTGATTTATTTAAATTTTGCTGCAAAATCAATTCTCAAATCAAAGTTGGGGCGACTTTCCATTAGGCGAGCACCACAGATCTCTATAATACACTCGATAGTGTATTCACACAAAAAAATAGACCCCAATAGAAAACTGTAATAATTGTAGAGGGTCCATGTCAGTATAACAGTATAACATTTTTGTTGCCAAAGTTACATTTCAAGATGGTTGCTTATGCTTGAAATTAAATTAAATTAAATTTGTTTGCACCTTCTTCAAAAAAAATATAAAATTTAAATTACACATCTATTTTCAACAAATGTAAGTACGATTTTTTCTTAATAAAACAAGCCATACTAATGATATATTTGATTGTTTCTAGTGTGTATTAAATATTTAAAAAAAAAGAAGATGGCAGCCTTCAAAGAGATGGATCAATTGGTTAATTAAAATACCGCCATCGGAGTGCGCAGTGGAAACACGGTGGTTTTTGCTATCGACCGAATTTTGCAGTCAAAAAAGAAGGTCTTCAATCGGTTTGCGTTCCTAAAAGTTTGCAGGCCCGACATCTCATTGTTGAAAATGCACTAATATTTAGATATTTTCGGATTTGGATCGCAATCCGCATCCAGATTGTGCCATAGAAGATGGAGCCAATGAAGATATGGCACTCATCAAAGGCGGCGGTGGGTGTATGCTGCAAGAGAAGATTGTCGCATAGTGTGCCGATTATACAAAGAATTCCAAAACTTGAGAACAATACAAAAGAGGAATTACAATCGAAATCGAACCAATGGCCTACGTTTCTATTAAGAAAAGAATTGAATTGGTTTCGGTGGTAGCTAAATATTGCCAATAGTGGCTTCTCAAGCCGCACCTTGTGTCACTGATAACGGCAAATTTATCTTAGGCTGGCGGTGATGGTCAACTCGTTGAAGTTCTCATAAACCATTGAGATTGGGTAAAATCGACCAGAAAATGAATAAGTCAATTTTTCTTATTTCTTGAAACTTACTTTATTCTGAATTATTTGTAGTTTTTATTATCTTGATTGAAACTGACAATAAAAATAAATTGTTTTTCAATTTTTTTTTGAAAAGGAGTGCAATCTATCTCTTTCTCTCTTTTTATAAAAAAAACGAGATAGGCAATTGCACTGGTGCTACTGTCAAATTCAAATGGAGTCAAAAAAACTGTTATACTTTGTAGGGAATACACTATCCAGTGTACTATATAGATCAGTGGCGAGCACGCGTAGAACTTTGATTTTTTTTACAGTGAGCTAGGGGTCTCTATAGAACAGCTTTAAAATATTTCGGTGAGGAAACACAGTTAAATATGATTAAAAAATGTTTTAATTTTCAATTTTGGCCTTTTTAGTACAACACTTTTGTTCAATTTGTCTTTAAATTAGAACGTATTCCAACACACGGATACTTATATTTGGTAGATTTATTATTAAGGATAATAATTCAAACGGTTTTAATATTTTTAACATATTTTTAAAGTTTGCAATATTAATACACAATATAAAAAAATCGCTGCAACGAAACACTGTTTTGACAGTTCTTGTTAATACTTCCCTCTGGTAGTGTTCTGATAAGTTATTTTTTTTGTACCTAGGTACTTTTTTTTGGGAAATTTTATTGGAAACATTTTTTGGATTAAATGTACAAGTGTAGTTTTTTGCAATAATAAAACTTACGTGAACACATTTAACAAAATGAAATATCATATTTTTTGAAAAGTAGTTTTGCATAACTTTTAAAATACATATGTACCTACCTATTTACTCTCAGTGAAAATCAATTGCAAATTAAAAAAAAAACATTAAACAAAACGTATGTGTAGATAAACACCTACTTGTGTGAAGTTTTTCTGTAATTAAGTTCACAGCGTACAAAAAGCTCGGCGGATAAGCCCCTGCCTGGGCCAAGTATAGGATTTGGGTTAAGTCAAAGTTGGGTGGGGTCAAGGTTGGGTGTATGCAAAGCCTTTTTAGGATTTGACAGGAAACGAAACAACAATAGTACATAGTTTGAAATCAATTTATATTATCCCAAGAAAAATGCACATACCACAATACTTACCATACCGAAGTTGCATACAGTCATCTGTGGATTGGTAAACAACTGTCAACACAAACAAAAAAGTTGTCGGTAGTCATCAATTGCATACATTTTGTATGAAAAAAGAAAACTTTAAAAAATTAATTCAAAATAAAAATAAATGTTTCCTCGCTTTAAAATTGTTATATTTATTGTTTTTAAGCATAAAGGAGGCTTTACATGTATCTTCATCTTCATCTGCATTGACATCTGCAAAAAAAAAGAGGAAACAAAATAAAAAAATCATACTTGTGTGATAGAGAGCGAAAACCAAAATGGAGATCATCTTCAGGTTTGAAGATTATAGGAAGTATGAATCTGAAGATTGCAGATTATAGTGAAGATGAACATGTTCATCTTCATTATAGCATTTTCATCTGCACCATAATTTTTTCCGTTCAGATAACGAATTTTCAAGTTTTTTTTACCATTTCACCTCAGTTTGCTTAAAAACAACGAAAATAGCGAAAATTATCTTCTCAAAACTACATACCTGAACGCTAAGAACATGTGATTGTGAGATGTGTCAAGAAAGTTATAGCAGAGCTCGAGTAAGTTATTAGTGTATACCCTGTCTTACTTTTATGTTTGTTTTATATTATGGTCCCGCTCTACTTTTCTTCAAGTCTACAGATGCAGATTCATGTAAAGCCACCTTAAAAGTATCCGTGTGTTAAAATTCGTGCTCCCCTAAAGGAAAGTTCAGCCCAAAGTTGCCTTTTATTTAGTATATTTATGTTGTGAGGTATGTGGGAATTGAAATGAAAGGTTCCAATATTTACATTGTACAAAATAATAAGTATATGTATGTATAGTTATTTTTTGAGTTAATAATTCACAAAATATATATGAATCGCTTAAGTAGTAGTACCTACCTATTTTTGTTATTGAAAAAGCCATACCAATTGTTATTTTTGAACATCAAAAATAAGAAATATAAACCAATATGTATATCTATCTACGCAATGTAGGTACCTAAAATAATAATATTAAATATGTGCAGTTGTATTAAAAAGAATTGGCTTAAGCACCTCTGAAGAATTGGAGAGTTATGCAATGAGTAATTTTTTGTTAGGGCTCTATACAATGTTGCATAAATTCATATTCAAAAAACATTTTTGTTCCATTTTAGGTTCAATTCCTTTGAGTCAAATAAATATCTTATAGCGCGAAATTATAAAGATTTAAACCCTATTCTAAATGAGTTTTAAAATATGGGAATCGACTCTTAAAATGAAGGTCAAATTTTTGATAATTTTAAACGGCAAAAAGTATACATTTACATTAGACATCAAAAACAACGGATTACAAAAGACAACAGTGGCAGCACGTTGATGCCTCTTATTAGGGCCATACTCCTAATATTGGGAGCATTTAAGAATTACAAAAAGAAGAGCAGTTAGGCTAGCCGCGTACATGCGATTTTCAGTTTTGCAACAGTTTGGCTGCTAAAGTGAATACCATGGACGTATATGCTAAAACTATTCTGTCCGCGATTCAAGCAACTTAAAAGTTTGTGCTTTTGCACAAATCGAATGATCGCCCTAAATAAGTTCTTCAGTTTGTATCACACCGAACTATATGTAACTTAAAATTAAAATATTTTATGTCTGTTGGTTTATCTCGTTGATCCATTTTTAAGTTGCTTATGTGCGCGATCATCGTTCAACTAGTGATTAAACTATTTCGTTTGCATGTGCCCGCCAAGCCTTACGGATGCAACCTATAAAAGCCATCAATGTCATAAAATGTTGCGTTATTTTGACAAACATTTCACGACTAGAAACTGACAACTCGCTGGCTGAGAACTATAAGGTTGTGTGTCGACCAAAATACCAAAAATAAGTTTTATATACCAAAAATTTGGCTTTCAGATAGAAGAAAAAGGAAAAATTAAAAAAAATTGCTGGCAACACTACAGCCAAAAAAGACATAGAACTTTCATTGAATTCGCACTATTATTCAGTACTGTAAGGTTCAGTATGTTCAACATAGAACCTTTAACGTACTTTTTGTCACACAAAAAACAACGCGTTTAAGTTACATAGAACTTTTTTTGCTTTGTAAAATTAATCCACATATAACATTTTTGAATTTATTAATTTTTAATTAAAACACAAAGTCCTACGTTTTCGATGACATAGAACCATTTTTTCATAATTTCAAATCCGTTTAGTGTTTACAGCAATTCAGTGATTTGTGGTCTATTTCATTTGAGAAAAATATATTTTTATTGATTTTTTTTTATTTTTAAATATAAAAACATCAATCAAACCTAACTTAGGTCTTTTTTTAAGATGATACTTTTTTCTACATACAAAAGCATCTCCTCCCATATAATCTCTTCAGTACTAAAAGGTTCTATGTGTTGTACATAGAACTTTTTGGGAAATTTTAATTCACTTTTTCCCAACAATGTTCTATGTCGTTTTTTAAAATGCTTGTAAAATCATTTAAAGTGATTAAACTAACAAATTTGTATGGTTTTTTTATGGTTCTTTATCATACTGCAACAATACTTTATTGATAGCTAACTATTTAATGCAAAAACCAGCGCGCTAAAACTTTGTAGGTGATTATCGCGGAATGTTTTGTACATACAACCTTATAGTTCTCGGCCAGCGAACTGTAGCGAGGTAACATCCACTGTAGACGATGAAAAAGAAAGCATTAGATAACCCAAATGAAAAAATGATAATTCTAATCGCAGTATTTCGTTAAAATATTTTCTATAATATTTATATATATTTATATAATAAAATTGAATTAAACCTTGAATGAAAAGTAAAGTATATTAATTCATTTTTTTAAACATATTCCCCATATGTTCTAATAATTATAATAACTGATATCCCTCTCAACAGCCTCTCAGTTTTTTAGTTGTGGTTGTCCTTTAGCGCATACATATGCATATTGATGTTTTCAGCACAACGTTTAACAATATTGTGAAAAAAAACAGTTGTTAGTTCCTAGATAATCTTAATCCCGATGCAACGGGCATTTTGAACACTTGTGATCTGCAAAATTTGTTTCTACAATTTTGTGCACCTTGATTAAAAGTGCGTAATATAAGAACTGTAGTTTGTGAAACACTAAAACTGGATTACAAATTTGCAACTGTAAGTTACGAGTACAAATTTAACTGTAACTTGTATTTTGATGAAATAGGCCAGATACACTCTTTCTATTCTCAAACTTGTTCTAAGCCCAATGATAAATTGTTGAACATAGAACTTTGTCGTGATTTTGTCATGTTTTCGGCATTTTGATAAGAATTATACGGTTCTATGTACAAAATTAAGGAACACAACGTTCCATGTAATTAAGAATGTGTGTAACTGTGGGTGATTTTGTTATTGGCCGCTATAAGAATAACAAAGTTCTATCAGCCAATTTTGTAACATAGTACCTCATAATTCTCAAAATAACTACATCATGGTTGATAGAACCTTATTTTTTGCATTTTAAGCTTTACTGGGTGACTTAAGGTACATTCTCATGGGCTTATTCGAAAGTGTTTGAAAATACGAAAATATCTAATTTTTTGTAAAAATGGCCTTTTACAACCCTGTAGTTCTCAACCGACGTTTTGTTATGAAATGTCAAGCGTCAACTGTAGAAGTATAGTTTAGAAAGATAAACAAGCGTTTTGCTCTGTTTAAAGGTAGACGACCTCTTTAACTTAATCAACCTCTTTAAAATCAATACAAACGCATGTGCATACGTAGGTATTACTTTTGTTCTTTTTTTTTGCGGACTCAGCTTTTAATTTTAATTTTGTTTTTTTTGTGATCTTAAGTCCAAATTATGCGTTTCGCCCAGGTGCCTCTTTAAGGTTAAAGTATACTTTTTGTCGTTTAAAATTTTTTTTCCAAATGCAAAACTTTTGCCTTATAGTACCAGCTATATATCACAAGTAAAAATAAATTTATTAAACTTCTGAAATTTGTTTTACATCCACCAACAAAACGTTGAAAATGTTTAAGAACAAATAGGTACACATAATAATAATAGTAATTAATAATAGTAATTTTAACTATATGCCAGTAAAACCTAAAGTCTTTTAAATGCAACCTGAATTGCACGGCACTAATTAGAAGGAATAGATAGACCCGAACGATTTTTTTTCTTCAGTAGATTTGAGAATTAGGTATTTACTATCTCATTTTAACATTTTTAACCCACGGGCGTCATCCGATTAAAATTTTAGGTATAGAAAAAAAAGAATGCTGCCTGGCATGGGATCTAACCCACACATCTAAGGCGCGATGCACACAAACTGGCTTATGGTACTGGTGTGGTTAAGGTATTTTATGTGCGTTGAGTAGGTGTGAATTCACACACAAATGACAGAGAAAGGGCATGACATAAACATAAACAACTAGCTTACTATTATTCACGGAGACACTCTTTGCTAAAATGGTTTTCATAAGGAATAATAATAAATGAATTCAAAAAATACCATTTGCACTGAATTTTTGGTCTATTTTCTCCCATGTTTATTTCGATTTGACATATGAATGAGTGATTTCATTGTAGCCGCTAGAGTTTTCAATATAGCGTGGCAATGACAGGACACACCATACCCCCGCCTCTTCATATATGTGTGTGTTGTCCCATAAGAGTACATGCAAACTACACAAAGTAGCAAATGTATGCACCACGCCAGAACCACACCAAAACCTTAATCCAGTTCTTTGTGATTGGGCCTAAGTTATGAATCAAGCACTATATATCCACTGCGCCGTTGCCACCCCTACACATTTTTAATAAAAGCTGCTTAAACAATTGTGGCCAGTTGTCCGGATATTTTATGTTGTTCAGCAATTTTAATTCACAGATTTTCAAGGATTAACTGATTTTCAACGATGGTTCAAGCATATAATTTGGCTGTTATAATATGAACCTTGAACCATCGTTGAAGTCGAATCAAATATTTCAATCACATTTGTACAGCTTTGCTCAAATCATATATATTTACGTGAAAAACATTTAAATTTTACACAAGACATACAATTTTTCAACAATAAAATAGCTTGATTCTCCTCGAACCGTTTCCATTTAGATTAAATTTGTAACAGACTGGGTTCCTTTTCTCTATTCTCAAATTCCCTTGCTTGTATAGTATATCGACAGAATTGTGAATTGAATTCTATTTTGCGCTCACGTACCCAAGCAGTAAACAAAATTTTAAACCCAGAAAGTAAACAACAGAATTACCAAATACAAAAATCAAAATGTGTACTCTGCCTTAAGCTTACAATTTTTTTATTCTGCGCCATCTACCTTTCAATAACATCTACTACACCCGAGTATCGTTTCTTTCCCCGCGTTCAAATGTCGGTACAATAGTCTATTTAAGTTAGTTTAGTATTCATATAAGTTCCTGAAGAACAAAAATTGATATGTTAAATTTGTACGAATGTTTATATTTTTGACACTTCCCATGGAATACGAAGCTATACGAAAGTTTTCGGATAACTTCGAAATTATTTTTGTATATAGTTAGTTTGTCATCATCTATGTTCTTGGCCAAGATTACAACAACACTAACCGAATAGGAAATAATACGATTCGATTTTTGAATGCCGTCATTAGCGATTCTCTAGCTATAAGCCATAACCCATAACATACCATTTTCTCTTTCTTTCAAATACTTTTGGCTGTCAAAAAATTTTTTTTTTCAACTCACCCACTTCAACTTCAATTTTCCAACATCCATCCAGCGCACAGTTGAAGAAAAAATTCATGTTCGCTTTGTTTTGCGTTCTTCTTTCTCCGTGAACAAAGTGTGTGTGTAATATCCAGATAAAAAAAAACCTAATTCAATCAAAAGAAAAACTAACAAAACCTCAAGTGTCTAATTCTCATGAAATCAGAGTGCTATCTGTTAAAACAATACAATATCCCAAAGACCGTATTCATTATACATGCCCTAATCGCGTGACCATTGAATGAGTATCCTGGATTGTGTGCCCACAGGCCTACAGAAAAAAAAATCGTAGCAAAAAATCATTTCGCTTGCGTCTCTTCTCTATCCTCCATCCCTATACACCCGGGTTTGCTGGCCCAACGTGATCCAACAACAACGGAAAAGAATTTTGATTTAATTCCCTTCCTCCTTGTTCTCCTAGTGTGATTTGCTATTGCTATTGCTCCTCGTCCATTCTCATGTAAATCGTTTGGCGTGGTGAATACCAAAAAAAGTCATTGTTTTGTGGTCAACAAATGCTGTGCCGATTAGAAAGAATTTCTGATAAAATTTTGATGGCAAAGAAAAATTGCTATTTCTTATAAGTCTTGTGTCTGTGTTTTAAAAATAAAAAAAACGTCACTTCCTAGCCGAGGATTGAACATTTATTGGAATATTTTTACATTCACTTTCAAGCACAGGTGAGTGGGAAAAATTAAATAATGTAAAATTTGTAAATGCAGGCAAATTGCTGAATCACACCCTAAGATTCAGATGAGGCTAGATTTTACTTTTACACAATTCCTAAACTCTTCCTCAATTTCTCTGTTAAAATACTCTAGTTCCTTGGGTCAACATACTTTTAAAACGACGATACATTTTAGACTCGTGTTCAATTTTTTGACGGTAGAAATATGCCAATGACCAGAAATTATTTACAAATAACTAAAACAATGCTGTTTTGTGGTGAAAATCTCTGACAAAAGATATTTTTTCCCTTTTTTTTGATCTATTGGTATAACATATTCCTCCCTATATGTATGTATGTATGTATGTATAGTTAGAATTTTTATAAATAAATCAAGTAATTTTATTTTCCCTATACCTACCTACTTAAATATTAAATTGTATAATTTTTGATTAATTCAACGAGTGGCACATTCTGCTGCTGCATCATAAAGAAAGAAAAAAAAAGGAAATAATCAGTTTATTGACTCCACCCATCAGAACCTACTTATTGTTATTATAAGAGAAACAAGAAAAGTATGAAATCATAAGGAAAATTTATTATAAAAGACAACATTTCATTTCATGCGATATCACTCGCACAAAACAAAAACATAATAAATGAATATAGGTACATATATACGGATATATGTATGTATGTATGTATAAAAAAAAATCAACATTTTGTTAATTTATTTAAATTGAATTAAATCACTTCGGAATGAATTCTGAATGATAAATGTGTGTGCTTTGTGTTTTGATGAAATGATAAAAATCAAAATGAGAAGATCAGTCTGCTTGCTTTTGATGCAACAAAACGCAAACCAAAAAAAAAAAAACTAACCGCAGTGGCAGTAGTATCTATGTACAGGAACACATTTGTACAGGGTGGCCCACGAATCGTGCTACGATAAGAAATTTAAATAACTTTTATTTACACTTATGGCCTTTTCGATTGGTCGTCCGGAAGGCTTCCGAAGTCTTCCGAATGCTTCTGAAACAATTCGATTGGTATCAAATGACAGTTCTTCTGCTGGATAGAAGAGAAATTTCGTTCTGGATTTGAAGTCAGAATCAAAACCAGAAGCACGCACACACTCACACCCACTAAATTTCAAATTCAAATAAATTTATTCACGTCATTAGGTGTGTTTTATTGGGAATCTATCCATTGTACCGTAAGTAATTCGCAAAAAAAACGCATCGACCGTAGCATTGACCTTAGCTTTTTTATTTTTGTAAAATTGGTACCCCTGCACAGCAGTCACAAGTAATGAAATAGTCTTTGGCAAAGTAAAATTAAGAAAATATCGAAGTTATGAACAATATTTAGCTTTTATTCATATAAAATAGAAAGTAGAAAAACGTACCAATATTTAATTTATGTTACAAACCTATTTCTTGTTTTCATTTTTTCTGCAATTGCATTTTTAAATTCGAACATTCATTTTGCACCAATAGAATGGAAATGATAAGTGAATGGCTTTGTTCATAGACTATGGTCAAGTCCCTTTTTACACAGTCCAATTTTTGTATTTCTTTAAAAATGGTCTATGCATTTCACACGATGAAATAAAAGTGCCGGTGATTTACTTGTTTCCTTTTAATGTTTCTTGGTTTGGAACGCACACTACAACGTAGTTTAAATTGTTCATTACCCTTATATTTCATGCTTTTATTTATTTTCTGAGCTTATCGATAGCTAGAATTTTATTTTTCGAGTCAATTTACAAATTTATTTTCTGAGTATGTTTTGCTTTCAATTCAATATTTACTCATCAGACTGCACTTAACATACGCGGAGTAAGTAACAAAAATTTAACATTTGGTTTGCCATTTCACCATTTTGGATCACAAAAATGTATGCCCAGTCCATGATCATTTAGTGAATCGAATACCGCCCATGGCCAACGTCCATTAAACAGTGAAGAAAAAGCACACTTTGTGAGTTCAGTTTCCGCTTAGTGCGTTTAGGCTAGGAGCGCACATGCAATTTTGCCGAAACGAAATAGTTTAATCACTAGTTGAACGATGATCGCGCACATAAACAACTTAAAAATCAATCAACGAGATAAACCAACACACAAACATCATTTTGATTTAATGTGCGCGCAGTTACATTATAGTTCGATGTGATACAAACTAAAGAACTTATTTGGGGCGATCGTTCGATTTGTGCCAAAACACAAACTCTTTTAAGTTGCTCGAATCGCGGAGTGAATAGTTTTTGCATGTGCGCGCACTCTCATATAAGTCCAGGGTATTCACTTTAGCAACCAAACTGTTACAAAACTGAAAGTTGCATATGTGCGCGATTTTGGCCTTATAGTTAGCTCATAGAATTTTATACGAATAAATATTTTACGGCGCAGTGTCAAGCAATTCCTCTATAGTGCAGTTCCACCCAATGCGGTTTGTCTTCTCAAATTGCTTTTTGTAGATCTAAATATATAGATGATTTTTTACACCAAACTCCGTTTATTTACAACTACGAGTATCAATAAAAATTGAACACAAAACGAAAATTGGGCTTGGTTAGTCAAAAATAAAAGTAAAACGGAATACATTCGCTAAATATTGGTTTCTTTTTCAAAATGGATATCAAAATTTGTGAAAATTGATTAATTGACATTAGGGGCATACAAAATTGCAGATAAACTTACGGCGGATATATTTCCGAATAAAACACGGCTATTGTTTTGTTTTGGTTTGTCTGTAATTTTGTAGTTTCAATTTCTTCTCTTTAGAGAATTGAAATTATGGATATTTGTTCCGAAGACAAATTTTCCCTTCAATAACTGTAATTTCGCATTTTCATCAGCAATAACTTCGAAATCTTCTACATTTGTGTCAGCCATGTTTACAAATAAAAAAATCACAAATGTGCGTTGGAAAACTTTCCGTCTTACACATACACTCAAATAAATTTTCAGAATCTAGAATCTAGTGTTTACTTGTTCGATTGGAATCCCGGATCGGAGAGTTCTTCCGGATTACCAATCGAAAAGGACATTAGTGGCTTACAGAAAAGTAGTACTCAACTGTGAGAAAACCGTTCAACGTAAATATATGATGTAAAATTTATTACTTGCTGAAACTCAAAATTTTTTACTATATCTAAATATATTTTTGTTTAATTTAACTTTTTTTTAAACGTTTGCGCGTTTGCGGGTTTTAACTACCCTTAATATGAACAAGCACAGTGCGAGCGTTAGGAAATTAGGGAAGGATGTAAGAGGAGATACCAATGCACATTGGTTTTGAATTTCTGAATATCAAAATGGGAGGGGAATATAGATCGTTGTACGGCTAAAGAAAGAATCTCTGCACTTGACAGTACGTCCGAAGTTGGGCACAAGGGTAAACTGATGCGCATTCCTAGAAGCGCGATTATTACGGTTGGAAAATTTAAGGGGAGGAATGCAACTGGCTATTTCGCTGGAACAGTGTTTATAAAAATAGCGATAAAATAATGACAGCCATATACCATTTCGACGGTGTTCTAGAGATGTAAATGTCTCTACTATATTTTTATCGCCTATCATTCTTAGAGCTCTATTCTGAATTTTATATAAAAGAATCAAATGAGTTTTGGGAGCTCCTGCCCAAATGTGAGAGTTATACTCCAGCTTTGGACGAATGAAGGCCTTATAGATTACAGCCAGATCAGAAGGGGAGAAGAATTTCTTGCATCTTCAAAGAAGCCCAAACACCTTACAGCGAATATGTGTTCATTCCACAAGAGATAGTCTGTGATGCACATGCCAAGGACTGAAAGCTGATCGGTTTCTTCAATGAAAGTGCCGCTCATGGATAGCGGCATGGGGGGTGGGTTCTGCTTTAACGACGGAAGACAGCACTGAGTTTTTGAAACATTAAATTCTACGCGGATTATTATTTCCCATTGGAAAATGCTGTCAAGATCAGAATTTAATGAGCTTATCATACGCTGCCGTTGCAGTTGCACATCCGAAGAACAAGGAGGTGCATCTGAAAATGAATATGAAAAGCTGAGAGTACTATCATCAGCAAAACAATTAAGTGGGTTAGAAGTTCCAGATAAGAGATCATTAATAAAAATGAGAAAAAGGTTCGGAGACAATACGGAGCCCTGGGGCACACCAGCATTTATCTGGTGAATATCAGACCTGAAACCTTCCAATGCAACTTGTATTGAACGGTCCGAAAGGTAATTTCTAATCAAACCAATAAGAGATTCATCGATACCAAATGTACATATTTTCGATAAAAGAGCTTGATGCCAAACTCTATCAAATGCTTTTGAAATATTAAGCGCAATAACCTTATTTTCTCCAAAACGATGTAAAGATTTGTGCCACTGTTCGGTGAGATATACCATCAGTTCACCAGTGGACCTGTTGCTACGAAAGCCATACTGCCGGTCATTAAGGAGCTTTCGTTCTTCAAGATATTTCTTAAGCTGATAATTAATCAGCGTTTCCATGACCTTGGAAAGAAAGGACGTAAGTGTAATTGGACGGTAATTAGCGGGTGAAGAAGATTCGCCTTTTTTAGGGACAGGCTGGACAAATGCTGTTTTCCATCCACTCGGAAAGAGACCAGTAGAGTAGGACAGATGGAGAAGCTTACGCAGTGGTTTTGCCAGCGTTGAATAACACCTTTTCAGAACGATGGGAGGGATACTATCCGGGCCAGCGGATTTGTGAATATCAAGGTCTTTTTAGGACTCTAGCAACTGCACGAGTGCGAAAGAAGATTCGTCCCATAAAATCGTTTACGCTCTCAAGTACAGAAGGAGTTATTACACTTTCTGGCAGCGTCGAATTTACAGCGAACTACGCTGCAAGCAAATTGACTTTTTCAAGAGAATTGACAAAAGGGGTGTCATTAAAGACGAGCGTTGGAACCGAAGACGACGACGATGAATTCCGAATGTTTTTTACAAAAGACCAACAATTTGTACTACCTTTGGGACATTGTAGTTTTTTTTGCCTTAATTTTTAGTCATGCAAGAATTTGGTTCTTTGAATGTGAACATTGCAAGTCTTTCCAGCTTGTTGAAACTTATTCCGGTTTTCCTCAGTGGAGTTGGCTTTGTAATAACTTACTTCTCTAACCCTAATAACCTCTTTACAGCTCGAATCAAACCATGTATTTTCTTTCGGTTTGATAGATTTAACACTATTCGGGATAAAATTTCTCATTCCGAGAAGAATTAAATTTGTTATCAGCTGTGTTTTTTTTATACAAAAAATAAAAACTGGAAAAAAGCCAAATTCCCCAGTAATAGAACACTTGTTTCCTGAAGCCGAACATAAAGTTTCCTAATTTCGAACGCAATTTTTTGTGCGAAAAAAATAATAAAAAGCATTTGTTGAATTCTTATTTGAGTTTAAATGAACAAATTTATTGAATTATTTTGTTTATATTCAATTTTATTGAAAATAGGAACACAAGTTTTATAAAAAAACCTTAAACATAACAAATTTACCTAAATAGCAATATTCTTAAGCAAAGCAATTTTTGCAATTTTTTTTAAAATATAATGTAATGTTAAAAATATAAGATAGATAGATGCAAGCTACCTTGCTATAGCTTGCATACGATGGTTATATACAAGTGTTCGCTTACATTTTTTTCTAACAATAAGGTTAAAACTAATTAAATATTAACTTCAAATACTTATAAAAAACTAATGGTAGAATTTCCATTAAATAAAAATTAAGTTACAACAATAACAAATCATAAAAATTGAAGCGCTATATAGCCTTTATAAAATGGCTATATATAAGATATAGCTTGTACAAGATGGCTATATGGAAGCTACCTTGCTATAGCTTGCATAAGAAATTTCAAAATCGGACCTACTGCTAAGCTAAATTGTTAGTAAGGAAGGACCCATCCGTTTAAGCATATCTGAAATTTTCCCATATTAAGAGTTATGGCTACTTAAAACTCCCTACTTTCTGCTCGAAAGCTCTAAGGGTTATAACGAATAAGCTTTAAGGCATTTATTAGAGAGGCTTAACTATATGTTTGATACTCTCGTTTCGTTGTGTCTGAAAGAAGTTTTAGTTTTCTAATTTAAGGCAAAAAACGATAAAATATTAAAACTGTTCGGACAAAGGAAACCAACAGTATATTATGGTTCGAATAGGAAACTCGTACAAATTTGGTTTCCTATGTTCGAACAATCCAAATATAAAACAATTATTAACTTTTTAGGTTAAACTTTTATTTTATTGAATAATAATAGATTTAAATTAAAGAAAACTATTTAAAAGATTTGTATTTGTCTCAATTTTCACACAATACACACAGTTTCCCACAAAACTCGCAACAGCTTTTTTTTTTACTACAAAACCCGTAAAATACCGGACTCTCTGAAGTCCCAACAAAAACAACAATTTTTATAAATGTTGGCATTTAATTGTACTAGTTGAATATGTCTCAATGTTAAGGGTAGTATCAGATTTGGCATTTCGCATTTACAGAAGTTGAAAATCTGGAAAATTACACAGTCTAAACGGTTTTTTCCAAAAAGTGTTCCACTACTGGGAGTGTTCGAATTTAGGCGATTCTACCCTATTTCTTTATTTTTTTTTAATTTTAAATAACTAATGGTTTGGGGCGACTTTTCATTAGGGTAGTACGCGTAGAACTTTGATTTTTTTACAGTGAGCTAGGGGTCTCTATAGATCAGCTTTAAAATATTGCCGTGAAGAAACACAGTTAAATATGATTAAAAAATGTTGTAATTTTCAATTTTGGCCTTTTTAGTACAACACTTTTGTTTAATTTGTATTTAAATTATAACTTATTTCAACACACGGATACTTAGGTATATTCGGTAGATTTATTATTAAAGATAATAATTCAAACGGTTCTAATATGAAAATATAAGTTCTTCTATTTTTAACATATTTTTAAAGTTTGTAATATTAATACACAATATAAAAAAATCGCTGCAACGAAAAACTGTTTTGACAGTTCTTGTTAATACTTCCCTCTGGTATGGCCTTTTCGATTGGCCGTCCGGAACACGTTCCCCAATAAAACACCCGGGAACAATTTGACTGATCCTGAATTGTATATATCACTGTATTTGTGAAAAATAAATTTAAAAAAAATCTGATCGGCTAAAAAGAATTTCCAAAACACTTGATTTCAATTTAGATACACATTTTCTCGTATCAATAATAGGTCTGATCTACACTCTGCCAATTGGCACAAATTGGCACCAATTTCTGCCAAAAGCTGTTCCAGACTTACAAATTTGGTAGTTTTTGGCAGAAGAGAACGCTCTTGAGGGAGTAAAATATTTCCCCTTCCTGACAATTTCGTGCCAATTCCTGCCAAATAAATTTTTGTGGGCAGCAATTTGTGGGCAGAAAATGTACAATTGTCAGACTGACGTTTGTCATAAACGAAAAAAAAACGGTTCGTAGTTGGTGTGGAAAAATATTTGTTGATCAAATAAATTTTTTAATTTAAAAACACTAAAATACAAAATAATTAGTTTGAAGAGAAAAAAATGTGAATTTACATCAAATAAAGAAATAAAAAAAAAACAAATGTGTTGACGTTTAAAAATTGGCAGAAGATTGTGCACAAGCTGTTCCAGACTTTTTCGGACTTTATTTCTCAACGAGAGAATTTTATCTCCACTCTTCAAGTTTTGACAATCTACCAATTTCTGCCCAAAAAAAGTCTGGATCAGACCTAATAATTATAACTTGGTTCTTTTTACTTTATTTTACCAGAAAAGAAGGTTAAATTCAATAATCGTTTTCTGTTCTGTTTAGAGTAACAACTGTCATTTTGTGGGGGTCAGAACAGTTCTGGACGGCCAATAGAAAAGGCCAGTAGTGTTCTGCTAAGTTTTTTTTTGTACCTAGGTACTTTTTTTGGGAATTTTTAATGGAAACATTTTTTGGATTAAAAGTACAAGTGTAGTTTTTTTTAAAATAAAACTTACGTGAAAACATTTAACTAAATGAAATATCATATTTTTCGAAAAGTAGTTATGCATCACTTTTAAAATACATGCTGCCCCCCTACCTGGCCAATTATAGGATTTGGGTTGGGGTCAAGGTTGGGTGTATGCAAAGTTTTTTAGGATTTGACATGAAACGAAACAACAATAGTACATAATTTGAAATCAATTTATATTATCCCAAGAAAAATGTACATACTACAACACTTACCATACCGAAGTTGCATACAGTCATCTATGGATTGGTAAACAACTTTCAACACAAAAAAAAAAACGTTGTCGGTAGTCATCAATTGCATACATTTTGTATAAAAAATGAAAACTTTAAAAATTAATTAAAAATAGAAATAAAAGTTTCCTCACTTTAAAATTGTTATATTTATTGTTTTTAAGCATAAATCTACCGAATAGAAGTATCTGCGTGTTAAAATTCGTGCTTCCCTAAAGGAAAGTTCAGCCAATGGTTTCTAAAGATGATAGACCGCAAATGACCTCCACGCTCATCCACGCATATGCGGCACATGATCAGAAAATTGTTCATTGCGGCCTGAAGGGTTGAAATTGGGATCGCCTCAATTATTGTTTTAATGGACTGCTTCAATTCAGTCAAATTCCTGGGTTTCGTTTTGTACACTTCCTGCTTGACATAACCCCATAAAAAAAAGTTTAGTGCAGTCAGGTCAGGTGACCTTGGGGGCCAGCGGAAAGTGCAGTTTCTGGATATCAATTCATTTGGGAATTTTCGTTGTAGCTCCGCCATAACTTGTGTGGCTACATGTGCACTGGCTTCATCTTGTTGAAACCAAATCCTGCTGAAAGGGATACCTCTTCGGCGAAGTTCTGGGTAAAAAAACTCCTTCAATATCTCTAAATAACGGTCCCCATTGACAGTTTGTGTTAAACCGTTTTCTTCAAAGAAGTATGGCCCGACAATACACCTTGATGAAACTGCGCATCACACAATGACTCGTTCTGCGAGTAGGTCCGTCTCATGGAGCATTTCTGGATTAGATTCACTCCATATACGGAAATTTTGCTTGTTAACATTGCCGTTTAAGTCAAAATGGGCCTCATCAGACATGAAGAAACAATTTATCAATGTGTTGTCTTCTTCGGCCATTTCAATCATTTTTCGGCAAAATTCCAGGCAAATCCTGAGGGTTTAACTTGCTTGTAATTTGGACTTTGTACGGAAACAAGTTTAAGTCATCATGAAGTATCCGTCTGCTAACTCCAATTTGGCCCGATAAGTTTCGAGTCGAAACACTTGGATTTGCTGTGTTGCCGATGCAACAGCCACGATTGTATCCTGAACCCGAACATTGGGATCTCGATGATACGGCCTTCGTTCGATGCTTCCAGATTCGGCAAACATGTTCACCAGCCTCATAATGGTCCAACTACTCGGGGGAGTACCGCCAAACTCCAGCCTAAATTCCCTTTGGTCGGAAATGACGGACTGCAAAGAATGGTATCGCTGCACTATCCAAATCCTTTTTTCAGTATCCCAAGCATTCATTTTGATAAATCTAAATAGTAGCCTATAAAATAAAAAAAAATCTGCCGATTACTCACATTGAAAAAAGTTATTACGTTTTATTTTTGTAGCACGATTCGTGGGCCACCCTGTATGTAGTTAGTAGATACCTATTATCTGTCGTTCTCGTTGCTATTAAGTTAAAGATGCTGGTTTCTGGTTATTTCCCCCAAACCCTACCATCTTCTTATCTATTATTGACCTTATAATATACATATTTTTATTATTTTCTTTATTAATGTATATTGTTATTATTATTTGTTGAAATGAAAGCGGCCTATTGTTAGTTTCCTTGGTCTGGGTGGCATTTATTGGTTGTTTTCTTTGTTGTGAATTTAAAAATGGGTGGGACAGGTTGAACAGGTTCATGAGTTCATAAAAGATCTAAACAATATTTAGCTATATAATTTATGTATGTGTGGATGTATGTACGTACATACGTACATACCTAGATGTAACAATGTATCTACATAGGTAGTCAGCTGTGGATAACGTGTTAGGTATAATTCACTGCTGAAATTAGCGGTTTCTAAATTGGCATCAATGTTGTTGGTTAGTTAATGGAGGTTATAGATGATTTTGTTTTATTCTTGTTCGCATATTGGATATATAAATAGATAGATCTCGACTGAAAAAGTAAAGTATCTTAAGAGCCAATTTCTCCACTATTTGTCAACTTGCCGCAAACTCTCAAGTTGACCAACTCAACAAGTTGAAAACCTAATATCATTTACGATTTCACAATAATAAAAAAGTCTTAAGCCACTATATTCTTAAGTCTATTTTAGGTTTTAAAATTAAGCAGAACACACAATCTTATGTGAACTTAAGATATTTTACTTCATGTACAAATGTGTCCTTTGAACATAAGGTGAAATTGTTTTTGTCTATAAAAAAGGAAAAGAGTGAGATAGATCGATGTCGATAAGGCAGAAATGTAGTCCTTTAGAATGGCACTGAGGTTCAATAAAAAAAAAACGCGAAGATAATTTCTGAAATAAACATGCATTATGATAGGTTCCTCCATTTATAAACGATTATCTTACACAAATTTAAGTTATTCAATATCTAGCAGATATGTCTTTTGTTCTTAATTAAGTGTTAACAATTCATTATTACTTATCTTATGATCGTTTTATTTAAAAATTCAAAGAATTGAATAAAAGTGAAAAGTTAGAATATTTCATAATCATTTCTGAATAATTAATTAGTCGTTTTATGTGTGAGTCATGTTTTTGGTTGGTGAAATTTAACCACATTCTTTGGAAATAAAACCAATAAAAATACATAATATAAAAAGTCCAAATTAAATTATCGTTTTATATATTTTTGAAGTAAAAATTCGTGGGAATAAAATATTTGTTGAAAAATAACACTTACTTGCGATAAGGAGCATGTTTTGCATTTGAAAAAAAAACGAACTCGCGATTTGAATCAAACTTGACTTTAATGTCGAATTCCAAACAACCATTTCAAATCGATTTCATATCGATTTGTTTGTTTTAAGGAACTTCCAAAAAATAGTTTGCGTGTAAATTCTATGAAATCTTGCTAAAACGCAAGATCTGTTTCGACAGATTTTGTTTAAAAATAATTTAAATTTTATTTATTTTATATTATATTTATTATTAAAAAACGATTGTTTAGTTGTTTAGAATTCGACATAAGACAAATTTGGTTCGGCAATTCAGCCTGTCTGTCTGTCTGTAGGTGGATCTATTTTGCTTTAAACTTGATACTTAAGCGTTTTAGGTGATTGGCTTGATTCTTTTTTTTTAAATTTTGTTTTGGACCCAAAAATAATTGTACTTGCCACACATTATTTTTATTTAGTTTCGAATCATTAACGACTCGAATGGATTTCTATCAATTTTTTTTCACTGGAGCTCCTTCAAATTCTAAACAATACTGAATACCAACAATTTTTGAAAAACATCCTTTGGATTTTTTGACAAAAAAAAAATTAATTTTTTCAATTTTTCTGTTTTTTTTTTTTAAATCATGTTTTTAAATTTATATTATTAAATACTTAAAATTGCCATACCATTTTTTTAGAAACAAATTAAAGAACATTTGTATAGACATATTTAAGTCAAAAAGACTACGAGGTGATCGAACATAAGAACAAGTACGTGCGATCCAGTCCTGTATTTTATTTCATTTCAACTAAGCGTGATTTCTAAACAATTTGTGTGTAATCTATCGGAGAAGTTTTATTGAAATTGTAATCGGATAGAGTAGGTACAATGTGCTAACAGGCGATAAGACTTCGGCACTTTTGACCTTTTTTTTTGTACTTGTGGCGGCGCGCGGTAGGGCGGCTCGGTATTTTATAAAATTGATGATTGATTCAAAGTTCAATTTCTATTATCAGATCAAATTTATTTTGTAAATTTATGTACATACATACATACGAGTAGGTACATATGTTAGTTTGTGCTGTTTAAGGTTATTCAGACTTCTTTATTTAAAATCATTAATATAATTTAATTTACAGTGAGTAGGAATTATATGTATGTAAGTAAATATATTACATATGTATGAGGTGAGCTTTCTATTTGAATGTGAAGTGTTTAAAGTTCATTTAGAACCAAGGCCTAATTACTTACAACTGTCAATTATTTCTGTGTGCGTGTTGTTAATTGGCAAAAATAGGGGTTACACTTCAATTCACTAATCATTAAGTCACGAGTAATTACAATAAAACTCATAACTGATGGTTTCCAGATACATAATACAATATTGTCTAACTTGTCATTGCTTTTACAATGAGACGACAATGGTCAACTATGTAGGTAGCATTTGCCCAAAAATAAATTCCATGCGTAAAATGCAACAAAAATTTCATTTAATTCGTGGTAATAAACATCTCCGCATTAAAAATAAGCAGATTCTTACAACAGAATTACAACCATCATACTCGTAACTGTTATACATAAGTTGATTGCGTTTTTTTCTGTTCGAGACTAGAGAAATGCCAATTTATAAAAGTTGTTCGCCCTTAAAAGTGTTAAATATTCCACGCACTTCGCGTGGTTAGGTGCTGATTAATAATACAGCAAATTTCCGGAAGTCGAATGTCCTTTTAACACTCTATAGGGACGCATAAAGTCTACTTTTCTATCACACTGTTCGCACGCCCTTTTTTCTTCCATGAAGCTAAGCCAATTTGAAGTCGTCAATTAAATTTGTGAATTAATTAAGAAGACACAACAAATGTAAAGTTTATTTTTTACATTGTTGTATTTGTAAACTTGACTTTCTATTCATGAATAGATGTGAAATTGAACAACTAAACAAAAAATGTACTAGGGCTGTGTTAAGAAAATCAAATTTTGAAGGTGTAGACATACTTTAATTGTGGACAAAATTTAATTGTTTGCATGAAAAAACATATGTGGTATTGTTTTCAGAAGTTTTTGTTTTATGGTAGTTTACAGATTTGTCAATAGGGGTTTTGATCCGGGTTTGCGGACTTTTCTGCGCAGACTTTCTTTTTAAAAATGTGTGTGAATGAATTCTGTAGAATAAACAAAACCGTCAGTCGATCTCGTACTGTGGAGGTGGTAACACGTTTTCGGCTTCCCAGTTTTTGCAAATTAAATACCGTGTGTGAGTTTAAGCTTAATGTTAAATCAACATTTCTCAAGTGGTGCAGTAGCACAGTGGTAGAGTGGCCGACCGAGAATCCGAGGGTCGCCAGTTCGATTCCCAGCCGGGCATCAGAACTTTTCAAGCTTTTTTTCACAACCGTGAAGTGGAAAACTTTATTGGTTGGGAAAACAATCAAAGGAGGAGTAGTTTAAGCACCGGGGCATTGAAAGGTGTCCTAGGGCCAATGAGGCCAGCGATGGCATCAGCTGAGGGAACATCGAAAGATGTTCCAATTACAAGCAGTGATTCTGCAGCAACAACATCAACAGCAATAACAACAACGGCAACATCATCCGATGCTTACCAGAAGCGCAGAAACAGGATCAAGTGCGCATCAAATTTGGTAAAGAGGAGATCCACGGCCACCTCAGCAAAGCTACCAGCTGGGGTGAATACGTCCGATATAGACGAGGCGTCAGAGGCAGCAAGACAAACCCAGCTAGACACTTCACCCGAAGAGGGTATTGAATATATGTCTGAGGAAGGAGAAGGGCACTTCACGACGGGCGATAGTACTGCCTTCGTGAACCTCTCCACATCAGAGGCGTCATCTGAGGAGGACGAGGAACAAATAATGGTCGCTCAAATTGAAGCATTGGTAGCAGAAATCCAAAAGTTGAAAAGCAAAGTTAAAGCCAGCCACGAAGCGCGCCGAGCGAAACAACGAAAAGAACTCGACGAACAAGAACAACAACAGCAAAAAGAACAATTACAAAAACTACAGCCACAGCAGCAGCCAAAACAACAACGGCAAAAACAACAGCAACAGCAGCAGATTCAAAAGTAGCAGAATCAACAGCAGCAGAAAAGTCAGTCTCAGCAGCAGAAGCCACAGCCGCCGATTACGAAAAAAGAAAAGGTGACACCCATAAATACTTATAAAATGGAGTTACATGATACCATAAATCTATGTAAGTTGACCATAGGTCAAAATTTTACTATTAAAAGATTAAATAACGATAGGCATGCTATCCAGTGCTTCACACTGGAACAGCACAAAAAAATTAAAGAGTTGCTAAAAGAAACTACTACTGAATTCTTTAGTTTCACCCCTAAAACCGAAAAATTTCAAACGGTCCTTTTGAAGGGCATAGATTCCTGCACGGAACCACAGGTGCTCTTAAGTGAACTTCGCCAAAAAGCGAACGACGATCTCGACTTTATCGGGGTCAAGCCGTTCGCTACAGTTAGAGCTAGGGGGGAGAAGCGGAGTCTTCCCTTCTTCCTTGTTCAACTCTCACCCAGCATCAAACTGGATAGTTTGAGGAGTATCTCCGTCCTCAACTACCAGGTTGTTTGTAACTTGGGACAAATTAAAAAGGCGCGGCGACATGCTTCAATGCATGCGCTGCCAAAGGTTCGGCCACGCCGCAGCAAACTGCGAAATGCAATCACGCTGCGTTAGGTGTGGAGAGAACCACACTGCAGATGAATGCAAGTTAGGAAAGGAACGGGTCGAAGATAGGACCCAGCTTAAATGTGTACTCCGCCGAGGCGAAAGACACCCCGCTAATTATCGGGGATGCCCGACGTTTCAGCTTATAAAGAACAATAAAGCAGCAAACCAAACAGTGGTAGAAAAGCGTCCAACAGTGCGCCCTCCTACAACAACGCCCGTCAACCCTCAAATTTCTTACGCCCAAATGGCGTCAGGAAGGGGAAGCACGGTACAGCCTACACCAAAGGTCGCCCAACAGGCCCCCGTGCCTAAGGCGCCGGCGGCACAGGCGGATATTATGGGCATTCTGCTGGCCATCCAAGGCCAGTTGACTGGCCTACAAAACCAGATCAGGGAGCAGGCGACTAGGGAGGATTATCTCTACTCTGTTTTACCGAGCTTAACGCAACTTAGAGGTTAAGGGCGCGCTGCCGGAGAGGCCCTTTAAGATCCTAGCTGTGAATGTAAATTCACTGATTAGGACCGAACCTAGAGCGAATTTATTCCAATTGCTTAAAGACATAAGTCCAGATGTCTTTATGGCTAGCGAACCTAAGCTTAACCAGAAACATAAATTGACTAACAACAATTACAATATCGTAAGAAGAGACCGACCCAACTCCACTCAAGGAGGGGACGTCGCAATCTTTATAGTAAAGGCATTAGTCATAAGGTAATATATAATAGTGATGTGCGTAAATTTCGGACGTTAGAGGCATGCATCATATGCATTTATCTCCAACAGGGGAAGCGAATGTATGTGATCGCTGCCTATGCACCGGAAAGACCTCAGCCCACCCAGTTTATAACAGAGCTTGAAAAGCTTTTTGAATGCTTAAGATTGAGCTCGGAAGAAAACTACTACATATTGGCTGGTGATTTGAATGCCAAATATATAGACTGGGGAAATCAAATACAAAATCCTCGTGGTAACCATCTGTATAATTGGATGGGTCGATACAACCTGGAGTATCGCATTGAACTTCTCGCTACAGACAGGCCATCGTTTCCAAGAAGCGGTGCCTATCTGGATCTATTGTTGAAAGACGCAAGACTAACAATTACTGATACTGTGGGCCATCGGCCTAAAAAGTGTTTAAGAACGATCGAGTACGACAGTGACTATTGTGGACTCGCCGCCGTAATACAACTTCCCAACGAGCTTATGGAGTTGGAGGAGTATGTGCCTGTGCATACTTACAATTACAGTAAGGTGCGCTGGGCACGCTTCTCCAACGACTTATTGAGCGAATTACGGTCAAATGGTATATCCCCACCAAACGACAGGAACCTGACAAATACAGAAATCGACAGATACTTAGAACGAATGGACGAAACGATTCTACGAACAATGAACAGAACAATACCGAAATATAAAGAACGTAATGCAACGGGCATGTACCGTAACGCGACAATTGACGTACTACACAGACAAAAAATTGGACTACTGACAAGACTTAAACGATTGTACAGACGGTTTACTGACACACGAGATCTGGAGGTTAGGACACTGAAGTCGTCCATCAAAAACATCAACCAACTGATCAAACAAAACTAAAGGTTGCCTATTAATTTGTTTTGGGACAATACAATTCGGGCCGTTAACTCAAGCGACCCGAGTATGTTCCCAAAAATTAATAAGATTTTTAGAAGGAAGGATCAAAACGATCTTCCGTGTCTTAAGCTCTAGAGAACGACGGAGAACAGAGACGTACTTCTGACAGCAGGCATAGACCCGCATAGCGCCGTCTTGGACGATGACCTTGACATAGTCGAAGATCCATAGGAGAAGGTGGAGGCTGTGGGGGCTGCTTTCCAGCAAGTGTACAAGGTGAATGCAAGCATTCGCCCGAATCAGGACCTGGAGAACAGAGCTCTGCTTCATCACACCTGGTTGCAGAACGATATTACCAAAAGGCGATCTAAGAACCTTTGTTTTACCGGGTTTAATGATGAAGATTTGGCAATTTCGAAGACTGAGCTCCAGCTCATCTTCGATTCATTAAAGAAAAAGAAGTCAGCAGGAGTCGATGGTATATCCAACATTGTACTACGACATTTACCTTAGGAAGCAGTTGACATTTACACCACATTGTTTAACAACGCGCTGAATAATGCATATTATCCAGTGCGGCGGAAGACAGCTGTGGTACATCCTCTCCCCAAAAAGGGAAAGGACAACTCCAATCCAGCGAATCTACGGTCGATAAGTCTCTTTCCGAGTATCAGCAAGGTATTTGAACAGATTATTAATAAGGCCCAGTTTAAGTGGGCGGAGGACAACAATATCATACCGGATAATCAGTTCGGTTTTAAGGCGGGACATGACATAATTCATGCCGCGTCTAAACTGGTTTCTGATATCCAATGGAACTAAAAAGCAGTGTACGGGTGCCTGCCTGGTTGATTTGGAGAAGGCCTTCGACACCGTATGGCTAGAAGGTCTTTATCTAAAGCTCTCCAGACTAGGTATAAGTAAACCTCTTTTGTATATGCTTTATGACATGCTAAATGGTAGAAAGTTTGTTGTCAAGAGTGGCAATGTAACTTCTACCACAGTTTTTAATATTAACAATGGTCTTCAGCAGGGAGAGGTTAACTCGCCGTTTCTATTCAGCATTTACACCAGCGATTTGATAGGTAGTCTAACTCAGGCAATTGCGTACGCCGACGATCTAATTGCGTACAGAACAGCTAATACAGTTGAGGTCATCAAAATTCTTTTGCAAAGTGACTTCCACAAGATTCAGCGATATTGTGATGACTGGAAGTTGAAAATCAACTTCCAGAAATCCGAAACTATTTTGTTTAGGACTCCGTTGTTGTCTAGCGCCTCAAGGGATACGAGAAAGAACTGGCGCAAGCTGGTGATCGTAGGTGCACATGGACATCCACTGGCGAGTAAAAGTGTATTAAAGTATCTTGGCATCTGATTGGATCAGTACCTGTATTTCGACAGACATATAGGTGCTGCCTTGGCCAGGGCTAGGGAGCCTTTGCCTTGACAAAACGACTGTTTTATAGCAGCCGTCTTGACAGCAGGGTGAAGGTGATTTGCAACATGGCCCTCATCAGGCCGATGATTGCCTACGGATGCCTGGTGTGGTTCAACGTTGCCCCATCTCAAATATAAAAGATTCGGGTGTTTGAGAGGCAATGTGCCCGGTTAAGTGGCTACATCCCTCCCGAGACATTCCTCTATTTAGACAATCGATGGCTGATACAGGATGGAATGGCGGTTCCGCTAATCTACCACGTCTACCACATATTATATTTTATGACATACAGAACCCGTCATAATAGTCGTTATAACTGAAATGGTCATTATAGGCGAAGTCGTTATAACCCAAAAGTTATTATTCACTATTTAGCGCGAAACCAAACTTTACCTTTAAGTTTCGTCTTTATAACCGAAATTTCGTTATAACCGAAGTCACTATCCGCGAATTTAACTGTAATATGATCCAACATATGAGCAAGTACGTGCGATCCAGTCGTGTATTTTATTTTAATTTTACTTTACACAAATCTCTTTGATTGCCTGTGATGGCAGCTGTGCAGGGGTACCATTTTTACAAAACTAAAATCCAGGCTACTACGGTCGATGCGTTTTTTCGGGAATTACTTTCTGTACAATGGATATATACGCAATAAAACATGGCTTTTAATTCTTTTAAAATACGAGGGGCGTTCAATATATTCTCGGTACCGGGGTGAAGCTGTGGTTATATATATAAATTGACTTATTTATCAAGTAATACTATTATTTTAGTGCATTCATGTAAAATTTCATATAAATGTGATTATTAATTCGCGTTGTATCTCTAGTTAAACAGAATCATAATGGCAACTGAGACAATGATGGTGAAAATTGAGCATCGCGCTGTAATTAAATTTCTCACTAAGCAAGGAAAAAGTCAAAAAACTATTCATGAAGAGATGGTGGCTGCTTACCAGGGTTCCGCTCCTTCATTATCAACCGTGCAAAAGTGGTCAAGTGAGTTCAGGAGAGGCAGAGAGAGCATTGAACACGACCCCCGCTCCGGCGACCCGGCTACTGCTTGTACGGGGGAAAGCATCAAAGAAGTCGAAAAACTTGTTCTTGAGGATGCCCAAATAAAGGTGAAAATGTTGGCAGAGATCACCAAGCTTTCGACTGGTACTATTCACACCATTCTTCATGACCATCTTAACCGTTCAAAGGTCAGTGCAAGGTGAGTTCCACGAATGCTCACAGCGCCTCAGAAAAAAGTTAGAATCGCATGCTGCAGAAAGCTTTTAGAGATGTGTAGTGAGAACGCGGGCGGTGTTATGGATCGAATTGTTACTGGGGACGAAACATAGGTTCACCACTATGACCCTGAAAGCAAACAAGAGCCCATGCAGTGGTATAAAAAAGGAACAGACCCCCCGAAGAAGTTCAAAGTCACTCCGTCTGCCGGGAAGCTCATGGCCACAGTTTTTTGGGACTCAAAGGGAATCTTGCTCATTGAGTACAAAAAAAAGGTGAAACTATCAACGCCACATCCTACGCTTACACTTTGGATAATTTGCGGGAGGAAATTAAAAAGAAAAGACGGGGTAAACTCGCAGCGGGTTTGTTGCTTCTTCATGACAACGCTACTGTTAACACGGCGCGAGTTTCCAAGGCTGCTGCGCGAGATTGTGGTTTCGAAGAAATGCAACACCCACCCTATAGTCCAGACCTTGCCCCTAGTGATTATTTCCTGTTTCCGGATTTGAAAGAATGTCTTCGTGGAAAAAGATTTTCGGATGATGAAGAACTCAAGTCGGCAATACATGGGTATTTTGCAGAGAAAGAGGAAATTTAGTTTGAGAGCTTAAAAAAGCTTATCTCAAGATGTAACAAATGCATTGATGTTAGGAGATTATATTGAAAAATGAAAACAATTTAAATTGAATTCGCATTTTCCTTCATATCGATACCGAGAATATATTGAACGCTTCTCGTGTTTTCAGTTAAAACATGAAAAACAAAAGAAAGCAAAAAGTTTTTTCTTAAAACAAACAAGTGGACTGTATTCAATGAACTTTAATTTGCGTTTGATTTTAAAATAAACATAATCAGCTAGGATCGACTAAACACACAAAGTTGAACAGTTAAGTTTTTTTTTGTCTCTGCTTTGAGCAGTGTAAATGCATAAGTGCATACATACAAATAGTTTGAGTTTCTTAAAAAGAACAGTTTTGTGTGGCGTGATGCGCCTTATGTATTTATGACAATGTAGATATATAAGAATTTAAATAACATAAACTGAACAAAAAGTGTTGTCGTGTTACAATATTTTATAAATGATAATTTAGTACTAAAAAAATAGTAATAGTAATGAATATTAAATGTAATAATCTTAAACACCTCGTATGTACTTATTTTTTGTTGCCACTGTAGCCTTTTCTGATATACAATGTAATTTTGCTGGCATTGTCTTCCGCTTTCGCACCATTTCTGCTGATGACACATTTTTTTATATGAGTGATTTCATTTTCACTTAAATGTAAATAAAAAATATTTTTATAATTTCCAGTGTCATTAAACAAAAAAACAATTCCTGTAGAAGTTATTATTTCCACAGGTTGTTTTTTGTTCATTGTATACTAGTATGTAATATATATATATAAATATATGTATCAATAATCAACTTTCGGTTGTCTGGTTTATTGTTATAATATACTTTGTTTAGGAATTTATTTATGAATCATGATATTATTGTGTATGTAATAAGGCACGTATGTAGGTAATGGTTATGACGACTAGAAGAAGTGTAAGCAAGAAAAATATAGAGGTCAGCGACATCTATGACAAAATATATAGAACACCAGCTAATTAAAAAAACAAACACACCGCTTGGAGGACTGTTTCACTTTTTCTTATTTTATCGCTGCTATTAAATGTACACTATTAAGGTAGTTCTTTTTTTTTTTTTTTGTTATCTTTCATGTTTATTGCTAATGATGACGTGTCGGTCGAAAGTATTATTTATCAAAAGGTTAATAAACCAATACCTTTGTTTTCTGTTTGAAAATGTTTGTAACTTGACAACACTTTTGCGTGAAGAATGGTTTCCGGCATAAGTGTGGTAGATTTGACATTTGTGCGGTTACTTCATGATGTTATGGGTTTGCATTTGCACTGATGTCCATTAAATGAAAATTAAAGAGGGTGACACGCTCTGGAGATTAACCTTTACCTTCTTTAAGAATGGTGTGGTTGCTCTTGTTAGTTAAAGTTAATAATGAGGTATTTGTTATGGGGTGGGGTTTTTGTTATTATGTTTGGTGAGAAAGGTTATTTTCTTGTCATGGTATTTGGTTGTAGGTATAACATGTTATAAAATGAAAAAAATCTAAATATGTACAAGCACGTTATACCGATTGTGGATTGTTCTTCTATTGGGAGTTGTGTGTTTGGAATGTTGATAAATAAAAAGGCAATACGCCTCACCTCACTCGGATCTCCATGGATCCATTGCGGTCCCTAGGGTAGGAAAGAAGGAATTTAAGGAGGAGACTAAATGGGGAGATTATGTTTGAGGTGCCTCCCTAAACCATCCTGAACTTTGAATAAATTTCAGGATATGTTTAAGTGGCTTATTATAGAGACATCGCCCAGTTCGACGTGAAGTATTCTCCGAGGGCGTCTTTCCTGGTTGGGGCTAGTCTGGGGCATTCATACTAAAGAAGTGATATAAGCCCTCTTCCGAATCTTTGTCCATACAACCTCTACATAATAAGTCCGATGTTGTGATGAACTTTGTTGTCGAAGGCTGATGTTTCGCTCGTCGGCTTCTAGGGTTTTAACTAAAGTAAGTACAAAAAGCTTTAGTTTTAAAGGGTCTTTATTCGTATAACTACTTTATTATGATTTTTATTTATAAATTCCAATTATTAATTATATATATATATAACAAAATACATTTCTTTTACAATATACGGAAGCCATGTTTTGAAGGTCCTGCTATCTTAGAGTTCTTCGCTTAGGCTGAAGTAATTCCCTGCTAATGCTGATCCAGGTATCGGCTGTCGGTAATACGGTGGTAGGCTGAGTAGGTTCCTTTCGTATGGGTAAAGTCAACCTTGTTCGCTTATATCGTTACGACTGACAGGTCGGCTATCCACGTCTTGCGACAGCTATCTACGGTTTTCACCGGCTATCAACGTCGTGCGACGGCTCTCAATGGTTTTCACCGCCTATCAACAACGTCTTACTACGGCTATCAACGTCCTTCGACGGCTCTCAACGGGTTTCACCGGCTATCTACGGTTTTCACTGTCTATCAACGTCTTACAACGGTTATCAAAGTCTTGCGACGGCTCTCAACGGTTTTCACCGGTTATCTATGGTTTTCACCGGCTATCAACGTCTTGCGACGGCTCTCAACGGTTTTCACCGGCTATCAACGTCTTGCGACGGCTCTCAACGGTTTTCACCGGCTATCAACGTCTTACTACGGCTATCAACGTCTTTCGACGGCTCTCAACGGGTTTCACCGGCTATCTACGGTTTTCACTGGCTATCAACGTCTTACAACGGCTATCAACGTCTTGCGACGGCTCTCAACGGTTTTCACCGGTTATCTATGGTTTTCACCGGCTATCAACGTCTTGCGACGGCTCTCAACGGTTTTCACCGGCTATCAACGTCTTGCGACGGCTCTCAACAGTTTTCACCGGCTATCTACGGTTTTCACTGGCTATCAACATCTTACAACGGCTCTCAACTATTTTCACCGGCTATCAACGTCTTGTGACGGCTCTCAGCAGTTTTCACCGGCTATCTACGGTTTTCACCGGCTATCAACTTCTTACGACGGCTCTCAACGGTTTTCACCGGCTATCTACAGTTTTCAATTGTATTATACAAGGCTCCTTACCACGGGTGGGGGGAAACCTATTATTTTATTTATTCATTTGTCTATAAGGCCCCTTACCGCTGGTGGGGGAAGCCTGTGTAGTTTCTTATTACTTTTACCTTTCTTATTTTCTGACCTCGGATTCTGGCGGCTTTGTACTGTATTTGGCTATTTTTCAATATGAACTGCCACTGGCAATGTTCCTCGATCCTTTTTGTGGCTTGTATGGGCTCTACTTATCCTACTTTCCTAAGTGTGAGCTGTATGGTGGTACAGTTTAATGAACCATACAATGTGCTTTCGGCGCCACGTCAACAATTATGGTTTGTTTTACTATTTTACTAAGTGTATAATTTTGATGGTTAGCGGTTGATGCGGCAAAGAAATTCTCCTTTAAATTCTCCTATTAACATTCCAAGGTTAATGTCTTATTTGCATCTTGGTGATACGAAGGTAGCCGGGGGTGTTCTATTTATTAATAACATACTTAGAATTCACCTACTCTACTCTTGGGCAATCCAAGCATAATTGCTATCTTTCTGGTGCTAAGGGTGGGATGACGTCGTACCAAATCCAAAATCCGTTCCTCTATTTGATGAACTCCTCCACAAGATGATCTTTCTCTCCTTCGAGTCTCCAGCACTCCATGTTCCCGAAGACGAATGTGAATGTCTTGCAAAAAGTGAATGGTGAGGACATCTCCTATTGAGGAACCATTCAGCGTACAATCTCTTTGCTTCCCGACTGTAACCATCCTCTAAACCGTAGCAATAGTGCATATCTGTCAATTCTTCCCGGGAGAAACTTGCCATCGTTTTGTGCTGACTATTTGATACGCAAAGTAGAAATGAGTTTTAAACATAATGTCCTTCCATATTTATTTTTACCTAATGTAAAACATATTTATTTATTTTTTTTTTGGTATAGGTAATCCCTTTTATTAGGGTAACAAAATGCAGGTAATTTTTTTTTAAATTGAACACATGCCCCAATTAAATAAAATGCACGACTGGATCGCACGAACTTGCTCTTATGTTCGATCACATCGAATGCAAAAGATTTCTGTTAAAAATCTAAATATAGTTAGTCGTTTTTTACTTAATTTTTTTTATATATGTATAAGAATTTTTTAAAATAAAAAATCTATTTATAATATTAAATATTTAATAATATAAACCTAAAAACAATGGATTAAATCGGCTTAATCAAAGAAAAAATAATTTAAAATTCTGAAATAAATACTTAAACTAATTTGAGCTTAAAAAAAAGTACGCCATTTTATTTGTTAGATAAATTTGAATTTATGAGAAAAAAATTTTAAAAATCCGTGGAGCGGTTTTTGAGAAAAAAAGTTTTTTTATAAAAACTTTGTGAAAAAAATTTTCAAAAAAAAATTCAAAAACGCCAATTCATAGGTATTCAATAAATACATATGAATATAATTTTTGAAAAAAATTTAATGAGTAGTTTTCGAAATATAAATTATTTTTTTTAAATCATTTTAAAAAATACAAAAAATACTAATTAAAAATATTGGTACGCGGTATAATTTGGGCGACCTAAAGCTATATATGTGTGAAATTTCGAAAGAATCGGTTGAGCCGTTTATGAGAAAAAAAACGGTCCTATGGAAAGTACCATTTTTAGACATTTTTCTAATTTTTTTTTCAACCATATGATCGGTGGTCGTAGCTGAAAAGCCGCACTGTTTTTTTAAAATCAAAATCGTTAGAGCCGTTTCCGAGAAAAATTGGGTTGAACGTAACGGTTATAAGGCAAGTACCGTTATTTTTTGAGCTAAAAAAAAAATCAATTTCCCCTCTGTACAATACCTAAAAAACTCTATACCAAGTTTGAAGGAATTCGGCCCACCCGTTTGGGCTGTAGGTGTCTATACATACATACAGACAGACTGACAGACTGACTGACTGACAGACTAACAGACTAACAGACTGATAGACTAACAGACTGACAGACTGACAGACTGACAGACTGACAGACTGAAAGACTGACAGACTGACAGACTGACAGACTGACAGACTGACAGACTGACAGACTGACAGACTGACAGACGGACAGAATTTTTAGAACATCTTTTTTCGCCTTCGCTATCATCGTAATGTAATGTTTGATTGTTATCTCAAAACTTTTTTTTTCGACGAATGCATAACTTGCCTTATAGTACCTATAATCGCAAGTAAAAACGGAAATCTAGTTAAACCAATTAAAAATTATTATTGCAATAGTCTAAAATGTAACAGATATTAAAAATATTAATAGTTAATGAATGCTTTTTTTATTACTTGCTAACTAAACTAATGGTATTTATGCAAAGATAGAGCAATATATAGAGGAAAATTAATTACATAAAATTTTTAACAAAATTGGTTTGAAAATTAATTTGAATTTTTTTTTTCGAAGTTTCTAGTTTGAAAATTAATTTTTTAAACTTTTTAAGTATTTTTTTTCTGTTTTAAGTCAATTTTTTATAAAATTGCCCCTCCCGGCTTAACGAGGGGAAATAGACCCCCCTCCCATACGATTTTTTACTTGGCTAAGTCCAACCTACACGCCCAAGCTTTTTGTCGCATCTTATACGAATGACCCTGTATAAAAACATAACTTTTTGTATTTATGTATGTATAGGATAGATATTTTTGTTTTATATATACAATTCATTATTGATGTTTAAGTAATTATAGTAATGTAACGTTAGCACTTAACGTATTCACCTAAATAAATAAATGAGAATTCTAAGTACTGCAAACTAAAACCACGCAATTTCCTCACCTACAAGCGTTTCTTATGACATTCGCCAATCTTAATGAAAACATTTAACCTATTTGATGCGATCATCTGTCTGCTATCAAAATTCTAAATCTGTTCAATTATTTAATCCAACGGAACAACAATAAAAAAAAACAGCTTTTAATCTCGAACTAAATACATATGTTGTTCAAACGTCTTAAACTGGAATTCGAAACCTGAAGGTGTTATACCTAAAAATCTTAGCAACGCAAGGTGGAAATGAATATTGAATATCAGTTCACTCTTTTTCCCTCTCTCTGTCTTCTCTTAACTGACGCCATTTTGGAACGCCAATGGAATGTACAATTCATACAATTACAATATACTTACAATAATGAAATGTAAGCTATCATTTTCATCGACTTTGAATTAATATTACTATGTACGTTTTATTATTGAATTTAATTATTTATACAAATCATTCTATATGTACAGTGCCGGTAAAAAAAATAGCACCACTGGTACAAGTTTAATTTAAATGAGTGAAAAGAAAAGAAAAATATTTACAGCTTCTGCTATTATTATATTACTGCTTGAACTATCACCCCTCTCCATTGTATATCTCTGGCGTTAAAATAGTAACAGTTCTTTTCTTACGAGTCCATAATGCAAAAATCCCATTTTTGTGCAGTAAAAATAATAGCACTGATCGCAGTTTTCGTTACAAAAAACATTTTTTCTTGTGCATATTTCAATGTAAGGCGGTCAAGTGTTAGATTAGAATTTGCTTATATTTAATTGGTATCTTCATTTAAAACATAAAATTATCAATTTTTCAAAGAAAATTGGTCATGGAAAACATTGTACAGTAACTGACGCTTATAAGAAACTGCAAAATGCCACAATTTTTGTTTCTTATAAGCGTGTGTTTCTTATATTCTAACCACGGATATAAGAAACAAGTTTCTTATAAAAAAAACACGCAAAGAAGAAACAGAAGTTTCTTAGAAAAAATGTTAAAAAAACGCTAACCTTTATTTTTAAATAACAATGATAGGTGATAGAGCAATAAGTATAACAATTACATCCTTTGAATACCATCGCACTGCTTCACGCCTTTCATTGTTGTATCGTTATTTTATAAATAATGCCCTGCACCCAAATTAATAAACATGGACTAGGGAAGGCTTAGGACTTATTCCGTGGACTAAGTGCGAAATACTATTAATAAACCACAATTCCTGGTATTTGACGTTTACCAACTTATTTCTTCGTTAGACCGTCGAAGACGGTGGTCTAGCGATGGACTAAGAATTGACATTTAACAACAAAATTTACAGGGACATAGAATCTTAGTAGATTTTGTTCGATTTTTTATTAATAGGAAATTTTAGTCAATTGTCTTACTCTTATTCCATGGTTTTGTAAGTCCTTGGACTAAAGGTGGACTAAGCGTTTTTTATTAATAGGGCTGTTAATGTCTAATGAAATAGCCAGTTGCATTCCTCTCCTCAAACTATTCGACCGAAATACTCGCGCTTTTGGGAATGCTAATCACTCAGTTTAACCTTGAGCTCAAGCTCGGACGTCCTGTTAAGTACAGAGATTCTTTCTTTGGCCATACAAGAATGTGGAATGCCTTACGATTACCATGCTCTATTTTTTCCTCACAGTTTCATATTCAGAAATTTAAACCATTGTGCACATCCTCCTGTTACATCCTTCCCTACTTTCCTATTTTTACTGTGCTTCGTCATTTTAAGGATAGTCAAAACCCCTTTAGTGTATGCATCATTATAAATAAAAAAAATTTAATCACTAGCATTATTTAAAAAAAATAAATAAATTTAAATTTCTTAAGAATATCGCTGACTGTTGGTTTCAGTTAATGATTTCTCCCTTTGTTTGAAAAGAAGATCCTTCATATTCAGAAGAAAGTGAAGATCCCTCATATTCCTCATTGTTGTCTAAATAAACATTTAAATTTTATTTTCATTTTCTCACAAAACAAACTAAATTTATTTCAGAATGACATTTATGACATTTCTTTGAGAGTTCAGAAATGTATGTATGATTCTAAGCGTGTGCTGACATTAAAGAACCTGAAGGGATTTTTTTATGTCATACAAAAGTTTCTTATACACATCCAATTTTGTAGTAAAAGTGGGAATCGGCCTTGTAAAAAAGTTCATTATATCGGTGTTTTTCTTATAAGCGTGTTTCTTATAAGGTATGTTTTTTTACATTGCTGTAAATGGGCTCATGCGCAGTGTTTTTGTTCAGGTTTCTTATAATCGTGTTTCTTATAGGCGTCATTTACTGTACCAATGAAAAACGGTAAATTATTAAAAAATGATATCGGAAGGTAAAACGTATGGAGAAGCTCGACGGTTTGTTGGCTGCTCCAACAAAATGATTCGAAATGCAATAATATACACACCTAAAACCAAATCTCGTGGACGAAAACCTGTCCTAGTCCGAGAAAGCCATAAAAATCGCTTTTAGCCTACAACTGAGCTAAAGAAAAGAGCTGAATATTACAGCTTGCATGGAAACCGTTCGCCACAGATTGAGGGAACATAATTTAACTGCTTGTACGGGTGCGGCACGAAAACTTGCTGATTTGGTTTTTGCGCAAAGTGGGGCGAAGTGGTCGGATGTGGGTGGGTAGCGTCTCATTTTTTAGGGGATTTCCTAAAGTTTCATCTACGGTGTAGTCAGTCGACATCATGCATTGGACGAAAGAGCAACGCGCATTTGCCTGCGAGGCTAACTTTTCCAAAGGTCGTTCCATAATTTCCACTCAACGTGCTTTCCGTACTCGCTTTAACATTATTCCACGAGGTCGCGTTCCTGGCCGACAGTCGATTGTTTCGTGGGTGAAAACATTCAGGGAGAGCGGGAAAGTGACGAAATCCCGTCCAGCACGCCGGAGAGTCAGAACAGAAGAAAACATTGAGAGGGTGAGAGTTTCTGTCTTACGATCTCACCGGCGTTCGGCGCGCAAACATGCACTTGGTTTGGTCATTTCTGATCGCACTGTAAGACGAATTCTTCATCAAGATCTTCAATTCCATCTTTACAAAGTGGCTCTGTTGCCCGCCAAAATGCATGTGAAGCACTTCACGAAAACCTGCCTGATGACGCGGTCGTGTTCTTTAGCGACGAGGCTCACTTCCACATTTCCGGTTGTGTTAACAAACAAAACATGAGATATTGGACTGATCACAATCCATGTGAAATTCATCAGACGCCACTGCTTTGTGAACGTGTCACCGTATGGTGTGCTGTTTTCAGAGTAGGGATAATTGGTCCTTACTTTTTCGAAGAAAACGAAGGCACTGTTAGGGTGAATGCAGCTCGCTATAGAGAGATGATTGAAGAATTTTTTTATCCCAAAACTCGATGAACTGGACCTTGGTGACGTTTGGTTTCAACAAGATGAAGCCACGGCCCACACAGCACGAGCATCAATGGATCTTTTGAGGGAACATTTCCACGGTCGTCTAATCTCCTTGAGGGCGACTTTATGTGGCCGGCGCGCTTACCTGATTTGAACTTCGTGCGATTTTTTTTTATGGGGTTACCTTAAATCTATCGTTTACACTGATCGGCCTCGAACCCTAAATCATCTGAAGGACAACATTCGTGAAGCAATAGCTAACATACCCATCGATATGCTTGAAAGAGTTCAGCGGAGCTTCGAAAATCGGGTATCTCAGTGTATTGAAAACTGAGGACATCACTTGTCCGATACCATCTTTAACACCATGTAATGGAAAATTTAAACTGTGTGTGCCTAGAATAAAAAAGTTTCGTAACGGTATGTCGACTACTTTTGGTTTCATTACCTTTTAAAATTAGCAAGTTTTCGTGCCGCACCCTGTAGTACAAGAAAAGTCCCTCTTAACTGCAAAACATGCTAAAAAGCGTTTAATATTTGCCAGACATCATTTGAATTTGCCAGTAGAGAAATGGCCCAACGTTCTATGCACAGATGAAAGTAAAATCTTATTGTTTGGCGGTAAAAGATTGTGATGCTTTTTTTAGTTCAGAGCTGAGGTAGCGTCAGCGTTTTCAAGGTTTGACAGAAGAAAGCAATAAAAACTCGGTGAACGAAAGGTTCAGAACACCGTTAGAACTCAATCTTTATTAATTATTTTTAAACATAACATTAAATCCAATCAAAATTAATATAATACGGTATTACATATAAATACTTTATAATAGTTTTCCTTAAAAATAAACTAGCAATCTAATATAGGTTGGGATAGAGTCCCTGGCCCTGGTCGAAACCAAAGGCACAAAGTTCGGTGGGATAGAGTCCCTGGCCCCGGTCGAAACCAAAGGCACAATGTTCGGTGGGATAGAGTCCCTGGCCCCGGTCGAAACCAAAGGCACAAACTTCGGTAGGATAGATTCCCTGGGCCCGGTCGAAAACCAAAGGCACAAAGTTCGGTGGGATAGGGTCCCTGGCCCCGGCTGAAAACAAAAGGCACAAAGTTCGGTGGGATAGAGTCCCTGGCCCCGGTCAAAACTAAAGGCACAAAGTTCGGTGGTATAGAGTCCCTGGCCCCGGTCGAAACCAAAGGCACAAAGTTCGGTGGGATAGAGGATAGAGTCCCTGGCCCCGGTCGAAACCAAAGGCACAAAGTTTGGTAGGATAGATTTCCTGGGCCCGGTCGAAAACCAAAGCACAAAGTTCGGTGGGATAGAGTCCCTGGCCCCGGTCCAAACTAAAGGCACCAAGTTCGGTGGGATAGAGTCCCTGGCCCCGGTCGAAACCAAAGGCACAAAGTTCGGTGGGATAGAGGATAGAGTCCCTGGCCCCGGTCGAAACCAAAGGCACAAAGTTTGGTAGGATAGATTTCCTGGGCCCGGTCGAAAACCAAAGCACAAAGTTCGGTGGGATAGAGTCCCTGGCCCTGGTCCAAACTAAAGGCACCAAGTTCGGTGGGATAGAGTCCCTGGCCCCGGTCAAAACTAAAGGCACAAAGTTCGGTGGTATAGAGTCCCTGGCCCCGGTCGAAACCAAAGGCACAAAGTTCGGTGGGATAGAGGATAGAGTCCCTGGCCCCGGTCGAAACCAAAGGCACAAAGTTTGGTAGGATAGATTTCCTGGGCCCGGTCGAAAACCAAAGCACAAAGTTCGGTGGGATAGAGTCCCTGGCCCCGGTCCAAACTAAAGGCACCAAGTTCGGTGGGATAGAGTCCCTGGCCCCGGTCGAAACCAAAGGCACAAAGTTCGGTGGGATAGAGGATAGAGTCCCTAGCCCCGGTCGAAACCAAAGGCACAAAATTTACGGCACAAGGCCAAACAATTACGAAACTCCTAACTAGTGCCATACGCACTCAGCAGTTTGCTTCTAGGCACTCCCCTTGTGCACACCAGATTGCTACAATACCACTCAAGGCAGAAGTACTTCCTTTCCACTCCAATGTTACCTCCTCTTAATATATTCCCCGTAACAAGAAGGTGTGAATCGTAAGTACAGAAAAACTAGTCCCATGTAGTTCATATGGCGTGACATTTGATTGGATGATAATGTTCTGTCTTCATTACAAATCGTATGGTCACGTGTCTGCTTGTACATCTGTTATGAGTTTGAATTTAATGTGTTCAAACTGAAGTAGCAGTTGGCTGGTTGAAGAGTGTATGTGTTGTGTGGGGTATATTGGGAAGCTGCTGTTGATAGGTTGAATTTGTAACTTCGTTAAAGGATCTCGTTCGTACGTGAGAAGACCTCCAAAAGTGGAAAATAATCCCAAATACACAAATAAAGTATTTAAGCACGGAGGTTCAAGCATAATGGTGTGGGCTTGTTTTTCCTACTATGGTGTTGGTCCCATATATTTGATTAAACCCATCATGGATCAACACGTTGACGTTAATATACTCGAAAACGTCATGCTCCCTTATGCAGAAGGAAGATGTGCCCCTTTTGTAGGCCTTCCAACAGGACAATGACCCCAAGCACAGCAGTAAGAAGGCTAAAAAAATGGTTTGGAGATCATTCAATTAATGTGATGGAGTGGCCAGTGCAATCGCCTGACGTAAATCCGATTGAAAATCTGTGTGGTGACGTGAAGAAAGCAGTCTCTGAAACCAAACCGACTAGTAACACAGAACTATGGATTGCAGTAAAGCTCTCCTGGGAGAATATTCCGGTAGAAAGGGCCAAACTTTGGTAAATTCAATGACCAGACGTTGTGAAGCAATATTTTCCAACAAAGGCTATTCAACAAAATACTTATTTTGCTGGACTACCCCTGAAGAATAAAAGATTTTTTGTTTTTATGATGTTTCAGTTTTAAGTTGTATGATGAAGCAATGGTGCTATTTTTTTTACCGTTTATTTGAGTTTTTCGAAAAAAAATTATTTAACAAGTTGATGAATAAAAGTTGGAATTCTTTTTTAAATGTGAATTTTTGGATTTAATATATTTCTCATACTCAATGTTCCTCAAAAGATTATCTTTAACTTCATTTTTAAACGGAATCTGGTTTTCGTGATGGTGCCATTTTTTTACCGCAGCTGTATGTATTAAGTCAATTTTTATAATAGAGGCTGCTTAACAATGTAGACAAATATCGCTAACGCAATTGAAACCGACATTATTGCAAATTTACATACAACATCAATGCATCTTACTCAACTACTTTCCAGCATTTCAGTCAAAACTGACATGATGTATCAAAGAACGACAGACAGCAGTTAATTATATAGAAAGTAGTATCTCTGGTTTGTAACCAATTTAAATTGGCGCACTATGTCAAATTCTCTTTGGATGAGTGTCTTCTTTATTATATAAAATGTTACTCGGTATAAATTGGTTAACTATTAATGAATTTATTGACCTTTGTTCTCATGATTCATTATTTTAATTGCTTATGAGTCTGAGATTTGTATTTCTTTTTAACATAAATAATGACAACTGCATGTTTGTAATTTAATTGAATTTTAAATTTACGCAGCACAAGAAATAATATTAGCATGAGAATAGAACGCACTATAACAGAATATTGTATCATGATGTCTGATAAAATAACAACACGACATTTAATTGATCTCTTCATTACTCTGATTATAGTAAAATAATTTCAATACAAATGAATCATTGAATTAATGGACAAATTTTAGGGAATCTTATTAAAACATGATAGTCACCACGTGGTAAGAAAAAATCTTGTGGGAAATATTTGCAAACGTCAAAAGGCGTTTTCCTCATTTTGCTTAGACTATACTCTGAACATTTTCTGAACAAAACGAGCTCTGAACACTGATTTGTTTTTTAAACATATTTGAACCACGCAATCCGGAATAAATTTTGATTTTAACCATAAAAATCAATACAACATAAAACAACCCGACTTTTGTACACAGATACACATCAGATGCAGAAATAGGGATGGCGGTTATTAAAAATTAATCGGTTTTCGGGTTTTCCGGTTATTTTCCTTCCCGGTTTAACCTGACGGTTTTAACCGGACAAAAAAGAACGAGTTTTTTTAATAACCGGTTTTCGGTTTTATAAACACAAATTGTTAGTTTTTTTATTTGCTTTAAAAAAACGATTATGTCAAATAAAATATATCTACATACGACCAAGTACATATGTAGATAAGCTTCTTTTCCGAAAAGAAAATACTATTATATTCCAAAAAAAAACTACACTTCATGACAAACGAAAATTGCAGATGCGACGACATACATACTTCATTTAATAATTTTATTTTAAATAATAAATTGTGTTCAAGGTCACAAACGTATCGCAATGAGATGAAATAAGCTGATAGATAGGAAAGTAAACATTCTCGTACACCGTCTGTTTGTCTCATTCAAGGAAAGCCAAGATGATAGGATAGATAAATTTTCAAAAGTCACCTACCTTAACACGTTGGCTGCCGCGTGAGCCACCGGTGGTACACATTTTTTTAAACAAGAGGCCGCGTGTACCACCGGTGGTACACATGACTTGTTTATTTGTTTGAACGATAGTCTTTCGGTCTGCTGATTAAAGCACTTTTTTACTTCAGTGGCACCTCGGCAAAGGTTTATTCTTTCATATAGTGTAAAAAAAAAAAAAGATATCTTAATTTTTTTTCTTTATTTTTGGTAACAATTTTCAAAATTATATTTTCTTTTATTTGACTTCACTAGGAACTTATTTCTAAAAATAATCATAAACAATGTAAAAAAATAGTAATTCAAAGGTTTTTTTTTTGGAAAAAAAAAGTAAAAGGAATGATACAAAATGTATGTTTTATTAATGTTTTTTGACCAAACAATCCAGGCATAGTGCTGGTTTGCCATCACAGTTGTCACAATATGTGGACACCCTCTTTGTTTTTTTTTTTTAGCTGCAACTCGCCCTTAGCTTTCGTGAATATCGTTATAGCAACTAGAACAACGTTTCGAGTTTTTCGGTTTATCTTATCTCGTGTGTCGAACTCTTTTATGACATGTTTGACTTTCATGTTGGAAGAAGTTGACGGCTCCACCTCAAGTTGACAAAGAGATTCACAAATGGATTGTCTGAACTCTAGAATTTGAATATTTCTATTATGGAGCTGTTTATATATTACCAATGCATTTACAAGGGCCGTACTTAGCAGAAACTCAAATGCAATCTTGTGATACCATTTTATGGTTTTTCGTAATGGCGTAAAATAGCATGCCATTTGATCGGAAATATCTATGCCCTGTTTGCCTTTGTTGTACTCCATTATCATTTTCAGCTTTTTTATTTCATTGCTACTGCGATTTCTCTTTCCTGTGGAAACAACCTCTAAGGTGTGCTTTGTGCTTAGCATAAGCACGTCACGCTTATCTTTCCACTTTGCAATGACTACTCCTGAGTTTTCACGACCAATAATCTCGTTTTTTTTTCAATTTAGCATTTTTTACGTCTTTGGGATTTCCAGCTCTATTTTTTCCCAGAGTTCCAACTGAATGTGTTTCTCGATCAAGCAAGAGTTTTCCCAGTGAAACGGACGTATAAAAGTTGTCTGTGTTCATCGTTCTGCCTTTTCCCAGATAGCGATCAGCAAGGTCAAGCACAATTTGGTCGCTGTGAGAAGTGTTTTCAGTTGGCCTTCCTCTCTGGCTGTTATTTTCACATTTTCCAGCATATATTGAACTTGAATGCGTATAACCATTCGTGTCACAAAGCTTATACACCTTAACACCATACTTATGCGATTTACCAGGGTTATACTGGCGGAATTGGAGCCTTCCTCGCCAGGGTATCATGGTCTCGTCAACTGCTAGGATCTCACTGGGAATTTTGGCACTGACAAAATTTTTTTCAAGCATTTCAAGTAATCGGCTTACTTTTCCTAAGCGGTTACCTTCGATTGCTGTGTTATCAGCAAAGTGAATAAATTTTAATAACAATTGGAATCGATTACGTGATATTACATTTGGAACAAAATTATTTTTATAAAATTGGGTTGTCTTCCAGTAGAGGGAAATTGCCGGATAGTTTATTATTCCCATATAAACGGTGATTTTTTAAGAGCTTGGTTTTTGAAAATTCAAAAAAAAACAAAGAAACTTGTAAAAAGTGAATGAAATTTTTATTTGGATCGATAAATCAATTTCTGCCATTTACTTTTTAAAAATAATTTCACTTAAATGTTGCCCGCGGCTACGCTTCAGGTGGTCCATTCTCTGAAGGTCCAATTTTGGCAAACTTTTTCACACATTTCGGCCGGAATCTCACCAATGACGCGTTCAATGTTGGCTTCCAAGGCAGCAATCGTGTTTGGCTTGTCCCCATAGACAATAGACTTAACATAGCCCCACAAAAAATAGTCTAACGGGGTCAAATCACATGATCTTGGTGGCCAATTGACTGCGCCAAAACGTGAGATCAACTGCTCACCAAATTCGCCTCTCAATTGATGCATGGTTTCGCGTGCAGTGTGGCATGTGGCACCGTCCTGTTGGAACCACATGTCGACCGAGTTCAATTCTTGCATTTTCGGCAAAAAAAAATCTGTTATCATCGAACGGTACCTTTCTCCATTGACCGTAACCCTGCGGCCTTCATCGTCCTTGAAGAAGTACGGCCCAATGATGCCGCCTGCCCATAAACCGCACCAAACAGTGCATTTTTCGGGTTGCATTGGTAGCTGCTGAATTGCCTCTGGCTGCTCTTCACTCCAAATACGGCAATTCTGCTTATTCACGTATCCATTTAGCCAAAAATGAGCCTCGCCGCTGAAGACCATAAAACGGACGTAGCTTGCGAAACACATTTTTCACAGAGCACGAATTTTGATAATAAATTTCAATAATTTGCAAACGTTGTTCAGGCGTAAGTCTATTCATGATGAAATGGCAAACAATACTGAATCGAAATGTCAAATGTTCGTGGAATTTGTCATGTGTGATCTGTCAAAAATATAAACGTCAAAAACCAAGTAGCAAAAAAATCACCCGTTATATTACAAGGCCAAGGAACTTCTTTATTTCCGATACATTTGTATCGTCCCATTTTTGTATACGAGACCTTCTCGTTATTGTGGACCTTGCTAAGAATTGATTGGCGTTCAAATTAGTTTGGAACACAATCAGTTCATAAACTTCTTCGGTCACCATCAAGCCAAACAAATCAATTGGTTTTATAGAGTTGGGTTCCATTTGAGATATCCCAGGTGTAGAAGAATGATCGCTATAAGTAAACTTCTTGAGTGACTTTCCGCTTACTGTAGCCCAAACATTTGACAAAATCAAAAGCTTTCATCGCTTTCAGAATCTTCATTTCTATTTCTATTCCCGTAAAATAAACTAGTGGGGATTGCTTCATTGTTTGCCATTGTAATCTTTAGATTATAAATACACTTTTAGAAGAATAACCTAAAAACAAAATGAAATTAGTACCGATATAACGAAAACACGTGTGTGACCAACAGTGGTACACATGTCACCAAATTAATAATCATATTAACATAGTGCCATGTGAGCCACCGGTGGTCACAACCAAAAAACACGTAAAACACTTCAAAAAGAGAAAAAAAACAATAACAGAACACTTAATACACGAGTAATAACTAATATGAAACGATATTTACAACTTAAAATTTTGGTAATACTTTTTACTTTGTATGTTGGCAGCCAACGTGTAAAATTGTGTAGGTGTTGACATCAATCAACGCTATTTTTCGAAAGTGTGTGTAGTTCAAAATGATTTCACCTTCCTACCACTTCAGTTAATTTCTGTATAAAAGAAAATTTGGCAGTGTTGAATAACTTTGTAGGTTGCACATAAGCAAATGTCTGTCTTATGATACAAAGACAACTTTTTGGCAAGACAATTTATATTTCTGTGGTGATGAAAGTGTCAATGTAAATAACCGTTTTTTCACCCGGTTATTGGATTTCAAAAAAATTACCGGTTTTAACCGAGACAAAAAATACCCGGTGAAAACCTGTTAACCGAAACAAATAACCGGTGTCTGTTTTAACCGGCCGTTTTTTCCCATCCTTAAGAAAATCAAGAAGCGACCAACTTCTTCCGCCATTTTAATTGTATCTGATTATTTTTACTTGCGATTATAATTACAATAAGGCAAGTTATGTATTCGTAAAAATGTTTTGTTTTCTAACAATCAAACATGACATTCGATCAGAGAGAACACCAAAAATGTGGGTCCCCCAATTCCGTCTGTCTGTCATTATGTCATTCTGTCAGTCTGTCTGTCTGTCCTCGAGTCAACTGCCTAAATGGTTGGATAGATTTGCTTCAAACTTGGTACATATTGTTTTTTCGGTAATATGCCCACACGTTTTTTTCATTCTTTTTAAGACGACAAATAACAGTAGCTCCCATACATTTTTTTTTGGCCAAAAACAAAATTCTTATTTTTCTCAAAAACGGCTCCAACGAATTTTACAAAAACAAATCAGTTCATTAATGAAGGGAAAAAGTACCTTTTGATAATTTTTATTTTTGAAAAAAAAATGTTTTTTTTGGAAATTCATTTTTTTTTGAAAACTCAAAATTTCGAAAATTTTTTCAAAACTTCGTATTTGGTGGCTTTTTGACATTATCTTCAATAGTTAAAAAAAATTATTTTTCTAAAATAAAAAACAACGGTACCTCCCATTCAAATGTTAAAAAACGTTTAAGAAAAAAATGTATTCTCGAAAATGGCTCCACTAATTTTTATAAAAAAATGTGTGTGTTCTTAGAATAACCATAGAACCACTTTTCATATTTTCAACTTTCCCAATATTAGATGAACGGATTAAAATATTTTTTTTTATACAAATGCTCATTAAAATTGTTAATAAAACTGCATACTCAAATTTTCAGTTTTTCGATTTTTAAAAAATAAATACAAACATTTTTTTTTGAAAAATCGATTTTTCAAAAACTAGTCATGGAATTTTTTTTTCAATTTGAATTTTATATGTATATTAATAATATCTTCAAAATGGGTTTCAGATTTTTTTTTGTAAAACGATTTTTAATTTTTTTTGATATATTCTTATTTATCCATGAATTCAAATTGCATCTTTGTTTTCCCTCAAACTATAACGACTAAGCATTATAAAAACATTTAATTATGTGTATAATCCATTTATTTCTACCTTTTTATTATTCACTTTTTGCGAATTTTTGCGTACGTCACGGAATACTAAATACAATGTAGGCCCTCATACATTTATGTATACAAATGTGTCTTTAAAAATCACATGAATCTTATGTATGCATATTGCACCTAAATTATGAAGTTGTACGTATATATGTTGTACATCAATATGTCTATATATGTAGATACATTTTACTCTCCTAACTTACATAATTAAAATCCATAACTTAGATTTAAATATACATTTGTAGGTAGGTACCTATTCCTTGAATCATCTATTCCACAATTCATTATACGAAGAAGCAAGTTAATCTTACCTACATAGGCTTTAAACCTGCATAGGATAACTACACCTAATTAACTTAACCTCAATGGTTAGCTACATTAAAGTTGTTAGCTACAAGAGTAAGTTCGTACGATCCAGTCGTGTATTTTATTTCTTCACATTTTACTACTTAACGCACCTAACATTTCGTGACATATCAAACTGAACGTTTTCTGTCAAAAACCAACCACGTTTTCTGTCAAACCGACACGTTTTTTATTCAATAGTAGATTATGTTATTTATTCCATAGTTCCTATAGTCAATCATTCATTTATGACATTATCAGTTTATGTTTTTCATTTCCGGCATTATAAACGATTGATGAATAAAACCATTAGCGTTCACTTTTATCAAACCTGCTTCAAAATTATACTTCTCGTTTGGATGTTGGCTATGGCATACGCCATAGTAGCAGCCATAGTTTTAGATAAAATTTTAGAAGAAGATTCCGAAAGAATTTAATAAGCTCGATTTTTGTATGTTATTTTTACATTTTTAACTTTTTGTTTTCCATATTTCAGGTAAACCTGAAAATTTCCAAAAAGCCCCCAACGTTTCATGTATGTATGTGTTTATTTTTTGTAGCCGCTTTTGATTTATTTTGGATAGGCTATATTTTAAGTAGTGCACATACTTTTTCACTTGCGATTATAGGTACTTTAAGGCAAGTTATGCATTCGTTTATGCTGTAGATCGATTTACAAACAGACAGACATACTGAATTGCGGGACCCATTTTTTTGGTGTTCTCCATCATCGTAATGTCAAGTTTTATTAAAATCTCGAGTTCGATTTTTTTCCCAAATGCAAACCTTGGCCTAGCCTACATACAATCTCGCAAGTAAAAATTGAACTCTAGATTTTGATCAAACTTTCTGTTACGGTGATAGCGAAGACAAAAAAAAATCTAACCTAAACGGGTGGTAGTTTTTTGAAGTAAAACTTCTTTTCGGCGCTGAGGGTAAACAAATATTAATAGAGCTGTCAAACCGACTGACATATGACACGACACGACACGCTCTCTTAAAAAATGTTTACCCACAATATTGTTCTTTCTTTTTATGGCTTTCTCTGTTGTATTGGTCTCGTTCCCAGTGATTCAGTCCATCAACTTGGTAGATTTATATATACGGAGTAGTATAGCTTGAACCAAATCACTTGGCCAAAGGTCGGTTATACAGAGAGATGATTCAAGCTAACAAAAGTGGTGCGCAATAGATTTAATGAGTACAATGCCAGTGGTATATATACCACTGTAAATGGTAAATAAGTCCATCCCTGGAAGGTGATTGTGTGTATCTTTAAAAATTAATGAGATTAGCGAGGAAATTTGAAGAGAGCTACGTAGTAGAATGACCAAGTGATTTGATTCAAGCACTCTCAGATTCAGTTGTGTTGCAACAATATAATTCTGCCAAAAAAGCGCTTGTCATAATTATATTGAATTTGAATTATGTATTTACGTATGTTTTTTTTTTTTTTTTGTTAAAGTTAAGTCACGATCAAGTGCTTCCTTTCCCACAAGTTTTTGTTTTATTATTTAAAATCACATAATACTGATTATCATGTATGCACTTATGATAATATAAATTAGCATTAGATTTCACTTCCGCTGATTTAATTTTGTCTGTAATAATTAGACTCATTTTGGCATCATAGAAAATCAATGAAATTATCAACTCACTGAAACATAATCCTCTAAGCTTAGAGCTGTCTCTTTATTTGTTTATTATTTCTTTTTCCATTTTATCACAAATAACCCAATGGTTGAATTGGTGTTTATTAAAAAAAAACCAAAAAAAAAAAAAAACAATAATATACTAAACATCTCCACCATCCCTGTTAAACATACAATCCGGTTCCCTTAATAAAACCAAACAATAAAACTTTACTCGTCATGGCGTATGCTTGAGAGCAAAACTTCGAGACGCAATACTATAGGCGTTTTTCTTTTTTCGTTCTAAACATGTGTAGATCGCACGCGACGTGCTCGAACATAATTGACTGAGCATATGAGTAAATTGCTGAACGCACCAAATGCCATGTTTGCCAAGAAGGAAAATGTGAAGAAAAAAATAATTAGATACATAAGTTGGCGAAAGAAGTTGATCGTTTGATGATTTTCAGTATCTGGTGTGTATACAAATAAAATGAACTTGCTCTTATGTTCGATTACATCGAATGCAAAAGATTTCTGTTAAAAATCTAAATATATATATAAAGCAGTTTCTTACTTCATTTTTTATATTACAAAATATCTTTAATTTTGTTCTCAAAAAAATTGGTATGACAGTCTTAAATATTATAAAATAAACTTTAAAACAAAATATTAAATCGGCTTAATCAAAGAAAAAATAATTCAAAATTCTGAAATAAATACTTAAACTAATTTAAGCTCAAAAAAAAGTACGCCATTTTATTTGTTAGATAAATTTAAATTTATGAGAAAAAAAATTTAAAAATCTGTGGAGCGGTTTTTGAGAAAAAAAAAATTTATTAAAACTTTTTGAAAAAATTTTTCAAAAAAAAAATTCAAAAACGCCAATTCATAGGTATTCAATAAATACATATGAATATAATTTTTGAATAAAATTTAATGAGCAGTTTTCGAAATATAAATTAATTTTTTTTAATGATTTTAAAAATACAAAAAATACTAATTAAAAATATTGGTGCTCTGTATAATTTGGGCAACCTAAACCTATATATGTGTGAAATTTCGAAAGAATCGGTTGAGCCGTTTATGAGATAGTCGAAAGCAAAAAAAAGGTCCTATGGAAAGTACCATTTTTAGACATTTTTCTAATTTTCGTAGCTAAAAAGCCGCACTGATTTTTTTTTATGAAAATCGTTAGAGCCGTTTCCGAGAAAAATAGGTTTGAACGTAACGGTTATATGGCAGGTACCGTTATTTTTTGAGGCTAACAAAATATATACCAAGTTTGAAGCAATTCGGCCACCCGTTTGGGCTGAAGGTGTCTATACGTACATTCAGACAGACTGACAGACTGACAGACATACAGACGGACAGAATATTTTGACCATCTTTTTTCGTCTTCGCTATCATCGTAATGTCATGTTTGATTGTTGTCTCAAAACTTTTTTTTTCGACGAATGCATAACTTGCTTTCTAGTACCTATAATCGCAAGTAAAAAGGGTAGGTTTTGTGTTGCTTTTATGGTTAAAATGAAAATGTGTTCTGATTTGTGTGGTTCAAGTGTGTTTAAAAAACATATCAGTGTTCAGAGCTCGCTCTGTTTGGAACAAGTTCTGTGTTCAGTGCTCTGCTCCGAAGGAAAAAAGAAAAATGTCTTATATTGAAGGCTACTTCGTTCTTGAACCTATATCTTTGCCACAATATTTCATGCTGTGTTCCAAGTGAAAAAACCAATGCCTACTCAAGTTATTTTTAACGTGAATTTTGACTCGATTCCTCGTGTAAATTCGAAACAAAAACCGCTATGTGAGGTTTTTGTTTTGTTTCGAATATACACGATTGACAAATTACCATAATTTCTGCCAAAAAAATTGTCAAAATAATCGATAAGATTAATACATACCTTTTGAACACAATGCTATGTAGTTGTAGGTAAAATAATCGGTGTAAGGAATGATGTCATTAAAAAAAAACTCACGAAGTATAGGTTACTTGCAATGATGTAGCCCGGGAAAACTTTTGCACATTTACAGAAATGTCAAAATGTACCATTGAACCTGTAGTAGAGAGTTATAGTTGTTGGAACTTTTGATAGAACTACCTTTTTGCTACATCTACATATTCATATTACTATTTTCGTATCCTTTAATTTTTACATTACTTCAAACTATAGCTACGGCTACATCATCACTTAGGCAAGTTAATTACATTAACTTGTTAATCGTCATTTTTTACTTGCGATATAGGCAACTTTTGCATTTGCAAAAAAAATCGAACTCGAGATTTTAAACAAAGTTGACATTACTATGATATGGAACACCAAAAAAGTGGGTCCCGCAATTCCGTCTGTCTGTCTGCCTGTCTGTTTGTCTGTAGAATGATCTACAGCCTAAACCGCTGAACCGATTTTGTTCAAACTTGGTGCTTAGGCGTTTTAGGTGATTGTTCATAATAGATATTTGAATCGTTGTTTTAGCCCCAAAAATACAAATTTTATTACCATCTTAATTATCTCGAAAACGGATCTAACGATTTGGATACAAATTGGTGTGTGTACTACTTTAGGTATCTTCTACATTTGGGCTAAACATTTTGGCGCAAAATTTTAGTCGATTTAGTAATATGTTCAATCAATTTTAGTATGATACTAGGCTAAAAAGAGGATTTTGCTAATTTTAAACCAGTTTAGTATCGTACTATTTCCCTACCATTTTACTGAAGTTAAAATCACAAAATGCTACTTTATTTTTGTTTGCCACTTTGACATTTACAACCGTCAAAAAGTAATGTTGGCTTACTTTTTTGCACTATTTTAGGCGTGTTTAGTTGAAGTTTATTAAGAAAATAGATTTAGTATGATGCTAATTAAAAAGTGTTTAAAATTAGCAAAATATTAGTAAAGGGCTTTAGTATTAGTAAACTGTTAAGTAGTATCATGCTAAGCCCTTAACATCAGGCTGTTTAAAATTTTGCGCCTTTGTTATAAACAGTTCCTGACATACAACCATTTTATTGATTTCCGACATACTCATAAACGACTCAACGGATTTCGATCAAAACTTTTATACAGGAGCTCCTTCGACTTCTAAATTATACTACTGCCTTTCAAAATTTTCGAAAAATAGTTTTTTTTTTGGAATTTTGAAAAAAAAATATTTTTATTTTTTTGAAAATTCTATATTTCGAAAACGGATGAACGATTTTTTCTGAAATTTTGTTTTTGAATTTATATTATTAAATATTTAAAATGTTCATAACAATTTTTTTTAGATAAAGATTATGAATTTTTATATACAAAAAATTAAGTGTAATCCGACATTAAAAATGCATTTAGCCGTTTCTATTAAGAATAATTTGCATATATTTGCGTGATCGAACATAGGAGCAAGTACGTGCGATCCAGTCGTGCATTTTATTTTTTATTGACATGTCAGTAATTGTACTTGTTATATTTTTTATGACAAAAATATTGACAGAGATTTTTCCGTCTAGTTAGGTATACGCTCATTGTACAAATCTGAACAAATATTTGTAAGCAGCGCGAGTACGTCTTTCCTTCCTTAGCTGTTTTGATAAGCTATGATAAGTTATCCGACACATTAAATGTTGGCGCACGATTATAAATGCCGACAATTAGTATTAAGTAATTAATTTTGGTCTACCCTATACCGACAAAAACAAAAATATTATTATAAGTGTATCTAATCTAGTGAACTGCATAGTCAATTTGAAACTCAAATAAAGAAAATGCTATTTTTGTTGTAAAAATCTGGAGCAATTTGGTGTCACATCACTGCCATCGAAACACTGATTGAAATTGATGTCATATTGCTGAACCATAAAGATACATACATACACTAACTGAAAGGACACACAAACATCATACCCAAATAACCCGTCATAAGAATAGGCTTCGATTATTTAAGCAGGAACATCAAAATGAGGGCAATCCCCAAAGAAGATAGATGAACTGATTTGTTAGCTGTCAAATGAACTGAGCACTGAACAAGGAACTGACATTGAAGAATACATATATTATGTAATAGGATCCTATATTTTTCAGTGTTTTGTTGGCTGGAAATAATGTTACGACGCTGCAGTCTGCTGACGATGGAATTACGAATATAAATTATTAGATAGATACATATATTACATAATTGGATTAGGGTAGTGAAAATTATAATGTAGGTGGATTAAAATGTTTCATAATCAAAAAGGTTGATTGCGATTGTGACATATTAAGCTTTAAAATTTTTAAATCTTGGAAACAAAAGCATTCTTTAATATTGAGATAAATTCTTAACTATAGCAAATAATCGTAATCTGATTACTTGAAACACACGTAAGGTTATTCGTCTGAATGTCAACTGAATGTGTCATTGATAAATCGGCTCAGAATATGACTCAGTTCTAAAAGTCACAAAACATTTTTTTTGCGGCGATATTGACACCACAGATTAGTCATACCAAGATCAGAAACTTTCGTGCGTTTCACTCCCCAAAACCCATTTGTTTACATTGTTGTATTTGTTAATTTGAACCTATCCATGAATATGGGGGTTCATATGGACGAACATGCTCGACAACATGTGTCGACAACCACCAATGTTCGACCATTGAAACGCAAAACCAACCGCTGGACAAACATGCTCGACGGATTTCATCCATCCAACCAACTTGTGTAAACAAATGTTCGACAACTTCGTTTTTAAATTTTTACTTGCGATTCTAGGTAAGGCAAGTTATTCGTAAAAAAAATAAAATGCACGACCGGATCGTACGAACTTGCTTTTGTAACTAACAACTTTAATGTAGCTAGCCATTGAGGTTTAGTTAGTTAGGTGTAGTTATCCTATGCAGTTTTAAAGCCTATGTAGGAAAGATTAACTTGATTTTTAGTATAATGAATTGTAGAATGGATGATTCAAATGTATATTTAAATCTGAGTTATGGATTTTAATTATGTAAGTTAGGAGGGTAAAATGTATCTAAATATATGTATATATATATTGATGGAACCTAACTATGTTTACATGTATGTACATATAATAATGAAAATGAAGGATGTAGGTGGGTAGGTCGTTATAGGTAGCTATATACGTACAACTTCATAATTTACGTGCAATACGCATACATAAGATTCATGTGATTTTTAAAGACACATATGTATACCTAAATACCTACATTTTATTTAGTATTCCGTGACGTACCCAAAAATTCGCAAAAAGTGAATAATAATAAGGTAGAAATAAATGGATTATACACATAATTAAATGTTTTTATATTGCTAAGTCGTTATAGTTTGAGGGAAAACAAAGATGCAATTTGAATTCATGGATAAATAAGAATATATCAAAAAAAAATCGTTTTAGAAAAAAAAATCTGAAACCCATTTTGAAGATATTATTAATATACATATAAAATTCAAATTGAAAAAAAAATTCCATGACTAGTTTTTGAAAAATCGATTTTTCAAAAAAAAATGTTTGTATTTATTTTTTAAAAATCGAAAAACGGAAAATTTGAATATGCAGTTTTATTAACAATTTTAATGAGCATTTGTATAAAAAAAATATTTTAATCCATTCATCTAATATTGAGAAAGTTGAAAATATGAAAAGTAGTTCTATGGTTATTCTAAGAACACACAATTTTTTTCATAAAAATTCGTGGAGCCGTTTTCGAGAAATACATTTTTTCTTAACCGTTTTTAACATTTGTATGGGAGTTACCGTTGTTTTTTATTTTAGAAAAATAGTTTTTTTTTTTAACTATTGAAGAAAAAACCAACAAATACGAAGTTTTGAAAAATTTTTCGAAATTTTGAGTTTTCAAAAAAGAAATTAATTAAAAATATTTTTTTTTTTTTGAAAAACTTTGGTATACAATAGTGTTTAAATTTTCTAGGATCTTTTGATTAAAAAATTTCAAAAAAATCAAGTTAACCGTTTCCGAGAAAATCAATGTTATAGTTACAAAAAAAAATTATCAAAAGGTACCCTTTCCCTTCGTTAATGAAATAATTTTTTTTTTTATAAAATTCGTTGGAGCCGTTTTTCAGAAAAATAAGATTTTTGTTTTTGGCCAAAAAAAAATTGTATGGGAGCTACTGTTATTTGTCGTCTTAAAAAAAGTGAAAAAAATCTATCTAACCGTTTAGTCTGTAGTCTCCAGGACAGACGGACAGAATGACATACAGACGGAATTGGGGGACCCACTTTTTTGGTGTTCTCTATGATCGTAATGTCATGTTTGATTGTTAGAAAAAAATTTTTTTGCGAATGCATAACTTGCTAGTACCTATAATCGCAAGTAAAAATTCTAACGATCAAACATGACATTACGATCAAAGAGAAGCCTAAAAAAGTGATCGACAAAAAATGTCTGTCTGTCAGTCTGTATGTATAACGAGCTGCAGCTTAAACGTCTTAAGCGATTACCTTCAAATTTGGTATGTGTGATTCTTTTGGCATTCATCATAGGGGAAATTGAAATTTTATTTATAAGCCTAAAAATAACGGTACCTGCCATACAACCATTAAGGCAAATCTTATTCTTCTCGAAAACGGCTCCATCGATTTTGATAAAAAAAATTTGAGAATTTTTTTGTTGGTATTAACTATCATTTGATCAGAACCAAATTAACGGGAAAAGTCTATAACTGTACCTTTCATATAACAGTTTTTTAATTTTTGGCTTTCTCGGTAACGGTACATTAGATTACTGCCAAATTTCACATATCAATTCTACATATCAAAATTTTGAAAAACTTATTTTTTCTAATTAAAAAGAATTTTTGATTTTTTTTTTTTTTGAAAAACCAATATTTTTAAAACTAATCAAAACAAATAATTTTAAATTTTATTATGACATGTTTATTAATAAACTCTAAAAAACTGCATACCAACATTTAAAAAAAAATTGATTTCAAAAAACTAAAAATAAAAAACTTGTGTGGCTAATAAAAGCGCTATACGTTTCAATGCAATTGATAAACAGAAAAAAACCTGCATTAGATTGGATCTGATCATGCGAAGTGCGTGGGCTACTAAGCGGCTGGTCATGGCTCAATACAGGATGAAGGCACAAGAAGTTTTTTAATTAAAAGGAAAAAGTAGACTAGCACCACTAGAGCAAAGGAATCTGATGATCAACCTTGGCAAGTCGTGAAATAGCTATAATTCCAGCCAAAAATAATTGAGAAAAAACTTGGTGGTAGCATACTCAAGTTGTTGTTGGGCATTCAAGGTCATCAAATGATACGAAAAATGGCTTTAAAAATCATACAAAACTGAATATTTATGTTTATAGTTATGTAAGTTTATTATGAAGTGATGTACCACTTAAAGCTACAAGAAAAAGTGTTCCATTTTCATTTCATGTTACTTTTTTTTGTAAAAAAAAAAAACAATAAATAGTTTTTAGAAATATATGTATGTTTCGTCTTTTCTTTAAATGAATTTTAAATTTCTTCGAATACAATTTATTTTTATTCTGTGAGATTTTCACTCTTTCCAATAAAACGTCAATAAGATTTTCTTATTGTATCTAAAAGTTTGCCGATTTATTATCAATAAGATCGTCTTATTGTGTCTAAAAGATGGTCACATTCTATCAATAAGATTTTCTTATTGTTTCAAAACGACCTCATACTATCAATAAGATCTTATTGTATCTAAAAGATTTTCACATGTAATTAATGAGATCTTCTTATTATTTCAAAGAGATGTGCTCATACAATCATTGCTCTTTTCAATAAGTTGTTATTATTGTTTTAAGAAGTCATATTGAAGTTTAATAAGATATCTTCTTAAAAATATGTGGATATCCCATAAAGCGATCATCAACATTTTGATGAAATTATCTCATTGGTTTTAATATGACTTCCTTATTGGATGAAAACCATAGAGAAATCTTATTACTTTTCTTCTATTTTAGGTGGCGTCAGTGGTTAGCTACTACTTTAGACTATGTTGTTAGCTACAAGAGCAAGTTCGTACGATCTAGTCGTGAATTTTATTTACTTGCGATATATGTAAGTACTATAGAGCAAGTTTTGCATTTGGAAAAAAGATCGAACTCGATATTTTAATTAAACTTGACATTACTATGGTAGAGAACACCAAAAATGTAAGTCAAGCAATTCCGTCTGTCTGTCTGTGGAACGATCTTCAGCCTAAACGGCTGAAGCGATTTTCTTCAAACTTGGTACTTAAGCGTTTTGTAGAGAATTTTAAGATCTACAACTTTGATTTTAAGTTTTTTTTTTTTTTTTTTTTTGAGAAAACTTACCGTTTTTGAGAAAAATCCAAAAACCCTCAAATTTTGACCTTTGACCCCTAATAACTTTAGCAGCACACATAGGATCGATGGGGATTTTTAAAACTTTATTTGTAATGGTGAACCCCAGCTTTCCGGGACCACTATTTTTATGTCTAAATTGACCGGACTATAAAGTGTGCTATACATTATATGGAAAGTTATAACCCGTGGTTAGATCTTGCTGTAGGTACAGAATTTGATTTAAGGTATCAATAATAATGCGTCGTACATAACCGTCTGCAATAGCTTAACCAAATGTGTGTGTATGTTTTTTTTAAATATTTTTAATTTCACTTGCATAAGTCAAAAGACAAATTCGGCACAAGTATTTACTTGTAAGAAATCCGTGATGGGCATACTAAATGTGATGTGAGCTGTTACTCAACGTAAGGGAATCTGGCATTGTACTCATTATATCTAAACTACAATGTATTTAATTACAGAAGAAAGTTTTTGATTATACAATAAACAACTGGTAGTATTATTGGATTAAGATGTCTTTTTAATTTGTATGAAATCTATTCAGCTTTTCATTGTTATATTATTTAAGGGTTTTTGGACAATTGTGTCACTCACTTAAGCACTTTAAGCTTGACTTTACAAAAATGTCTTTAATTAGTTAGTCGTTAAGTAACGTCAATTAAATAAGTCACAATCTGAGATGGTCTAGTTTTTAATTAATATTGTCGTAGGGACATTGGGAAATTATGTACAGTGGTGGCCAAACAACAATGTCGCAAAATTTTAAACAACCTATTATTAAGGCCTTAACACGAAACTAGTTAATAATTTACTATATACATAGTAAGTAGTCTACTAACTTTTCATAAATTTTAAACCTTTTGTTAACTAATAAAATGATATTTAAGCAGATAGCAGAACATTTGTAGGGTTTGAATTTTGATGAATACAATTATTGTATTTATGCTTTGTGAATTAATTATATGTTGATGGAAACCCAACATGTGTTCCAAATAAGTATTCGATGTTTATGGGTGATTCCGCAAAAATTGTGTAACTTGCTGTCATCAGTCAGTAAAACTAATTGTTATTATATTTTTTAATATTTTTTATTTTATTCTAGAACAACTTATAGTCTTTTATTTGGTCACGCAATTTCAGCTATTTATTTTAAATATAAGTTTATAAAAAAAACTCCACAATATATTCTCAAAACGTCAGTTCTTTGGCATGTCACCACTCCAAAAATCCGCAATCAAATAGTTGTGTATTAAATATTAGCTTCAATTTAAGCAAATTTGGTTGTTCACTACAATCGGTGATGTACTTAATAACATATATCACAATTTTCGTAACATAATATTCTCACCGCTGTTGTTAAAATAATAAGAACCGTTGTTTTCAGTCTTATTCGTCAGTCCACTGTTTGTTGTTCGAATTTGAATTTCCCGCGAAATGTCACATACTTAAATTCAAATTACTATTAACGTTCAAAGTTGTTAGTAAAGTTAGCTGCAGACCACGTCATTTGACGGTCGCCATTACTGTGCCAGTGCTAGTGTTGTGTTTGGCGTGCAAACACGAGCGTGTCCAGTCAAAATATCAGTCCTATGGTGAGTTAGTATTTTCTTATAAACATGAGTTTTATTTTAATATATAAATAGTTAACTTTTATTTAATCAAAAGGAGCTTGTTTATATTAAAAAAAAAAAACAAAATTAACTTTGGTTCTAATAATAACCTCAAATTCATGCCTTTTTCATCAGTCCGTTGGCGTCAGTCCTTTGTCTGATATTGCGCCAGAGGACTGACGTGTTTCCAGGTTACTGATTTTTTTTTGTTTTAGATAACTTTTATTTCAACTAAACGGTGATTTTTTAAGAACTTGGTTTTTGAAAATTCAAAAAAACACAGAAACTTGTGAAAAGTGAATGAAATTTTTATTTGGGTCGATAAATCAATTTCTGCCATTTACTTTTTAAAAATAATTTCACTTAAATGTTGCCCGCGGCTACGCTTCAGGTGGTCCATTCTGAAGGTCCAATTTTGGCAAACTTTTTCACACATTTCGGCCGGAATCTCACCAATGACGCGTTCAATGTTGGCTTCCAAGGCAGCAATCGTGTTTGGCTTGTCCCCATAGACAATAGACTTAACATAGCCCCACAAAAAATAGTCTAACGGGGTCAAATCACATGATCTTGGTGGCCAATTGACTGCGCCAAAACGTGAGATCAACTGCTCACCAAATTCGCCTCTCAATTGATGCATGGTTTCGCGTGCAGTGTGGCAAACACATTTTTCACAGAGCACGAATTTTGATAATAAATTTCAATAATTTGCAAACGTTGTTCAGGCGTAAGTCTATTCATGATGAAATGGCAAACAATACTGAATCGAAATGTCAAATGTTCGTGGAATTTGTCATGTGTGATCTGTCAAAAATATAAACGTCAAAAACCAAGTAGCAAAAAAATCACCCGTTATTATAGTGCGTACACATTTTTTTTACTTACTTTTATTTTTATTTAAAGCATAATGTCGCCTCTTAAAAAACACAAAATATGTCATGATCACTTCACCCCAGAACTCATAACTCATGCTTGCATATAGTAGTATGCATTTTGCCATTTCAACCAAAGACCTGTTCTTTCGTTCAGCAGTCGCCCGTTTTATTTTGGTGTATATGGAGCTGTGTGTTGATATACAATGCCTTCCTTTTGTACAAACTTTAAAACTCGACCCGCTGTGTCTTCACTACCATGCGATCGAAAACTTCAGATTTCTCCTTTGGCAAATAAACAAAAGTATACTATCTACTGAAATCGTCAACAAAAGTTAGAACATATCTTTTCCCGCTAGGTGTTTTCGTTTGCATGGGTCCGCAAATGTCACTGTGAATTAGGGCATAAGGGTGCACTGATCTTTCTGTTTGACTTTTACTTAAATGGTTGACAAGTCATTTTTGTTTCCATACAAATTTCACAGTCCTTGATCTTATTACAATTAATAAACTTTAAAGGATCAATTACCATTTTTTCCGATTCTAATCATTTAAGTGGTTCGGAGTTGCGATGGCCAAATATGCAGTGCCAGTGATCTAAACAGTTACCTTCTTCGCTGCATTCTTCGATATATAATACTTTAATTTCAGTTTTTTTTTATGTGAGCTTACAGAGATTTCCTACTAGATCTCTAACTGCTACCTCTAATCGATCTTTAAATCGAATTTCACATAGTTTAGCACAAAAGAGAACTGTGTATCATTTTTCCATTAACTTCTTTTTTGATAGTAAGCTCCCTTGCAGATTTTGAAGATAAAGGACATCTTCAATAAGTATTGTAACCTCTTTGTTCTTGCTGTTGGTGGTCTTTATTTTGCAGGTACCCCTTCCTTCCGAAGTGATATGCTCTCCACTTGCTACTGTAATTTGAATTTATCCAGCTCCTGAATCCAAAACCCAGCCTTCACCAAGTAATATCCGTACTCATCTTCTTTTTTGTTACCTTCATACCGAATTACTTGGACCATTGTTTTGATTTTGGCGAGTATATTCTTCTAAACGGTTTCTTTCAACCAAGTCCAAGGTCAAATCGGATTCGTTCCTTGTTTCCAGATCTGTTACAAGTGTATCACATTTTTGCGGTAAGCTGCTGAATAACATGGCGATAGTGTAATTATCTGATAGTTGATTCTCCCCTAGAGCAGTCAATTTTTCAAATAATGTTGTCATCTTTTGGATGTGTTCCTCCATATTACTACCTTCCACCAGTTTTAAGTCACAAATCATACGTATTAATTGTACCTTAATTCTAAGCCTTTTCATGGTGTTCCTTGAGCTTATCCCATGCTGCATTGGCTGTTTTAGCCCTTCTCACATGATGAAGTTGACTATCTTCTACTGATAGGCCAATAATAGTTCTGGGCCCGCAATCCTTTTTGGTCAATTCCGAAGTGAGTGGATCTAGAACCGGTTTGAAACTTCGAAATTTATGTTCGTAAAGAATCAGCCATTATTTAAATTGTTTAGAGCTCTGGGGCCAAGATATCCTTTCTGTATGGATTTTAATTTTAGAATAAAACAAAAAACTAAAGTTTCTAATTACACAAACATATCTGCCTTCTAGAGCAGTTTTTACGTTATATGTAGTATGTAGAGTGAATACAAGCATACGAATGTTATATTCAACAATTAGATCCTAAGAGACTTACTCTAAATGTCAATAAATTCCATTATTTTCTTATGAAGTTGTGTATTTTATCAGTATTGTGTCACCGTCGTCAGTGCCCTGGCAGTAAAATTCAGAAAAACCGATATATCTCAGAATCTGCATAAAAAAGTGACTGGCCCGGTCATGAGCAATATCTTCATTAGATTAGCTATCTTAAATATCAAAATTTGTAGGAATTTGGTTTAAATAATATCATAAACGAAATATCCCTAAAAGTTACCCAATTTTTGTATAATCACAAAAGCCATCGGCAGCAAAACAGAATTTACACACATTACAAATGCAAGAACCTGCTTTCGATAAAAGTAAAAGCAGAAGTCTGCTTTGGATAGATTCTTGACATTTATTCCAGTATCGAATGATATTATGTTGTTTAGTTGGTAGTTCCGATGACTTTAATCAGAATCTCGAAGTCCTTGTTCATAGAGTTCTTCTGTCTGTCAATGGACACGTTCACCCATTTATTAGATAAGTTATCTCGGAAACCAAACAATTCGAATATATTTGTGAACGATTCGGAAAAGTTATGTAGCTGAAAGCAGTCAAAAATTAATAATTTTTGGTTAAGTATGTGTTCTTTTATTAAAAAAAATTGCACTCATATTCACGTTCAGGAAATAAAATTTACTAACGGAACGAACTAAGCTAAAAGTACTCTTTATTTATTTGTGTTGCCTTATAAGTGCCAATTTGTCAGTTAAGCAAGCAGTCGGTAAGTACATATTCTCCAGATAGAGCAAAAATCAGTTTTTCGACAGTCAGATACAACTTAATCTAGAAATAAAGTTATCTGCTCATTTTAGAATGGAATAAGGAGTTATCTGAGGAATAAACTAAATAACTATTTTCGATGTCAAAAACACTGAAAAATTATTGCTTTGAAATAAACGTTAAACAAAAATTAATTTCTATGAAAAGTTCGATACTCGAAATAAAAGTAACGTTAAATTTAAATTATTCTATAGATTGTTTTCTTGATTGAAAAATGTGATGTTGTTATCCGGTTGTTTAACAATCAAGTAAGTTTATTCCTCTGACAACTAACTGGATGTTTATCTGCAGATTGAAAAATCGGCTAATAAGCATTGGGAGGGGGTGCTCTTCCACTTTCAGTAAAAGTTAAAGTTTTAAAGCCTATTCGAAACTGCCAGATCAAAGATACTTTATAAAAGATGTTTGAGTGGCTTTGTTTCAGCTGCTGTCAATTTTCCTAAAAATGAACTAACTAAAACTTGAGCAGCGCCCCCAATAAAGCTCTTAAGTTGGATTAGCAAAAGGCATTTAAGGAGCAAATCAGTGCATATCTATTATTTAGTAATAAATAAGCATTCATTAGCAGCACGTATGTAAGTGTGTGTTATCGATAGAGCACTTATAGCACGTGCAAGACATAAACTGTCGAATTCGATTGTGAAGATTATTAAGATTTCTTCTAAAAAATCTTAATTTTGTTATACCAACAATTGGAAATTATTAGATTTAATTTCATCTGCGGAAAAGGATGATATTTTAGAGATTTTCGGCGAAATTTGGCAAGAAATATATTCTAAATATTTCAAAATCTAGTTTATTGCCTAGTCAGATTGCAAATTTCATTAATGGATGTTGTAGATAATCAACTTGACTCTAAAATTCGTGTCAAACCAGATTTTCACAATCTTACGTCATTTGAATTCAGTCGAGTTGACCGTTGACCAACCAATGAATAAAAAAGTGAACATAATCGTTTATTTTCAGTGTTCATTTGTTGCGACGTTAATAATTTTTATCAAAACACTACTTTTTACCCCAATTACGAGATTCTAAAAGGGGCTCTCTGTCCATATTTTATATATCTCATTTTTAATAAACCTCTCTACTCCCACACGATTTTTGAGCCGCATGTAAGCAAAGTTTATAGATACTTACTTACTTACTTAATGTGGCGCTACAGTCGGGGGTGGACCAGAGCCTCAACCAACAAGCTTCTTCCAGTCGGCTCGGTTTCTAGCTATCTGTCTCCAGTTTCGCACTCCAAGTTGGTTGAGATCCTCTTCCACTTGCGTGCGCCACCTTTTACGCTGTCCACCTCTACTGCGCTGTCCCATGGAATTGGATTCAAAGACTTTCCGGGCCGGAGCATTGGTGTCCATTCGCTCTAGATGACCTAGCCACCTCAGTCGTTGGCTTTTCAATTTTGTGACTAGGCGAGTGTCGCTGTACAGCCCGTACAGTTCGATGTTGTATCGTCTTCTCCTTTCCCCATCTATGCAGACGGAACCAAAAATCACCCGGAGAATCTTCCTCTCAAAACACCCTAACGCGTTCGCATCCACCGTTAACAGTGTCCATTTCTCTGCACCATACAGCAGGACTGGGATGATGAGCGTTTTATATAACGACAGTTTAGTTGCTCGAGAGAGGGCTTTACTTCTCAATTGCCTTCTTAGCTCAAAGAAACAGCGATTGGCAAGAGTAATTCTACGTTTGATCTCAGCACTGATATCATTCGCTGAATCCTAGGTATACAAAATCTCTGTCTACTTCAAAATTATAGCTGTCTATAGTGTCATTCTGTCCGAGACGTCTGTGCTGGGTGTCCTTTCTTGTTGACAGCATATATTTCGTTTTGCTTCCGTTCACCGTTAAACCCATCTTCTTGGCTTCCTTCTCAATACTCAAGAAAGCACCACTGACATCACGCTTTGTTCGTCCGATTATGTTAATGTCGTCAGCGTAAGCGAGTAATTGGACGGACTTTTGAAAGATTGTGCCTCTAGTGTTGACGTGGGAGTTTTGCACTATTCTTTCAAGAATGATGGTAAAGAAGTCGCATGACAGCACGTCGCCCTGCCTAAAACCTTTTTTGACATCAAAGGTGTCGGTGAGGTCTTTTGATGGAGCAGTGCGCATTCTCCATCGTCATCCTGCACAAACGGACGAGTTTGGTAGGGATGCCAAAACTAGACAAGGCTCTATATAGCTCGTCTCTGTAGATGCTGTCATACGCGTCCTTGAAATCGATTAAAAGGAGGTGAGTATTGACTTGAAACTCCTGGATTTTTTTCCAAGATCTGCCGTAGTGCTAATATTTGGTCGATGGTGGACTCTTTGGCCTAAAACCGCACTGAGGACCCATCAGGTTGTTGACGAATGGCTTCAGGCATTCACAAAATACGGCAGAGAAGATCTTGTAGGCGATATTACGAAGACTGATGCCTCTGTATTTGTTGCAATCCAGAGGCTCGCCATTCTTGAGAATCGGGCGAACAATGCTGAAGTTCCATTCATCGGGTATGCTTACCTTCCTCCATATTGTGCAGATGAGCTGGGGCATACTCCTAACCAATTCATCGCCAGCCGCTTAGAATCGCACAGCTGCAAGACCATCGGCTCCAGGAGCTTTGTTGGACTTAAATTTAGATATAGCTATCTTTACTTCGACGAGCTCGGGTGAACGGTATTTATATAGCCTACTTCGTCCAGGTTGAATAATACAATCTGCATGGTAGCGGAATTCGGTTCGTCATCGCCATTATACAATTTGCAGAAATAATTTTTCAATATCCTCACCAACTACTCTATCAAGATGTTGCCATGATCAATCCTTGCAGGCTTCGGTTCGGACCTTGTAAGCCTGGGTGGCTCGTTTTACTTATTGGCAAAACTTGCGAACTTCATTCCTCCAATGGCATCCCTATAATTCCTCGATCGCGCGCTTCTCATACTCTTTCTTTTTCCTTCTTAGAAACTTGTGTTCCTCTCTCCTCTTGTGTTCGTATAGAGTTTGTGAGCAGATCTGGTCCTACTTTGCAGCAACGCTTTGTATGACTATCGCATGGCTGCATGTACTTGCCGGCATTCTTCATCGAACCAGGGGCTTCGCTGTGGTGATCATGCGAGGCCCAGCACGTCAGAGGCGGCATCTCTGATGGCTTCCTGGCAATTCTTCCACTGGATCCCGATACTTTCAGTTGGCAGCAAAGAACTATTTAAGAGGTCGCGAGAGACTCGATCGGAAAAGGACCTTGTGATTTCCTGCGACTCTAGCCGTTCGATGACGAATTTCTGTAATAGTGATCCGAGGAGTCAACGTTGGCTCATCCCTTGTGGTCGGTAACAATCACCGTAGTAGATGTCGCATTATTTCAATTTTCTTTTGACCGGCCCATCCCATCGCACTTCTTGGATGGCGTGATGTCTTAGTCTAGGGCCTCCGCTAAATCCGTGGTCAATAGAGAGAGAGAATCCGTGGTCTATGGATAGACAGAACATTCCACGTGTAGATCCGAAATTCGTTGTCCTTATTTCGTTTGCTGGGTTTATCAACTGTAAATTCGTCCGTGCCCGAGTCTTTCTTTTAAATATGCTGAATCCAAAAAGTCTCCTTAGAGCTTAAAGAAAAAAAGCATCTCGAGATTAAAACGAACCGCGTTTATATATCTTAAAATAATGAATATAACATGTATCTGTTTTTCGTCCACCTCAATTGCTCTCAAGGAAACATCAAATAGAATATTCTATTGCACGATATAAGGCTCTTGAAGTTGTAAACCATATCCATCGTCTGTTTTTTTTGTTACCCATTTTACCAAGAAATTGCGAAGCTCCTTCCAGACCAGTTAAAAATGGCACTATAAAAAAATACGAATATAATTTTTCAAGTTCAAGGTCGTAATAAATTTCAAACTAAATGATTTTTAAAAATGTTCTTCATCAAAAAAGCTTAAGAAGATTTATTTTTATCGTCATAACAATGATATTAAATTAGAAAATCGCTGCTACACTGAAATTGCTTTCTCAATGCGATGTATGTATTCAACTATCATTTTGACTTTTCAGTGAATCAGCGTTGTGATTCTCTATTGACATCTCAAATAATCATAATACATTAAAAGAAAAAAACGAAGAAGCGTTCAAGCAAATCAGGCAAACGGTGAAATACATAATATAATAAGGCTTTTAGTTAAATTAATTTAGTTTGAGTGATAGGATGGAACTGTTGCTCTAGGGAGGCGGTGCTGCTATTGATTGTTTTGTCGTAATTAATTAAGGTGTCGCCCCTTTTCAATCTTTGCTGTTTATTGAGATTGTGAAATAACACTAAAATTTTCTATTAATCAGACATATTTTTATTGCAATATCAATTAATAAAATTAATTTGTTATTATGTAACGGTTGTTTTTTTAGACGTGTGGTTTTGAAGAAGAAATAAAACGTATAAAATTTAATGTTATGACCAAGAACTTAGCTTTATTATAAAGATAAGGGCTTGCCATTATATTTTGAAAATGATTTGACTATCTCGAATAAATTCCAGCCGAGAGGCCCAATTTTCGAACACTTTTTGCAGCACTTGGGGCCGTGTGTCAGCAATAACGCACCCAATATTCTCTTCCAAGGCGTCAATCCTCTCGGGCTCATCTGAGTACAAGCTACAAACTACTTCACATAACCCCACAAAAAATAGTTCAGCGGTTTTAAATCGCACTATCTTGGAGGCCACGCCCACCACAGGCCCACGACGGAAGATAATGCGCTCACCAAAAGTTTCCTTCAATAAATTGATTGTTTCGTTGGCTGTATGGCATGTAGCGCCGCTCCGTTTTGTGGGAACCAAATGTCGTCGACCAATGATTCCTTTTGTCCATAGAGCACACCAAACACTGACTTTTTGAGGCTGTGACGGCGTCTCAACAAAGAGATATTTGTTGGTTTGTGAAAAACCAAACTGAGCATAAATCAAGTGACAGCTGTCAAAAAAGACCAATTGTGCAATAAGTTATTTAAGTCAATGTTATCCCGCCAAAGGTTTGTTTTTTTTTTTGAAAACTCAAAATTTCGAAAACGACTTAATGGATTTTGTCGAAACTTCGTATTTGGTTGTTTTTTCACATTAAGTGTTCTTTGGTGAAAATATAGATTAAAGATTTAATTTTAACAACTTAAAACACAAATTTGTGTTTTAACTTGTTAAAATAAAATCTTTAATTTATAATAAAAAAACACGTTCAAAAATCTCCACTATCATATTAATTGAAAATATAGCACAATGAAGTAAAACAAATTAAAAAAAAAAAAAACGATCCACATCAAATGTCTTTCTACTTGTTTAGGTACTTAAGGGTTGGTGCCTCTGCTTGTTGTTCGTTTGAAATAAATATTTGTTCGATTCTTGAGCATATTTAATCTATCAATTTTGGTCTAAGGCTACCCTCACACTTTTTTTTTAAAGTTAGATTAAAAAAATGTAGTCTCAAAGTGGCTGATCACATTAGGCCTTTTTCTTGAACCACACAAATCCGAATACATTTTCATTTTAACCATAAAAAGCAATATAACAACTACCCCTTTTATTACACAGATATAGACCAGATACAGAAAATCAACAAGAGATCAACTTCTTTCGCTACTTAATTGTATCTGATTATTTTTTTCTTCACATTTTCCTTCTTGATACACATGACATTTGGTGCGTTCAGAAATTTACTCATATGCTCAGTCGAGCACATCGAGTGCGATTTCCACATGTTCAGAACGGAAAATAAACACATTTGGAGCTCTGAATGTTAAAAAGAAACACAAACAATTTTTTCGACAACTTAGGCTTTGCTCTGAATTAAAAAAAGAAAAACGCCTATTGGCGTTAAACTATGAGGATTTTTTACGATCTTACATTCGTAGAAAAGAGAAGGGCAGATTGCCTTTTTCTTTTTCACGCATGTACTCTAGTGTGGACAGGTACAAAGGGATTAAAAATGATAAACCTTTCAAGTACCTTGTCGATGTTTGATGATGCGAACATATAAAAAACCGCCTGCAAACGTGTTGTTTGATTTTCATAACTTTTTGAACTTGAAGGCTTTTCAAGACATACAACCTATATGAACAGATCTTGGTGACGAATTTTTATTTTTCATATCTTGTGCAGTAAATTGTAGTGGTTTTTTAAAAATTAAATTATTAAAAATATGAATTAAATAATGTAAACTAATTTCATCATCAACAATCCGTCCATTTCGTTAGTCAATTGCCGTTTTACACTACCGCTAATTATCCATATATGTATATCATCCGCCTGATTCACGATTCGTTCGTTTCGTTATTCGTCATTTTGAAAGGCACATACGTTTGTGATTACACCGTTAGTGGAAATATGAATGTTATCTCTCGTTCGTTATTTTGACGTTTATAAAATGTGTTGTTGTTTTGTGTAAAAATAAACTGTAGTAAATCATTAAAAATGGATTTGAATCACTGCTTTCACAAATATATACCAAATTATTGTGAAAAAAAAAATTACCAACTCAATAATTTGAATTTACATCGAGGAGCATTGCGGTTGTCAAATCATAAACATCAAAGTTCAACCATCGAGTGGACGCACTACACTACCATCCCCAAAACTACATTTTTGGACCATGAAACGTGATCTTTTGTAATGCATATTTTTTGATAATCCATAATATGGTTCAATTCTGATAATACAAAATGACTAAAAAAATGATATTACATGTGAGTCCCCCAATGGAAAATGATTTAACTCTAAATAACTATTTTATAAACTGCGTCTTAGAAAGTCACGTGCGTGAGAAGCCTAAAGATCAAAAATCGAACACATCTATTGTAATCTATTATCAGGCTTACCAACATAGCAAATACACAAAATTTGATCAGCGCCCTCTAAATTAGACCAGCACAAACGAATAATGTCAAGTAAAATTTTACTGGAATAAAAAGTAAAATAGATACCAGTGGGTTTTTGTTGTTGAATCTTTTGTTACATTTTGACTGACTGAGTTTTTTTTTCTCACCAAAACACGCCTATTATCTTGAAAAGTTAAAAAAAACTATATTCCTAAAATTAAAAAAAACAACGGTACCTTCCATACAAATGCTTAAAAAAAAAACGTTAAGAAAAAAATGTGTTTCTCGAAAACGGCTTCAAGAATTTTAATAAATAAAATGCACGACTGGATCGCACGTACTTGCTCCTATGTCTACTGGTCGAGAGAACTTTAATCCTTCCATCAAAAAATAATAAATAAAGACGAAACGCACGTTAGCGAATTAATCGAAATCGAAATGAACAAAAAATGAAATAATCGAATAACTAAATAATAAAAGGCGGGACGAACTTAAAACCAACTAAGTAAAATACCTAATGATTTTTCTTCACAACAAATATAAACAAAGAAATTGAAAAACATTTTGATTAAAATAGAATAAACGAAATGCGAAATGACTAAAACGAAATGAAATAAAATGCACGACTGGATCGCACGAACTTGACTTATGTTCGATCACATCGAATGCAAAAGATTTCTGTTAAAAATCTAAATATATATTTAAAGCAGTTTTTTAGTTAATTTTTTATATATACAAAATATCTTTAATTTTTTTCTAAAAAAAATTGGTATGATATTTAAATATTATAATATAAACTTAAAAACAAAATATTAAATCCGCTTAATCAAAAAAAAAATTATTCAAAATTCTGAAATAAATACTTAAACTAATTTAAGCTCAAAAAAAGTACGCCATTTTATTTGTTAGATAAATTTAAATTTATGAGAAAAAAATTTTAAAAATCTGTGTACAAAAAAAAATACTAATTAAAAATATTGGTACGCGGTATAATTTGGGCAACCTAAACCTATATATGTGTGAAATTTCGAAAGAATCGGTTGAGCCGTTTATGAGATAGTCGAGAGCAGAAAAAAAACGGTTCTATGGACCGAATTCCTATGGAATTTTTTTTCCAACCATATGATCGGTCGTAGCTAAAAAGCCGCACTGATTTTTTTAAATTAAAATCGGTAGAGCCGTTTCCGAGAAAAATAGGGTTGAACGTAACGGTTATATGGCAGGTACCGTTATTTTTTGAGCTTAAAAAAACTCTATACCAAGATTGAAGCAAATCGGACCACCCGTTTGGGCTCTAGGTGTCTATACATACATACAGACAGACTAACAGACTGACATACAGACGGACAGAATTTTTAGACCATCTTTTTTCGTCTTCGCTATCATCGTAATGTCATGTTTGATTGTTATTTCAAAACTCTTTTTTTTCGACGAATGCATAACTTGCCTTATAGTACCTATAATCGCAAGTAAAAAACGAAACAAACCATACGCATGTGTAACATAAGTAATCGAAGCTTTAACAGCTTTCTAAAATAGGCGCTATTTAGCTTTTGAAAAGTGAAGTAACGTTGCCAAAGTGAAATTAGTTCACTTGTTTAGTTGCAAATATATAAATTGTTTTTTTTTTTTTTTTTTATAAAATTAATTTGATATGCAAATGTCGCATTTAAGTTCACTTTATGGTTTATAACTCTCGCCAAAATTTAATTGAGTCATGTCATGTTTTGAAAAAAATGTCACAACTAAAAAATTCCTACAATCCATGCCTGTTCAGAATCAACATTTGGCAAAAACCAGTTGTTCATTAAATTTAAACTGGAGTCTAAATCTCCAGCTCTGTTTTCCCGAAAATCGATAATGATCCCCCTAATGACCCCCAACAAACTATAAAAGAAAATTGTTTGAATTAATATTTTCGTGATCCCAAAGGGGTCACAAGTCCCAAAACTGTTTTTCATTAATATATAGCGAACGGTAACTTAAAAAAAAATATTAAGACTAACGTTGTAGATAATTAAATTTCCTACTAGTTTTATATTTATTGTTTTTCTCAGAAATCCAAAATGGCGAAGTTATTGGCCAAAATAAAATGTTCATTAAATTCAAAATGGTGGCTGAAGCTACATTCCAGTTCTTTTTTGTTGACAACGCGTCTGGACTAGAAACAATGTATGCCTTCTTTTTATTGTACAGGATGACCCACGTGCTACAATAAGAAATTTAAATAAGCTTTATTTTAATCGATGTATTTCATTAATTTTTTTTATTGGATTAAACATTAAATTCTATTTTAAATAACTAATGGTTTTTAAAGATGATAGACCGCAAATGACCTCCACGCTCATACACGCATATGCGGCACCCGATCAGAAAATTGTTCATTGCGGCCTGAAGGGTTGAAATTGGGATCGATTCAGTCAAATTCCTGGGTTTCGTTTTGTACACTTCCTGCTTGACATAACCCCATACAAAAAAGTTTGGTGCAGTCAGGTCAGGTGACCTTGGAGGCCAGCGGAAAGTGCAGTTTCTGGATATCAATTCGTTTGGGAATTTTCGTTGGAGCTCTGCCATAACTTGTGTGGCTACGTGTGCACTTGCTCAATCTTGTTGAAACCAAATCCTGCTGAAAGGGATACGTCTCTCTTCAAAGAAGTATGGCCCGACAATACAACTTGATGAAACTGCGCACCACACAGTGACTGGTTCTGGGCGCAGTTCCATCTCATGGATCATTTATGGATTAGATTCACTCCATATACGGCAATTTTGCTTGTTAACATTGCCGTTTAAGTCAAAATGGGCCTCATTAGACCTGAACAAACAATTTATCAATGTGTTGTCTTCTTCGGCAATTGCAATCATTTTTCGGCAAAATTCCAGGCGAACAAGCAAATCCTGAGGGTTTAACTTGCTTGTAATTTGGACTTGGTACGGAAACAAGTTTAAGTCAGCATGAAGTATCCGTCTGCTAACTCCAATTTGGCCCGATAAGTTTCGAGTCGAAACACTTGGATTTGCCTGTATTGCCGATGCAACAGCCACGATTGTATCCTGAACCCGAACATTGGGATCTCGATGTAACGGTCTTCGTTCGATGCTTCCAGATTTGTCAAACATGTTCACCAGCCTCATAATGGTCCATCTACTCCGGGAGTACCGCCAAACTCCAGCCTAAATTCCCTTTGGACGGAAATGACGGACTGCAAAGAATGGCATCGCTGCACTATCCAAATCCTTTTTTCAGTATCCCAAGCATTCATTTTGATAAATCTAAATAGTAGCCTATAAAATAAAAAAAAATAAGCCGATTACTCACACTGAAAAAAAGTTATTACGTTTTATTTTTGTAGCACGATTCGTGAGCCACCCTGTAGTACCAAACAGAATTCAAAAATCTTGTTGCTCCTAAGGGATTAAGTCATCTTATGCATCTAGTATCAAACAGAAAAATACACTCGGTTGCGATAGAAAGTACAAGAATTCAAATCCAATATCCGCTGGAAAATAAAAGATTTGTTCTCACTTTTAACCTTATTTCCACCTGTTTTCCATGACTTTTACAAAAATTTGGCAACTTCGGAAGAGGCACCAGATAATGATTCAGATTTTTTTAGAAGATTTTAATATTTCACTTATTATTTATTTGAATTAACTTACTGTTTTAAAGTTTATTTTTCAATTAAATTGAGTTATTTATGTACAAAACGATTTTTTTCTTGACTAAGGTCCCTAGAAAAAACTTTATTTAAACAGTTTCTCTAAGGAATTAAGTCATCCGAAAATTGGATATGTGCTCATATTTTGTTGTCAATTGCTTAATGTTATTACAGAAGACCGCTTTGATGATTATTCTACATCATTAACCTTTTTGAGGAAGCAATATCTAGATTTACAAATAAATATTCAATATAAAATCCCATTTTGCGAAAACTACTATTTCTGACTTAACCCCTTTCTACCAGGCACCAGAGACATAATACTGTTAAAAGACCAAGTTTTAAAATTTCGTCATTAGTCCATATGCAAATACATACATACGTAGTATTTATATACCACCTGTCATATTTTAAACATATTTGTTGATTTTCCAATCGACACGCGAACATCATCAATCTGTGAGATACTTATACACATTTTTTTTTTTGGAAATTCTTAAAATCCCACATTCATTTAGGTTTATTTAAAGCAGCATAATTTTGATTCTTGTATAATATGTAGCTGTGATAAAATATTCTTTGTATTCAGTTTTCCCCAGTCTGTGTTTATTTATAATTTTTAACAATTTTCCAAAGTCATGAAAATATTTTTTGATCATGATGATAACACTAATTGGAAAAAAAAAATGAGCCAGCTGATATAGCGATGAGGACTTTTGAAAGAATTTGATTTGTATATTTCGTCACTATGTATGTAGTCGATTTCGTTTGTTTCAAAATGAAATTGAAATATGTACATATTTACATATGTATCTTCGAAAGATTTATGTCATGCCCTGTCTACTAGTTAGGGATGTTCATAGAAAAAATACATCGATGTTTTTTTCGATGTAATACATAGGAACTTTCCATCGATGTATAACGATGCTTCTTTTAAAAATATCGATGCATCGAAAAAAGGCTACCATCCTACAAAAACAACATAAATGTGTGAAAATTTCTTTTTTTCTTGGTGCCACATAATCCCAACCATAAAGACTAATAGACATAAAAGTAACAGCCTTGTAAACTCGTTCAGCCCTATGAATAAAAAACGCTTAGTCCATCTTTAGTCCATGGACTTACAAAACTATGGAATAAGACTTAGACCATGGACTAAAATTTCATATTAATAAAAATCGAACAAAATCTACTACAATAAGTATCAACTCTATTTTTTTATACTATGTCCCTGTAAATTTCGTTCTTAAATGTCAATTCTTAGTCCTTCACTTGACCACCGTCATAGATGGTCTAGCGATGGACTAAGTTGGTAAACGTCAAATAGCAGAAATTCTGTTTTATTAATATCATTTCGCACTTAGTCCACGGAATAAGTCCTAAACCTTTGTTAGTCGTTGCTTTATAATGCGTGTGAGGTACGCCAGATGTGTGACTTCGTCGTCTTGTCCTGTTCATGCTATTTTTTTTGTTTTGTAAGTCAAAGGGCCAAAGAGTGCAATTTATGAGATACTTTCATTCGATACATCGAAACAAAAAACATCGATACATCTTTTAACATCGAAAGCATTCGATACATCGGATTTAGTCGATGCATCGAATGATAAACATCGATGTTTTCGATGTAAAATGAGCAACCCTACTACTAGTGACTAGTCAGATAATCAGACGCTGGCGCTATAAAATGTTTTTAACTAGTCTTTGCTTTTCACGATCAAAATTTATTCCGGTAGGTTTGAAATATGTATTTTGAAAACGTGTATTTCGGGCGATTGAATATTATTGTTTCGTGTTGGTGTATTTGGCGAATTTTTATCTCACCTGTTCGATCGTATAGTTTGATTGTTTTCCAGGAAGCTGTGGGATTTTCAATTTGATTGCCATTGATGGTCTAATAGCATTAAACAAAAGTAAAATAAATAAATAAACATTGTGGAACAAAAATTGTTGCAAGAAAATTTCAAATATTAACAAAGTGCAAACCAAGATATTTAACAAACGAGTGTTGGAAAAAAAACTTTTTGTACATTTAAAATTGTATATGTAATTTTGTTTTTAGTTTTGTGATTATTTTTTCGGTGGAAAGGCACGTTCTATAGTTCTGTTTTACGTTGGATAATTGATTTTGATTAATTTAATGGAAGTAAATGAACTATGGCAAATTATACCGTTTCTTGTTGAGTGTAATATGTAATAATCTTATTCTGCTGTGTTGGTCACGGTTTTTGTGATAAGGACAACAGAATCAACAAATACCATATCAAACAGAGATTTTTTCGCAATTCTACCCAAAGACTTTTTAAGGATTTCTACATTGAGGCCAACAGAACATTTAAAGAGCTTTGTATTAAAAAAAAAAGATTATGCGGAACTGCAAGCAAGAAGATTGGCATCCTGTAAAAACGCTACTGACTTTTGCAAATTGGCTTGGGAGTTGAATGGGAAACAATATACTATTCACACAAAATTAAACACGGACGTATTACTCTCCCATTTCAAGAATCTGCTAAATCCGGAACCAACAACAACTAAGTGGCACTTTGCGATACCTGGTTTTACCAACGAAATTCTTGATTCTGCTTTCTCTATGGCCGAGTTAGAGGAAACTCTCGTGACCCTTAAAGATGGAAAAGCTGCCGGTGCGAATGGTATTCCAGTTGAGTGCTATAAATATGGAACGGTCACACTCAAAGCTCACCTTTTAAAGCTTTCAAATAGAATACTAGAGGGGGATTTCTCTCCAAAAGAATTTCGGAATGCCATTATATTCCCAATACACAAAAAAGGGTCGCTACTGGGTGTAGTTGACTACAGAGGAATCTCGTTTCTAAACGTAACTTATAAGATGGTTATAACGATGTTGCATAAACGACTTCTTAATTTGATAAAATCACAAAAGCTGCTGAAAGATTTCCAAGTTGGTTTTAGAGCCGGATACTCTACTAACGACAACATCTTCATACTCAACAGCCTAGCGGACAACGTTTTGAATCAAGGTAAAAAACTGTATGTATTCTTCATCGATTTTAAAGGGGCTTTTGACACAACCGATCGAGGTGCCCTGCTGTACAAACTATATAGTCTGGGTTTATCACTGAAGTTTGGACGCGTTCGTGAAGATCTCTACAAAGGAACAAAGGCTGCAGTATTGACGGGAACAAAACTCTGATTGGTTCGCAACCGCAACAGGAGTGAGGCAAGGTTGTACACTAAGCCCCACCTTGTTTGCGCTCTTCATAGATGACTTTGTAGACTATCTTCCTAGTGGAGTTGAGTTCGCTGGAGTGCATATTAAAGCACTGTTGTTTGCTGATGATGTAGTCATGCTTGTGTATTCCCCGGAAACACTACAGCTCATGAAACAAAGCATATCATTACTGTAAGCTAACCTCATAGTTAACATCGAAAATTCAAAGGTGATGGTATTTAAAAAGGTTGGTGGACGTAATGCGGTAAATGAAAAATAGAATTACAATGGAGAAAACATAGAATGCGTAAACGATATCTTAGAATGCGTAACAGGTATCTTGGAATTAATATAACAAAAAACTTAAATATGGAGAAACATTTTAAGGAGAAACTGCAAAAGGCGAAAAATGCTATCAATATATCTTGGAAAAGAATATTTAACAATAAAAATATATCGCACAGCAGTAAATTCAAGGTGTTTGAGGCAGTAGCTGGGAGTATACTTTTGTATGGTGCGCAAGTATGGGGATGCAGAAAGTTCAACGTGCTAACATTTTATGTAAAGAGATTTTTTCACTTACCTCAAAACACGCCAAACTACGTTATTATGCTTGAAACTGGACTCTCGCTTCTATTTATAAAAACATTAAAGCTCCAAGCGGATTATTTACTAAACGTCTTCAAAATGGATGAATCGCGGCTCGTTAGAAAAGTAGCTATTAAAGCTATACAAGATCGTAATAGCTGGTACAGAGAGTGGTTATGTCTTGCAGAAGGATGTCATACACATTTTAATTTAAATATAGAAGATTTATCAACCAGTAAGGCCCTCTTTTATGACGTCATATCAAGGGTTGATGAAAGATGTAGAGCGGAATATATAGCTGAAGCTTCTGACTTGCGTCTGTAACCGCCTGGTCCCTGTAGCGGAGGTTCGGTCTTCCTGGTCGTCTCGAACCTGCGGGCTGGGATTCGAAGATTTTCTTGGCTGAAGCGTTGTTGTCCATTCGCTCGATGTGGCCGAGCCAGTGTAGTCGACGCGCTTTGGCTCTTTGGACTACATCCACATCTTGGTACAGCTCGTACAGTTCTCGATTGAATCTTCTCCATTCGCCCTGTTCGCATATATGACAAAATGTCCTCCGACGAATTTTTCTCCCATAGTGCACAGTATCAATTCCGCTTTTTTACTTATCGTCCAGCACTCGGCGCCGTAGAGTAGAACAGGTAAAATTAGTGTTTTGTATAGCGTGCACTTTGTCTTTCGAGAAAGGAGTTTTGAACCCATTTGATTGGCCAAACCGAAGTAGCAGCGGTTCGCTAGGGTAATTCTTCGTCGGATTTCCACTAAGGTGTCGTTCGTGGAATTAATGTTTGTTCCGAGAAGGGTGAACTCCTTGACTACCTCGAAATTAATGCTACAAACAGTGACGTTTTGTCCTAGGTGATGGACAGATGGACATGCTTTGTTTGTTGATACTCGTAGCATATACTTGGTTTTGTGCTCATTCACTTCAAGACCAACGCATTTCGCCTGTTCATCAATAGCTGTGTGAATGCTTCAAGTACAGCTCGCTTGGAGCGGCCGATGATATCGATGTCGCCCGTATAACCAAGCAGTTGGGAAGACCTGTTGAAGATAGTGCCTTCCAGGTTAACAACACTCTTGCTTACTATCTGCTCCAGGACTATGTTGAAGAAGTCACATGATGACGCATCTCCTTGTCTGAACCCTGTACACGTCTGGAAAAGCTCAGATGAGCTGTTTCCCATTTGCACGTTGCACCGCGTATTTTGTAACGTCATGCGGCATAGCTGGATCAGTTTTTTCGGGATCGAGAGTTCTGACATCGCCAATAGAAGCTCTTGGCGACTTATGCTATCATACTTTGAGTTCGATGAAAAGATGATGCGTCTCGACTTGAAATTCGTTGGTCTTTTCCAGGATTAGCCTCAATGTGAAGATTTGGTCTATCGTTGATCTGCCTGGCCTGAAGCCACACTGGTACGTGCCGATGATAGTGTTGCAGAAAGGTTTTAGACGCTCACATAGTACGTTAGATAGGATCTTGTAGGCAACATTAGGCAGGGATATGCCTCTGTAGTTTTTGCAGGACATAGGATCGCCTTTTTTATAGATTGGGCATATGGAGCTATTTGACCAGTCGTCGGGCGTGCTTTCCACCTTCCACACTTGGTTGATGAGCTGGTGCATGCACCGTACCACTACATCTCCTCCATACTTGAAGAGTTCCGCAGGTAGGCCATCCGAGCAGGCGGATTTGTTGTTCTTAAGCTTGTGGATGGCTTTCTTATCCTCTTCAGTACTGGACTGGATCTTCATTGATTGGTCTCATGCTTTTTTGTTCTCCCGTTACTTCCTCTACATAATGCCCGTTAAGCAGTTGCTGCTTAAACACGTCTACAATTCCCTGTGCTTCGGTGACTAGGTTCCCTTCGCTGTTTCGAAAGAGCTTGCGTGCCAGTCATATGACCAGATGCCAGTTGCTTGGCTGTTTTGTAGAACCGGCGGGTATTGGTGGCGGTCCAAGATTCCTCCAGATACCTGAGCTGAGAGGCTGCGGATGCTCTTTTCTTTCTTCGCAGGGTTTCTTCTCGTTCCTTCTCTTTTCACGGTACTCCTCCCTTGCTGCTCTTGTTTTCCCTTGCAGCATTTGCTTTCGTGCATTTTCCGTCTCCTGCTTCAATACCGCGCATTCATCAACATACCACGGGTTCTTTTTCGTGGGTGGTTGGTAGCCTATGGTGGTCTTGGCTGTCTCCTTAATAATGCCGCGATACTGGTTCCACTGGTCGTTGACGCTTGTGGCTGGGGGTACGGCAGAGAGTTTCCCGGTCAATTGCTCACTGTAATCTCTGGCTTTCTCAGATGTGGTAAGGCAGGCGAAACTACATTAGTCCCTCTTATATTCGATTGCAGTCTTCTGGTAGGTAGTTGTGTTTTGCTGGTAATTATTATTAAACGTTCTCGATCTTTGATTGGCCTTTTGAAATTATGCCCTTAGCAGCTCTATTCTATTTCTTTTATTTTTAAAGTTATATTTTTAATCCCGGCGTTTTAATGAAACCACTTGATTTAATTTCAAAGAATCAATCGATTGAAAAACAGTATTTAAAAAAGTGGTATACGGAGCCAATATCATATCGTAAATTAATCATTGTTTGCGTTAATAATAACTAATTAATTAATTAATTACAAATTACTCTTTAAAAATGCACAAAAAAGTCATTTTATTTGAACTTAATTATTCACTTATATAATAAACTCAATTATTGAAGGTTTTATAAACAATCAATAAGTTAATGCAACAAATTGGCACATTCATGCAACAAAGTCGTGCTCTTATTCTAAGAGTCTATCTATATAAAGTTAAAACAATCGTGTGAAAATTCTAATTGCTTCAAAGACCGATAGCAATAGCTCAATTTGTTTAAACAGCCCATGTCTGAATCATTCATTTTTATAACGCAAATCTTTGTTCTTAACCTTTGGACCTATAAAAAAAACATGATTCAAAGTTTAATTTTATTAGCTATGGCCGTACGGGGTACAAAATTCATACATATAAATTGAAAACAAAAGAACTTCAGGAAAAATGTACCTCATTATTATGCTAATTAATTCTTGTTTAAAAAAAAAATAAAACAATTTATGATAACATATGCGAAGCTGTGTAAACCAAAAGAATTGGAAATATTTGTATCCTTTATACGAAACATTTAATGATGACATGTAAGTGCTTACACGAAGTGATTTATGATAGAAGCAAACTATCAAATAGTTAGTTGTTAACTTGTAAAGAGTTATAGAAAATTGAAATTGATCGTTACGTCATATTCTGTTATACAGTCTTTGTTAAAAGAAAGTGGATATAGTACAAAAGATATTTGTTTGTTACTTGTTTTCTTAAAAAAAAAATATTTTAAATAGTTTTTTTCTTGAGACGATTTAAGGAACTATTAGGTAGTATTCTATATAATGTGGACTTTGTCTTTGCCCGTGAGAAATTTCAACTTATTTGTTTCACTTCGGATCTCTATTAAGGTGTCACTCAAGTTGCTGCTATCAATAGTAGGGGTTTTTCTTTTTTCGTTCAGAGCAGAGCACTGAACAGAGTTCGAACACTGAACTTGTTCCAAACAGAGCGAGCTCTGAACACTGATGTGTTTTTTAAACACGCTTGAACCTCACAAATCAGAACACATTTTCATTTTAATCATAAAAATCAATATATCACAAAACCTACCCTTTTTTGTAGACTGATACACAACCATACACAGAAAATCAACTAGCGATCACCTTCTTTCGCCAACTTATTTATCTAATTATTTTTTTCTTCCTATTTTCCTCCTTGACACACATGGCATTTGGCGCGTTCAGCAATTTATACTCACAGGCTCAGTCAATTATCTTCGAGCACGTCGAGTGCGATCTACACATGTTCAGAACGAAAAAAGAAACACATATTTGGAGCTCTGCATGCTCTGAGTTAAAAAGAAACACAAACAATTTTTTTGACAACTCAGACTCTGCTCTGGGGCCTGTTTCATAGAAAATATATCACATACATACATTACATACAACATACATTAAAATTATTTTCATACATCACATAGAATTTTCTGTTTCATAGATTTGACTGGAAGTAATGTATAAAATCTATTTTGTTGTATGTGATGTATTTATTTTGACATTTGACTTAAATAAATTGTGTTACTTTAAAAGAAACAAACATTTTTAAAACAATAAAGCCCCTTTTAGACGATCAGTTATCAGTTCAGTTGTCAGTTCAGTTAAAAAAGGCAGTGTATTTAGACATCAGTCTGGTGTTCAGTTGAGCTTTCATTTTACTTGTGAGCAGTCGAAAGTCTGAAGATAAATTTCAATGAAATCGACCATAATATTCCGTTTCGACATATTCAGCCTTGTCACGAATTTCATCGTAATCGGCAACTTGTTATGAATCTTGAAAAAATCTATAACAGAACCCATCGTAGTGGAAATTCTCATACAAATTGCCATCGTTAGACTTTCCGATTACGATGGAACTCATGATAGGGCTGATTGAAAGAAAAAAACAGTTGATTCAGCGCCAAGAATCAAGAAATATCTTGAAGAACGAAAGCTCCTTAATGACCGGCAGTATGGCTTTCGTAGCAATAGGTCCACTGGTGATCTGATGCTGTATCTCACCGAACAGTGAGAAATGAACAGGCACAATTCCTTACATCGTTTTGGAGAAAGTAAGATTATTTCGCTTGATATTTCGAAAGCATTTGATAGAGTTTGGCACCAAGCTCTCTTATCGAAAATGCGTGCATTTGGATTAGAAATTACCTCTCGTACCGCTCAATACAAGTTGTGTTGGACGGTTTCAAGTCTGATATTCATAAAATTAATGCTGGTGTGCCCCAGGGCTTCGTTTTGTCTCCGACCCTTTTTCTCATTTTCATTAATGATCTCTTATTTAAAACTACCAATCCACTAAATTATTTTGCTGACGACAGTACTCTCAGCTTTTCATATTCGTTTGCATATTTACCTACTTGTTCTTCGGATGTGGAACTGCAACATAAAATTCTGATCTCGGCAGCATTGTCCAATGGGGAATAAGAAACAGTGTAAAATTTAATGCTTCAGAAAGTCAGTGTTGTCTTCTGTCGTTAAAGCATAACCCACCCCCCATGCAGCTATCCATGAGCGGCACTTGCATTTAAGAAACCGATTACCTTTAGCATATGCATAAAGGACCACCTTTTGTGGAATGACCAAATTTGGGATTTCTTCGAAGATGCAAGAAATTCTTCTCCCCGTCTGATCTGGCTGTAATCTATAAGGCCTTTATTCGTCCAAAGCTGGAGTATAACTCTCACGTTTGGGCAGGAGCTTCTATAAGTCACTTAAAGCTCTTAGATGAATGTCATACAAAGTGCACGAGAGTTGATCCACGTAACGGTACTAAGTCGCTGATTGATCACATATTAGTTAGCAACGTCGATAATAAAATGTATATAGCGGTTATTGAGAACGAGATTACCGACCACTATCCTACACTGTATTACAAAAAAACTCAAACGGTTTTAGAAAAAACAGTAGTAAGTACTTCACGCATATGTAATTCGAAACTCAACCAACTCATTCAAGAAGAAAATTGGAACTCGCTTCTAGAAGAGGAGAATGCTGAAAATATGTACAATCAATTTGCCAATAAACTAAAAAATATTTACATAAAATCAACAGTCAATAACAAAGTCCTAAAAATACGGAAAAACAACCCGTGGATAACACCGGAACTCATTGCAGAATGTAAAAAAAGAGACAGATTATACAGAAAATGGAAAAATAATAGATCAAACAATAATTATGAAACAGAATACAAGATCTTACGAAACAAAATCAACAGAAATATAATTATTCAAAAATCGAAATTTTATAAAAACCAGTTAATGGAGTTCAAAGCAGATCTGCGGAAAACCCGGGGACTTATAAATGAAATCCTAGGAAGAAAAAAAAAGAGCATTGACGACACACTGATGAACAATTTCAAAATAAGATGAAATTCGCTTCCTAATGATTTTACTGAGTTTTTCTCATCACAAACTGAAAATATAATACACAAATGTAATATACAAACATCAAACAACAGAAATTTGCATGTAGAAAACACAATCTTCGCATATGCTACAAATGTAAATGAGGTTAAAAATATAATAAAGTGACTTGGGTCGAATAAGTCACCTGGTATCGATGATTTCAGGGCAACTGATATACAAAAGTATGCTGATTTATTTGCTCCAATCTCGTGTAAAATAATTAATTTAACTTTAACACAAGCAACAATACCAAAACAACTTAAGACTGCTGTGGTAAGACCAATTTATAAATGTGGAGTTAAGGATCGATTATCAAATTACCGTCCAATTTCAATACTGCCGGTCTTTGAAAAGTGCCTAGAGGGTATTTTTGTTATTAGATTACAGAGCTTTCTTGAAAAACACTCTCATTAACAATAGCCAGTACGGGTTCCAGAAGAACAAAAATACAGGACAACTAATTGGTGAATTTGCTAACTGCGTGAACGAGAGCCTAAATAAAGGTCACCATGTACTGGTTCAGCAAGGCTTTGACACTCTCAATCATTCAAATCTGTTAGAAGCGTTGAAAAGAATCGGGATTCGAGGTGTGATGGCTGGTTGGATGACAGACTATCTTCATAATAGAATGTTCTGTGTCAAAATAAAAGATGCTTACAGCGATGCAAAGTATGTTAAATACGGAGTACCTCAAGGATCTAATTTGGGTCCACTTCTTTTCATAATTTATACCAACGAGCTCCTTCGGATTTTTAAGCTAAACATTCAATTCGCTTTTGCCGATGACACTGCAATTGTGGTACGACATAAATCTCTTGATACGGCGACGGTGGTGATGATGCAAAAGGAATTCGACAAAGCTGTACAATGATGTCACGATAACGGGTTGGTACTTAACGCTTCTTAAACCAAACTAATGCATATTCGAAGCCCACATTTCAAAAAAAACGACAAGCAAATATATTTCAGGAATGATTTATGTCCAAGCACGCCCAATGAATGCATCGAAGCTGTTGAAAGCTATAAATATCTTGGAGTCGTTATTGACAGCCACTTCCTTTGGGACAAACATATAGACAAGCTACGCAATGATCTTAAGAAAGGCTTATATGCAATCTCAAATTTGCGTTACCATGCTTCTGAGGACGTTCTGCGACAAGTCTATTATGCATTAGTAGAATCAAAGCTAAGATATGGTATCCTTGTCTGGGGAAACGCTGCCAAAACTCACATCAACAAGATCCAAAAACTTCAGAAAACGATCTTAAAAACCATTCAGTATAATAGACAGCAAAATAGAAGCAGTTTTAGGGTGCTTAAAGTCGAGGAAAGCTCCAAAATGACGGCAGTACTACTATACCAAGACGATCACCGCTTTGTTCAACCGATACAACATCAACTTAATACCAGACAACGCGCACAAGGTATGCTTCAAATTCCAAGAAACTACAACACTTATGGTGGAAGACAGCTACAATACATTGTCCCTTGAATAATAAATTCTTTACATCAAGAACTTAAACAAATAGTAAGAAATTATAAAACAAGAAAAAAACAATTAAAACATTTCTACCTAAATGAAATCAGATAAAATGCTATTGAAAACTTTTATATATGTAATTTGTAAATGAAATCAAATTTTGAAATGTTAACTTTTTGTAATTTAAAATACAACTCACTTTTACCAGTTAAAGTGAAATTGAAACACAATCTTCTGCAGAAAAGCCTAGGCTTCGCAGGAAAATATGAAAATTGTAAATACATTTTTGTTAATTAATAATAATAATAATAATAAAAAAAAAAAGAAACAAAAAAAAAAAGATAGAATTCAAAACAGAGCTCTAAGAATGATAGGCGATATAACTATAATTGAAACATTTTCATCTCTCGAACACCGGCCAAATTTATAATATCTTTCATTATTGTATCGCTTTTTTTTATAAATAGCCAATTGCATTCCTCCCCTTAAACTATTCAACCGTAATACTCGCGTAATACTTCTAGGAATGCTCCTCAGTTTACCCTTGAGCCCAACTTCGGACGTACTGTCAAGTACGGAGATTCTTTCTTTAGTCGTACAACACGAATGTGGAATGCGTTACCATGCTCTATTTTCCCCACCTATTTTGATATTCTGAACTTTAAAACCAATGCACATCGGTATCTTTTAAATTTTTCCCTATTTTCCTGCTCGCGCTGTGCTTGAACATATCAAGGGTAGTCAAAATCTCTTTAGTGCGCGCACAATTATAAAAAAAAAAACTGGAATTGAAATGACGACTGAACTGACAACTGAGCTGAAACGCATTTACATATCAGTTTAACTGATGACTGAACGGCCGACTTGTGGGAATTCCATCAGTTTCAGTTTAAGTTTTAGTTAAACGCTTCAGTTTTCGCGCTTAGACATCAGTTTAACTGATAGCTCAACTGAAACTGAAATGATCATCTAAATGTGCCTTAAAAGGAAATAATGCATTCAATTTTTAACGAAGATTTAATATTTGATGACGATCATTTTCTACAACTTCGAAGAAGACGCCCAAGAGAGTTTTTGGAAAGAAAAAATCTTTTTGTGAAGTTAAGTTGTCGTTTAGTGCGTTATAGTTCATAGAATTTCATACGAAATCCCATCCAAAGTTGTCAGATTGCTTTTTTGTAGATCTAAATAAAAAGATGATTTTTTTTCACCAAACTCTGTATATTTATAACTACCAATCAAAATTGAACACAAAACGAAAATTGGTCTTAGTTAGTCAAAAATAAAAGTAAAACGGAATTCAGTCAATAGAGATTAATTTTTTTTTTCAAAATGGTAATCGAAATTTGTTAAAATTGATCAATTGACAAAATTGCAGATATAATTCGAATTTGAGACATGCTCCAGAAAATATTTGAGCAAAGAATGCAATAAACTTTTACTTACACTTTTTAATAGTAAAAGTGAGAAACTTTTTCGAAGAACAGCTTATACATACATATATTTATTAAAAAATGGAGTTATCTAAGATTTTAGATATATAAACTGTTCAACTAAAAAATGAAAGAAAAAATGCAATCAAAAAGATCGATTTGTCTTACGAATGGAAATTAATTATTCTGCCCTATCGAGGTAACCGTCGGTCGGAGTGGAATTCTCTCTGATTTACTATGAATTGGAGACATTTTGCTTCGAGGTAATTCTTCGATCGGCTGATCGGAAATTCTGTCCGACGAAATTCAACGCATGCCATTTGTATGCGATGAAGTACTTTTAATGGTTTTATTTATGACAGATACAAACCTCCGACAAGTTATCGTTGCGGAAAGTGTTTTCTTCTTAAAGAAATTGTTTATTAAAATGTAAGTAATGAAGAAATAAACCTTATGTACGTTAACTTGTGGGCTTTTTGTTTTTAGGCAGAACGAATAAACAAGTTCACAGCAATATGAGCGTATGATAAATCTGCCCAGCGAATATCCCGATATTGCATATCTAAAATTACACAAGAAGGACACCAGAAGTTGTGGCTGTGTTTTAGTTTTGAATACATCATATATTTTTTAAAGGTTTGGAGTGAAACCATCAGACCGATTATTGTTTTGTATTTGTGTTGAATCTGCTTCAAAACAAAAGCAAACGCATTTTTATTTAGGTGAAAGTTTTTCTTCAATCTTGAAGGGAACTATATAAAATTAGAGCTGCGTTAGGTAGTCAGCGTAATATTGTTTTCGTTCTTGCAATGTTCTTTTATTTTCTAAATAAATAATATTGAATTTCAAAAGTTTTTTTTCTTCAAATTATTCTTTTGTTGACAGTTCAAACGGAAACAAAACATGTGTTTGGAAATAGAGAGGGGACTTTATTCGATAGTTTTGATTTTAAAATCTAATTACATTTCTTAAAAACTAGCGCATTATATTTGAAAAAAAAAAAAAAAATACTTTCTATAAGCAATAAATTACACTCTCTCGCCAATTTTTCATGATTCAAAACGTTTATAGTGTTTATTTAATAAAAAACTATCGAAAATATATCGCATTTTCGATATATCAGTTAAGTTGCTCATCTCTGCCTGAAGCTTATATCCATCGCAATGCGTCGTCGTATTTCTTTAAAATTTCTTCCGATGACAGCTACTTCGAACTGAAATTGAATTTCCGACGAAGATGCGTTGCGGAGAAAACTCCGCTCCGACGGTTACCTCAATAGGGCAGATTATAACTACTCCATGAACACATGCATCGGGATTCAATTCAACTATCAGTCGTACCAACAAAACTGTATAATCAAATCGAGACTTGAATAAACGTCAACCATCTATCCACCGTAGCATTCTATTTTAGCTTTTTATCGACCGTACCGAATTGTATGTAAAATGCTACGACGGATAATTTTACGATGGATAAATTTCCCAATAAAACAAGGCTATTGTTCTTTTGGCAAAAGCCATCGGCAGCAAAGCAGAATTTAAACACATTACAAATACAAGAAGCTGCTTTCCATAAAAGTTAAAGCAGAAGTCTGCTTTGGATAGATTTGTGACATTTATTCGAGTATCGAATGAAATTATGTTGTTAAGTTGGTAGTTCCGATGACTTTAATCTGAATCTCGAAGTCCTTGTTCGTAGAGTTCTTCTCTCTGTCAATGGCCACGTTTACCCATTTATTAGATAAGCTATCTCGCAAACCAAATAATTCGAATATATTTGTGAGCGATTCGGATAGGTTAGCTGAAAGCAGTCAAAAATCAATTATTTTTGAATAATTATGTGTTCTTTTCCTAAAAAAAATGTTTCACACCTATTCACGTACAGGAAATAAAAATAACTAACGGAACAAACTGGGCCAAATAAAAGTTTTATTTATTTTTGTTGCCTTATAAATCATATTAATAAGAATAGGTAGGGGGCGTTACCTTATTCGTGCGAAAATGCCAGATCAAATATACTTCAATAAAAATTGTTTGAGTGGCTTTGGGTCAGCTTCTGTCAAATTGCCTAACAAGTTAACTAACTAAAACTTAAGCAGAGCCCTTATCAAAGCTTTGGAATATCAACAACCATTTAGGTCGCTTCATTAGAAATATTTATTTCGGCTATTATTGCCGACACTACTAGTGAAATTTATATTTCTTTGCTTTGTGGGCAAAAATAAATCGTGAGTATTCATTCTTCTCTAATTTAGAATAGGTATAACCGTTTTTTTACACAAATATTGGAAATTAAAATGAAAATAAGCAAACTGTGAACAAAATTCAAAATCTTGTGAGAAATTTGTGCACTATAAATGTGGTATGTTATGAAACGTCAAATTTTATTTCTGCATTTATTTCTTCTGAGACGACAAGAAATAAATACAGATTCTTATGACTGAAAATAAAAAAAATCCGCACATAAGTGGCCTCCACAAGAAATATTGGCTACATGACACATTTCTTGCAATGATTTATTTCAAGTAGAGGCATAGGGTTAAGGAGAAAGCCAGTGCATAAAACTCTAAGAGGGTGACATCTTAGAGCTTTTCGGCAAAATTTGGTAAGAAATACATTCTAAATATTTCAAAATATAGTTTATTGCCTAGTCAGAAAATTCAAATTTTATTGATAGATGTCCTATAGATAATCATTTTGAACCTAAAATTCGTGTCAAACCAGATTTTCACGATCTTACGTCATTTTTAATTCAGAGTCGAGTTGACATTTGACCAACCAGTGAATATAAAAGTGGACATAATCGTCTTTTTTTCTTTTTTCAGTATTTTTTTTGTTGCGACGTTAATAATTTTTACCAAAACACGACTATTTACCCGAATTATGAGATTCTAAAAGGGGACTCCTGGCCATATTTTATATAACTCATTTTTAATTAACCTTTCTACTCCAACTTGATTTTTGAGCCACATGGAAACGAAGTTTTAAAATACTTAATAGTTAAATAATGAATGCGATCATTTTTGCAAGGAAACACAATGCGAACATACCCTTTCATTGGCACAAGATTTGATTTATTAGAAAAAAAAAACGTCAAACACATAAAATAATTTTAGAATGAACATTTTGGAACACAGAGATGTGGAAAATTCAATTTTTTGTTATTTCTTACTGATTTAAATATATTCCATTTTATTTGCATCTTTTAATTCAAGTTTTAGTATTCTTAAATGCCTTTAATCTGAAGAAATCAATTGTTGATATTTTGCATTTAGTTATTAGACACAAGGTCGGTAATACCAACTTAAAAATACAAAAAATCAGGCTGCAAAGAGAGCATTATGCGTTTTACAAAAGTGGGGACTGGTACTGGGCATTCCATAATCTTCAGGTTTAATGAATGCATTCCAACGAGAGGGTAGATGAAAAAATAAACTACACACTTAACACCAATGCCATCTTTAGGCCTAAAACCAATCTTTCAATACCAATGGGACGGACCCAAATCATTTTTCAGGCGGAAGTTCAAGCCATAGCATAATCTTGAAAGGAACTATCGTAACCAAAATATTGCAATCATGGCGGACAGTCAAGCAGCACTGAAAGTGTTAAGCTCTTACGTCATTACCTTCAAATTGGTGTGGGAATGTGTAGGCAAACTGAACGAACTAGGTAAAAACAATAAGGTAGCGCTTCATTGGGTACCTGTCCCTTTATAGGTATCCAGGGTAATGAGGAGGCAAACTCCTTAGCGAAAATAAGGGCAACAACACCCTTAACGGGTCCTGAACCCTACTGCGGAATAGGAGAATATATCTTAGTATTCTTGGCCTAGTAGATAGTGGCACGTGTAGATTCTATTAGTATGATGACGAAACACTAGGCCACATCCTAGGCTGATGCGGTGAATTATGCACCAAAGGGAAAAATACCTAGGCTATTACCAAATGGAAGAGAGGGAGCTATTCTCTCTAAATGCACTCCAGACACTAACATTTCTAGGAGGAATAAATCTTGAGGGAGAACTAATGTAATGCGAAACCTCATACAGCCCTAGTCTGGGGGGCACAAATCACAAAATAAGGTCGCAGTGCACAACATACCCATTCATAAATATATTCATTCATTGATTGTAATTATTGCGTTTTCCTTTTCCTCGTTCCAAACAGAAACAGACTGTAATAGTTGTATTATTTGAATAAACATGTTTGTTAAATTTTTCTCCGATCTCAAAAAAAATAAATAAAATGCACGACTGGATCGCACGAACATGCTCTTATGTTCGATCACATCGTATGCAAAAGATTTCTATTAAAAATCTAAATATATTTTTAAAGTTATTTTTAACTCAATTTTGTATATACATATACAATTTTTTTTAAACTTTGTTCTCAAATAAATTGGTATGACAATATTAAATATTTAATAATATAAACTTTAAAACAAAAGATTAAATCGGTTTGATTAAAGTAAAAATAATTCAAAATTCTGAAATAAATACTTAAACTAATTTGAGCTGAAAAAAATGTACGTCATTGTATTTCTTGGATAAATTTGAATTTACTAAAACAAAATTTTAAAAATCTGTGAAGCGGTTTTTGAGAAAAAAGTTGTTTTTTTTTTAAACTTTTTGAAAATATTTAAAAAAAAAATTCAAAAACTCCAATTCATAGGGATTCAGAAAATACATATAAATATAATTTTTGAAAAAAATTTAATGAGCAGTTTTCGAAATATAAATTTTTTAAATATTTTTCTTAAAAATGATTTTAAAAATACAATAAAATATTAATTAAAAATATTGATACGCGGTATAATTTGGGCAACCTAAACCTATAAACATATGTGTGAAATTTCGAAAGAATCGGTTGAGCCGTTTATGAGATAGTCGAAAGCAAAAAAACGGTCCTATGGAAAGCACCGTTTTTGGAAATTTTTCTAATTTTTTTTTCAACCATATGATCGGTCGTAGCTAAAAAGCCGCACTGATTTTTTTAAAAATCAAAATCGTTAGAGCCGTTTCCGAGAAAAATAGGTTTGAACGTAACGCTTATATGGCAGGTACCGATATTTTTTGAGCAATACAAAAATTTCAATTTCCCCTCTGTACAATACCTAAAAAACTCTATATACCAAGTTTGAAGCAATTCGGCCCACCCGTTTGGGCTGTAGGTGTCTATACATACATAAAGGGTGATTTTTTTGCTACTTGGTTTTTGACGTTTATATTTTTGACAGATCACACATGACAAATTCCACGAACATTTGACATTTCGATTCAGTATTGTTTGCCATTTCATCATGAATAGACTTACGCCTGAACAACGTTTGCAAATTATTGAAATTTATTATCAAAATTCGTGCTCTGTGAAAAATGTGTTTGCCACACTGCACGCGAAACCAAGCATCAATTGAGAGGCGAATTTGGTGAGCAGTTGATCTCACGCTTTGGCGCAGTCAATTGGCCACCAAGATCATGTGATTTGACCCCGTTAGACTATTTTTTGTGGGGCTATGTTAAGTCTATTGTCTATGGGGACAAGCCAAATACGATTGCTGCCTTGGAAGCCAACATTGAACGCGTCATTGGTGAGATTCCGGCCGAAATGTGTGAAAAAGTTTGCCAAAATTGGACCTTCAGAATGGACCACCTGAAGCGTAGCCGCGGGCAACATTTAAGTGAAATTATTTTTAAAAAGTAAATGGCAGACATTGATTTATCCATCCAAATAAAAATTTCATTCACTTTTTACAAGTTTCTGTGTTTTTTTGAATTTTCAAGAACCAAGCTCTTAAAAAATCACCGTTTACATACTGACAGACAGACATACAGACGGACAGAATTTTTAGACCATTTTTTTTTGTCTTCGTCATCGTAATTTTTTGATTGTTATCTCAAAACTTTTTTTTTTCGACGAATGCATAACTTGCCTTATAGTACCTATAATCGCAAGTAAAAAAACTTGTCGAATTTTTATTAAAATACTAAATTTTAATGTTTTTTTTTTTTTTTTTTAATTTCAGTTTGTCAATTATAAATATGTGCAGTTATCAACAATAGTAATGGACACGCTCAACGTCACCTCAAGCAACAGTATCGGAAGCAGCACAGCCCGAGCTCATCGACATCAGCACCATCAAACGCGTAAGGACAGTAGTGTACGGTCCTCTAGATCACCTTCGGGGAACCGCAACGCTGTCGATCAAAGTAATTAGTTTCTGTCTCGTAATTTCTCTATCTCTCTCTCACAAACACAATACATCCGTTTGCTGCTACATCTGATACCTACACACACGAGCAGCGTTTAGTTGTTTTTGTTTTGTTTTGTTTTGTATTTTTTTAAATTTAAATTTACTATCTGAATTTATTAGCTTCATTCAAAGTTTGCGTATATCATACTTGTTGATCGTTGATTAGTTTTTTGATATTAAATTTTTTTTTAAATATTTTTTTTTTAATGCACAAGTCAATTTTTGTATTGAAATCAAATTTTTGTTTAATGTTATTTAAAAGAGTGTTTTGGACAGCATAATATCTTTAAATTTTCGTTCGTTGTTGAAAAGTTTTGCAACTCACTGTGTATTTCTTGCTTCAATTCTGTTTATTAAGTGTGCATACACCTTTAAAAAAAAAGCAAACAAACTTACCTGTGCTTGTTTCTTTGTGCTTTAATATAAATATACAAAGAAAGCAATAAAAAAGACAATAAATTGACAAATAAAAAAACTGAAAACTAATGAAATTTTCATTGGTGTCAAGAGAACGGGATCGTGATAGTGCTGAACCGTCTGCTTCCTTGTCGTCGATAGGTGGCGTTACTGTCGTTGGTGGTAGCAGCAGCGGCGGTGGTGGTAGCAGCAGTAGTGCTGCAACAGTTGGCACGGTGACTAGTGGAGGAGCTGGAGGCACTGCCGCCACCTCTGTCGTAACTAGCAGCGGCGGAGGTGGTGGTGGGAGTGGAGGAGGCGGAGGCATTAGTGGTATCACTAGCTCGGCACAAGGTGCACTGCGGTTTCGGAACCAAAGCCCTTCGAATCGGCGTAGTCGTGAGAGAAACCGCAGAGAATTCAATCGGAGTTACGGATCAGATCAAGGAGGCTTGCTAGTTTATGGAGAGTTGCCCTTAGAAGCAATGGGATCCTTGGAGGACTCTAGATTATCAGGTGAGTGTAGATATTTTAACATTACTTACTAAAAAACTTATTCATCTTCGCGAAGGAACATTCGAAATAATTTCACTTCTTTATGTTGTCCCGCAGAAGAGAGTATACCAACTTCTTCCCGACCAGTTGCATTTGCACTCCAAATTTCATGCAAACTCTTAACAATTTTAGGAAATAACTTGAATGAAAGCTTTTTTATGACCACCAGTCTTTAGCAAATAAGTCCACTGGTAATTCGATGTGCTGAATTAGTATTTACGTTGCTTTGATAGAAGTAACATTATTGCCCTCGAACAAAATTTAAAGAGTTTTCATCAAGTCATCAAGTTTTCTTATTAAATGTGCTTGTCTTTGGTATCGAATCATGACAGTTGTACAATAAAAGTTGGTTTCAATGATTTCAATTCAAAACTGATATTCATAGTCCATAAGGCTTCGTATTGTTACCGAGTCTGTTTCTTTTTTCACCATCTCTTGTTTGAAATGAATAAGTCTATTCTGTTCGTGGACAACAGCATCCTTAATTTTTTTTAATTTATTTTTTTTAAAATTTATTCTCCAAGTATAATTTTAATAATGTTTACATGAATATAAAGTTAAAAAAAAATATATATTATTATCAAGAAAGTAAAAAAAAAAATTATTATTGAGAATTAAAACAAAAGTTAAAGAGAAAATCAATTATAAATAAAGGGTCCGCCAAATAATTTTTTTTTGAAAATGCTATAAAAAAAAACTACTGAATATTTTCTCAAATTTCTTTTTTTATTTGAAAGTACAATCCTTCCGGTTAATAATGGAAAATAATTTCATTCAAATGGCTGCCACGGCTGGCCATGCAGTAGCCTACACGATCGGTCCAATTTTTAAGCACATTATCGATTGTGTGCAGCTGTATTTCACCAATGGCTTCACGAATATTGTCCTTTAAAGCGTCAATTGTCTCTGGCTTGTCGGCGTAACACTTATCTTTTACGGCACCCCACAAATAATAGTCCAACGGTGTCAAATTGCAGCTCCGAGGTGGCCAAACGACATCAGCTCTGCGGCTGATAATACGATCTTCAAAAACAGGGCGCAAAACATCGGGTGTAACTTCGGCTGTGTGGCACGTAGCGCCGTCCTGTTGAAATCAAATACTGCCAATATCCTCCTCTTCAATTTTTGTGAACAAAAATTCGTTCAACATGGCCCGATAACGATCGCCATTGACTGTTGTAACGGCCACTCCTTGCTCATTTTCGAAGAAAAATGGCCCAATTATGCTTCTGGACCAAAATCCGCACCAAACAGTGACTCGTTTTGGGCGTATCGGCTTTTCAATGTATGCGTGCGGGTTTTATGTGCCCCAAATGCGACAATTTTGCTTGTTTACATACCCGCCAAGATCAAAATGAGCTTCATCTGAAAAGATGATTTTTTTGGCAAAATCGGCATCTTTTCTAAGTCGATCGCAGGCCAACTTAGCGAAGCGAAAACGCATTGGATGGCCAGTTGGCTTCAACTCCTCAACCAATTGGACTTTGTATGGCGTCATACCAGGGTCTTTATGCAAAATTCGTCTCAATGATGTCTCCGAAATGTTCAATTGTTGAGAACGACGGTGAATTGATGTTGATGGCGCTTCACGCACACTTTCTGCCACAGCAGCAATATTCTCGGGTGAACGAACTGTTTTTGGCTTTTCACGCTTTGGTTTATCGATGAGGATGCCAGTTTCTTTCACTTTTTTCACAAGATAACGAACATACAGAGCTGACGGTGCTTCTCTTCTTCCAAAATCCGTACGCAATTTTCGCACACATTCTGCAACATTACCATGATTTTCAAAGTAATGTCGCAATATTTGCCAGGGTTGTTCAAGCGTATACACAACCATATTCGTTCAGCGGAAGGATAAAACTAATTATCTGTCAAATCAGACATGAGCTAAGTGTTACCATTGACGAAATAAGCACTAGTTGAAAAAAAAACGTTAGATGGCGGACCCTTTATAAAGTCAAAAAATGTATCTTTTATGACTTAAGAACAGACTTTTGACCATCGAACTATTCATTTCAAAGAGCCATTTTTTTTACTGATTTAAAAAATTGGTTAGGATTTGAAGTTTTCTTTTTTCAAAAGGCAACTGGTTAAAAAGTTTAGGTGCTGTTGCAGGTAAGAAGTTTGAGAATTGAGACCATTAATTCGTAAGCCATGTGTATTTGAGTTTTTGAGTACCTGGTTGTACCCACTTCTCATGAAAAAAACTTTGTGAACTTTATATACGTAAAGGTGTTTCAACGGCAAGATACGGCGATCTTGATATAGAGTCCAACTTCTTGTTAACCTTGATTTTTTACATACAATATACGTCTGCGATATAATTATGAGGTAAAGCTTGTTTTGATATGCATCTCCCAAACTGGTTATCCCATACTTCACCTTAGAATGAACGAGACCAAATTATATTGTAGTTAATAGATTTGTTGTACGAGTTCGTTTTAATAAGAACTTTTTACGCGTTACGGATATCATATATTTTTTTAATTCCCCAGTATGTTGTTTACAATTTAATTTGTTGTCAATTGTTACTCCTAAATATTTAAAACTATTTACAAATTCGGTTTCAAAGCAATCATTGGATCAAGGTGTCATATGTTCAAAGTTGGATTTTCCACGAGAATGTGTGGCTAAGCTAGGTTAGGTTAGGTAAATGGGCTGACAGTTGATCTTGTTACCGGCACACTTAGATCAAGGTAGATCCGTTGTGATACCCCGAAGTGTTGTAACTTCGAATTGTATAACCTACGATTACTATGGATAGTCATTATCGAGCCATTTAGAGGCTTTTATGAAGTTCAACAGGCTTTTGCATGAAAGATTCGAGAGCTCTTCTATATTGTTGAAGAAATAGCTTTCCCCAAAATGTATTCCTTATATGACAAATATGGCTGGGCAATGACATAGGAAGTGAGTGGTGTCCTCTTGTTCGTCTTCGTCATTGCAGCCTCTGCATAGGTCATCATTACTAAGCCCCATTCTCTTTTTATGATAGCCCGGTAGATTATGTCCGGTGAGTAGGAATCGAAGGGAATTCTTATTTATGTGTCTAATACTTTCAGTTCTTTTCTTTTCAAAGTTAGGCCATAGTTTCCTGGTTGTAGCACAGGTATCGAGTCCGTTCCATCTTTGATTGGTTTTTAAAAGAATCTTCTTTCCCATGTTCTGTTTTACGACACAGACCGGGATTTTAATCGACGCACGGGTCTATTTGGGTACTGTCAAGTGTTAAACCCTTCCTCGCCAGCACAACAGCTCTCTCGTTGCCCGGTACATTACTGTGACCCGGGACCCAGCAGAATCTAATGTTGTGCTTTGTGCCAAGAATCTTCAGCTCTTCGCGACAGCTAGTTACAAGCTTTGACTTGATAACTGCAGCCGCAATCGCTTTTATTGCTGCTTGGCTGTCGATAAAAAAGGTGATGTCAGTATGTGGTATCTCCATCTTTGATACGTGTTTTGCAGCATTTTTCACTGCCAGGACCTCAGCCTGGGAGACACTTCTGTGATCAGGAACTGGCTATACTTTGTGTTTTTCTGAGAAAAAACCTGCACCAACTCCAGTGTCCATCTTTGAGCCGTCGGTATAGATAGATACTGTCGACCCATCAGTATGGTGTTCGTTGTTTACCCATCATACTTTTCTGTGGGGGAAACAGGTTTTAAACGGTCTTTTAAAATCGCGTTTTGGTGACATGCAGTCTGTGCACACATTGTTGCCTATGATTTTCTGCTGAATCTGAGCATGTCCTATGTGGCTATTGTGCCAGGCGTTAGTTTGGCTTAGCCGTAAGGAACTGTTGTCTGCTGATTCTTGTACTTATAGGTCAATGGGTTTTAAGTTGAGTATTACTTGTTGGGGTACTCTTCATTGCTCCAGTTATACCTATACAAGCCATTCTTTTTACTTTTGTTAGGGTTTTTAAGTTCGTACTTTTTTCCAGGGCATTCCACCATACCAGATTACCGTATGTAAGTATAGGTCTGACGATTGCCGTATACATCCACATGATAATTTTAGGATTTGGACCCCAGTTCTTACCAAATATCCTGTTGCATGAATAGAATGCGATCATTGCTTTTTTAGCTCTTTCTGTTAAGTTTGGACCCAGTTTAATTTCTTATCTAGGATCACACCCAGGTATTTGTCTTGATCCGAGACAATAAGTGGAATCCCATCAATTGTGAGTACTGAAAAATCTGGTCTTTTCCTTCTGTTTGTAAAGAGGACCAGCTCAGTCTTTGAGAGATTAACCTTTAGACCACATTTTTTTGTCCAGTTACAAACTTTGTCTAAAGCGTTTTGAAGTTGTTCACTGGCTAAGCTAAGTCTCTTACATATGTTCCGGAATGGAAGATAACATTACAGTCCAAGATTGGAGCTGTTTCTTTTAAATTGCAGATCATTATTTTGGTTTTTTCATTTAAAATGAGCTCATGTCTCGAAAACCATTGTCGTAGCATATTTAAATCTTTGCATTGCGATCAATTCAAAAAGCGAATTGCTAACATATGACAGTGCCATATCATCAGCGAATGCTGTTATTTTGCTAATTGATGATTGTTTGAAAACAGAGTTTATATATTTTAAAAATAGCATCGGACCCAACACAGATCCTTGAGGAACACCAGTATTAAGCTCCAGAACATCGCTTAGTATTCCACTGATTTTAACTTTTTGATGTCTTTTGGATAAATGCGACGCAAACCAATCGAAAACTTGACCTCTAAACCCCGTTATATAAAGCTTTCCTAAAAGGATCTGATGATTGACCAAATCAAATGCCTTAGTCAGATCAATAAGCAACGCTAAAACACTTACTCAGTACATCTACCTTCACGAAAACCAAATTGGTCGTTGCTGAAAAATTAATTTTTATCTAAAAACGCCACCATACGATCCTTTACTTCATTATTTTCATCGCCGTGTGAACCTATTTTCCGGATATCAATACAATTATCTTGAAAAGAGTAATTTCTGTGGGTGAATCAAGTTTACCAGAAACAATGTTGAGTTGATTTTTTAATCAGGAATATGCTGTTATAGATTAAAAAATATTTTAATCTTTACAACTATCTATCTTTCTCATAGCTTACGAATTTCTGACTGAACTGGTTGATTTCTATGAAACAAATTTGCTCATACAACCAACAGAATTATAAAAAAACACCTCTATGACATAAGACTTTACAAAAACAGACACTAAATAAAAACTTTATTCTGAAGAGATAACAAATTGAATTTTCAAATAAACTTTTATCATTATTTCAAACGTGGTGAATCTTATCACCAAATATCAGTTTTATTATATCTTTTTGTTATTGAGTAAAGGAAACATAACAAAATACTAAGCAAATCAGTTTGATTAAAGTGTTTCGTAAGAAGAAGTCAATGTCTTTATTGGAATGTTTAAGGGTTTAAATATTGCCACATGCTCGTTACCCTATTGCACCAATTCCGTGCTGTTCCAATTGCATTTTATAATATTTGTAAACTAAAATACTTTTACAATTATTTGAACTTTAACTAAAAAAAAAATATTTTATTTTTGTTTGCACAATAAAAAGGCAACGAAGATCTTTGTCATCAGTCTTTTGCATCCGACGAGCCTGACGGTAACCCTCCAACACTTCTAACCGATAGCAATAAAAAACATCACCGACTTCATGAAAGGACAACCAGTGTACAAGCCATAGATAGACTAAGTACAAAAATTCAGTGTACAAAGGAATCAATTCGCAAAGAACAAACTGCCAGAGACGGTGAGTAACACTTTTTTATAAATCAATTAACACCTACATATTACATACAGTATCTTTCAATTGAAAATGATAACATTTATTTTTCAGATAATGTCAATGAATATCTCAAATTAGCCGCTAGTGCTGATAAGCAGCAATTACAACGAATAAAGGTAAGTATGACGAAATATGAAAACACACAACCCTGATTGCTTATTTATTTACTATTTTTTGTTTGTTTTATTTTAATTGTAGGCTGTCTTTGAGAAAAAGAATCAAAAGAGCGCACACACAATTGCCCAATTGCAGAAAAAACTCGATAGCTATACAAAACGGTCCAAAGATATACAAAACCAACAGTTTCACAACAAGAGCCAACATCGGCAACCAAGAGAGGTGTTGCGTGATGTTGGCCAGGGTTTGAGGTAAACCTAAAGCCTAAACTTAAAAAAAAAATGAAAGCCAAAACTAATTCTAAAATTGCTTTTCAGAAATGTCGGTGGTAATATTCGTGATGGTATAACTGGATTTTCTGGTTCAGTGATGTCAAAACCAAGAGAATTTGCACATTTAATTAAAAACAAATTCGGAAGTGCCGATAATATCAACCAAATGACAGGTAGGTGAATTCTGTAGTTTGTTGCTCCTTTGAATTCTGAAGAATTGAAAGTTTATCTATCTGACATATGTATACTACAATACTATTTGCTCAATTTAAAAATGCATATTATGTATATCTACATATTTCTGAAAGTTAGTGAATTGAACTTTTTCGTTTTGATGTTGAAGAAAACACAAACAATAAATAAATATATTTGTTTTTAAATATGTTTGTTTTTTCGTTTTTAGTTCAAGTTTGTCCTTGCTTTGAAATCATCATATAATAAAACGGCGACATGTTTTTTGTGGTACACTTTTCGCGGCCCACAAAAACCGAAGCGGCACAAATTACATATTAAACGAAAGATTTTTTTGCATAGATGTGCAGAATGCCAAAATTATTTAAATATACTACACAGAAATTGTTTAAAACAATAAATAAGAATGCAAGAAAATACACATATACACTAGCGACATCTGTTGCTGAAAAAAGAAAATGGTTTGTGCATTGGATAATTTAATGAAATATATAAAAGGAATTAGAAATTGCATACTCTTGAGTATTCGTTGCATACTTATTTATTGATATCCAATAAATATTTAATTTCTAATGAAAACTTATGTACAAATTGAACAAAGACTGCCACAATCGTTCTAACGCGGTATCGGAAACAAAGAAATTTTGTTCTCCTTATGTAATATGTAACAATGTGTACATATTTTGTTTGTAGAGATATTTGTTTTCAAATTCATGCATAAATTATTCATATCCATGACTACTATTTTTTTTTTTTAATATGAATGAACTGAAATAAGGACTTCCCTATTATTATTGGGGTTTTCGATTGGTAGATTTATATTTTGATCTATAAATTAATTTGTTTCTAAAGGAATCGAATACCTTTTCAGATTGATTTTTATTTGCTATACTATTGGTGCATATTTCTGTATGTGCACCAGCTAGCAGTAGCAGCTGCCAAATATTGACTCGAACGTTGTTTTTAATTTCAAGTTTGTAAGCCCGAAAATGAACTGGACGAATAAATTAATTCACTTAAAACTGCTTCCATTTGAACTAAAACTATTTTTATTCTTTCTTACAACCGAAACAAATTATTATCCAACAAGACCTTGTCAAAGTGATGGCTGTCAATTATGATGCATGGTAAGATCCAGATCTGCAAAATGTATTTAAAATCAAACAAAAAAATGTATTTTTGTTACCAAACGAAAACGCCATAAATGTATGTAATAACGCGGAATAACGGATTTTTTCAGTAAAAATCATCATTGATGCATCGCCAAAACGGCCACGTATGGATTTTTTTAGCAGTGATGAAGAATGATCTGCGATGTTCTTTTGTTCAGTTTAAAAGTTTATTCATTCTTTCTTTTATTAGAGTTTAATGAAGTTTATATTGTAGGAAAAAGGAGTTATGGTTTATGTTTTTACTTGTTCATTTTATGAATGGTTCCAATTTCTATAAATAAAATTCTACAAAAAAAAAAAAAAAATTATGTGTGTTTTTTGTAATCATGGAACGTAACCCCCCTTTTTGCACTGTTTTCTTCTTTCATTTAACACGGCATATTTCAGGAACGTAACTCCCGTGTTAAATAAAGCCTACCTATTGAGTTTCATTTTCGAAGTTAAAATAATTGAATTTATACAAATTAAAACAATTATTATTTATTTCATATGTGGTGGCATTTCATAAGAGGTAAAGTGTGGTGACAATACGAGGTGTGTGAAGCGTGCCCATCTCTAAATCCATTATTTTGGGTTATTTTGATATTTCTTGAAATTTTTTAAGGTGTCAGTATTGTTGTATGTACGTATTTTGCTTTAACGTGGAAATAATGAAAGGTGCAAGAGTAAGAAACAGGAACATTTGTTTTTGTACAAAAATTGTTAATGTGTCAAAAATGTGTATAGGCTTGAAAGTTTGTTTATCATTAACTGTTTTCCTTTGAACTCCAGGATTGAGTGCTTAGTAGGTACTTCTCATTGCATTCAAAAATTTAAAAAAAATCATGAATTCTCGTGTCTTTTATTGAATGATAATGAAATAAATACATAAATTTGCACTCGAATTTCGAGAGCTGGGTCGGCTAGTAATTTTTAAAGCACGAGAGCTTGTAGTGATCAAATTATTGTTGAAATTTAATATACAGTAGTGGTCATATTCTTAGGGACAGTTTTAACGTTCTATTCTAATCGCATTTTTTGAAACAAACTATGGCAGGAACTATTAGTTTATTGTGGCAAAATATTATAAAAAAAACTTTTCTAACAATAAATATTAACTTCAGTTTCATTCACTGATTCCTTTTAAAACTAAACAGTTAGGCATATAACCTTTTTTCACCTGGTCATATTTATAGAGACATCATTAAGTTTTCTGAAAGTCTAACAAAAATAGTACTTTTTTCAAAACTTACTATATGCACTTAGTACTCTGTTGCATGCCCACCGTTTTCCAAAACTGCTTTGACATCTGCGAGGCATAGATTCAAATTATTTTCGACATGTTTCGATTGGTATTGCTTCCCATATTTCATGGACTCTTTCCCATATACACTCTAGATTTTTAAATTTTTCTTTTCCAATCCGATTCTTAACATAATTCCAAAGATTTTCTTTTGGATTTAAATCCGGTGACTGTGCTGGCCAAAACATAATGCTATTGGTGTGGAAACAATTTTCGAAACGTTTGCTGTATGCTTTAGATCATTATTGATCCTATTGAAAAATCCAACGAATGGGACATATTCTCCTCAGCAAACGGGAGCATTATACTCTCCATTATGTTTTCCACATAAAGTTGGCAGTCATTAACTCTTGAATTCGGATGCCAAGAAAAACATCCCCATATTTTAATATTCCCGCCACCATGTTTAACAGTTTTAATTCTGTATTTGGAGTCAAGTTCTTTATATTTTGGCCTTCTTACATAGCGTCGACCATCCGATCGAACTAAATTAAACTTAGATTCGTCGCTCCACAGAATTTTATTCCATTTTTTAATTCCTTCTATGCCTTTCCAACTTTGATGTTCTTTAGCGAATGTTATACGATCCTGTATATTTTTTTTACTTGCGATTATAGGTACTATAAGGCAAGTTATGTATTCGTAAAAAAAAAAAAAATTTCTAACAATCAAACATGACATTACGAACATAGAGAACGCCAAAAAAAAATAAAAAATCACATGAATGCATATTGCACCTAAATTATGAAGTTGTATGTATATATGTAGTTACCTACCCACCTACATCCTTCATTTTCGTTATTATATCTACATGTTTACATTCTTAGTTTCCATCTATATATATATGTATGTACATACATTTTACTCACTCTCCTAACTCACATAGTTAAAATCCATAACTTATTTATATATTTAAATATTCATTACCTATGTAACTATTCTTTGAATCATCCATTCGAAAATTCATTAAGAATCAGGTAATCTTACCTACATAGGCTTTACACCTGCATAGGATAACTACATCAACGAACTAACTAAACATCAATGGATAGACACATTAAAGTTGTTAGCTACAAGGGCAAGTTCGTGCGATCCAGTCGTGCACTTTATTTACTAAGTAGATGAACTTTTGCTGCCGGTCTTTCAAAGAGGTTAGCTTCTTGTAAGCGTCTGCGAACTGTGCGTGCTGAAACATCAACATTAATTTCATTTTTAATATTCCGAGATGATTTAAATGGATCTTGCTTGGAAAGATGAATGATCCGCCGACGCACGGTCGGTTTGAGCACTCGTTTTTCTCTTGGGTCCATTTTTTTGTTTGTTTTTTTGGGCTTCGGATCATTTTCTACCATTGTTTTTGAGCAATTCACAATAACCCTGTTTTTTTGGTAAATCCATCGGCAGCACAGCAGGATTCCCCAAAAGAACGATCCGCAGCAGCCTGATTGTTTGTATCTTTAAGTTGGTATTACCGAACTTGTGTCTATTATAACTAAATGCTAAAAATCTACAATTGACTTGTTTTTATTTCTTAAGATTAAGGCATTTAAGAATACTAAGACTTGAATTAAAAGATGCAAATAAAATGGAATATTATATTCAGTTTGGTATGATTACATACTTGCTTTTAAAGCACCTTTTCGTATCATTTAATGATAAACAAATGTAATATATGTATATAGAGTCCGCCAAATAACTTTTTTTTTGAAAATGGGCGCAAAACATCGAGTGTAGCTTCGGCTGTGTGGCACGTAGCGCCGTCCTGTTGAAACCAAATATTTCCAATATCCTCGTCTTCATTTTTTGTGAACAAAAATTCGTTCAACATGGCCCGATAACGATCGCCATTGAGTGTAACGGCCACTCCTTGCTCATTTTCGAATTATGCCTCTGGACCAAAATCCGCACCAAACAGTGACTCGTTTTGGGTGTGTCGGCTATTCAATGTATTCGTGCGGGTTTTCTGTGCCCCAAATGCGACAATTTTGCTTGTTTACATACCCGCCAAGATCGAAATAAACTTCATCTGAAAAACCATATTCGTTCAGCGGAAGGATAAAATTAATTATCTGTCAAATCAGACATGAGCTAAGTGTTACCATTCACGAAATAAGCACTAGTTGAAAAAAAAACGTTAGATAGCGGACCCGATATAAAGCAGTAATAAACGGTGATTTTTTAAGAGCTTGGTTTTTGAAAATTCAAAAAAACACAGAAACTTGTAAAAAGTGAATGAAATTTTTATTTGGATCGATAAATCAATTTCTGCCATTTACTTTTTAAAAATAATTTCACTTAAATGTTGCCCACGGCTACGCTTCAGGTGGTCCATTCTGAAGGTCCAATTTTGGCAAACTTTTTCACACATTTCGCCGGAATCTCACCAATGACGCATTCAATGTTGGCTTCCAAGGCAGCAATCGTGTTTGGCTTGTCCCCATAGACAATAGACTTAACATAGCCCCACAAAAAATAGTCTAACGGGGTCAAATCACATGATCTTGGTGGCCAATTGACTGCGCCAAAACGTGAGATCAACTGCTCACCAAATTCGCCTCTCAATTCATGCATGGTTTCGCGTGCAGTGTGGCATATGGCACCGTCCTGTTGGAACCACATGTCGAACGAGTTCAATTCTTGCATTTTCGGCAAAAAAAAATCTGTTATCATCGAACGGTACCTTTCTCCATTGACCGTAACTCTGCGGCCTTCATCGTCCTTGAAGAAGTACGGCCCAATGATGCCGCCTGCCCATAAACCGCACCAAACAGTGCATTTTTCGGGATGCATTGGTAGCTGCTGAATTGCCTCTGGCTGCTCTTCACTCCAAATACGGCAATTCTGCTTATTCACGTATCCATTTAGCCAAAAATGAGCCTCGTCGCTGAAACGGACGTATCTTGCGAAACACATTTTTCACAGAGCACGAATTTTGATAATAAATTTCAATAATTTGCAAACGTTGTTCAGGCGTAAGTCTATTCATGATGAAATGGCAAACAATACTGAATCGAAATGTCAAATGTTCGTGGAATTTGTCATGTGTGATCTGTCAAAGATATAAACGTCAAAAACCAAGTAGCAAAAAAATCACCCGTTAAATAACAAAAAGTTGATTTTTCTAAATCTGTATGTTCCAAAATGTTCATTTTAAAATTATTTTATGTGTTTGAAGTTTCTTTTCAATAAATCAGATCTTGTGATAATGATAGGGTATGTTTGCATTGTGTTTCCTTGCAAAAATTATCGCATTCATTATTTAACTATTAAGTATTTTTAAACTTCATTTACATGCCGCTCAAAAGTAGAGAGTTAAATAAAAATGAGTTATATGAAATATGGACAGAAAATACCCTTTTTGGATCTCATAATTGAGGTAAATAGTCATGTTTTGGTAAAAATTATTAACGTCACAACAAAAAAACACTGGAAAAAAGACGATTATGTCCACTTTTATATTCACTGGTTGGTCAACGGTCAACTCAACTCCGAATTCAAAATGACGTAAGATCGTCAAAATCTGTTTGGCACGAATTTTAGGGTCTAGTTAATTATCTACGACATCCATCAATAAAATTTGACAGTTTCTAACTCGGCAATAAGCTATATTTTGAAATATTTAGAATGTATTTTTTGCCAAATTTCGCCGAAAACCTCTAAATCATCGCTTTTTTCCGCAGGTGATATTAAATCTGATAATTTCCAATTGTTGGTATAACCAAATTAAGATTTTTTAGAAGAAATCTTAATAATCTGCACAATCGATTTCGACAGTTTATGTCTTGCACGTTATAAGTGCTCTATCGATAACATGCACTTACTTGCTGCTAATGAGTGCTTAGTTATTACTAAATAAATGATATGCACTGACTTGCTCTTTAAATGCTTGTTGCTATTCCAATTTCAGAGATTTGGTAGGGGGCGCTGCTCAAGATATAGTTAGCTCTTTTTTAGGCAATTTGACAGCAGCTGATGTACGTAAATAGGTGTGAAACAATTTTTTAAAGAAAAGAACACATACTTAACCAAAAATTATTGATTTTTGACTGCTTTCAGCTAACTTTTCCGAATCGTTCACAAATACATTCGAATTGTTTGGTTTACGAGATAACTTATCTAATAAATATGTGAAAGTGCCCTTCGAGATTCATTAAAGTCATTCGATACTCGAATAAATATCACAAATCTATCCAAAGCAGAGTTCTGTTTTTAGTTTTATCGAAAGCAGGTTGTTGTATTTGTAATGTGTTTAATTCTGCTTTGATGCCGATGTCATTTTGCACAAAAGAACAGCCCTATTGATTGCAAAATCAATTTGTTGACAGGTTTATTTTCAGAAGTGGTCCGGTTAACTGGCCCCCTCGTTCGTACGACTTAACTCCTCTTGACTACTTTGTATGAAGCTAAATTAAGACATTGGTTTATGCCGACAAACCAGCAACCCTTGAATCATTAGAAGCCAATATTCAAGCAACCATTGACACCATACGGCCAGATTTATTGGAAAAGTAGTCAAAAATTGTACTGATCACCACTAGAGCAAATGAATTTGATGATCGACCTTGGCAAGTCGTTAAATAGCTTTAATTCCAGCCAAAAATAATTTACAAAAACTTGGTGGTAGCACACTCAAGTTGTTGTTGGTCATTCAAAATCATTAAAATTTCTGTCTTGTGTTATTATTAATTTAATGTTCTCAAGATCTTAAAAAAAACTCTAAAAAGAAATGTTTGAGTACCATTTCTCAAAAAAAAAATCGACAACGAAGATTCCCTTTTGTTTGGGATGATTGGGGTTTTCCTTTAGTAAATTCCAAATTTGATCTGATATTTATTTTTTCGTTTCGAATGAAGTACCATTAAGGTGGAATCAAAAGTATGCGTATAATCATAACAGAATCGATTAAAATATTCATCTTTAGCATATTACGTAGCAAAAAAAAAAAAAAACAATTTAAACTAATTTTGTACTTTTATTAGAAGCTGAAATTAACGCCCTCAACATGCCAGTGAATTCTACAGATGCTTATGGCATATCAACGCCCAACAATAGCAATATACCTGCCCAATCAACAGGATCTGGTAATACAGGTGGAGCTGGTAGTGGGAAATTCAATAGTGACAATGGCAGCGAATGCAGTAGTGTTACTAGCGAAAGTATTCCAGCTGGGTAAGTTTAAAATCACTGACTGTTTCGTATGGTGTATGCCACATGTTTCATGTGACCAATTAAATTTGTATTATTTCTTTTTAGTTCTGGGAAAAGCCAATCGGGAGCCAGCCAATATAATGTTATTTATAAAACTATTCTAACACAACTTCAAGAAAGAAATGATGAGTTGGAAAAGCTTAAAGAAAGAGTCGAAAGACTAGAGGTTGTTTTTTTTTAAATTAAGTTGGTTTATATTTCGAAATTGATTTTTTGGTGTTTGTTTTTCTGTTAGAATACACAAAAAGAGTTTAACAATTTGACAGCAACGCTGGAAAGTGAACGATATCGTGCGGAAGGCTTAGAAGAACAAATTAATGATCTAACCGAATTGCACCAAGTAAAATAATTTTAAAATAATAATATACCTTGAAGATTGTAATCTAAATATATTTCTTTGTCTTCCTTTTTTTTTAGAATGAAATTGAAAATCTCAAACAAACAATAGCCGATATGGAGGAAAAGGTACAATATCAAAGTGACGAGAGACTGAGAGATGTTAATGAAGTTTTAGAAAATTGCCAAACAAGAGTAAGTAAATTTTCATACATGCTTTCTTTCAATTCACCAATTAATTATTATTATATTTTTTTTTCAAAAGATTTCTAAAATGGAACACTTATCGCAACAACAGTATGTCACAGTAGAAGGAATTGACAATTCGAATGCCCGTGCCCTTGTTGTTAAATTAGTTAATGTAGTTTTAACTGTATTGCAAGTAGTTTTACTGTTAGTGGCAACAGCTGCTGGCATTATAATGCCATTTTTAAAGACGAGGTAAGTTTCAAACAGATCAAAATTACAACTAAAAACTACAATGGAGATATTGGCTACATTATTTATAACCCTTATACATACATATATGATTTACTGTAACGATTGACATACCACCATTATCACGTTATCAAACTAATCACAAAAATATTCTTCCCTGAACAGTTATTCAAAGTTCCAAAATATATTTCAAAATTTTATAATACACGAATTTTAATTATTTTCCGTCGGACATAGTGCTTCTAACGGTATATAATAATTGATATCCCTTCACTTATTAAATCCGCACACCAGTTAATCTTCGACAAGAACTGCCAAGTTATCATCCCACCAAGATCTGCTAAGCAGGATGGGAAGTTCTTAAAAGATGAATCAGCTCACTTTTTTACAGACGGTTCAAAAACCGAAGAGAGAGTATTCAGACAGACTAAATCCTAGTCTCTCTTTCCGTCTCTCTGACCATTGTAACCTATTGCATTTGAAAATTCTGGCGATTAAAGAGTATCTTCTCAGACAGTCAAGCAGCTCTCAAATCACTTCGCGTTGCTTTCAAAAACGCTATAGCCTCCCGCAATTGTTAATCATCTCAGAACAAATTAACATTCACCTGATTTGTGTGCCGGGACATAGCTGATGAATTCGCCAGAAATGGAACCCTAATACTAATTCTACCTAAAATGGAAGAAGTCGGTAAGCCTATCGCTACATGCTTATGTTATAACAACTTATGTTATAACAAAACGCTACAAGACAAACAAATATGAGATGTTCAAACATCACTACCTGCTTGGCCACTAGACAGATCTGGCTACAAATGGATCCAAGACGCTCAAAATATGTGCCCTCTTTGAGGAGGATACATCTTGGCTCCGTAATAGGTGTAATAACTGGACACACGTAGGAGGAAAAGGAGACTATCTCCCATCTTCATTTCTTATATCCTGTTCTTTCCCAAGGACGTAGATAACACTTGGGAGAATACTTCTTTGCCGACCCCAGTGATCTAAGATACAAGATATATCCAAATTAATAAACATGAACTAGCGAAGGTACGTGGACTAAGTGCGAAATACTATTAATAAAACACAATTTCTGGTATTTGACGTTTACCAACTTATTCCTTCGCAAGACCATCGAAGACGGTGGTCTAGCGATGTACTAAGAATTGACTTTTTAGAACAAAATTTACGGGACATAGAATAAAAAGAGGTAGATTTGATACTTATTGTAGTAGATTTTGAGATAATATGCCTGTTAATAATTTTCACCAAGTTTGGGTTTTTTTCCCTATGGATTTTGAGAGCAAAATGTGAACATTTGTACAAAGTCGTACGATTCAAGTTACCAAAAACACCTAATATCTCTTCACGTGGTATTACAATGGATCTGTGATCTAAGTGTGTCAGCTATTTTCTCAACCTAACCACTTATTAAAGTAACTAAAAAGTTAAGCCCAAATATTTATTTGCATTCTACCTACTCTTTTTATTTATTTATTTATTTATTTATTTACTATTCATTAAGCAGAGACACAGCTCTTATTGATTACTTAAACAAATAATTAACAACAAAGTAATAAAATAAAGAAATAATACTAACCACTGTAATTAAGACTTAATAATAACATTTTTTTAAAACAGTCTCTACTTAAATATAAATTAAAATCAATAACATAACATATAGAATTAGCTTGTCTTAAACAGCGAGTTAAGGGCTCATTGGTTCCATAATTTACCCTACGAAAAGGTACACAAAATAAACGATTACTTCGTAAGCCACGTCTGGGAACATGAAAACCAATCAGCGAAAGCAAATAAGGGCAATTGATTTTATAATTAATTAAATCTCTTACAAAAATGACATCAAGATAAATACGGCGTGATTCCAAGGTTTGAATGCCTAATAACAAACATCTCGTTTTATATGATGGCATATCAACATTCCATCGTAAGATCCGAATTGCAGCTATGGTAAAGTGTTTCTGTATTCTTTCAATTCGCACTGAATGTACAGCATACATAGGATTCCAGATGGAAGAACAATATTCTAAGATTGATCGTACATAGCAAAAATATAAATATCTTAGAGTAAAAGGATCTGAGAAGTCTTTAGCATTTCTAGAAATAAATCCAAGCATTGAGCTGTCCTTAGAAATGATGTAGTCAATGTGGTTAGAAAATGTGAATTTTAAATCTAAAACCACACCCAAATCTTTTTTTCAGTAACTTTGGATAGAGAGGATCCATGAATGTCATATGAAAACAATATCGGTGATGCACCACGGTAGAACATCATACTATGACATTTAGAAATATTCAAATGCAGATCGTTATTAGTACACCAAACAGAGGATCTTTTTGCAAGTTTATGCCATCCGAAATAGATTTTATACTTCTGAATAATTTAAGATCGTCAGCGTACATTAAACAAAGACTATTAATAAAAACACTGGGAATATAGTTGATAAATAAGAGAAAGAGAAGGAACCCCGGAAGTTACAACAACTGGGTTAGAAATAAAGTTGTTAATTCGAACATGTTGAATCCTACCAGTAAGGTGAGTGATCAACCCTGTCAAACGCTTTAGAGAAATCCGTGTAAATGACATCACATTGATACCCCTCTTCAAAGAGTTCCCAATACATAATTACTAAAAATCGTAAGATTGGTCAAGGTTGATCTGCCACCGATAAATCCTTGCTGAAAAGGGGAGATTATTTCTTTCACTAAGAAAACAAACTTATTATAAACGATTTTTTCAAATAATTTAGGAATTGCAGATATTTTGCAAATGTTTATGACTTCATTTTTTGAACCAGATTTAAAAACAGGGTAGACGTCAGAATACCGTGCTATTGTATTGATCATGATTCTAAATAACGATATATCCAAATATTACTGCTGGATATTGATATAGCAATTGTTGCAATATGATTTTTATCGAAATTGTGTGGCAATGGCGCAGTGGATATAGTGCTTGACTGATAACTTAGACGTGTGGGTTCGATCCCCACGCTAGGCGCATTCTTTTCTATATCTCCAATTTTAATTGGATGTCGCCCGTGGGTTAAAATGAGAAAATCAATACCTGATTCTCAAATCCACTGTGCTAACAAAAAATTCTTTGCTATCTTTCTTATTCTTCTAACTATTGCCGTGCAGTTCAGGTTGCATTTAAAAGACCTTAGGTCTTACAAATAAATAACATTTTCAACGTAGTATCACAATGGACCTATCTAGGGCTTATTTCAGCGCTACTACATCAAGTACAATGTAGCGTTTTGACTGTTGTATTACATCTGTTCTGTTTCATAGGTACGTTCGATTTTTATCTGTAGTACACTAGAGTAGATACGGACAATGTACTAGAGTAATTGGAAAAATGTATGATTCTGTTTCACAGCTTTTTATCCTACATTGTTGTAGTAAAACTAAGAGTAAATTCTTGCCACAATCTTACAATAAAAAATGTTGATGTAACAATGAAAAAATATAGGAATTGTAAGCGGTATACATATATATGATTGGAATTTGTAAGAGGGGACCTGGTTGCCGGGTAGGAATGATAGAGAATAAATATATAAGGAGTCGTTGATTCCCGACCATGAAAGAGTGATGACGTTTTCCTTACACAAATTAGAGTTCAGAGATATTTAAATAAATATACATTATGTTGTGGCCAATTTTACTAAAACAAACTATGTGTTTCATTTTTGCCTTCATGCTAACAGAATGGTAGTAATTTTTATGTGCTAACATAACAAGTCATAATATTATAAAGTTTAATTTTCATATTTTTTAGTCAAGGAAGAACCAATGCTTTTCTGAAGGATTTTTATTCTTCGAAGAGCGTTTTGTTTGGTACGTTAACACGTCCTTAAGGAAATACGATACTGCCAAAGACCTATTTTTTATATTTTTAATTGTGTCTAGCTTCGAAGAAATAAAGAAATAAGTGCTGGATTATCATGTACCTTCATTATATGTATATTAATTAATATTTTCCAAATTGTATACATTTAATATTTTGCATCGTCCTTCTTTGGAAAAACCAAATCAAGATAGATGTAAACCCACCATAAAACTCTTCAAGTTAACTACATCAACTACATAATCCAGCCACATCATACAGCACTTCCAGTTGAAGTTGTGAGACACAAAAATGTAGCTGATGTAGTTGTATGATGTAGTTGATGTAGCTGATGTAGTAGCGCTGAAATAGATCCCTGGGCCCATGTTCTGTAACTTTCGAATCGATAAAAGTAGTCGAGAAACAAAAAAAAATATGTTTTGTTGTTAAGATGCCAAAATGACTTTTTCAATTTTTTGCCTTTCGTTGGAAAATCCCAGTCAAACAAATTAAACAATTTAGATATCGCCTCAACTTACAGAAACACATTTTTTCAGAGGCGTTAAGTGAGGAAAAGTTATCGCCTGAGTTACAGAACATTGGTCCTGGTCTAGGTGTGTCAGTCGTTTTCCTGGCAGCCACTTCAACTTAACCTAACCTAACATTTTCAAACAAAAGTAGAAAAAAAAAAACATTTATTTTCATGCCATGTTGACGTCGATTTTAATTCAATTAAAAAAAACTATATTTTATTGTGCAACAGTTTTCAATGCACATTAACTTTTTTTAACATTTACTAATCATTCTTTATTTTTGTTTGCAGAGTTCGTGTTTTAACGACAGTCTTCTCAATATTTTTTATAATATTTGTGATACGTCAATGGCCGGACGTTAAGGATATTGGATCCGGTCTCGTGCGACATTTAAAAGAGTCTTTGGTTGTTAAATAAAAATAATATACAATTAAAAAAGAAATACAGAAACAAATACTAAATTCATTTTAAGTTAAACAACAACAAAACAAAAAAAACTACTACTATGCAGGGTTTAGTACACCTACATTATATACATTTATTTTTTATTTAAAATTAATACGTTTTTACTACAAATAATTTGCAAATATACAACAAAAAAAACGTAAATTTAGGCTTACAAATAATAGTAACTGTCATCGATCACATTTTCCTTGCATCACTCAATGAATCTGGGTTGGGGAGAGAATTCCGAAGAGCCAAATACGAACGCCAAAATCTCGAAAATCAACACGTCGCGAAGGGAGGGGGGACATGCTGCCCCGTGCAATCCCTCTGCTTGGCCAAATAAAAGATTTGGGGTACGTGTTGAGTTTGGGTGTATGCCGGATGTTGGTTTTTGGGGATTGTCCGTCTCCCAATGAATCTTTCTCTCTTTCGCATATTGTATACAAAATGTATTAAATAAATAAAATTCAAATAAACAAAAAAAATACATCAAATGTAAATAAAATAAATATTTCGAAATATTATTAAAAATAGTGATATTAAATATTTTTGTATTATTCTTTTGTATATATAAACATAATACTGTAATGTTGCTTTTTATTTTTTTATTTTTCACTTCTTATAAAATAATAAATAATATTAATGTAGCGCATAGCTGTTAGTGTATGTACATGTTAATTTTTTCGTTAAATTGATATAAAAGAATTTTTTACACGCTCATTACATGGCACTCAAATTACAAGGAAATCCAAAAATGTCCAACTTTTCAAATAAGTTTTAATTTGTTTTTTTTTTTTAATAAAATTGGCAAACTAAATTAAAATAATAAAACGACAAATATCAGATTAAATTTTGTATATCGCATTGATTTCAACGAAAAAAAAACTTATTATTTATGACTGAATTATGAATTCTATAATTTTAATAGAAACAAAATTAAGTTTTATCAAAATTGTTGTGTTTATAAATTTTCTTATATACATAGAGTTAAAAAAAAAATTAAACACATTACAAACATTCTTCGTGTAGCAATTGAAAACTACTCGTATTTTATTTTTAATTTAACTTAAGATCTTTTCCTATCTGAACATTTATGAAAACCCATATTTATAATAGAAACAAAAAAAAAAAAGAATTGATATAAAAGGAGAGATTTGAGCCCACATTAAACAAATCAAATATAAAAAGAAAATAAAGAATTACATACATTGAACATTGTGTTTTAAATTATAGGTTCCTATTTGCAGTTGTCGATTGCGAATCGAATCGACAATTCTCAATTGCTTCCACTGGTTGTCATTTTTGAATGTGTTAAGGGTGGGCCTTACTCAGAAGCGAACTTAGAACTCATGTAAATGCATTTAATTGTATAATAGGCTATTCAAAAATTGCTGTTAAAAAAATTAATTTCAATCTTTTTAAACTATAGTGGTAACACGATCCGATGTATCTGGTCTTGTATCATTGTAAAAGTGTCAAAGTCTTACACTTTTACAATACCCGAACCCTATTGTAACAGAAAAATACAAGAGTGAAAGATTTTTTTAACACAAACTAAGCCTTCTTCAGGACAAATGTGAAGCAGATTTTGACATTTGCTTTAGTGTTGCTACAGATTTGTAAAGGTGTGTTGTAAAAAAATAAAATTTTACAATTTTACAAGACTTGGTACACCAGATCGTGAATACACCTAATATATAATTTGGATTTTGTAGTGGAAGACAGTCGATCCTCAGGTAATGTTAATTACTTTAATTTTCATCAAGCCTTTCACCACACTTCCTTTTCGGTTCCAGACAGCCAAATGGAGGAATCGTCCTCCAACACGGAAATAATAGATTCTCCGTTCACTTTAATGCCAATGGCTCCAAACAAAAGAAAGCAGTGTGGATGTATGAAAGATGTGGATTAGTGTATCTACCAAGATGTTTACAAATTAATGTTTCAAATAAATTCCACAGTAATGTTTAATTAATATAAGTGTCGTATTTTGTGAATGTCCGCGAATTTAGTTCTGCTCTCTTTTATGCAGCATTATAAGATTTGATTGCTTAGCATTCATGTTCTATCAACAGCTTTTGACAGCTTTTCCAAAACAACTAAGGCCCTCATTATGAATAGCGAATCGAACATTCGATAAGTTGCGAACAATTTAGCTAACTTCGATTATCACAGTATTATTAATAGCGAACTTCATCGTTCGTTTAAAAACAAATGGTGCTTAAAATAAATTTCAATAAGAAAACTTATGTTAAACGTCAAATGCTGTTTGTGTTGCGTCAAATTGTTTGTGAATTTTTATTTTGTGTGCTGGATTTTGTATTTTTCGACGATTTAATTAAAAAAAAAGACGATCAACATTTTATTTTTTGAGGTGATTGAGTTTGAAACGAAAATGCAAGAAAAAATTAGTTTGGGCCAGTTGAGAAAAAACATTCATTATAGTTCTAATACCTTAGAACTCCCGAATAATTTGTAAGCCATCAAAATTAAATTAATTCAAAAAAATCAATGTTTTGTCTTCCATTAGATTTATTTTGTACTTCCGATTGAACAAGGATGTTTTTTGAATATCCCCAACCAAATAAAGCATGTGTTAAAGCTAAGAACTTCTATGCAGTTCCATCTCTTATAAAACTGGCTTGCACATTGAGATTTCTTGGGAGTAGTTGCTGGCAAAATCGTGTCCGTAATAATTTCGGTTTGGGACTTTTACAGTCAACTGTGTCAGGCGACAACGAAATTTGGCAGTATGGCCCGCCAGCAGTAGCAGACAAATTTTTAACTTAACTGCAATTTTTGTTTCAGCTTTAACTTATAGTCCAACCAAACCGTACAAAGACAATCTTAGGTGCAAACAATAAAACATTTTCTTACTAACGTATGCAACTCTTTTCCATCACGAATGGGAGGCTCAAGAGAGTTTAATTCGACAGGAAATTGTTCCCAAAAATCCTTTTGGCTTTTCTTCGAAGAACCAAACACACCTATACCTTTACATACGTCCGGATTCGATACCATCAAACTAACTAGTTTTGCAATTGCTTTGCATTTGTCCTTATTATAGGTTATTATTTTTATTTATTTAACAATATTCGCAATTTGCACATAAATACCTTTTTCTTTTGTCGGTCATTACGAAAAATAACTAGCTACAGGTTAATACAAGTAAATTTGAAACTTTTATCATCAATAAATAGACCATGTTTCCCGACACAACAATTCGCTAACGTTATCGCCAAATATTTTGATTCGATAGTATATCACACATACATGGTTAGATTAGTGAAGATTCGCAATTTGTAATCCCTCGATAATCAAATTCGTTAAAGTTTTGACATTGGAAGCGAGCTAAATTTTAGCGAATCGCTATTTGTAATACGAAATTAGCGAATTTGTAAGATTTTAAATTCGATTCGCTATTCATAATAGGTGTTTTTCTATTTTCGTTCAGAGCAGAGTACTGAACAGAGTTCGAACACAAATCTTATGCACTGAAATTGTTCGAAACAGAGCAAACACTGATATGCTTTTTAAACACACTTGAACCACACAAATCAGAATACATTTTCATTTTTAACCATAAAAAGCAATACCTACCCTCTTTTGTACACAGATACACACCAGATACAGAAAATCAACAAGCGATCAATTTCTTTCGCCAACTTATGTATCTAATTATTTTTTTCTCACATTTTCCTTCTTGACACACATGGCATTTGGTGTGTTCAGCAATTTACTCACATGCACAGTCAATTATGTTCGAGCGCGTCGAGTGCGATCTACACATGTTCAGAACGAAAAAAGAAACACACATTTGGAGCTCTGCATGCTCTGAGTTAAAAAGAAACACAAACTAATTTTTTGACAACTCGACTGCTCTGAACTAAAAAAGAAAAATGCCTATGAGGGCCTTAAACGTCAAACAAAAACTAGAAAATGTTCAGTGTGGACGCTCAACTCAGCTAGCAGCATAGACATGCGCACACAAACATATTTATAGATATAGAACATACGTGACGTCGCCCTTTAAGAAAAGCGGCATAAGGCGGCTTTACATGGATCTACATCTGCAGACTTGAAGAAAAGTAGAGCGGGCCAATAATATAAAACAAACATAAAAGTAAGACAGGGTACACACTAATAACTTACTCGAACTCTGCTATAACTTTCTTGACACATCTCACAATCACATGTTCTTAGCGTTCAGGTATGTAGTTTTGAGAAGAAAATTTTCGCTTTTTTCGTTGTTTTTAAGCAAACTGAGGTGAAATGGTAAAAAAAAACTTGAAAATTCGTTATCTGAACGGAACAAATTATGGTGCAGATGAAAATGCTATAATGAAGATGAACATGTTCATCTTCACTATAATCTGCAATCTTCAGGTTCGTACTTCCTATAATCTTCATACATGAAGATGATCTCCATTTTGGTTTTCGCTCTCTATCGCACAAGTATGAATTTTTTATTTTGTTTCCTCTTTTTTTGCAGATGACAATGCAGATGAAGATGAAGATGCATGTAAAGCCTCCTATAACTCAAAAAACGTGATTCTTCAGAAAATGAGTAAGTTTTTGAATCATACGATTTTTCATATTATTTTTTTTTTTATTATTAATGGCCTTTTAGATTGGTCGTCCGGAAGGCTTCCGAAGTCTTCCGAATGCTTCTGAAACTGTTCGATTGGTATGAAATGATAGTTCTTCTCCTAGATAGAAAAGAAATTTCCTTCTGGATTTAAAGTCAGAATCAAAACCAGCGTGTGCGTGCTCACACTGAAATACTAAATGTCAAACGCGAATGCAATGTCAACAACAATGTTGTATAGGGATGAGCGATATTGTAAAACATGGATGATAACATCGAAAATACAATATCGATATCGGAATATCGATGTTTTTTAACATCGATGTTTTTTTTGAAAAATAATAGCACGTTCAAAAATCAATTAAAATAAAATTTTAAATTCAAAATACCTTCAGTGCTTTAAAAATTGTACCAATGTTTTTTATCAATTTTCTTTTCCTTTTTTGTATTTTTAGTGCCAATTGAACTCAGACAATTTCACATAAATAGATGTGAAGCGTGGTTCCGCTGAAGTGCAGTACCGTCGAGTGCATGAGTTCATTGGCAAAAGATTTTAGCTTATTTTAAGTCAATATTTTGAATCTTAACATCGATGCTGTGATGTTTTACATGCTTCAAAATCGATGTTGAAACATCGATATTTTTTTTCGACTTACATTGATTTTTGCCAACAATGAACATCGCCCATCCCTATATTTTTATGTCATTGTTTTGTTTTTCCCACCTTACACATACACTCACATCCAATTTCAAAATCCAGAATGGAGTGTTAACTTGTTCGATTGGAATCCCGGATTGGAGAGTTCTTCCGGATTACCAATCGAAAAGGCCATAAGACATTTTTTTTCTAAACGCAGATTAGCTACTTATATTTTATTTATTTAAATTCAACAAAATAAATTTTAAAAAATGTACATATAATGAAGGTGAAAATATGAAAGATTTCACGTATGAAAGATGAAACGTCTGTCAGTTTACCTCCAGCTCCACCTTATGACAGACTTTCAGCTCGCCCTTCAGCTAAACATCACTTCGTATGCCTAAGTTGCCAGTGTTTAAGCTTGTTTGTGATCTTAAGTTCTCCTGGTCTGCCAAGTTGGGGTCAGCATCAACATCGTCGTCTGAAAAATACCGAGATTCACTAGAGGGTGTTTCAGTTTCAAAATCTTCTACTAGAGAAGTAGACGCAACGGGTGTATTTGTTTTACTTGCAATAAAAATAGAATGCACGACTGGATCGCACGTACTTTCTCCTATGTTCGATCACATTATATGTAAAAGATTCTTAATGGAAACGGCTTAAAGTATTTTTAAAGTCGTTTTTCACATAATTTTTTTTATATAAATTTCTAAAATTAAAAAAAAATGGTATAAACATTTTCAATATTTAATCATATAAACTTAACAAAATTTCAGAAGAAATCGCCCACCCGTTTTCGAAATATTGAATTTTCAACAATAAATATTTTTTTTTTCAAAAATCCAAAAACACAAAAATATTTGTTTTCAAAAATCAAAAAAAAAAACTATTTTTCGAAAATTTTGAAATGTAGTATTATTTAGAATTTGAAAGAGATCCTGTGTACAAATTTTGATCGAAATCCGTTGTGCCGTTTATGAGAAAGTCGAAAATCAATAAAATGGTTGTATGGCAGGCACCGTTAATAACAAATATTTTAATTCTTTTTCGGCCAAAATGTAGACCATACTTAAATTAGTACACATACTATTTTTTTATCAAAATCAGAGCCATTTTCGAGATAATTAAGATGGTAGACAAATTTGTATGGCAAGTACTGTTATTTTTGGGGCTAAAAGAACGATTCAAAAATCTATTTTGAACAATCACCTAAAACGCCTAACCACCAAGTTTGAACAAAATCGGTTCAGCAGACGGAATTGCGGGAGCCACTTTTTTGGTGTCCTCTATCATCGTAATGTCAACTTTGATTAAAATCTCGAAAATGAAATTGCATGTTCTGCATTAGTTTTATTCCATTTTCTGAGCGGATTTAAATCACTTTGTATATGTCAAGTGAATTGTTTCTGAAATTGGTGTATAACTTGGCGCGAAATGTAAGATTAAGTATTTTTTGTGGTTTTTCTTGGTATCTATCTGCATACGAATGTTTTGTTACGCTACGAATACGAATAAATTCACATCATAAGCCCCGAACGAAATCAAAATATCATTGCAACCCATTTTTCGGAGTCTCAAATTCATCTGATTTACGTCAATATATGAGAAGAAAAATTGATTTAAATTTTTGTTCTTAATCTTTTGACAATTTAATTGTTTCGTTAAAATGGATTTAGTGGGAATTTTGGAATATCCTTGGTCGATTTCTTGGAACATTTAAATAAAATACACGACGCACGAACTTGCTCTTGTAGCTAACAACTTTAATGTAGCTAACCATTGAGGTTTAGTTAGTTAGGTGTAGTTACCCTATGCAGGTTTAAAGCCTATAGTCTAGTACGCTGCTGATGCGAAACGAAATTTTTCGGTGGTCTCCACTAGGAGAGCGAAATGCTAACGAAAACCACAGCGGAAAAATATTTGCGGAGAGTTCCGTAAGCTGTCAAAAACAATTGACAAGTTGTAAAAAAAAGTAATTCTGTCACCAAATTATTTTTAGATAGAACATTTTTTGTCGCCAAATTACTTTTAGATGTAATTTTTTTGAAATAATTCTTGGATTTAAAAATTGTTCTTGTTACACGTAGGGGATTTAAAATAAATCTCAGAATCGTTTAAATGATGGAAATTAAGCAAATACTTTGGGACTTATTAACTGGTTTATCTGCCCATTTGATGAAATTTCTATCGATTTTAAGAACATCAATGAAATAGGGAGGTAAACCACTCTATAATTCGAAAACTACGTGCTTCATTGGGATGGTGTAAACGGTTATGACTTCTAATTTGTGGTTTCTTACTAATTCCGGATACCATTTTCAAGTCCAAGAATTATTTCAAAAAAATTATATATAAAGGAAATTTGGTGACAAAAAAAATACATCTAAAAGTAATTTGGTGACAAAACTACTTTTGGTTTTGTTAATGCTTCCTTTGAAAGTATGAAGTGCTGATTCTAAAAAGATATCGCTCGCCTTTATTGGACAACCCGTTCCGAAGATATAGTCCATTATATTTATAGTCTGATTATATATTTCAGATTATATATTTCAAAGTGAATAGTGAATAGCTTTTAGACTATATCTTTGGAACGCGTTGCATTTTCACTTGTTCATCAGTGAGTTTTCTTAGTGGGTTTGTACTTGACCGCTCTGCTACGCTGCGAATGCTCTTTGATCGATTCCCATTTTAACTATAGGTCTTGCTTCCTCAATTAATACCAAAATCGAATGAATAGTATAAATGCATGGCCTTATTTATATGTCAAATCCAATTGACAAGTGACCAGCTTGCAAGCAGCTTGATTTGCTATCAAATCCACGAGCAGGGCATCTGCCATACGATGGTTCAATTACATTAAAAAACTTCGTCCAGAAAAGAAAAAGAAGGTATCGATGGCAATGCGAGGTAAGTGATTGTCATCATCTTTTTTCTATCACCACAACAATGGACTATCGAGGTTATCACCAGAAATTGTAGACTAAATAACAATGTCCATCCCGTGCCGATTTTCACGAAGTAAACATTAAACAGATTGTCTGAACTTGAGAAATAAGTTCTGGGGTATGGTATAAAATCGTCAATCAGTGAGATCGGAAACAGGCTTTCCAAATAGGGGTGGGTATCGTTTAAGATGGCCTTTTTACAACCGAACATTATTGTGGTAAAGATGATTTCCTTAATTGTCGTTGGTGCAGCGGAAGGCCGCTTACCTTTGGCTTCCGGCCTGGATACATCTTGTCCCGACCAGGTCGGAAATTCATATTCGTACTGCCAGTAGCGGGCGGTCGGGTCGATTTGATTTTTTCTTTGTGGCAATTGAGTTAATTTATGTGTTGAAAGTATGTAGTTAGAAATGGAGAGTGTTTTTTTTATATTTATATGGTGTCAAAGGTCGCATAGAATTTAAAAGTCGGAGTAACAAATGTGTTTTAAAAATCATGACATGGACAGTTAATTGCAGAACAAACTACTGAATCTTGATTATAATATTTTTATTTAGTAGTCACTTAAAATAAATTAATTTTAAAAGGACATAGGTTATTTTTAATCTAAGCACTAGCACTAGGTATGAGAAAAGTCGATAGTTGGTTATAATCAGCACTCCAAATAAAGATCAGCTATATCTTGTTCGCCGATAAGATATGTGAAGGGTGTGCTTCTTTCCAACTTCCCATTTTGCAGATTTAGTTTAGTCGATTTTGAAATTGGTTTTGATACAAAATTAGAATTGAATGTATTTTGAATAATTTAATACAGGAAATGCACAGAAAAACCAGACACTAGAGAAAATACAAAGCCAAAGAAAAATCAAGTAAGCATTACAAGAGCTTGACTTTTTTTTTATAAGAAAAATGAAATGTCAAAATTTCGCAAGCAATTAATGTGCAGGTCAATTAAATTGAGAACGAAAAGAGTGGAGAATGGTACTAAGAAATCTAGTACAGCTATCCAATAAAATTGCACATTTCGTCGTTCAGCAGCGTACTGGAAAACGAAAAGTAGAGCGAAATTTTTCGTTCATGATTTTGTTGTGTCATTTTTGTATGGGATTTTTCGTTTCGCATCAGCAGCGTACTAGGCTTTAATGCTTTCAATTTCAGTCTTGAGTTGGCAACAAAATTTTCGCCATCAAATGTCATTCAAAACTATACTATTCAAGATATGCTATCTCATTCAATCTTTAAGAACAGACCGAAAAAATATCCACAAAAGTTTGGCTCTAATAATAAGAGCCAACAGAAAAATGTGAGAAGAAAATGTGTGTTTTTGTTTTTGCTTGGTCGTTTGTAGCGAGACAGTTACAGTGCGAAAATCATGAACACTAGGCAGGCTGCCAGATTGCCAGAGGCCATATTGCGCGATATATCCCTTTTTTTATATTACGATATAAGCTTATAAAAATCTGGCAAGCCTGAACCTGTGGAGAAAAATTTGAGAAAAAAATATATGGCGTGTGTTTACTGCTTGGTCGTTTGTCGCGAGGATTGAACCTAATACCAACATACCTACCTATGTTTAAAAAAATCATTTTTCAGTCAATGAATGTTCTGTTTGAATGCATTTTTATTGTAACTTGAATTATAGTTTTCTTTTCAGTGGTGGAATTAATTTAAACTATCCTAAATTAAATTACGTTTTAACATTTTCGACGTGAGTGGTACATTTTTAATATTTACAATCATTTTAAAGGCAAAAAAGTGGTCAATGAATCTGTTTAATTTTATTTTTTTCAATTATTTTTATAGTTTGTTGTCCAAAAGTTCTTATTATTGTGGCGGATCGACAAAAAGCCCTAATATGTAATTAAAATTAAAATTTTTTATGTGGCAGTATTTTATAGGCGAATTTGAAATTTAACTTTCCTTTAAATTTATTATCAAATTTTTGTTTCTTAAAATAAATAAGCTTTATAGGTATAGGTAAAACCTATACTTTACGTGTTTTAAAACATAATTCAATTGTTACCACAAAATATCAACATATGGGTGTCAATGTGTTTCATGTAAGTTTTTTACCATACAAATTTAGTCCAGCAAAATGCGGTTTCTTATTATGAAAACAAATAATTTTAGATTACCTACCTACCGAGCATAGATTTCGTAATTTCGACTTTTTCTTTTTACTTTCGATATACCTAGGTACATAACTACAGTGCGATTTCATAGATAACGGGTGATTTTTTTGCTACTTGGTTTTTGACGTTTATATTTTTGACATATCACACATGACAAATTCCACGAACATTTGACATTTCGATTCAGTATTGTTTGCCATTTCATCATGAATAGACTTACGCCTGAACAACGTTTTCAAATTATTGAAATTTGTTATCAAAATTGGTGCTCTGTGAAAAATGTGTTTCGCAAGCTACGTCCCTTTTTTTTCCGCTCATTTTTGGCTTAATGGATACGTGAATAAGCAGAATTGCCGTATTTGGAGTGAAGAGCAGCCAGAGGCAATTCAGCAGCTACCAATGCATCCCGAAAAATGCACTGTTCGGTGCGGTTTATGGGCAGGCGGCATCATTGGGCCGTACTTCTTCAAGGACGATGAAGGCCGCAGGGTTACGGTCAATGGAGAAAGGTACCGTTCGATGATAACAGATTTTTTTTTGCCGAAAATGCAAGAATTGAACTCGGTCGACATGTGGTTCCAACAGGACGGTGCCACATGCCACACTGCACGCGAAACCATGCATCAATTGAGAGGCGAATTTGGTGAGCAGTTGATCTCACGTTTTGGCGCAGTCAATTGGCCACCAAGATCATGTGATTTGACCCCGTTAGACTATTTTTTGTGGGGCTATGTTAAGTCTATTGTCTATGGGGACAAGCCAAACACGATTGCTGCCTTGGAAGCCAACATTGAACGCGTCATTGGTGAGATTCCGGCCGAAATGTGTGAAAAAGTTTGCCAAAATTGGACCTTCAGAATGGACCACCTGAAGCGTAGCCGCGGGCAACATTTAAGTGAAATTATTTTTAAAAAGTAAATGGCAGAAATTGATTTATCGATCCAAATAAAAATTTCATTCACTTTTTACAAGTTTCTGTGTTTTTTTGAATTTTCAAAAACCAAGCTCTTAAAAAATCACCGTTTATAATCCATCCAAAATGATGTGTATGGGCGGGTGGTGGTGGTGTATGTGTTAGTAGCGCACGGCAGGATTTTTTTTGGGGGTGCTCAGTCTTAATTTTGTTGGATTTGTGGTGAGGTATCAATAAAGCTAAAACAAAAATCACTTTTTATCAACCACCTTATATAAATAAGAAGAAAATTCAAATAACAAAACGACAAAAGAAAAAATAAAACTACCAAGTTATGAAATAAATTTTAAGTATTAATTTTTTTCTTTGTAATTGAAATTTTTTTTTAATCAATTTTTGATAGTTTTAGTTTAAAATAACAAATTTGGGTAATAGAACTTTTGCTGAATACTTCCTTCGTGGGATCAGGACATTTTTTCGTTACACTGGTCTTATATATTTACCTACCTGCGTGATGATTGAATTATGGTTTTCATGAATTATGGCATGTTATGCATTTTTAAATAGGTACATTTCCATTCTAAAATAATAAAATATCATTTGATCTTTGCTGGGTTTCATAGATTATTTAGCATAGATAAAACTATGTACGGTAAAAACGAACAAAATCACTTATGAAGTAAGTTAATATCTTTCTTTACTTGCGACATACATAGGTACTATAGGGCAAGTTTTGCATTTGAAAAAAAATCGAACTCGAGATTTTAATTAAAATTTGACATTACGATGATAGAGAACACCAAAAAAGTGGGTCCCTTAATTCCGTCTGTTTGTCTGTCTGTACTTAACTCTCTACAGCCAAAACGGCTGAAGTGATTTTCTACGGTATTTAAGCGATTTAGGTGATTCTCCAAAATAGATTTTTGAATCGTTGTTGTAGCCCCAAAAATAACGGTACTTACCATACAAATTTTTCTACCATCATAGGTATCTCGAAAACGGCTCCAACGATTTTGTGTGTACTGCTTCAGTTATGGTCTACATTTTGGCCCAAATATTTGTTTAAATATTTTGTTATTAACGGTACCGGCAATACAACCATTTTATTGATTTTCGGCGTTTATGAGAATTATCCAAATTATAAACATTTTCATACAGGAGCTCCTTCAAATTCTAAATAATACTGCATTTCAAATGTATGACGTAAAACTGTAATGTATAAGCTAATCGTGTACACACACAATTTGTAGTAAGGCTTCTTAATTTATAGCATATTCGTAGCGTTGTCTGACAATGAAAATATTGTAAAATGTAGTTTTTTTTACATCGTACAATTTTTTTATTGTCAGACAATATTAAAGTAATTTTGGACGTCGCGCAGTGTTGCGAACCCATAGAAATATTTATCAAATATACTCGCAATCAAAGTGATTGAATTATTGTTGTTTTTTTTTTTGTTAAAATTGTTGTGAAAAAATATATTTTTACAATTATTTTTGTAGCATAATTCAATAAAACACTTTCCAAAAGAATTAAAGGAAAACAATTGTTCAGCTTTTTTGAGTGTTTGTTTGATCTGTGTGAAAAGTGGTCATATTGAAATAAAACAAAAAGCGTTCTAAAGTTTTGTTTATTAGTTTTGATATGTATAGCTATATATTATTAATAGTATATATATATTATTTTTTTTTTATTGTAATCCTATTTCGGCTTTTACTCTCTGAAAACTCAACTGGGAATAGTTTGAAAAGACTGACAATTAATTATGTGTGAGCACTCGGTTGGTAGAAAATCCACCAATATTTTACAATTTATTGGTAGGTATTAAGCCAGCTACCTGACAATAAATTAACAACGAACTTCTGACAATAAATTGTAAGAAATTGGTAGATTTTCTAGATAGATAGATAGATTCTTTATTTTTTCATCATAAGGTTTTACAAAATTTTATATAATAATAAGGTCATGGCAACGCTGCCGTCTGCCTGAAATGACATTTCTTATAATATACATAAATAAAAATATAATTAAAATGCAAGTTATCAAAAACTTGTACAGAAAGCTAACTATTCTTTTCTTCATAATATATGTCTCAATTTTGACATGATTTGAAACACAAATAAGTTTTGAATAAGTTTTATTGATTTAACAAACTAAGATTGTTTATAAATATAAGATACAATCAAATAGTTTTTATAATAAGAATTGTTTATATAATATACAATTTAGGAATACCAATTTTGACATGATTTGGAGCACAAGAATAGATTTAATGTTTAATGTGTTTATTTTAGCCTTCTAGACTAAGTGATATTAATTTTGAAGTGACTTAAAACACAAAGAAAGGAAATTTAATTTTACTAAACTACTGTTTTTACAAATTAAATAAATAGGTAATCGAGCCAATCACCTAGGGAATTGATTTCTATAATTATATTATAAAAATATATTTGACTGGGCACATCCATCCCTTTTCTCCATTAAGGATTTCAAAAAAAAATTCTAAAGTAAAAAAGCTAACTCCAAAGTGTAATCTTCGGACCTCTTGTTGAGTGTGATACTTGGTCACGAAGTGGTAAATATCTTCATTTTTTCTTCTATTACAAAGATTACAGAGCTGTGGCAAATCTTGTCGATGCGGGATGAAATTAAGATTTACGATTTCGACTCTCGTTCTAAAAATGAAACTTATTTGAATTGCCGAAAGATTATTACAAAAGTAGTTATGAGCGGTAAAAAGCTGATGGTTCAATTTTTTGTAGTGGTTTTTCGACGCTGATAAAGCTGTAGATTTTCTACCAACCGTGTCCTCACACATAATTAATTGTCAGGTCATTGGTAGATAATTGTCAGGCGTTTTAAGTCTGACAATATTGTAAGATCTACCAATCGTGTACACTAAGCTTTAGTTTGAATAGAACCGAATATCGAGAGAGGAAAAAATTATTATAGAATAAGATCCAAAATCTAATCCAAAAGAATAAGCATCATCAATAAGTACATATTGTTTTTTTGTACACTTTTTTCTAATTTCTCTTAAAAAAACAAAAATAAATGTAGCAAATGTGATTATTCTCAAATACAACTCCAACAATTGTCATTTAAAAAAATCAGTTAATCAATAAAGGTATGTGCCTACTTTTTGGTAAGTTGTTGTTTGGAAAATGGTCATTGTTGGTGCCTCTAGTAGAGCATTTGGTTTTCGATTTTCTAGAAAACGGCAGAGTTGTAAATCAATCATTTTAGAATTTAGCTTATTTGATTTATCTTCAAAAATGTGTAACTCATGAATTTACTTAAGGACTTCAACTTCAAAATATGAAGTCACCATCCAATGGCATTGAATTCATATGATTGAAGTCAATATGAAGAAGTTTTTCCTATTCAATGAATGCATTCCAAAATGATTGCATTCTCTTACAACTCTGGAAAATGGTTCTCATTTAATATTGCTCAATGTTGCAACCAGTGGCGTAATTATGGAGTGACAGGGCTGGCAAAATGCCACGGGCTCCCGACCCAAGAGGGCCCCGGCCTAGATGCAACGATCTCAGAAATAACCTAATATTTTTAACAACATTTTGTATATAAGTACTTAAAAATTATAATATTTTCTGAGTTGAGTAGGGGAGAGTGGGTCACATTTGAACACTTTTTGCTTTCGAAACTTATGAAACCTTATATATTCAATGTATTTGTCTGTAAATTTTACTCACATTGCACAGTTTTATTGAACTTCGATTTCAAATAATATTTGGTTAATTTGACGAAATATTTATATATAATTTGTAATTCCAACCAAGTTTTGAACAGCAATTTTTATTTTGTTTTAGCGAATAAGAAACACTTAAATTTTATTTTATTTATTAATTATATTATAAAAAAAAATCATCAATTCCAAACTCAAACTTTATATTTGGATTATAATATATATTTACTTGATATAATCACATATAATCACAGAAAAGGGAAAAAAAACAAAAAAACTTGAAAAAATGAACTTGATAGTTTCGTTATATCACATTTATTTGTTAAACAAAACAATAAGCAATAAAGATTCATAAAAAATACATAACAGAATTCATACAATTTAGCTTCTTATCTTAAAAATATTTATTTAGTGCTCAACCCAACTGATATCGAAAAATCAAACGCAAAAGTTATCAAAGCGGATGTTCTTCATGTAGCTAGGGCGTTAATTAGTTTAGGTAGCTTGGCTTTAATTTCTATGCCGCTTATAACCCAGATGCCTATTGTCTTCGAGATCAGGTCTTGCAATTTTAGGTCAACGATGTTAGTTCGCGTTAAGATAAATTTCTTAGCTGGCAGATCAGCTTCATCAGTGGATTAATAATTTCATAAGTAACTTCTTTCGCGGAATCAGTAAATGTTCGGTTTGTGATTTCTTTTTCGTTTTGCAGGGTTGTTAAGTAACCACTCAATTTGTGCTATGAATAGTTTTTGCTTGAACGGTCCCAAGACAGCAACATCAAGTGGCAATGAGAGTGAAATATAAAAGTTTCTTTTAAATGCCAAAAAGAAAACTGACCTGTGCAATTTTGAAAATGTTCAAACGTTCCCCAACACAGTCGTTCATATCTGCCCCAATTGATCCAGCGACATTAAATTTTGCATAAATATTAAATTTTAATATATTCATTCACAAACATACCGTGATTTAATTCAAAATTTATTGCCTCTTTACAAAATATTTTTTCCGTTTTAAAATCGCGCACTAAAGTTTTTTTTACACTCTCGCAACTAAAAAACGAATATAATGCACTACCACTTTAAAAAGCACCTTTCACTTCAAAATATGAGATACAACTGGGGAAATCTAGGAAACTCAATGACGTTAACAGATATGGTATTGTCAGGTTAAAATATTGAATTGCTTCTACATAAGAGTAAAGAAGTGAAGTTTTATAAGCAGTGTTCGTATGTGCCCAACACTCCCCTACTTAAAAATAATTTTAAGTACTTAAAATTAATGAAAGTGGGGCAGAACTAAAAACCATATACAAATTAAAATTAATCATTAAAATTTCAACACTTCCAAACAAAAAGATGTCGATTTTCAGAGCGCATACATTGGTTGCTTCATTTTTTGTCGTGGTACATTGGTAACGCGGCGAGCTAATGACAGTCGGTGAATTCCTCATTTTGTTAACCAAAGAGGCTAGAAGCCGCTGACACTGAAAGTCCCGTCATTGCGGATTTGAAAAATGTATATGTAAATCGATAGTTAATGGAACGCGTTGATTTCGTAAGCTGAAAATATGTTAAATAAAATTTATTATAATAAAAAAGCAAAAAGCAAATTGTTATAGCGGATTTTGATGAATTTTAGTTTATTCGATAGGAAATTTCCCAAATTAACCTAAAATTTTGCTGACAAACTTCATTTGGCCGGAAGGGTATAACTTGCCTATTTGAACGGTTTAATAGGGGGTAAAAATTGTTCTGTAAAATCACGAAATTTCCCATTGAAAGCACTAAAATTCATCAAAAACTTCGGCAAAGTAAAACATTTTTGTTTTTTTATAATAATAAATTTTATTTAACATATTTTCAGCTTACGAAATCAACGCGTTCCATTAACTATCGATTTAGATATAAATTTTTCAAATCCACTTGACGGTACTTTCTGTGTCCTTCCAATGAATCATATTGTTTATAAAATCAGTGTTTACCAACCTTCCACTTTGCTAATTTCAAATGACTCTGATTTATTAAAAAAAGCTCTAGAATCTGTTAATACATATAAAAAAGACATATCTGAATCATTTGCCAGCGAAATTATCAGTTTCCGGTCCACTTTCAGAGATGAAATAACAAAAGTCTGTGTCGTGTACTAGAGAACTTGCCTATTTATTAGAATAAAGAATCATTTTATGTCGTTCAGCTTTCCTGCAATTTTTTACAATTCCTGTGACTACAGCTAGTACTGAAAGATCATATTCGAAACTAAAATTAATAAAAAAACATATTTAAGAAACTCTATGGCACAAGACAGGCTACGTAACTTGGCTATTCTGTCTATTGGAAATTCTATGGCCCGAACTGATGATGTTATAGATATTTTTGCGGAACAGAAAGCTCGGAGAAAAGAATTTTATTAATAAAAAATCTTATTGAAAGTTAATTGTTATTTCATTATAAATATTTGTATAAACCTATGCTCTTGAAAATGAAACTTATTAGATATTTAACTAAATGCACAGACTTACATCAGTGGTTTATTATAATTAAATTCTAACGTGACGATTTTGACTGGGACGCCAGAGGGCCCCCTCCAAAAAATTTGCCACCGGCCTCAGATGGTATGGTTACGCCACTGGTTGCAGGGTAAGGTACCTAGCTATTTATAAGGTTAAATAATTTTCCTGAAAAGCTGTGAGGGTACCTCATGCTCGAAAAGCCTTATAACTAAATGATTAACACCTTCTACCAACACCAGCAGTAAGTTCTGCCCAGAAGGTTATGCATTATAAATTGTTTTAGATGTTAATACCCTTTTACCTTAATAACAATCATAAATAATATTCACTTTTTTTAAAGATATAAATGGTCTTGAATATCGTTCGATATTTTCAAAAGTTCTATAATTTACTCCCTGCAATTTACTCTATTCCTACCCGACTTGAAACACGCACATATAGGAATGATTGATAAGTGAAAGTCACTGAATTGACCCCAGTTCTCCACAAGCTGTCGCGTCAACAGTTTTTTTCATTTACATAATTCTACAATTTTCAGGGCCTAAATACCCGATGTTTCGATCATACACACTTGTATATGACCATTTGACCTTTGAAATGACTTGCATTTTTGAGTGCCCAATCAAATCTCACCTATTCGCTTTTCCTTTTTTCATTCAAACCATTCATAATGCCATATGCCACAAAAATAGAACTGTGCTTTAGTCAAACACTCTATTGAGCTTGGCTACAACAACGGGTGTGTCATTAACACAACTTAACTTAACCGCAGTCCTCCGCAATAATGGGTTGGTTTGGTAGTTGCTTTATGGTAACATTGATGTATGTAAGTATATGGTATGAAATATTAAGCATAAATTCTGTCCACATTAGTAAAACAAAACTCCAATTGCCTTCATACCATTCCTTGTAAAATAGATCAAACCTGTTACACACAATCTCGCTCTTGTTGTGTCACTCTTTCTCTCTTAAAATATTTCTTATACGAAAAGCTCCCGGCCTCCAGCTTTCTGTAGTTTCTCCATTTCTCAATCACCCACCCCACCAGCTTAACTTATCCAGAACGTTCAACAATTTGTTGAGCTTTTTAAAATCAAGTCCAGAGCAAGAGCATAATTTATGTATATATGTGTGTAATATGAGAATGAGAAAAGAGATAATCCAAAACAAAATACATAACGTCAAAAAAGAAAGTCTGAAATATATCGCGCATTGCTCCTTCTTCACCTGTTTTGTGAGCAACAGGATGCCATTTTATCAATTTAATAATACACACGCAGCAACAACTTGCCAACAAGGCCAAAACTCAGGGTTCGGACTTGGAAAATCATAACAAAAAAAAATTTAAAAATGTGAAATCAATAAATTTGAAGCTTAATTAAATTAAATTGGACTTGGTCGCAGAATATTGCTCGGTTAGTACGAAACTGCAATGTTAGAAATTGGTAATGTAAACTCTAAGGTATGTAATTGTTTATTAATAAATAATAGGTATCCGACCGAAGGTCGATTTCTACCCGAAGAAGAAAACCGAATATTCTGCTGAACAACAACCTTCCCGTTGTCGATTAAATAAAAATAATATCATGATTTTTTTCATGAGATTACAAAAAAAAATCATGAGATTGCTTTTTCTTCGCTGAGCGTACAAAAATCACTGCAAAGTAATGATCATAGTCTTTTTCCCTTTTCGTATTTTTCTTCTTCTATGGTCAAATGACGAGTTGCTAACATGTGGACGTTTTTTACGCATACTTGTCCGAAATCATCAATGATTTGACAGCTCAACTTGAGGGCATTGTATTTACAAGGAAGGCACATCTCCCTCTTTATAATAATTTCTCTATGGTTATGATTCACAGAAATTAGATTTTAAGTAAAAAAAATTACTAATGGGGTTCTATTTCATTTTATTAAGCTTCAAAACTAAAATAAATAATTTATTAATAAAATATTACACATAAAAGATTTTATTTTTAACAACTTAAAACAAATTATTTATTTTTGCTTAAATGTACATTTCGGAAGCTATGCTTTCATCGTCAGTAAGCTCTATTTCCTTGCACTTACAGTTTTATTTGCTATTTATGACTCTTTTAATTGAGGCTAGATTAAAAGCTTTTCTCTTTTCTTATAAATAAACACATTCAGCCATATTAATAAAAAATGCATGACTTTACTAAACCATAGAATAAAAGTTAGTTAGTTAAAAATGGAAAATCCACGAACCAAATCTACTACAATAATTACATAAAGTTTAAATTTTTCGGAACTTACCGCGTTAAATGTAAGAAATATTTTCAATTTCTTTTTCCCGACGTTTCGAAGAAGTGTCAAACTTCGTGGTCACGGGATGAGACTGGCGATTGATGATGTTGTTTTAGTTATTGTTTTTTAGCTCTCGCTCTCAAACAGTACCGGTGCGTAGATGTTGTTGCACTTGGATTGCTTGTGGGTGGTGTACTCGTTCTAGGTTGTTGTTGCGTTGAGTCGATATATTCTTGTACACATGCAAAGCTTACGATATCGGCTACAGGTTTTTTGATTGGCTTTACTTTTGTTTTACTTATGAGAGGATCCCACGTTGCCGATAATTTAAAGCTAGAATCTCTATTGAAATTTGTATGTTTCTTAATTTCAATTGCTTCTCTGACAATTCTTGGTACATAAAATCTTTCATTTGCGATTGATCTGGCTTGATCAAAACGGATAAAATGATCGTCGTTGTAGGCCAAATGTTCACATATTGCCGATTTTGTGACAGCGTTGTTTTGGATAGCTTTAGTATGTTCGTTTAATCGCGTTTTTATACCTCGTTTCGTTTCACCAATATAAGAAGACCCACAACTGCAGGGAACAGAGTACACACCAGGATTTTGAAGTGGAGTTTTGTCCTTAGGCGATCTTAAAAATAGTACACCACCCACAAGCAATCCAAGTGCAACAACATCTCCGCACCGGTACTGTTTGAGAGCGAGAGCTAAAAAACAATAACTAAAACAACATCATCAATCGCCAGTCTAATCCCGTGACCACGAAGTTTGAAACTTCTTCGAAACGTCGGGAAAAAGAAAAAGAAATTGAAAATATTTCTTACATTTAACGCGGTAAGTTCCGAAAAATTTAAACTTTATGTAATATGAATATCATCCGCGAAAATAATAACCTAAAATCTCCTACTACAATAAGTATCAACAATATCTCTTTTTATTCTATTTCCTGTAAATTTTGTTCTTAAAGTCAATTCCTTTTCGATCTTCAATGAACTAGCGAAGTACTAAGTTTGAATTGTCAAATAGCAGAAATTCTGTTTTATTAATAGCATTTCGCAGTTAGTTCACGGACTAAGTTCTAAACATTCCCAAGTCCATGTTTATTAATTTGGGTATTGCCTAATGTTTATTTTATAAACACAACATTTTTATTTGTTTTGACTAACCGCAGAGTTATAAATAATGTTACATTTGAAGTTTACTCGGACAATAGGTAGTATCTTGTTTTCCGATAGAATTTTCAATTAATCCCAGCAAATAATCAAAAGTTTCAATCCGCATTCTGGTGAAATTATTAAATTCTTCTGTATATGTTTTTAGCTCTTTTATTAAGTTTATTATCACATCCACCGACATTTCGTCTTAGATTTGTGTCCTTTTCCCCGATTGCTTCAAAAATTGTATTTAATAGCCCGTTTTCATTAGGGTAAATTACGTAATTTCGTTGAAAATTTGCAAATTGAGTCCCAAATTATCTCATTTCCCACACAATATAAAATTTCCAAATTGAGATAATTTGCACGAAATTATCTCCCAAATTGAATGAAAACATTCAGTGAAAACTAACATACATACATATCGAAGACACCTTTGCTGAATAAATTGAATCAAAACTGAATACAAATTGAACCACTAATTCAAATTGTCAAACTTGAAGTTTTCAAACGTCACCAATAGTAATTAAACAAAATAAGAACACCAAAAGGTAAGGTACGTAAATAAAAGATTCAAGTAAAGTAATTTATTATTATTGTAATAAGTATTATTTTAAAAGCTATATTATGTTATAACTTTATAGATGGACAAAAAAATACAGAAAAAAATACAATGGAAGGAGGGCAGCGATTAACTGCTTTGTGAACTTTGGGCAGACAAAATCGCCCAACTGCGTGGTTCTAGAAAAAATAAGCATATATACGCCGAAATGGTTGTTCGAATAACAGATAGACGATACGCGTGTACTCCGGGAGAGGTCCAGGTTAAAATTAATAACCTTACAACGAAATACAGGTACATTATTATATTTTTACTTGCGATTAGGTTATATAGGGCAAGTTTTGGATTCGTAAATATATTTGAACTCGAAATAATATTTTTCCCTAACATTCGGATGGTAGAGGATACGAAAAAGTGGGTCTGTCTGTCTGTCTGTTAACCACTGAAGCGATTTTCTTCAAACTTTCGGTAGTGATTTCTTAAGCCTAGTACGCTGCTGATGTGAAACGAAAATTTTCGGTGGTCTCCACTAGGAGAGCGAAATGCTAACCAAAACCACAGCGGAAAAATATTTGCGGTGAGTTCTGTAAACTATCACAAAAAATTGACAAGTTGTAAAAAAAAGGAGTTTCGTCACCAAATTACTTTTAGATATATTAGAATTATTATATATGCATGTGAATACCTTCTTCCAGAATCTTTTTGGATTGTTCCAGCTTGAGATTACTTCTGAAAGCATACAAATTATCAACTTCATACATTTCATTGCCCGCCTTCTTTGTTGCCGGCGACGGGTAAATTGAGCCCTCCTTCTTAAAAAATTAAGAACACAACTTTCTATGCTCCTTGTAATTTGACTTGTATTTATTAAGGTAGGTGAATCCATATTAATTAAAATATCTTTTCGTTTCCAATTTAAAATTTTACAATTTGTTGTCTTACGAAATTTTTAATTGCAAAGAACTGTCAAATGAAATTCAGCCGAATTCAGCCCAATTCAGCCAGATGTCAAACGAAATGAGATAATTTGTAATGAAAACACCAAATTACGTAATTTGAGCTCAAATGAAAACGCAGTATAAAATTAGCACAAATTCAACATCTGATGTTGAGCAACACTGAAATCAAGTCACGAATTCCATTTTGTTTTATTTGAATGCAAAACAAACGAAACAAGAAAGCAAAACTTTTTGTTTTATTACATTCTGTTTCGCTTGGTGTAGGATCATACATATATCAAACGTTTTTTCGACTATCGAATGAAAAACGTTTTGTTTGATCCGGAGTGTTTTCATCCTAAGGCAAAGCGTGGAATAGCAAAATATAAGGCAAGGTGCAAACCACCCAGTCAATTAAGTGTGGGCGCCCAACTAAGGGGCCATCCGTTATAGAGATCAGGAAAAAAAGTTCTAATGGAGAATTTATGATGTTTTCACGCGTTTTAAAATACAATTGTTACACTAATCAATGGCAAATAATTTTGCAAAAAATATTTGCAATAAAACAATTATTTTTTGTTAAAAATGTAAATATTTATTTATTTTCCTGATAAAAGGGTGCATGAAATTATTATTTAAATAGAGCTTACTGACGATGGAAGCATAGCTTCCGAAATGTACATTTAAGCAAAAATAAATAATTTGTGTTTTAATTTTTTTAAAATAAAATCTTTAATTTATAATAAAAAACACGTTAAAAATCTCCACTATCAAATTACTTCAATATTACACATATTGAAAAATTAATATTAAAAAGCTTACTGATGGTAAACTTTGCTAAAATATTTGTCAATCAAGGGCTTAGTAATTTAATAATCAAAACAGTCCTGGTTTTGAGGTGGTCATTTGTACCAATGAATAAGCCCTATGATTGAATCGACCTCAAGTCGAGTTCTTATTTTGGTTTTGAGAAGTCTAACCTTTCAAAAAATTCTTTAGCTGAAGAATTTGGCAATAACAAGATTTCAAAAACACAAATTTCTTCAGAATTGGATGTGCCAAGCTATCGTGTGGGCCAATTTAATTCTTCCAACATATTGGCAGAATTCTTCTCTGTCGTTTATGACTTTGTCATTTAGTTTAATGTTTGATTTAACAAGCATTCTCCACTCTGTATCTATTTCCTGAAAAAAATGTTCAGCTACTAAATTTGGAAAATGTTTAATAGGGAAAAAATTGATTGGAATTTTTAGTTTATAACATTAATTGGAGGCAAAGATTCAATATCTTTGAAGACACTATTGTTGAAATTAAATCTTGTGTAAATGTGTTTAACTTCAACTAAGAAAGACAAACAATGATATTGAAAGCCTTGTATTTTTCAAAATTGTTCCCATATTTTAGGGTTTCGGATTCGGATATATATATTTTATCTTTTTTAATTAAAAATTTGTCCATTGACTGTTTTACTTCCAAAAACTGAATTCCAATTCTGAATAAAAACGAAAGAACAACACATAAAAATAACTGTAAAAGGCTTGCTCTTCTTTTTTTTCATTTTCTTGTTTTTGTTTCGTTCGTTTTCTTTTGACTTCCATTAGAGTTACCTGAATGTTGAATAGGTAGTTGTTTGAATCTTTTTAAATTAAATATAACAAAGGAGGTGCATGGGTCGATATCATACAATATCATTTGGCTTGAAATTTTGAGTAAGTAATCTAGTTTTTTTTTTGTTGAGGAAAATATACAAAATTTACGAGATCTTCAACGAATTCATGATTTCATGAGATGAGGGTGAAAAATTATGAAAATGATGATAAATCATAAGATTCGGCAACACTGCTTCGGCCTCAAATTTAATAACTTAATGAATTTCCATTTAAGATTGACTAAAATTGAGAACAGTAAAGATTTTTTGAAAGTTTTCTGGAATATATGCATGCAATAAACAAACTAACGGGGTAAATTAACTTTTCAACAATATTAAACTAAACTAGTATTAATTTTATTATTTTATTGAATAGTAAATAGTTCAAAACAAAACAAAATGCGATGGCAGTTTTCCGGCTTTTGTGCATTCATAAATGTTCTACGAAAAACCAAATTGATTGCTGCCTACCATGACACACGATAACCATAAACTAAACCTTCGGCTTCGGCCGAAACTTCCTATCCTAAGGTTTAAACGAGTGCATTTTTTTTTGCCCAATGTAGCCGAAGCTGAAGCTCACCTCACCAACGTGCTTAAAAATCTCAAATTGCAGTAGTAGTAGTATTAGTGCCCGTTTACACGGGCGTAAGGAGTAATCAACTTAAGAAAGAGAGCACATGATTTTTCGAATGAAAGAAAGGGATGAAAAAAAGGCCAAGTATCGTCATTTTCTTCATTTTCGGATATGAGTATTGCGTTAAAAATCATATTTCATTCTAAGACGTTCCCGTTTGGCTGATATTTTCATTTTTATTTTGCCGCCGAAGGAGAAGGTACTACCCAATAGCTTTGTTTTCCTCGTACCATTTCCATTTCGTTGTATTTGTAATAGACTGTGTTCCTAATTTACCATCCAATTCCCTTGCATGCTCACTCAATTTGTTTTCTGTGTGTATCCAAAAAATTGATTCTTTTTAACGCTCGTGTAACCAGGCTCTTACATTAACTTTCGACCATTTTAGTTCTACCTATCTACGAAAGTCATCTCATCAATCACGAATCATTGCACTTAGAACTGAATCGAATGAAGCTCATATAATAAACTACTAATTCACAATTTCTACTCCCATCTAGAACTTCAGTAAATAAATCAAATATTACAATTTCTTACAATAGTGACAGAGGCCACTTCATCAATTTATTATGCCGGACTCACAGGAGTGACAAATTGCCATTATTTCTTCCATTTTGTTGACATTACTGACAAAATCGTGTAAATCATTTAAAAAATGGCAGGGAAGACTGGCATTACATAGTGCTATTTTAATGACGGCATGAAAATGTGGAATGATATCATTTTGTAAATTATAGCACACCACGGGGAAGAATGAATTTGCTCATTCTTTAATGGCAGATTGCTATTATCAAATGATCAGTCATTATTTTGCCCGTGTAAATGCTTATCATTATTGATTTGATTTTACCATTACTTTGCCAGTTTAATGGCATGAATTAATGGCAATTTGTCACTCGTGTAAATCAGTTATTGGATAAGTTATGACCGACGGTTAATAAGGGCCAATTTTACAATGAGTCAGTTTGAGTAAACGTAAACAAGCATATCCAAAATTTTCATGAAAAGGAGATACATTAGGGGTATTCATGAAACCGCGTAAACGCGGTAAACATGGTAAAATGGTAAATGTGGTAAATGAGCTGCCAAAATTTGCATGGTAAACTTTTCCGCATAATTTTGTGTGGGAAAGTTTACCATTTGAGTTTGGTAAATGTGAAAAACTTTTGACGTTTTATGTGTCATAATATTGTTATAACTATCTCCTTCCTCTTATTATTTCTGGCAGACAATTTATATGAGAGTAATAACACTTTGTTATTAGTCAAGTTAAAGTACAGGAAGAAAAAATAATCATTTACCACATTTACGCAAGTTGATTTTTATAAGTGCGTTTATGAATGTTCGTGGTAAACTTTTCCATTTCACGATGTGGGAAAGATTAGATTAGATTCGATTTTATTTATGATTCCTTGTTTATGTTACAAATTTTAAAATACAAAACCGATAAGCATGGCTATTGCCGTCTGCCTGATTGACAAGTTTTTTTTTTGATTAGAATATAAAAGTATGACATTAAAATATAATTTTACTTTGCGTGGATTTGACAAGATTAAAAATCCTCATTAATAATATGATTTCGATTAGAAATTGCAGATTTATAGTAGTGAAAAAGTTTATTAATATCGTTTTCGCAGTTAAGATGTGCTCGAACTTCCGCTTCAGGAATCATGTTGGTATCAAAGTTAAGCCTCCGTATTTCTTTTAGAACTGGACGCCTGCCGGTGAAGTGGATAACATCTTCCCTCTCCGATTTTTTTTTTTTACAGCTTTGCACGCGTTCAAGGGATTATGAATACCCTTTATATGTTTTTCTTAATACAGCGCGGGCATCCGGTGGAAGAAGAGAAAGAAGAATAGGAAAGATTTGTGGCGCGATGTTCTGAGACTAGAGGTGGTTGATGTCTCAGATTTATCTCCAGGGATGGCGGCTGGATTAATGCGGAGAAAATTACCGTATCTTATTTATTTATGTCTCTTATAATTCGCATTATTTTATTTATTTCGTTGTCATAGTTATGGGTATACTAGTTTACTCAATCACATGTTGTTAGTGTTATGCCTAAACACCATGTAATGAACAAAGCAGCAACTTATTTTATGACAATTTTTAGAATTGGTTTTTGATGGAATATAAGAAGACAAAGACAACGGCAGGAATCGAACCCGCAACCACGAGGTTGACAGGCGAGCACACAACTATCGCGCCACGGCCACCCCCAAAAGATAAGTACAAATACTACAGTAATTTGGTAAGTCAGGTCTGTGCGGTATATAATTGAGACGAATAAGCTCTCCTCTCATTTTGAACATTGCTGAAATTATTTTCTTACTGTTGTTCATGTTGAAATAGTTCCTTTCATACAAATTGTGATTTAGAATGCCGTATGTTGCTTTATGTACTGAAGAAGTAGCTAGAGTTATACATTCAGCTCCGTATTGTTCATCTACTTTTGAAATAAGATTGCTAATATAATCTTTAGCGTAAGTTCCGTTTCCATTTTCCAAATTTAATTCAATTCCACAGTATGCAGCACGTTCATACAGTTTTTTATAACATAGGATTTTTCTTCCTATTGCCGGTTTGGCGATTATTTTTGGAAGTCTATCATAGGGCAAGTTTAAGATTTTCAAAACATAGTACTTGTGCAGTTTCAAGGTTTTTATATAGAGTGGTGATAAGCCTGTTTCTATATTTATCACATAACTGTTTCTCTACTATTCCATACTGACAGTACCCCCAAGATTGTGCTGTGTACAACATTACCGATTCCGATACTGCTAGGAAAACTTTATGTTTCACACTATGGTCCATCAGTTGATTTGAAGAACATCTTTTCCAGGTTGCTGATATTACACTTTCAGCTTTCACTAACCTTTGTTTTTGGCGAGTTTCCATACTGAGGTTGTTAGCTATTGTTACTCCAAGATACCTATACGTTTTAAGAACTTCAATGGGTTGTCTATTGAGATACCATTTTTCGTTTATGCAAGTTCTACTGGAACCCTTTTTAAAACCATTATTTTTGATTTGGCCAGATTAACTGTCAGATTCCATAATAAGCAATCATTAGTTGCAATGATTCTGGTGAATATACAAATAAAACCGCATCATCTGCAAATACAAGGGCCTTTACTAAAACTAAAGCTTACGCGATTTCATGAATACACTTATTTAATTATTGAATTGGTAAATGAAAAGAAAAATATAATTGAGTGAAAAAAACGGACTCAGTTACCAACGATGCAAGACTAAAGTACTATGCACATGAGAGCGACCAACGAATTAATGAATATTCGTCCATTTTGACATTTCGTTCATATGGCTTTAATTTTATTCGTCACGAATAAAGGTTGAAAATCTGATTTTGAGGTTAGACGCGAGCGAACAAATTACTCGTTGAAGGGTGGATGTTATGTGGAACGCGAATAGAGTTTGACTGTTCGTAGCAATCAGATGAAATTCGCGACGACCAATATTGTTTTCTCAAAATTTATTTATTTTGGCGAATGTTATTAATGGAATTTATTTGTCGGTAATTGGTGTCTCTCATGTGAATAGTCCTTAAGGGCATTGAAAGAAAGATTTAAAAAAATCAGTGCAGCTTTTTATGTACGACCGATCATATGGTTGAAAAAATATTAAATGTCTAAAAACGGTACTTTCTATAGGACCGTTTTTTTGCTTTCGACTATCTCATAAACAGCTTAACCGATTCTTTCGAAATTTCACACATATATAGCCTTAGGTTGCCGAATTTATACTGCGTACCGATATTTTTAATTAATATTTTTTTATATTTTGAAAAGCATTTTTACGAAAAAAATTTAAAAAAATTATATTTTGAAAACTGCTCATTAATTTTTTTTCAAAATGAATTGGCGTTTTTGAATTTTTTTCAAAAAGTTTAAAAAAAACTTCATAAATTCAAATTTATCCAAGAAATAAAATGGCGTACTTTTCTTTGAGCTCAAATTAGTTTAAGTATTTATTTCAGAATTTTGAATTATTTTTTTTTTAATTAAACCGATTTAATTTTTTGTTTTCAAGCTTATATTATTAAATATTTAAAATTGTCATACCAATTTTTTTTAGAAAAAAATTAAAGAAACTTTGTGTAAAAAAAATAAAGTAAAAAATTACTTTAATTTTAAATAGAAATCTTTTGCATACGATGTGATCGAACATAACAGCAAGTTCGTGCGTTCCAGTCGTGCATTTTATTTTCTCTACAAACTAATTACGTAGGTATTTTGTATTTTAGTGTTTCTAAATTAATTTATTTGGCCATTAAATATTTTCCACAACAACTACGAAACATTTTTTCCTTTATGACAAACGTCAACCTGCGCAAAAATTGCTACCTCCAAAAATTTATTAGGGAGGTTTACATTCTCAAACATGCTGGACAAGCATGGCTTGATGATGTTTGATGGATTGATGCCATTTTGCGTTCACATTGATCAAACATTTGTTCTGCTTAGAATTTTGACCATGGCGGACGTTTTAATTGCAGCTCTTGTAATTGATCAGATTTTAGAAGATGAATAGCAAGAAAAGAAGAGGAAACGAATTTGGACTAAGGAATGGCTAAAAAATCGTCCAAATTTTTTTTCGTTTAATTTGTTGGAAGAATTGAAATTTACTTCGCGTGTAGATTATAAAAATTATCTCAGCATGGACGCAGAACATCGTTGAAATACCACAACGAAGGAACATATAGCTCTTCTTTTCCTTACCCAGATCTTTCACTTTGTCTTTTTTTTAGTTCTCTGAAAAACAATGTTCTAATGGAATTTATGTTCTTTTTTCATGACTTCACATTGGCATTTCGCTATATTTCTCTAAATTTGTCCAAAAGAATTTCATAAGCTTTCTGTTTTTTAGTTTTGCTTTTATAAGCTTGTTTTAATTTGCCAAGTATCTAATAAACCCCGATATATTTCAATAAAATCTCTCCAAAATTCGCAATTTCCGCTTACAGCAATTTTTCTTTTCGTTTGATGGGCATAGGTTGACAAATTTTCTTAGAATGAAATTTCGTACTGGCTTGCGTTCAAATTCTCCTACATGTGTGTCAAGCAAGCAAAATATTAAAATATTTGTATATCCATCCAACATGATGGACAAGCCGTTTGATGGAGCATTTTCTAATTCGAGTCAATTAAGCCATGCTTGTCCAGCATGTTTGAGAAAGTGAACCCCCCTATTGAACAGTAATTGGCAAGAACTTGCCAGGAAGGGGCAATATTCTACTCTCTCAAGAGCATGAAACAAGAATTGGTGCTAATTTGTGCTAGTTGCAGTTTTGGGCAGAGTGTGGATCAGATTTATTATGTATATTTCGGATTTCTACTTATTCGAACCTTTTTGGAAAAATCAATTCCAACAATTTGATTCACATTTTATAAAAAGGAAAAAAAAAACAAAAAAATAAAAAAATATACATACATAAATCCCTATTTATTTATTAAAATGATAAAACATTAATTTCAAGTTTGATTAGACTGGAAATAAACAAGTAACTCATGCGAAACCATGGCTTCACCATTCAGTTCTCTTACATAAAATGGCAGAGAATTCCATAGGCGAATAGCATTAATGAAAAACTGCATCCTAGTTCTTAAATACTTATATCGCGGGTGAATTCATGTTGGGTATGTTTAAAATGCCAAAGCTGAATCTATCGAACAGATACCGAGGTAGATGTGTTTAAATTACATTGAAAACTAATATGAGAGTTCTATCGCGTAAAAGATTATCGAGGGAAATGTTAGAGATTATGCCTAGCAAAATTTGAGATATATCTTCTTATTTCATATTTGTGATGGGCAATGCTATTATAGGCAACATTAATTAATTCATTCTTAGCTACCTCCGGGGTCCCCCAAGGAAGTCAGTTAGGACCTCTCCTATTTATTCTTACAATTAACGATATTGAATTGGTCATTAAACATTCCCATATCTTATTATACGCTGACGATACCAAGTTTTTTAGGACAATTTCTTCCTCACAACACTCTTCCCTTATTCAACTAGATCTCGACAGTTTCTCAGTCTGGTGTATCAAGAACTACTTAGAGCTTAATATTGCTAAGTGTCAATTAATCACTTTTTCAGGCAAACGCATAAAATCTTGTCCCAGGAGCTACTTTCTTTACAATCACCCTTAGCCATAGTTGAATCGATTCGATACCTCGGCATATTATGTGACCGGGAGGTCAATTTCATAACACACATCGATAATATTATTTCAAAAGCCAATTCAACGCTTGGTTTTGTGAAACGATGGTCCAAAGAATTTTCCGACCCCTACGGCACCAGATCACTCTACATAATCATTGTCCGCCCGTTAGTTGAATACGCTTGCCAATTATGGTCCCCATATCAAAAAATTCATATTTCTAGAATCGAGAGCATTCAACGCCATTTTTTAAGATTCGCCCTTCGTGGCCTGCCTTGGAATAATTCTTTGATTCTGCCTCCAACTAATTAACCTCAATACCCTGCAATAGCGAAGAGAAATAACAGAAATCCTCTTCATTCATCAACTTCTCTCAGGTTCCGTTGACTCTGAAACCCTCTACACCTCTATCTTTCTCAACACTAACCCCCGTAACCTTAGAAACCCTCGCCTCTTCTACCTGCCTATTCATCGTACCTCTTATGGCTTCAATGAACCTATTACCCGAATGCTGCGAAGGGTTGACTTAAACGAAAACTGTTTCGACTTCAATCTCAGCACTCCCAGCCTTAAAATCCTCCTGTTAAATCGTCCACCCAATTCAACCCAATCATAGCCCTAAGTTTCATAGTTTTAAGTTAGGTTAAGTTATGAAGCTTGTACAGGGTGCGCCAGAGAAACTTACTTATTTGAAAAAATTCCCGCGCGGTGATTTTGGGGGTTAGAGGTTCGAGAGGGGGCGCATCTGGAGGGGGAAGTTCCCAAGTTTGTTCCTCCCTCCAGTCAGTTGCCATCATGCTCTGGTCTAGAGAGCAGCGGGCCTTCGCAGTCGAGAGCTTCTTTTCTAACGGTCGCTCACTTGTTGCTACGCAACGTGCCTTCCGCGCTCGCTTTGAAATTCCTTCTCACAGACTCGTTCCTGGCTGTAATTCGATTCTGTCGTAAGTTAACTCATTTCGGGAGTGTGGAAGTGTCGCTAAACCCAGAAATGGACTTCAACGGACCATCAGAACTCCGGAAAATATCGAAAGAGTGAGGCAGTCAGTTGTGCGTTCTCCCCGGCGTTCGGCTCGCAAACACGCAGCTGCTATGGGAATTTCTGACACCACTGTTCGACGAATTCTCCATGAAGACCTTCAATTTCATCCCTATAAATTGGCTGTTGTGCAAGAATTAACTGAACGCGATTTTGTTGCCGGCGACGCCATTGCCAAAATACCGATTAATATGCTGCAAAGAGTGGAGACGAATTTCAAAAATCGACTTCATCAGTGTATGCGCAATGGGGGTCGCCATTTATCCGATGTCATTTTCAAGACTGCATGAAAAAAAAATTGGGATATTGTATTCTCAAATAAAAAAAAAATTAAAACAATAATTTAAGTACTTTTGTTTTTATTGACCTTTCAAATAAGTAAGTTTCTCTGGCGCACCCTGTATTAAGCCAAATAAATGGGGGTAATGCCCCCACCAAAATTAAGCTTCCTCCTACTGACAGAATCTCTATCACAGTAAATTTCGCACCCAAATGTTATCATAGGTAGAACCAGTGTTAAACGCAGCAATAAACGCATTTTTGGCGGAGTAAATCACTGCATCATACGCTTTTCTACCGCTGCGTTAATGTACCTATCCCAAGTAAACGTTCTATTGAATAACATTTCTATGTAATTCCAATTCAGTAGGAATCGTTGAGATTAATGGGTGGAAAATAAAACAGGTTCAAATGATTTCTACTAACAACAATGCATTTTGATTTGATTGGATTTAGAAACAAACCATTTCTATGAGACCACAATGAAATCGTGTCCTAAATTATATTGACAGTGTTAGCGCAGTTTTCGATAAGTCCGAGCGTCGTCAGCATACATTTGTATAATTGACGAAGAAATAAGTTAAGGTAGCTCGTTAAAGGAGAGGGAGAGAAGCAGGGGTCCAAGTATCGATCCTTGGGGCACACCTGTTGCAGTGGGCATGAAACTTGAGAATTTAGTATCAATAACCGCTTGCTATCACACAGGTAGGAAATTAAGAGGTTAACAGCTGAGGGAGAAAAGTTATAAAGCGTTGACAATTCTTTCCTATCTTTCTATTCCTTCTAACTAGTGCCGTGCAATTCAGGTTGTATTTAAAAGACTTTAGGTCTTACAGACATATTTTTAGCTGTATAAAAGCATTAATAGTCCTTCAAGAGCTAAATCTTAAAACTGTTTATTTAGCAAGGAGCTCTATATGTGGATTTCGTGTTTTCTTTAATTACACTCCGAAGATGATTCTTTTTAAAATGAAAAAAAAAAAAGAATAATTGAATTAATTTTAAATCTCGTCGCCATTTTTATTGTCAGGCAAGACGTTTCTTCCAATTAAGCTGCAATACTATCTGTTCTGGAGCTGCAATATTAATTACTGGTGATATAGAGCTCTTATGTCGCTTTAAAATTCATTGTACATTTTCTAGAGCTAGTTCCAACAAGATGGCATTTTCGTCGTTTTAACTTCACGTTATTATTATAAGATAGGGTGCTTCAGAAATTAAAAGTCAAGGAAAGCAAATAATAAAAAAAATTTAGCTTATAGGAAGGAATTTTTTTAAAAGAATATTTCCTGAAGTGTATTTAAAGCCTAAGTGTAATTTTTAAAGATAAGAGTTGCAAAACTTTTTTTTAAATAAAGCTGATTAGATAATAAAGATATTAATACTCAGCTCTACAACCGATTTGAAGTTGGTCTTTTAATGCTATATTTTGACATTTCGAAATGCGCATGCGTTAGTATTTTACTTCTAAAGGTAAAGCTACCGTTTAATTTTGGTGGGGGCAATACCCCCATTTATTTGGCTTAATACAAGCTTCATAACTTAACCTAACTTAAAACTATGAAACTTAGGGCTATGATTGGGTTGAATTGGGCGGACGATTTAACAGGAGGATTTTAAGGCTGGGAGTGCTAAGATTGAAGTCGAAACAGTTTTCGTTCAAATCAACCCTTCGCAGCATTCGGGTAATAGGTTCATTGAAGCCATAAGAGGTACGATGAGTAGGCAGGTAGAAGAGGCGAGGGTTTCTTAGGTTACGGGGGTTAGTGTTGAAAAAGATAGAGTTGTAGAGGGTTTCAGAGTCAACGGAACCCGAGAGAAGTCGATGAATGAAGAGGATTTCTGTTATTTCTCTTCGCTCTTGCAGGGTAGTGAGGTTAATTAGTTGGAGGCGACTTTGATAGGGGGGCAGAATCAAGGAATTATTCCAAGGCAGGCCACGAAGGGCGAATCTTAAAAAACGGCGTTGAATGCTCTCGATTCTAGAAATATGAATTTTTTGATATGGGGACCATAATTGACAGGCGTATTCAAGTAACGGGCGGACAAAGGTTATGTAGAGTGATCTGGTGACGTAGGGGTCGGAGAATTCTTTGGACCATCGTTTCACAAAACCAAGCGTTGAATTGGCTTTAGAGATAATATTATCGATGTGTGTTATGAAATTGAGCTCTCGGTCACATAGTATGCCGAGGTCTCGAATCGATTCAACTATGGCTAAGAGTTGATTGTAAAGAAAGTAGCTCCTGGGACAAGATTTTATGCGTTTGCGTGAAAAAGTGATAGATTGACACTTAGCAATATTAAGCTCTAAGCAGTTTTTGATACACCAGACTGAGAAACTGTCGAGATCTAGTTGAATAAGGGAAGAGTCGTGTGAGGAAGAAATTGTCTTAAAAAACTTGGTATCGTCAGCGTATAATAAGATATGGGAATGTTTAATGACCAATTCAATATCGTTAATTGTAAGAATAAAAAGGAGAGGTCCTAAGTGACTTCCTTGGGGGACCCCGGAGGTAGCTAAGAATGAATTGGAGAAGGCAGATCTGAAACGAACACTGTAATACCGGTTTTCCAGATAAGAAGAAATCCATTTTAAGAAAATAGGTTCAAAGCCGAGGGTGGACAATTTGAAAAGTATAAGTCTATGTGAAATTTTGTCAAAAGCCTTACTAAAGTCAGTAGAGATAACATCTACTTCCCTTCCGCTTTCTAGAGCTGAGACTGTTTACGATACAAATTCAACTAGATTAGTTGTTGTAGACCTACATTTGAGAAAGCCGTGTTGTCTAGGGGAAATTAGCGACTTACAACGGAAACTTAAAATTTCGTACAAAATACTTTCAAATATTTTAGGGATATGTGAAAGTTTGGCAATGGGACGATAGTTTTTAATATCGTTCTTAGTACCCTTTTTGTATATTGGGGTTATGAAAGAAGTTTTCCATTTTTTTAGGAATATTGCGGGGAGGCCATCAGGGCCAGGAAGATATTCATCGTTAAGTTGATTCAACTTATTTTCGATGATATATGGGTCGACGGTAGGAGGAAGAAAAGGACCTAGTGCGAAATTTGGCAAATAATCGAAATAATCTGAATCAGGTATGAAGGAATCGTCGGTGAAAGATTGCTTGAAAAATGTGGCAAAAAAATTGGCAATATCTTGCGGATTATTCGAAGTTTCGGTATTGTAGGAAAGAGAGGAAGGGTAACCATCGGATTTTCTTTTAAAATTGACGAACTGAAAGAACGATTTCGGATCATTTTTAAGGTTGCTTTGTGTTTCTATTAAATAGCGTTGGTAAAGGGTGTTGTATAGCTCGCAAAAGTGAAGATAAGAACCAAAATAGTTAGAATAATCAGGGGGCGATCGGGTACGAAGGAAAATTGTCCACAACTTGTTTCTCTTGTTACGCAAAGAGCGAAGCTTGCGGTTATACCAAGGTGGGGAGGCAGCCGATGTCTTTTGGCGACTAAAGGGTACATGGAGAGAAATAGAATTAAATATTTCCCTGTAAAATTTTTCTGTGGCATCTTTCATGATAAGGCTATCGAAATTAAAGGAAGTTCTGTTGAGATATTCATTAATATGACGGAAATTTGCCTTATGAAAATCAAAGGAGTACTGATTTGTAGGGAGATTAGTTGGTAGTGGACAATCATGATAGAATGAGAGAATTAGGGGAGGATGATAATTGTCGATAGTAGATAAGGATAGAGGTGAGAGTGATACTGAAGAGTTAATGGGATCGGTTGTGAAAATAAGATCTAGTTGCCTGTCCATATAGTTTAGGATACCACTAACCTGACAGAGGCTAGAATCTGCTAGGCGATCTATAAAAAGGCATTCCTTTGCAGAAGTGGGATTTGAAGCAATATAATAAGATTGATCTTCAGATGAAGTCCATTTAAGATGGGGAAGGTTAAAGTCGCCGAAAAGAAGGATGTCATCGTTGGGGTCACATAAAGCAATTATGTGGTCAACCATTTCAATGGCGAGCTTATAAGATTCAATAGGCTGCGACGGCAAAATATAGCAACATATCACATAAAGCGACTTACGGGGTAGTCTTATCTTAATTGAGACATAGTCGAGATTAGGGGAAGAAGAGACTGCAATGAGGGATGAGTCTAGTGTGTTTTTAATAGCTAGTAGGACACCTCGACATGGGCATTCGTCAGAAGATCCGTTAAGTTCATCGTCGCGATAAACGTTAAAAGAAGAAGGAAACAGTTCTTGGTTGTTTATACTAGAGACCAGATTTGTTTCCGTCAGGGCGTAGATATCAAAGGATAGAGCGTAGGATTGTTGTAAAACAGTATGAGTTTTTGAACGAAGACCTCGAACGTTTTGATAGTAGAAGGTAAGAGGGAGGATTTGGCCAGCTGGGAAGGTGCAAGGCATTGTTTTGGATGGGACATTAGGAGTGACATATATGGCTGGGTTCGAGTTAGGAGCGAAAGTAGTTTTTAAAGTTTGTGCGTGTACTTTGAAGGTACGACGTACGTTTGGAGCTGATGTGAGAGGCGTAAGTTTTAAGGTCTTTATTAACTGTTGTCGGAGAAATGTTGTAGTTTTCATGAAAACGCGTGTAAATCTTTTTCAGGGCTACGGGGTCAGTCGGGAGTCCTTCTTTTTGTATTTGAACAATGACATTTGTTTTTGTTTTGCCGTCAATGCAAACCGATTCAGATTTGTCATGTAGGTAGGCAAGGTACAAACGAACATTGTCGAAAAGTTTTTGATCTCGAAGTCTGGCCATGACATAAAGCCCATCGAGTTCAGTGTTTGTGGGCGAGGGGTCAGTTAATCTATTGGTAAGTTTCACAGCAGGGGGAGTCATTGGGTCGAACATTGGGGAAGGTAACGATTTTGGAGTGACATTTGATATTCTTTCAGATGGGGCAGAATCTGAGGTGTTAGTATTTGAAGGATTTATAGTATGAGAGTGGATGAAGTTCGGGTATTTGACTATGATTGGAGTATTTTTTGGAAAAGAGGCTTTTGCTAGAGGATGGGGTTGAGATGCGAGATTGAAAGACACACGTTTACGTTGAGAAGAATTATCAGAGGAAGTTTTAGGAAGGGTTGTGCGGGCATAGCTTAAAAACATCCGTTTCGCAGGAGGATTCAGTGAAAACTGTGGGGATTTGCGCTTCAAAGAAAGAGAATTAGTTTTAAAATTGTTAATGTTAGTGATAGTTCGAGAAAAGTTTGGAAAGATACCCGCCTTTGTAGTCCAGTTGGGATCAGAAGTATGGGATTTATTTTGTTTATTTTGCTTCTTAGGGAGATCTGGATAGGGGATTTTGGAATAATTTATGGGGTTATGATTAGTATTCCTTATTGTAGATAAACTGCTATTCCATTTAGACATCTTCATCTTATTAATTCGGAAAGATCCGTTAGGGTGATGAAACAACCAGTCATACTTAGATGGAAACTGGATTTTAAAACTTCTGAAAGACGTCCGGCAACATTCAGTTACAGCGATGGAGAAAGTGCGTTTAAAAAAAGATTGAACCCAGCTTTCATCGGCAAATTTAGGTGTGTTACTCAGACAGAAGTAGCTATTATTGGCTGAATTGAGCTTCCTTAATCTATTAGTCCAGTCTGGTAAGTTCCATGTGGTTCCAAATTTTTCGATGAGTGTTGGTTCTATGATTGGAGACTCTGCATTTACAGTAGGAGGTTGTTGACTTATAGTAGGAAGTTGTTTACTGACAGCTGGAGGCAGAGGTGTAGTATTAAAGACTGATAAAGGAGATTGGTCGACTGTTGAAGGTGAAGGTGCCAAAGAAATAACAGGTAGGGGAAAACGTTCATGTAGAGTTGTGTCCATTTCATCTAGCAAGGAAGTGTTGTACACAATGGGAGAAGGTTGAAATTGACCGGTTATCCCATCAATCTTACATGTAGCAGATTTGATGTCGTCCGCTAGTTCGCCAATGCTAATACGCGTTTCGATTAATTCACTACTCATAGCATTGATAACACTTACGGCATCTTCAAGCATGGCAACAGGTTGACGTAAACCAGGTGTTGTTCTTCTTGAGGTAGATTGAAAATGACAATCGAGGTCACTACGCAGTGTATTTAATTTGTCTATAACTGTTTGTACTGAGTTGGCAGTTGTACAAGGACTTAGCAATGCTTTTAACTCAGTTTTAAAAACATTTAAAAGTTTTTTTCCGTTTTCTTCACTATTATTGTTTATAGTTAATTCCGTTAATGCCGCGAGTTTTTTTTCGATGGAATTAAACTTGGTAAGACACCGTTTATTAACGTTCTCAATTGTATCATTTAACTCCTCGAACGATTTTGAAAAGTCATCAATTTTGTTTAACTGGCTCATGACGCCTTTGTGAAAGTGTTTATTATTAATAAGGATGGAATTCGTTGAATCACTTTGGCATTTGATGGCAAGTAACACGTGCGAAAGGGAGATTTCTTTGCATTCATCACAGTAAAATGAGAAGTGCAGTAGATAATCTTTTAAATACGTAGTGAACCTTTTACTTAAGCCAATACATAAAGGGTGAAATGATTTACCACAAATCCCCTTACACTTCACAAGGTCATCATTTTTTTTGTCAATACAATTGGCGAAACAATTTTCCATTATTAAATTCACAACAATTGGGTCAGATAAAAAAAAAAAAACAAAAATGTAGGTGCAAGGTAAATGGCGATAATGACGATGGTATACTGTTGGTATTCGCGACAGAAGAAGCGGAGGAAACAAAATTAATTTTAAATAGAGGGCTAAGTAAGCACTGATTTGGGACAGGCAGTTAAGTAGGTTGAAAAAACCAGCAATTAATGATGACACTGAAAGAAGTCAATAACGCGCGTTGAAATTATATTGGTTTTCGGGGCTATGTTATTTATTTATTTATTTATTTTTTTTTTTTCGTTTTTAGGGCTTTTAATGGTGAATGAAAATTATAAGTATTTGCGGAGCGAAAAGAATACGACTGCACTTGACGGAAGTTCGAAACCAACTTAGAGCTCTTCCCAGTAGGAAATTTCAAAAAATGCATGCATGAATCACCAACTTTTTCATCAATGAGTGGAAGCTACACCACATGAATTTGGTATGAAAACATCGATGAATTTAACGTGTGGTTGTTTAGGCGTTCACCAAGTGTGATTTTCGAGGTGAATATTTAACAGTGAAATCACGAAGTAGGTGTAACTAGTTTATTCACAAGGAAATTATATGTGATGAAAAATGGCATGAACCTTAAGCTGTGAAATCACTAGATAACTTAGAGTTGCTTATTCAGCAGGTGAAAAATGGCATGAATGCTCATCCATTAATTCACTCTGTTAATATAACTCGTTAATTCGCATATGACATTTATATGATGAATAATGCCATGAATGTTCAATTATCAAATCACTAGGTAAAGCCCGTATGATACCTTCTTCTATTTTTCCTCATTTTATATGCATTAAATAACATGAAAGTGTCAGTTTTCTGTGAAAGAGGAAATATGTTTTTTTACAAACAGAAACATTGTATATGTATGTTATACCCCCAAATATCATTTTATTAATTTAATTCGACGATTATTCAATAATATAAACATTCAATTAAGAAAAAATATACGTTTATCTAATAATAATTAAAATGTAGTCTTGATAAAATCTTGATGCGAAAGTAAACCTTATCAATAATTGATTCTTTTAAATTTGATCTGATGTCGGTCTTAGTAATTCATTTTGTTAATTCTGCTGAAATGAAATATTGGCGTTTTTAAATTTTGTTTTGAATAAAGTCAAAGAAATACCCACAAGTCGCCAAATATCATAAGGTTAATAATTGAAACCTTTCAGCTTGCTCAAAACAATTTATGAACAAAAAAAAAACATTTTGATAAAAAAATAAACTTTTTGCTGTGTTAAATGAGGATAATGATCGCGAACAAAACTGGAATTTGTGGTTTATATGAATTTTCACTTTCTCTAAAAAAAAAAAACCACGAACTCATGCCATAACCAGCGAAGACTGACTACTGAGCGCATTTCTCGTTGCATGTAGAAAATAGGCAATGTTCGTCACTCTTCCCATGGCAGATAAAACCTCTTTTGTTAAGGCTTTTTTGTTTGCATTTTTTTTGTTCTCGGGAGGAAAACAAAACAACCACCGCACCGCAGAGAACCAAACATAATTTGCGAACTTATGAACCTATGCATTACTCTTCATCAGTGGAATCATCGGTTATGATTTTTTATCCGAAAATGTATTGAATTGTAAGCATTAAATTGATTTGAATTTAGTTAACTGATGAAAAAATGCGCAACCGTTTTATTATGAAATCATAACATGTTACTCATCGATGGAAATAGTCGATGAATCCATTGATGAATTCACCAAAAAAATTCATTGATGTCGAAATTTCCTATTGGGCTGTCGCGTCTTTTATTGCATTTGTGTAGTTGAAAGCTGTACAACGGCCATTTAGATAAGGGAAATTCAGGAAGCTCGTTCATAGATCGCATAAAAGTTATTATGGAACAAGTTTGAAAAACTAAACGTTGAACGAGCTGACAGTGCTGTTATGCTCCACTATAGAGCATGATTTAAAATAAAAATACATTGAGCTGTGATATTATACCTTATAAAGCCATGGCTTTCAATTTCACTTGTTTGGAGCTGCAAAAGAACAGTTTTGCATCTAATAGCTGTGACGATGTTACTTGGGTAGTTAAAAATTATTATTATTATTATTATTAATTTATAACAAAGAATCGAATTAACGATGGTATCAAAAGCCTTAGGGAAATCTAAAAGAACCAGAAAGGTAACATAATCTTTATCCAAAGCAAGTCTTTGCATAAATAAAATGCACGTCTGGATCGCACGAACTTGCTCTTATGTTCTATCACATCGTATGCAAAAGATTTCTATTAAAAATCCAAGTATATGTTTAAAGTCGTTTTTAGCTTAATTTTTTATGTATACACAATGGCGCAAGATTTTAAACGATTTAGTAAAATGTTAAAGCCACTTTTAACAATTTAATTAGCTAAAAAGATGATTGAGCTAATTTTAAACGATTTTAACATTTTACTAAAGTTAAAATCACGGAATGGCTACTTTAACTTTTAGCAATTTGCTAAATCCATTATGGAATCTGAAAGTATATCAGCCTTGCACGCGGTCTGCCCAGGTTTGAGTCCTGCTGGTGCACAATTTTTTTTTTTGTAAATAATGAAGTTAAATGATGAAAATAGAAATAACTAATACCTTTTTAGAGCACATGCTGGGTTTTCATCAATATATAATTAATTTACAACGCATAACAACAATAATTGTGTTCATCAAAATTCAAACCCTACAAATGCTCAGCTTTCTGTTTAATTAGCAAATTACTAGTTTAGAAAAGGTTTAAACATTTTGAAATAGTTATTCAATCAATAATCACTTAGAAAATTGATAACTAGTAAAATGTTATGCCCTTAACAATGGGTTGTTTAAAATTTTGCGCCAATATCTTTAATTTTTTTCTAAACAAAATGGTATGTTTAATAATATAAACTTAAGAACAAAAGATTAAATCGATTTATTCAAATATTAAATAATTCAAAATTCGGAAATAAATACTTAAACTAATTTGAGCTCAAAAAAAGTACGCCATTTTATTTCTTGGATACATTTGAAATTATAAGAAACAAATTTTAAAAAATTTGTTAACGGTTTTTGAGAAAAAAAGTTTATTTTTTTTAAATTTTTGAAAAAATTTTCAAACAAAATTCAAAAACGCCAATTCATAAGTTTCCAGAAAATACATATAATTAACTATAATTTTTGAAAAAAATTGAATGAGCAGTTTTCAAAAAAAAAAAATTTTAAAATACAAATAAAATATTAATTAAAAATATTAGTAAGCAGTAAAAATAGGGCTACGTACACCTATATATGTGTGAAATTTCGAAGAAGTTAAGCCGTTTATAGGATAATCGAAAGCAAAAAAAACGGTCCTTTGGAAAGTACCGTTTTTAGACATTTAAATTTTTTTTCAACCATATCATCGGTCGTATCTAAAATCCTGCACTGATTTTTGTAAATCAAAATCGTTAGAGCCGTTTTCGAAAAAAAAATAGGCTTTAACGTAAAGGTTATATGGCAGGTATCGTTATTTTCTGAGCTACAACAAAATCAGTTTCCCCTCTGTACAATACCTAAAAACTGATTATACCAAGTTTGAAGCAATTCGGCCCACCCGTTTGGGCTGTAGGTGTCTATACACATATACAGACAGACTGACAGACAGACATACAGGCGGACAGAATTTTTAGACCATCCTTTTTCGTCTTCGCTATCATCGTAATGTCATGTTTGATTGTTATCTCAAAACTTTTTTTTTTTCGACGAATGCATAACTTGCCTTATAAACGGTGATTTTTTAGAGCTTGGTTTTTGAAAATTCAAAAAAACACAGAAACTTGTAAAAAGTGAATGAAATTTTTATTTGGATCGATAAATCAATTTCTGCCATTTACTTTTTACAAATAATTTCACTTAAATGTTGCCCGCGGCTACGCTTCAGGTGGTCCATTCTGAAGGTCCAATTTTGGCAAACTTTTTCACACATTTCGGCCGGAATCTCACCAATGACGCGTTCAATGTTGGCTTCCAAGGCAGCAATCGTGTTTGGCTTGTCACCATAGATAATAGACTTAACAAAAAATAGTTTAACGGGGTCAAATCACATGATCTTGGTGGCCAATTGACTGCGCCAAAACCTGAGATCAACTGCTCACCAAATTCGACTCTCAATTGATGCATGGTTTCGCGTGCAGTGTGGCATGTGGCACCGTCCTGTTGGAACCACATGTCGACCGAGTTCAATTCTTGCATTTTCGGCAAAAAAAATCTGTTATCATCGAACGGTACCTTTCTCCATTGACCGTAACCCTGCGGCCTTCATCGTCCTTGAAGAAGTACGGCCAAATGATGCCGCCTGCCCATAAACCGCACCAAACAGTGCATTTTTCGGGATGCATTGGTAGCTGCTGAATTGCCTCTGGCTGCTCTTCACTCCAAATACGGCAATTCTGCTTATTCACGTATCCATTTAGCCAAAAATGAGCCTCGTCGCTGAAGACAATTTTGCGATAAAAAAACGGATCCTCATCCAACTTTTCTAAGGCCCATTCACCGAAAATTCTACGTTGTGGTAGGTCGCCTGGTTTCAATTCTTGCACCAGCTGTATTTTGTATGGCTTTAAACCAAGATCTTTGCGTAAAATCTTCCAGGTGGTCGAATAACACAAACCCAATTGCTGCGATCGGCGCCGAATGGACATATCGCGATCTTCAGCAACACTGGCGGATGCAGCAGCAATATTCTCTTCGGTACGCACTCTACGGATACGATTTGGTGGATTAATGTCCAATAAAGTGAAACTGGTGCGAAATTTGGTCACAATGAGCTGAATAGCCTGCTCGGTGGGTCGATTATGACGACCATAAAACGGACGTAGCTTGCGAAACACATTTTTCACAGAGCACGAATTTTGTAATTTTGTAACGTAAGTCTATTCATGATGAAATGGCAAACAATACTGAATCGAAATGTCAAATGTTCGTGGAATTTGTCATGTGTGATCTGTCAAAAATATAAACGTCAAAAACCAAGTAGCAAAAAAATCAGTTAGTACCTATAATTGTAAGTAAAAAAGAAGAACAGATATATTTACATATTTAAAATTCTTTTCTCCTTTATTTGGACAATTTAAATAAGATTTGTTAATAACTGCAATTTCACAATTTCCTTAAATCTTTGCATTTGACTAGCTTAAGGGCTTATAGCGAAGCGATTAGTAGACATATAATCATAATCGGGATAAATGATGCTATACCACCTTAATATATAAAATACATACTGAAATATTTTTTACTTATGTTGTTAATACTGTGCATTCATTTTTAGTAAAAAAAAAACATTTTGTTTTGTCAAATCGATATAATTTTTTTTATTATTTATAAGTACCCGAACTTTCTTAGACTTAAAAAAATATGCTAAAAATATGTTATCAGTTTATTTTTAATTGAACTCAAACTCGAACAAAATAGTAATGATGCTCCGATTGGAGCAAATATCCTTGCGAGAGCTTATAGCATTTACTCAATCATAATCCCAGAGTCTCTCAATATTTATCCTTTTTACTCAAATTTCCATTTATGTTAATTTCACATTGAGTCTGTTTTTTTTTTATTGTAGGATGTGCAAATCTAAAACCTAAAAGGTCAAAAGTAAAGCTCTAGCTCAGTTCTGCAAAAACAAAGTAGAAACTCTCCAGATTTTTCTCTTAAGCTTACATATGTAAATATATATTCGGTGCGTGTGAATTTATGTTTTTGCTTGTGGAGTAGGATGAATAATAGTCTTTGAAATAATTGTCTTGACATGAGTTCGCCTAAGGTATTTTTTTTGAAAAATAGTTCTTTGACGTTCTGGCTAAGCCCTATTATTAGGGTTTACAGTCGGGTACAAAGTAATGATTAATGAAAAAGAACCATGATTCGAAAATGAGGCGAAATGAAATAAAAATGGAAAGCTTTTTGTCAAACAGAGATCTGAGGGAAGGAAAATGAGAAGTATATGTCGGTATACAGGGACGAAATTGATGAAATTTAGATTTATCCTATTACTCATGTATGAAGGTACATATGATTATAATATATATGTATGATATATGTATATGGATTCATTATATCTATAGGTATATCCTTTTAACAGCTCTCTACTTCTCATTTACATTTTTTTTGGGTTTGACATTCAATATTGTAATTCCAATTATAGGAAACCAAAAATGGAACTTTTTCTATAATTACCTATTCATTTTATATGAATGGGTGGGTTTCCATATCGATATTTTTTTTTGCTATAGAATAGCTAAAATATGTAAGTTTGTAAAGTGTTAAATATCTAAAAGTAAATTGATAACAAAAATTAGAGTACTTATGATGTTTGTTTCTAATTAACTTCTTAATTATTCTTGTTCAGATTGTGGTTGACGATTACTTATTGATACAGATTGAACTAATATTTGTCTTGAGGAATACTATCAATGGTAGGTGTAAAGCAGTGGCGAACGAAGGGTGGGGGCTTTTAGGGTTGAACCCCCCCCCCCCCCCCCCGAAATATTTTTTTAAAGTAAGTAAATTTTGTATGTCAATGGGGAAATTAGTGTTGGTTCAAAAATAACTGTGCCTGCGAATGAAATATACAAAAATTCACTTCGCTATTAGCAAATACATTTACTAAAAGCCAGAGGTGGAATCGTGTAAGGAGACTGGTGGCTGTCATTTTTTTTTACTATCATATGTGATCATTTACATTTTTTCGTCTGTGCAAGATGAACATTCTGGGGTCACATCTTTTTTTCCTAAATTTGGCATCACTTTAAAAGGAAAGTAGTAGTAGTAGTAAAGTGTGATTTTATTGACTTATAAATACATAATTATAGATTAAGTTACATAGTGCTTTTTTTTTTTAATTAATTTTTATTTAATATTAACTTATAACTATCTTAAAGTTAGACAAAAATGTTTAAAACTAGCCTAATTATCAATAACTTACAACTAATTTACTGGCCCTTTACGGGCGCTCTAAACTAAACAATAACTCTTGGAACTAATGTCTTTCGACCTAAAAACTATTTTAATTAAATCTAATTATTTTATTTTTTTTTTAAACCAAGAAAAGTTATTGCCAAAAAACTCGGTATCTTTTCATATTTTTTTTTTTTATTTATTTTTATTTATTTTTTATTTTTATTTTATTTTTATTAGTTCATTGTATGCTTACACAGTAAGAATTTACTTCTTTTAAGATAGTGTTAAGCTAAAAGTATACAAAGATAAACTATAACAATCTTTAAGTATTAATTAAATTTAAGTTTAAGCAATACAAAAAAATAAAAAGAAAAAATAGTTATAAATACAATAAATACAATATGTCTCTGTTGACAAAAGAAAAATTAAATCAAAGAACAGTTAGGGAGGAAAAAAAAAAAAAAAAAGATTTATTTAATCATGAAAGTGGACTTTTAGCGCTCGACGAAACTCTGCTTCACCTCTTATACTTCTTAGGTGCCGTGGTAATGAATTCCACAGGCGGATGGCGTTGACGAAAAACTGTCTCTCCGAAGTAAGACATGAGTGACGCGGAATAATTAGTTGTTGCGATCTGTTAGAGGAACAAAACTGAATCCTATTGTATAAACTGCACGGCTGTTTGCTTTGGATCACTTTGAACAGTAGTATAATAGTACGGAAGCGCATAAGGTTATCGAGAGAGATATTAAAGATTTGTATTGAAAACCTTGATATGTGGTCAGATCTTCGCAAGCCAAAGACATATCGTGCAGTGTTATTAAAAGCGACATTAAGCTTTCTCTTGCTTACTGAGTCGCAATGACAAAAAACTTCACAACCATATGTGAGTATAGGTGTTACTAGTGTTTTGGCTAAGAGCAATCGAGTATTGAAAGGGGTATAATGCTGGGAGCACCAAAGCATACGGAGTACTCCATAAACTTTACCAACGGCGGCGTTGATATGCATATCCCAAGATAATGTACTATTAAATAACATTCCGAGATTTCGGGCCGAAGAAACATAGGCAATTGGCGAATTATTGATGTACAGACTGGGAAAGTAATCGATTTTCAGCGATTTCCTACTAATAATGATGCATTTTGATTTTGCAGGATTTAAGAACAAACCATTATAAGTTGACCAACGCGATATTTCTTCAAGGTCTTTATTGATTGTGTAAACACAGTCTTCTATAAGCCCAAGCGGGCAGCTTTTGTAAAGCTGTACATCGTCAGCATACATTTGGATAGAACATCCTCTGATCTTATTGGGGAGTTCATTAATATATAGGGAAAATAGAAGTGGGCCTAGTATCGAACCCTGAGGGACTCCTCTAGTAGTCGGAAGGAAATTCGACATTTTATTGTCATGTGAAACTGCTTGTTGTCTATCCCGAAGATAGGATGACATCAAGCGCACTGCCGACGAAGAGAAACCATAATCTGCAAAGAGCTTGTGACAGAGATTGAAGTGATCCACTACTCATAAACTAAACCTAAAGATAGACTAAAAATAATTAAAACTAGTTACAACTAACTTATACTAACTAAAAATAACTAAAACTACTTAAAATACCTAATAATACCCACAACCACTTAAAACTACTTAAAAACTAGAACATATTTATATGCATGCAGACACACAACACCATGCAACCCATACATACATGTACATACGTACATACATATACGTACGCACATACATGTACAGTTACGCGGGCACATGTACATATGCCTCCGCATACATACATATTTTTAATTTTTTTTGGTGCCACCCCGACTGTTACCTATACCTAATTCCCCTAAATCTATGTAAGTCGGCCAAGACATACCATTTTCATCGACTTTATAGAACCTGGTTGGAATAATATCTTGTGTACTCCGGCTCTGGTGTTCTGTGTAATCCAAGGCAACGTCTAAGACATTGCCTCTCAAACACCCGAATCTTTTCCATTTGAGATGGGGCAACGTTGAACCACACCGGGCATCCGTAGGCAATCATCGGCCTGATGAGGGCCATGTAACAAATCACTTTCACCCTGCTGAAGGCAAAGGCTCCCCTAGCCCTGGCCAAGGCCGCACCTATATGTCTGTCGAAACACAGGTACTGATCCAACCAGATGCCAAGATTTTTTTACTACATTCGCCAGTGGATGTGCATGTGGCCCTACGATCACCAGCTTGCGACAGTTCTTTCTCGTATCCCTTGAGGCGCTTGACAACGGAGTCCTAAAAAAATAGTTTCTGATTTCTGGAAGTTGATCTTCAACTTCCAGTCATCACAATATCGCTGAATCTTGTCGAAGTCACTCTGCAGAAGAATTTTGATGACCTCAACTGTATTAGCTGTTCTGTACGCAATTAGATTGTTGGCGTACGCAATTGCCTGAGTTAGACTACCTATCAGATCGCTGGTGTAAATGTTGAATAGAATCGGCGAGTTAACCGCTCCCTGCTGAAGACCATTGTTAATATTAAAAATTGCGGTCACTCTTGACAACAATCTTTCTACCATGTAGCATGTCATAAAGCATGTACAATAGAGGTTTACTTATACCTAGTCTGGTTAGCTTTAGATAGAGACCTTCTAACCGTACGGTGTCGAAGGCCTTCTCCAAATCAACCAGACATGCACCCGTACACTGCTTTTTAGTTTTGTTCCATTGGATATTATAAACTAGCTTAGACGCGGCATGAATTGTGTCATGTCCCGCCTGATTATCCGGGATGATATTTTTGTCCTCCACCACTTGAACAGGGCTCTATTAATAACCTTTTCAAATACTTTGCTGATACTCGGAAGAAGACTTATCGACCTGAGATTCGCCGGATTGGAGTTGTCCTTTCCCTTTTTTGGGAGAGAGTGCACCACAGCTGTCTTCCATAAGTTACATAGTGCTTTGATAACAATATTCACACATAGACATTGGCTTATGCCGTCAGCCGAAAGAAGAGTTATTTTATACAGCAATAAAGTTCTTTGTTGATTTAGTTATCGCGAAATAAAAATACATAAATAAAAATACAAAAGAACAATCTCAAATTGATTCGTTAATAATTTGTTGTCGATATTTTAGAGCGGATTTCAGGTAGTTGTAGAGGATATTCCAATTTTCCCCATTTAATATGTTAATAATTTCATTTGGTGAAAGAGTATTCTTTCCCCATGATGACCTTCGGATCGAGTTCAGGATGGGGCAGATTCCAATGAAGTGATATATATCTTCTCTGCATCGCAGGTTGCACAGAGTGCATTATGGATTTCTATCCTTTCTATATGGCAAGTAGTTAAGGTTGATGAGTTCTCCCATAGCTTTAAAGATTGTTGATATAAAGTCCAGACTGTTTCGGTCATCGAAATAATTTTTAACACCTAAATCATGATTCAGCAATTTATAGGTACTTCTTGTTTGGCTTTGCTGACTTTGTTCTTTGAACGCATTCCTTATTGATTCTTCAATTTTCACTAAGAGCATCTGGAGGGTGCCGCCGAAAAATCTACCACTGTGTTGGTGAAGTTGAATACCATGGATATTGCCCAATCTCGTCCATTCTGTAAAAAAATTGAAGATTTCTGTCTTTGAGAAACAATTCTATCTTATTGGTAAGTCGATGACTTGGTTGATCCATGATTTTCCGAATATATGAGAAATGCAGCTGAAGTGTGTGTGTGTATAGTGTAGGTAGACCAGTTTCGAGATGCACCATGTAGGTTGGTGTATTTTCCGGTAATCTAAAGTTTTTCTTGATGAAATATCTAAGAAGCTTTTCTACTTCATCAAACTCGTAGACACCCCAAAACTTGTGCTGCTTAGCACATAATTGATATTACGACAGCTTCAAAGACTTTATACTTTGCAATAGGTGCAAAGTTTTGTTTGCTTAGAACGTTTTTCCAGGTGCTGTTTATTGCTCGCTTTGACTCTTTTAGTTTTTCGTGCAGATGTTTCTTATAGGACATCGTTGAAGTGATAAAGACTCAAAGGTACCTGTATTCTTTTACTGTTTCAAGTATTTCATTTTGCCATGTCCAAAATTCGTCTCTTACGTGGCGACCCCTTCCATTTCGGAAAACCATGATTTTGGATTTGTTTGTGTTTAGTTGCAGTTTCCAGGTTGAACAATAATGTTGCAGCGTGTTTGGGGTTTCAGCTAATATGACCATGTCATCAGCATAAATTAAGAGCTTTATTTGGGGTCCATCGAATGTTATTCCTCCTGGCAGGTATGTACTCAAGTCATCCAAATAATTTGAAAAATTATAAATTCATGTGGGCTCAACAGACATCCTTGTTTTACGCCAGTTGTTGATTCGAACCAATTTGATGAAATGTTTCCATCCCAAACGGCAGACTTATTTTCTTCATATAGTTTTTGCAAAATATTTAACATTTTAGTTGAAACTCCAAGGTTGCTTACTTTATAGAATAAGGCTTTTCTGTCGGCACAATCGAAGGCTGCCTTGAAATCTACGAAAAACGCATACAGTTTTTTTCCTTTATACAGGTACATTCGAGCGATGCTCGTCAGAGAAAAAAAAATGTTATCCAATGTGCTATATTCCTTTCGAAAGCCAGCTTGGAATTCGCTTAAGAGGTTGATTTCGTTTACCCAATCTGAAAGGCGTTCGAGTAAAATTCCTGTGAAGATTTTCGTAATACTGTTAAGAAAGGATATGACCCCTATAGTTACTGGGTTCATTCGGATTTCCTTTCTTGAAGATTGGCAGAATAACACTTCTTCTGAAGATTGCTGGTACATCTCCTGTATCCCATATAAAATTATATGCCAGTGTTAGTTTTTGCAGATAGTTATCTGCAGCGTTTTTGTAAAATTCATATGAGATTCGATCTTCTCCGGTAGCTTTATTGGATCCACATCGATTTACAACTCTTTTAACATCTTGAATTTCTATTGGTCGATCTAATGACATAACTTCTTGGTATGGGAGAGCAAATTTATTGAGTTTTTATTGAATTACGGGTTAAATAGTTGTTTAAGATGTTTAGCTAAAATACATGATTCCACTTTGATTCCTTTTGTTAAAAGTGCCTTGTTGAGCATTTTCGCAGTCTTCCAGAATGACCGACTATTTTTGATAATCGCCAGCATTATTGAGAGGTTTTTGTTTGTCTGCACATATAGACTTATACTTTTTATTTGCTTCTTGATAAGTAGATTGTGCTTGGTTTGAGTTGCTTCTTCTTACTAGACGAAGCCAGGCAAAAGATTTTTTCATCGCTGCTTCGCACTCCCAATCATACCAAGGTTGTTTACCCTTACTTGTTGACCTTGTTTGTAGAGGTCTTGCTGATTCCGTAATAGCTGTGGTTAGTATATCCGAACCTCTAATGGATTTTAGCTTGTTTCGTTGTGTCTCCAACGAAGTTTTGGAAGCAAACACTGCTGTGTCGCAGTTACATGTTGGACTACCATATTCACCTGCACGGATATTGGGAAGTGATCCGAATGTGTCAGCTCATCTACCCTGAAATCAGCTATTCAAGCCACTTTCCTTTTACAAAACAATAGTCCATTGTTGAACATGCAGTACCCCTGGTAAATGTAAAATGGCCTTTGTCGTCACTATTTGATCGCCCATTGAAGACCGTAAATCCCATTGAATCAAACATTTCAATCAGCTTCTTTCCATTTCCATCGATTATTTCATCCATTGAATGTCTTACTCCTTTAATTGGTTCCATTAAAAGCTCCGGCTCCTCATTAAGAATTTGTGTTGCTAATACTCTTTCATTAAAATCTCCTACAACCATAATATCTTCTTTTCCAAATTCAGAAATAAAATTATATAAATGTGAAAATTCCTGAATCCACTTGTTGCAGTTTATATAAACTGGTATAATGTACAGTCTGCTGTGCTCCACTTTTAACTCTATCAAATCTCTTTCGAGTACTTTTACAAAACAGCAATCATTTTAAATTTTTTTCTTGATCCCATAAAGACTTCCTCCACTTGCCCTTCCATGCGTAGACCCTCTTTTTGCTGGTATCCATAAGAGTTTATGGTTTTCAAAAATATTTTCAAATTATTCCATTTTTTTATCAACGAAAGTTTTACATAGGGCAAAAACATCAAATTTATTAATGTATTTAAAAAATCATTAAAAAGTAATTTAGTTCCTAATCCCGCAACATTATATGAAATAATACTTAAAGAAAAAAAAATTAAAATTGAAATTTGACGGCATTATGATTAAAAGTGCTGTATGCGTTCATTTCTCACTACAGTTTGAGAGCCGCTGGGGCCAGCTCCATCGATGGTGACATTGTACTTCTGTTAGTCCCCTTTCACACAGGGAAACCAGTTGCTGGAGATTTTTTTGACGTTTTCCTTTAATTGCCTTGTACTACTAGCTTGTAACTTGTAAACTAGCACCAAGAAACTGAGCAGGAAACTGGGAAGATTTTGTTGGGCTAATTGGAATGCAAAGCAAAACGTCAAAAAAATCTCTTCAAATCGTTGACCGGGGAGATTTTTCTCATTCCCCTTGCTTCTTGCCCTTCTCGCCAACAAACTCCCATTTGCCGGCAACTCAGTTTCCTTGTGTGAAAGGGGACTTGTATTTCGCAATTGCTCCATATATGACATTCCCCCTTCATCATCGCTCATCAGTTTGTTGTTGACATCGAAATAAAATGTTATATCTTGAATTTTAAGAGTTTCTCCTCGTAATTGTGTTTTTAATTTAGGATTTTTTGTTATTAATTCGTTTCTTAGTTGCACTACCCGTCTTCGTTTCAAACGCGCCGCTGCTGGATAATCCCTATGCATCGAGATGCCAGTGTTTCTTAATGTTGTAGTAGATTGTAGGATTCGACGGCCGTCTTCCCTATCTCGTATCTCTACTATTATGTTTTCGATCTTAGGATTTAGAGATTGAAGTGATCTTACTGATGTAATGGCTGCTTCATTTTGTATTTTCAGCAAGTCTAAGCACAGCATTTTAGCTCTTTCAGCAGCTACTATTCCACTTTCAGCGGGGACATAAACGACGATATTTTTTTCGTTTGCCTTCTTTGGCAGCCTTCAACTTGCCGTTCTAGGGAGATGCAGCGGGATTCCATTTTTTGTAATTGGTGTTGTAGGGAAACGTTTTTTTTATTGCAGTATGTATAATTCTGCTACGATTCCTTCCAAGTCGGTTTTTGTGGGCCTGTCTTTTAGTTTTTCATCCAACAAAGTTCAGATTGAGTCCTTTATTAAATTTTCCAGAGATGCCACTGACATACTACCGACAGACAATTTACTTTCATCATCCGCAATCATTTTTTTTGGAGGGAAGTCGGGGAGGTCTCAAGTAAGCTACGTTTGGAGAACAGTGCATTGGTGTTAGTGCCTTCGTCACAGCAATTTTTTATTTTTAAAGGTGTTCGCTGCATTTTTCTTTTTAATTTTGATTTAGACTTAAAAATAATTAAAGTTTCATTTAAAATTTTCTGGAAATTAACCAAGAAAACAACTGATATACTCACACACAACTCAACTTCCCTTAAAAGGAAATGTAAATTATTAAATAAAATCTATTACTATTTTCGAAAGACGGCTGCTAACTGCGCACTAATATTCATTTCTTTATTTAAAAGTTCCAAATATAAAAAGAATATCATAATACAAAATGTAAGTTATCATTATTTAAAACCTTAAAATATATATAATTCCATCGATTTTTTTAAAAAACAATACATTTTGACACTGTACCAATGAAGAGTGAGTCGTCATCGGATTCATCACAATGATTGATTTGCTTAGACGATGTGTCACTACTAATGTGGGTATTCTTCCATATGTCTTTTTGTTAAATGATTTTTGTTATTGCACTTTTTACAGACATTACATTTGCGTATTTCATGATTTTTTCCGCAATTACGACATTCAAATCTTTTAGTTTTGTAGGCTTTATTTTTTCTAACAAAATTGACTGTCTTGTCACCCTCAGCGCTATCTGGGCTGATTGCTTTTGGGCGATTTATGTAGCCTGGCAGAGTTGGATTGCAAGATCTATGTCTTGGAACAATAGTTTAGTATGAAGGTCATCGCTTTGGATTCCGAGTATAAGTTGGTCTCTTAATAGGCTGTCGTTAAGTCCTTCGAAGGCACAATTTTGAGCTTGCAAGCGCAGTCTTGACATGCGTTCATCTATAGATTCGCCATCCCTTCGAACTATTTTGTTAAATTTGTACCTCTCAAATGTTGTGTTAATTTTTGGTGTAAAATATTGCTGAAAAAGGCTTTTTACCTCAGTAAGTGTACTATTGCTGTTCGTTGGCTGTCAATTGTAAAGGGTTATCCATTTTGTGGGTTCAAAAGTATAGGGCTTGAATTCGACATCTGTCAAACTAAGTTGTTAAACCAATTTTTTTTTTCATTTGAAAGTCTGACATTTACGAAAATGGATCGCTAACTATCACACAATGCATACAAATTGTTAAAACCTACTACAAAAATGGTGATTCTGCCACAGCCACATCGTGCTTTAAGAGGAAATTATGGTTTACATAATCGTCCAACTACGCAAGCAATTGGAAAAATTGTGAAGAAATTTGAAGAGACTGGATTAGTTACAGATATTGTAAGGCCTGCACATCATCGTTTCGCTCGTACCACTGAAAATATCGCTGCTGTAAGTGAAGTGTTGCTGAAGTACCGAATGTGTCGATTTCTCGTCGTTCTGAGGAATTAGGACTGTCTTACGGCACATTATGGCGTATTTTGCATTTGCATCTACACCTACATCCATAGAAAGTCCAGCTCACACAACAACTGAAGCCAGCTGACAATTCACAACGTCGTAGATACGTCGAATGGGTGCTTGAACAACAGGCGGTGGACGGCGATTTTTCTTCAGCGACGAAGTACATTTCTAACTCGGTGGGTATGTTAAGAAACAAAATTGTCATATTTGGGGTTCTGAGAATCCTCAAGTAATTGAAGAGAGGCCAATACATCCACAAAAAGTCACTGTTTGGGGCGCTCTTTGGTCCGGAGGTGTGATTGGACCTTACTTCTTCGAAAACGACGATGGGAACAACTGACACCGTCAATTCGGAACGTTATGGTCACATGATAACCGACTTATCTTTGCCTGCTATTAAAGAATACGACTTGGAGAACATGTGGTTTCAACAAGACGGTGCCATATGCCACACAACTCGACCGAATATGGCTTTATTCCAAGAGATACTTTCTGGCCGCGTAATTTCTCGCCGTGGCGATATAAACTGGCCACCAAGATCATGCGATTTGACACCGCTGTACTTTTTTTTGTGGAGCTACGCGAGGAAGACCGTGCTTATGCAGATAAACCTTTAACTCTTGAGCACTTGAAAACCAACATTCGTCAAGTTATGGCTGAGATACCGCCCAATATGTATCAAAAAGTGGTCGAAAATTACCTCAAAAGAATCGACGCTTGCAACAATTCGCGTGGTGGTCATTTAAATGGTGTAGTGTTTCACCCATAATGTCAACGTCAAACTTTATAGTAAAAAAGAAATATGAAAAAAAAATGTTATATGTGTTTTATTTACGTTTACTTTTGAAACCGCAAAATGGATAACCTTTTAATTCATTTAATTAAAATAGATTTCAAAAATACATTTTGTGTGATATGTGTAGAAGGTACTATATTATATGAAAGTGAGGTTAAGGAACAAAAACGCATGTCGGTGGAATGTCAGGTTGGCACCAATGTAGCAGAGTGTTACATAATTTGACGAGTAGGGACTAGGGAGCCAGGACACATCACAAGGGCGCATGCAAACAAAACACAAATGGGGATAATGACTGATTTTATGGAGAGAAATCAAGACTACTGGAACCAGATATAACTCATGTATACTAAGTAAGACCATCAGTAGTAGCCACAGAAAGTCCTGCAGAGCCAACAGAAGGTTCTACAAAATGCCAAAAAAAAACTGGGCCCAAGACTGAATCAAGTAGAATTGCAAGAAAATTGTTTGATCATCCAAAAAGGGAATTCAAGATTCCCTAAATGCGATAGACGCTTCCATAAAACAGCTCACGGACTACATTAAAACTTTTTTCTCTTCGGAGACAGAGAAGGAGAGACAAAATTCAATGGTTCTTAAAAAGGAAGAGAAGAATTTCCAGATGATGTAAAAGAATGCTTACATAATTTTCTATACTTATTGAAGATGTGGAGCAGTTAGAAATGTATTTCTTTTATTTTCCTGATATATTCCAATGTTAAAATAACTATGGTTGCATGCATTTTCTGAGAAGGTATACCGAATGAAAAAAAAAACAAACGGCCCAAAAACTTTATAGACTAGTTAAATGTTTGCGATTCGTCCTTTTATAAAATAGTTAACTGCTTTATGCATATCGGTGCGATACTTCCGGTATCTGTGGCGTCAAGCGAGCCATCTCTTTCATGCTAGCGCCGATTACAAACCTATCTGAGAGGCAAAACCGGTGAGGAGCGACATCTGTGGGGATATTGAGGTTGACTATGAGGACATTATAAATATAAAGGCAAAAGTCCCAAGGCACATGGATTTTATTTTATAAAATATTATATCCAACCAAAAATGTGTTTATTTATTTTACGTGTATCCAAAAAAACATACTATTACTATTATATAAAGACGAAATAAATATTTAGTTTGTCCGCGCTAACATCAGAAAGTTTTCAATCGATTTTCTTGAAAGCAATTTTATAAAAATCCTTAATCTTGTAAGATTGTAATTGGATATTTTTTATTTGTTAAATATGATTGCTGAATTAGATTATTAACTTTAAAAAAATCGAACATTTTTTTGTCGAAATTGATCAACATATTTAAATATTCTTTTAAACCTGCTAGATATTTTACAAAAATGAGATCTTTTTTATAACGTCAAAAGTTTTATGCAAATTTTCAGCACTAAATCATTTTTAATTGTACCTATACTTACCTGAGAAATAAACGTATGTACAAATTATAAATTTATCAAATTTTTGTGTTTTGGCATCCATGAATTGCAATCACAATGATTGGGTTGCTTTCTTGTGCGTTTTCTTTTGTTTATTTGCTTCTTAATTTCAGTCCACTCGATTGTTCGCTTATCGATTAACGTAGGTAAAGTAAGTAATAATATTTCAAGTCTTAATCAGTCCTTGGGAAGTAGAGTGGCTTTTAATTATGTACCACAGTTTTCGTATTCGATATTGGAAAAATTTATAAAATTTGCAATTTTTGCAAAGCCAAAAATGGACTAAGGAATTTAATAGCATGTGTTGTGCTAATACTAATACTAAAGCATTCCTTCAATAGCCGAGCGACAGGAACCTTTAAAAAGTATGCTCAATGGAGATCATCCACAATCCAGGAAATTCCTGAATAATTTGAGATCATATAATACACTTTTTCAAATGACATCTTTTAGTGCAAAAAGATCTTTTGGAAAGTGTTTCTTCTTATGTTTCTTTGGAAAACTTTTCCTTCATCTATTTTGGTTACAAACAATTTAGTAATGAAACAAAATTAGTTACATTAACTTTTCCCGACGTTTCGATAGCGTAAGTATTCTGCATTACAACGCTGGTTTCATGCACGTTCTCTAAATGATATCGTTAATATATAGTACGTACAATGGTCGGAAAAAGTATTTTGACAAAACTATTTTCCTTGTTATATTGCTTGTTTTAAAGAGCTGAGAGATATAACGGAACTCGTGTGATGCTCGAAACAAAATATCTACGTGATTGTAACTGTTTTTTCACAAATTTCAATATCATACTGATTTTTCATTTCTATTGTTGCAGATTTTGGCGTTGTTAGCACGTTTTCTTTAAATTTTCCGACGATTAAACGGTCTTCTCTCTTAGTTGTCTTGCGTGGGCGTCCTGAACGTGGTAAGTTTCGCGTTGATTTGTGATTTTTTTGTTTATTTATTTGGTAATACACGGTTTGACGAGGCACTTCTTATAGTTTGCTTAAGTATTCAACCGAAATACCAGCATCATACTTGATCACCATTTCATTTCTTAAAACTTCGCGTATTTCCGCCGTTTTCCCCATTATAATCAATTAAATTGAAAAATAAATTTAATGTAATAAAATTTCTGTATTTAAATGTGCTTAATTTTAACAAATATTAACTTTGATCGCACGCACGAAATGAAATGAACTAAAAAGAATATGATGTCAAAATACTTTTTTCCAGTTAATTTCAACTCACTCCATACATTGAATATGATTAAGAACGAATGCGTAAGGAAAAATAAAATATTTTGTAATTTGCAGTTACAATCACGTAGATATTTTGTTTCGAGCATCACACGAGTTCCGTTATATCTCTCAGCTCTTTAAGACAAGCAATATAACAAGGAAAATAGTTTTGTCAAAATACTTTTTCCGACCATTGTACATGCATTAAATCACGAAGGCATAAAATGACGCACATTTAGTAATATGTATCAAACTTTCATATGTATTAACATTGTCACATTCATAACATTTATTAATATGTTATATAGGTATTATATAATTATACCATTATAATTTAGACGTAATTTTTCCGCAAAGTAACAAGAGTCCAAGATATATATTCATTCGTTTGCCAGAGCCCGTTGGTATAGCTACTAATAAATTTTTGTAAGAGTCGATCAGTGTTTTAGTCATTTTTATTTGTCGCTTATGATAATTTTCGCCGTCCTTATAATAGGGATTGCTGTCTTCTTCAAGGGGATCTTTTAATACAAAAAAAAAACAAGCAATAAACAATTTTATACAACAAAGACAAAAACAATTGAGGACTCGAAGTTTTTAGTCTTAGTTTACTCATGTTAAAATCGATAAATGAATCGTTTAAATTAAAAAGCTTGCACATACGGTTCAAATGTTCATGCAAGCCATAGTTAGTTCTATGGAAATCAATGTGTAAGAATTCAACTCTTCGTAGGTATTGAGATCCTCCGCGGTAGTTAATACCGATGCAAGCTAACAAATCAGGAGCATCGATTTGACCATTAATGAGTTGTTGAAAGAATATGAGATCATTATTGACTCGTATTTGATATAAAGGTTGTATTTGCAGAAGTTGGATTCTTTGTTCATATGGTGTTAGATTGAACGGGTCAGTCCAAGGAAGGCCCTTGAGAGCAATGCGAATGAATTTATGTTGTATTGATTCAATACGACTTTTATGTGTTTCGTAGAAAGGGGACCATACCATGAGGCGTATTCAAGATGAGGACGTACATAACAATTGTATAAAGAGAGAGTAATATACGGATCGTTAAATTCCTTTGCCCAACGTGTAATAAATTCAAGCTCGCTTTCTTAGCAATGAAATGTATATGTTCCATGAACTCTAAATTAGAGCTAAAATGAACACCCAAGTCCTTAAAGCTAGAGATACGACCTAGTTTGTTCTGCGAAATAGAATAACCAAAAGAATTTGGAAAATGTTTTCTTGAGAAAGTAATTGTTTAGCATTTAGCAGGGCTTAAAGTAAGGCCATTTTTACTACACCAAACAGTAAAACTATCAATATCGGCCTGAAGAAAATGGTTGTCATGGTTTGTTTTTATTGTCTTCAAAATTTTCATATCATCTGCAAATATGAGAATCTCACTTGAATATATACATGATACGACATCATTTATAGCGAGAATAAATACAAAAGGGCCCAGATGGCTTCCCCGAGGTACACTAGAAGGGGAAGTAGGATCTATTTCCAAGAAACGATTTGATCGATGCTATAAAAAAGGGTGGGAAACCGAAAGCTTTTAGTTTGAATAAAATAATATTATGGCTCAATTGATCGAATGCTTTAGAAAAATCGGTAAATATACAGTCAATTTCATTTCCACTTTCCAAAGCTATGGAGCATTTATGCACGAAAGAAAGAAGATTTGTCACTGTTGACCTTTTTTGTACAAATCCATGCTGTTTTTCACTTATTAAATTCCTGCCATGAAAAGACAGGCTTTCACAAATAACTTTTTCAAAGAGCTTAGGAATACAACATAATTTCGATATAGGCCTATAATTTTTTGTAACAATCTTTTCGCCTTTTTTGAAAACGGCAGTTAAAAATGATTTTTTCCAAGAGCAAGGAAATTTGCCTGATTTAACAGAGAGCTCGAACGAAAATTTAAGGGGTGGAAATAAAATATGTTTACACTTTTTTATTACTATTGGGGGGAATGCCATCAGGGCCAGAAGAGTAATCATCATTCAACGAAGAGAGATATTCTAAAATAGTGTTTTTATCCAAAGAAATACTGTTACAATTTGTTTGGGCATAGATATGCAAGTTTTTAAAATATTCTTTATCAACAACGACAGCTGTCCCAACTAAAGAGTTACGAAATTTTTCGCAAATGCGTTGCAAATATCGGTGGTTTCACGTAACGAGTAGTTTTCGTAAATAAAATTCGCCGGATAACCATCTGAATTTTTCTTTGAGTTAACGAGTCTCCAAAATGATTTAGGGTCCTGTTTCAAAGAGCTTCCCGTTTCATTTACATAATTTGTATACAAAGTTTTTGAAAGGGTTTTAAATTCCTCGAAAAGAGCAATATAAGAAAAGTGGTCAATTGGTGAAAGAGTTTTTAAGTATAATTTCCATGCTTTATTTTTTTTATTACGGAGTAATCTAAGCTCTTTCGTATACCAAGCGTGACAAAAATTCAAGTTTTTTGATAATTTTAATGGGACAATATTATTCGCACAAGTATTAAGAATATTATAGAAAATAGAAACTGCATCATCAATATTAGAAGAAGCGGATATCCGACCAACAATATCAGACCTAGTTAAATTTTCAGAGAGCAAACGAAAATCTGCCTTTTTGAAGTCAAAAATGTACGAAAAGTCATAAGTGTTACTATTTTCCGTAAGATGGCTGCTCAAGTCAAGAAAAATATCCAGGGGTGGATAATAGGTATCTATATTTGTAATCCCAGAACTAGATTCTAGAACAAGAGTATTAATAGTGTCAGAAGAGAATACTAAATCGAGAATTCGATTTCTTGAGTTTTTTATTGCAGCTTACTTGCTGTAAGTCAGTGGAGCTAAAATTATCTAGCAAAAGAAGTTCAGATTGTAAAGAAGTTAAGGCAGGTTCATAGTAGGATTTATCTTCAGAAGAAACCCAGTCAATATGCGGAAGATTGAAATCTCCCAGAAATAAGATATTACTGTTGGAACAAGAAATATCAATTATAAAATCTATGGCCAAAGAAAGTTCATCAAAAACTGAAGCCGAACTTTTTGGAGGAATATAAGCGTTAATTATATACACGAATTTGGAATCTACAGTAAGCTTTACACAAATCAGTTCGATAGAAAGATTGAAAGGTAAGACAACAACAGAGGACAAAAATGTAGTTAAGTTTAGTTGTCCTATGCAGGCTTAAAGCCAATGTAGGTAACATTACCTTGATTCTTAGTATAATGAATTGTCGAATGGATGAATCGAGGAAGAGTTACATATGTATCTACCTACAAATATATATTTAAATCAATTTATGGATTTTAATTATATAAGCTAAATGTATGTACATACATATAAACGGTGATTTTTTAAGAGCTTGGTTTTTGAAAATTCAAAAAAATACAGAAACTTGTAAAAAGTGAATGAAATTTTTATTTGGATCGATAAATCAATTTCTGCCATTTACTTTTTAAAAATAATTTCACTTAAATGTTGGCTTCCAAGGCAGCAATCGTGTTTGGCTTGTCCCCATAGACAATAGACTTAACATAGCCCCACAAAAAATAGTCTAACGGGGTCAAATCACATGATCTTGGTGGCCAATTGACTGCGCCAAAACGTGAGATCAACTGCTCACCAAATTCGCCTCTCAATTGATGCATGGTTTCGCGTGCAGTGTGGCATGTGGCACCGTCCTGTTGGAACCACATGTCGACCGAGTTCAATTCTTGCATTTTCGGCAAAAAAAATCTGTTATCATCGAACGGTACCTTTCTCCATTGGCCGTAACCCTGCGGCCTTCATCGTCCTTGAAGAAGTACGGCCCAATGATGCCGCCTGCCCATAAACCGCACCAAACAGTGCATTTTTCGGGATGCATTGGTAGCTGCTGAATTGCCTCTGGCTGCTCTTCACTCCAAGTACGGCAATTCTGCTTATTCACGTATCCATTTAGCCAAAAATGAGCCTCGTCGCTGAAGACAATTTTGCGATAAAAAAAACGGATCCTCATCCTTTTCAGTTTTCTTCAAAGTACGCCTGGATATTTCACCACCCTAGTGGATCGCTTCGCCTAGAGAACATGATGCTATCCAAATGGAAGACCAGCCTTTCAACTTTTAAACATAAAAATCCTAGTTCTATAAATAATATTCCCTCTAATCACAACAAACCATCATGTTCCCGCGAGCGTACTCATTTTTCTAATAAACATGTTTCATCTAACCTATCCATACCAGACCCCACCTCTATTCCAAAGCAACGCCAAAACCGTTTTCGTCAGCCACAGCAGCCGTTGGCACCCAGAAAAAAGCAAAACCCCAATAATTGGTCCTTCAATATGGGCATCATACCTAACTTGTCTCGATCCCTATTTCAGAACTCATCTCTTTCCGGTAATCCATCTAAACATAAAGGTCAAAGGGTTTCCTTTAACCTAACTCCCTCAACTCATATCTTACCCCCAGCAAATTCTAATTCAAACTTCAACCTCAGTTCTGGAGCCAAATATTCGAATTTCCGCAGTTCTCATATTCTTAACCTCTCACCAACTTCTCACCTCTGTAAAACACCTAACCACACATCCTCTTCTACACCAAACCCATAATTCCCCGTCTCTAACTCTTCAGTCTACTCTACCTCTCCACCGACATCAATTACTCCTCCCTTAATCACCTATCAGTCTTTCACAACTTTCCCAACGGCAATGTCACCTTCATCTTCCTTTATTGACCCGCTTCTACCCCCGACAGTTAAATGCACCCAACAATCTAGTGAATCCACTGAATGTCGCTATGCTCTCTCTAAGCTTAGAGATAAAAAAACCTACGAAAACATTCGTCTGTTTTTGGCATATCTGCACAATAAACCTGACTCCGTCTGCTTTGAAGGGAAAACGAAAACAAGTGTAATGGTCTCGATTCAACAGGAAGGTCTCCCCACCGATGTCAACAGTCTTAAGAACCTCTTCATGAAATATCATGATTTTCTTAATTTGTCTCCCCAAAAAGTGGCGAATGATCTTGAGGCCTTGGGGCAATATATTCACTCAAAGCGGATCTCGCACCTTCAACGTAGCAGAGCTGACCAAGATAAGTTTTTTCGCTTCTTATATTTTCCCAACCTCCGCTTCTCCTTCTTCCAAAAATCTCCCTTTTTCTTTCTACTATCAAAATGTAAGAGGCGTTCGTTCCAAAACTCAGTCAGTTTTGCAACAAACTCATGCCTTACCCTTCGATTTATACGCACTGACTGAGACGAACCTTATCCCCAGCATCAAAAATCAAGAATTGTTCCCTTCTACCTTTAACGTTTATCGCGATGACGATCTTAACCGACCCACCAATGTTTGCCCTAACCGTGGTGTCCTTCTTGCTGTAAAAAATACTATTGACTCTTCCCTTATTGCCATATCTTCTTCCCCTATCCTTGATTATGTGTCAATTAAGATTTCACTACCCCGAAAGTCACTTTACGTTGTCTGTTGCTATATCTTACCTTCACAAACTATCGAATCCTATGAACTTGTAATTAAAATGATTGATCACATCACCGATTTGAGTGACCACCATGATGAGATCATTCTTTTCGGTGACTTCAACCTTCCTAATTTAAAATGGTCTCCATCAGATGATCTTTCGTTTTATTTTGCTTCCAATCCCACATCTGCCAAAGAATGTCTTTTCTTAGATAGCCTTGCTGATTCAAGCCTCTGCCAAGTTAGTGGCATTTCAAATTTCATGGGTAGGCAACTTGACCTTATTTTCACAACAGACCCTATTAACGCATCTGTATCACCTAGTCCCCTTTTTCTATCAACCATCGATAACTTCCACCCTCCCCTTCTTATCTCATTCTTTCACGATTCTCCATTACAGTCCACCCCTCCTACGGATCTGTTTTCTTACGACTTCCATAAAGCAAACTATCGCCTAATAAATGAATACCTCAACAAAGTCTCCTTCAATTTTGAAAACTTAACCGTTAATGATGCCTTAATCTTGTTCTACAGAGAAATATTTAACTCTATTTCTCTTTATGTTCCTTTTTCCCGGCACAAAACCTCGTCTACTTCCCCACCCTGGTACAATCGCAAACTTCGTTCTCTGCGAAATAAAAGGAATAATTTGTGGGAAAGTTACATTCCCCTCTCGTTCTCCTACTGACTACTCTAACTATCTTGGTTCTTATCTCCATGTTACCGAGCTATACAACTCCCTTTACCAGCGATATCTAATGGAAACGCAATCCAACCTTATCATAGACCCTAAGTCATTTTTTCAGTTTGTTAACTACAAAAGAAAATCCGATGGCTACCCAACCTCTCTCTCTTTCAATAACGAAACTTCAAACGATCCTAACACTATCGCCAACCTTTTTGCCACATTCTTCAAACAATCTTTTGCCGATGACTGCTTTGTTCCTGATTCAGCCTATTTCAATTATTTACAAAGTTTTTCTCTTGGACCGCTTCTCCCTCGTTCCATTGATCCCCATCTTATCGAATATAAATTGAATCAACTTAACGATGAATTCAACCCTGGTCCAGATGGTCTCTCTGCCATACTTCTAAAAAAATGCTCTTCCATCCTTTCTCTCCCTCTCTCAAAAATGTTCAGCCTTTCCCTTAGTAAAGGAGAGTTTCCTGACATATGGAAATCATCTTTTATAACCCCCATTCACAAAAAGGGTCCGAAGAGCGATGTTAACAATTATCGTCCCATCGCCAAGCTTTCACACTTACCCAAAATCTTTGAAAGTATTTTGTATGAAACCTTAAGTTTCCACTGCAAATTACTCATCTCCTCCTCACAGCACGGCTTTCTCAAATGCCGGTCTACAACCACTAACCTTGTTGAATTTGTATCCGTCACCCTTTCAGCCTTAGAAAAAGGCTACGAAGTCGATGTTATCTTAACCGATTTCAGCAAGGCCTTCGACAAAATTTCCCATAAGCTTATTCTTTTCAAATTGTCCACTCTCGGCTTTGAACCCTCTTTGTTACAGTGGATTTCTTCTTACCTTGAAAACCGTTATTACAGCGTTCGATTTAGATCTGCCACTTCTTGCCCTTTCTTAGCTACCTCCGGTGTCCCCCAAGGCAGCCACCTCGGCCCACTTTTGTTTATTCTTGCTATTAATGATATTGATAGGGTCATCAAACATTCTTCTGTCTCTCTGTACGCCGATGATACCAAGTTCTTCAAGACCATTTCCTCAACACATGACTCTTCCCTTATTCAAAAGGATCTAGACAGTTTTTCAGTTTGGTGTCTAAAAAATTGCTTGGAGCTTAACGTCGTCAAATGTCAATCAATTACTTTTTCACGCAAACGTAACAAATCTCCTCCCCGTCTCTACCTGCTCCATAATCAACCTATACCCACCGTTGATAATATTCGTGACCTTGGCATTTTATGTGACCCAGAGCTTAATTTTCTCACTCACATAGACGATATCATTCTCAAAGCAAACTCAGTGCTCGGCTTTGTCAAAAGATGGTCCAAAGAATTCTCCAACCCCTATGTAACCCGGTCCTTATACATATCATTTGTTCGTCCACTGCTAGAATACGCCTCTCAAGTTTGGTCCCCTTACCAACTTACTCATATCTCCAGAATCGAAAGCATCCAGCGTCGATTCCTACGCTTTGCTCTTCGAGGTCTATCATGGAACAATCCTCTGATTCTGCCTCCCTATCTAGATCGACTTAAACTAATCAACCTGAATTCATTGGAAGAACGAAGAGAGATAGCAGACATTCTCTTCATTCATCGATTACTCTCCGGTTCCGTTGACTGCATGTCGCTCTACAACTCCATCTCTTTTAATACCAATCCCCGTAATACACGTCACCCTCGTCTCTTTTATATACCCCCCACCGAACATCTTACAGCTCCAACGAACCTGTCTCTCGCATGCTACGGGCTGTTAATTCAAACATAAGTTTCTTCGACTTTAACCTGAATACTCCTTCCTTAAAACTCCGGCTTCTGAAACGTCCTCCCCCTCACTAACCTTAGCATAAGTTCTTAGTTTTTAAGTTAGATTAAGAATTAGCTTGTATTAAGCCGAATAAATGGGGGTTTTGCCCCCACCAAAATTAAAAATTAAAATTTCACAGAGCACGAATTTTGATAATAAATTTCAATAATTTGCAAACGTTGTTCAGGCGTAGGTCTATTCATGATGAAATGGCAAACAATACTGAATCGAAATGTCAAATGTTCGTGGAATTTGTCATGTGTGATCTGTCAAAAATATAAACGTCAAAAACCAAGTAGCAAAAAAATCACCCTTATAAATGTATGAAGGCCTACATTGTATTCAGTACTCAGTGACGTACGCAATCATTTTTAAAAAGGGAATGATAATAAGGTAGAAATAAATGGATAATTCACAAAATTAAATGTTTTTATATTGTTTAGTCGTTATAGTTTGAGGGAAAACAAAGATGCAGTTTAAATTTATTGATAAATAAGAATATATAAAAAAAATCAAAAATCGTTGGAGCGGTTTTTTAATAAATTATTTTTGAATGCATTTTTATAAAAAAATCTTATTTTAATCGGTTCATCCAATATTGAGAATGTCGAAAATATGAAAAGTGGCTCTATGGGAAGTACCGTTAATAAGTACGCAAAAAGAAATATTTGTATACTTAAAAGTGAACTGTGCTAACTTAAGAACAATCAAATTTTTTTATAAAAATTCTTGGAGCCGTTTTCGAGAAATACATTTTTTTCTTAACGGTTTTTAAACATTTGTATGGGAGGTACCGTTGTTTTTTATTTAAGAAAGTTATAATTTTTTTTAAAAAACTAGGAAATACGAAGTTTCGAAAAAATCTATTGAAAAATTTTGGTATACAATAGTGTTTAAACTTTCTAGGAGCTTCTGCGTAAAAAAATTCAAAAAAATCAGATTAACCGTTTCCGAGAAAAACGAAAACCAAAAAAAATGGTTCTACTAGAGGTACCAAAAATAATAATTTTTTTTAGACGTAAGGAACTGTTGGCTGCTGATTCTTGTACTTATAGGTCAATGGGTTTTAAGTTGAGTATTGCTTCTAATCCCGCTGTTGGGGTACTCTTCATCGCTCCAGTTATAACTACACAAGCCATTCTTTGTACTTTTGTTATGGTTTTTAGGTTCGCAGTTTTTTCCACTGCATTCCACCATACCAGATTACCCTATATAAGTAAAGGTCACATGATAATTTTAGGATTTGGGCCCCAGTTCTTACCAAATATCCCGTTGCATGAATAGAATGCGATCATTGCTTTTTTAGCTCTTTCTTTTATGTTTGGACCCCAGTTTTATTTCTTATCTAGGATCACACCCAGGTATTTGGCTTGATCCGAGATAGTAAGTGGGATCCCATCAATTATGGGTACTGAAATATCTGGTATTTTCCTTCTGTTTGTAAAGAGAGCCAGCTCAGTCTTTGAGGGATTAACCTTTAGACCTCATTTTTTTGTCCAGTTACAAACTTTGGCAAGCGTTTTGACGAGAATCCATAAAAGTGGTGATAGAACTCCCCCTTGTGCGGTTGTTCTTGACGCTAATACTTTTATTTGGGCTCCATCAAGTTCACTGAAGATCAGTCTATTTTTTAACATACATATGAGCCAGTCTATGATTGCATTATCTACTTCAAGATTTATAAGGGCATGTTCCACTGAAATCTTCTTCAATGTCTAGAAAAGCAGCGTGTGTGTATTCCTTGTCATGAAGTGTTTTTTTCTATTTTACTAACAATGCAGTGGAGAGCTGTTTCTACACTTTTACATTTTCTATATGCATGCTTTGCAGGGGAAATAACTTCCGGGTTTAGCTTGCTACGTATGTAAATGTCCATTTGTCTTTCAAATGTCTTTAGCACAAATTATGTAAGACTTATGGGTCTGTGTTCTTTGGCATCCGTATGGCCGGGTTTACCAGCTTAAGGTATGAAAACTACCTTAACTTCACGCCACGCCTTCGGTACATACCCCCATTTTATGCTATTAGGGAATATGCTATTTAGACAAGGAATAACGTGGTCTTCACATTTTTGAAGCATCACAATAAAGATACCATCAAGCCCCGGCGACTTGTAAGGAGAGAAGGAGTCCTAATTGATTTAGATACTCCAGTTTTTCTTTTTTGGTTTTCACAATAGTTTTTATTAAAAAAAAAAGTTTAAAGCCTTACTGGCTTTTGTCAGAAGTACTAGGCAATTGTGAGTTGTACAGAATTCAATTATTTGCAATTTTGTCACTACTATGCAATTCAAGAATTTTTTACCAACGAATGGCGATGAGGACTTTAAATGTCCTTACTGATTTTGCTTAATTGCGATTCTGCATGCTTATTTACGATTTTACAGTTTCAATTTATTTAATAGTGATTGCATCTGCTTATGTTTACGATTTTGTTTTTGTTACGGAAAGTAATGAGTTAAAATCAAATTAATGAAATCAGTAAGGAAATTGAAATATATTTTTGTAACGATTTCGAATTTATGCAATGACTCCGAAATCCAAAATTACAAGAATCACAATATATAAAATATTTATTATAGGTGTTCGAGATTTAAAATGTATCTCTTTCGGCTGTTTTGGTGGTAATGTTTTTTTTAATGAAACAATTTCATTTCCTTTCCCGACGTTTCGACGGTGGTTGGCGTATTCTTCAGGGGATCTTTTATTTACAAAAGTAAATTGAACATATTATACACATAAGAAAATTTGGTGTACAATTTTGGCAAACTTACATTTAGTAGTTATTACAGGTAAACATAAATAATACTATGAAAGACAAATATAGGGCAATGTGTAAAAAAAAATTGTATGATATAAAAAACACTTTGATTGAAGTTTAGTCGGCTTTAAATTGTCACGGATTCTGCCTAGTCACCAAAGAGCAGTAAGCCGATGAAATGTTCTGGCTGACTTGTTTACGATTCATGTTATTAATAATATAAAGCCTTTCTAGAGTATACCGCTTGGAGACATGATCCTCCCTTTCCAGGATTTCTACTCTATCAAAATCTGGTTTGTGTCCAGGCTCAATGGAGTGTAAGGCCAATGCTGCCTTCCCAGTGCTTTTGAAATTAATGTCTGATTTGTGGTTGGAAATTCGTTGACGAAGAAGTTGTTTCGTTTTACCGATATAGGAAAGATTGCAATTTTCGTCCGCATTGCCACGACAATTAATTTTAAGGCCGACTAAACTTCAATCGAAGTGTTTTTTATATTACGGTAATTGAGGGAGAGATGCCGCGCTTTTTCAAAAATCAATGACATTTTTTTATTTTAGTAAAATGAACTTTATTTATGCAAAAAACTTAGCAATGGATTTATGTTCTCCAAAAAAAAAACAATTCGAATTAAAAAAATAACAATTTTCATAAAAAATAACAAAAAAGAAAAATACATTAAGTGTGCCATTCCTCCCTGCATGTGTGGGGAGATGCCGCATAATAAACTCAATGAACTTAAGGAATTATAATATGACTGTAAAACATGTTTCTTTCGTTCTTGCTCACGCCCACAGTCGGTGCAAAGCGTAGACTGTAGTGTTTTGTAAGTTGTACAGTTTTCTTGTAGCCATTTTTGACATTTGTACATCCAGTCTTCTCGTTTTTTGTTTCAAAATAAAATTCAACACAACTATTGGGATCTTCACTCGGCTCAACCTTCCTTTTAGTATAGATTTTTTTTTCCTTTCGGAGACTTGCAGGTTTCCTTTTTTCTCAATGAAACTGGGAGAAGTTATAACCCCTTCTAACTGCCTACATACGTCCTGAAAAAATTGGCATTGGAGTTTTAGGTAGTGGTGAAATTGCTTGCAGTAATTTTAATGGTGTTGGGTTTTCGACAGATGATGAAGTGTGTGTTTCATTTTTGGAATGATTGCAAGCATGCGATCCATTCCTGGTGGTTGGAATTACGGCTGCCAAGATTGTTTCATGACATTAGACGGTATTTTCAGAAGGAAGAGGTTTCTTTAATAATTTCCATCTTTTAATCGTTTTGATTCGTCTGCCTTTCTGAGAGACATCTCACTATAAATGGTTTTTCGGGATTCTTCCAGCACCTCTTAAGTCTAATTACCAATTGTAGTCTTAATATTCGCTTTAAAAAAAGGGGGAAACAAATTCACCATGCGGCATATTTTCAAGAAATACTGCGGCATATCTCCCCAAAGTGAGGGAGAGATGCCTCACCACACTTCAAAACTTAAACAAAAAATTAAACGAAAAAAAATATACACACGTACCTATTCTTATAACACTTATTTATCATATAAAATAATTTCCCTTGGAAAAATGGGCGATAACTTCTTTCCGCATTAACTTTTTGTAACAAACTGAAAAATTTCCATAGTGAGTAAGGGGGCGTAAAATAAAACAAATAAAGAAAAATCCCGTTACATGTCGGCTGCAACCAATATTTTGCCCTACGTTCTTGATCGAATACCTAACGAAGAAAAAACAAGATACGATTTTTTGAGCAGATGACGGGATGTATGAGTTTGGTTGAATGCGGCATCTATCCCGACGCGCCATCTCACCCGCAATTACCCTATAAACATTTTTTTTTAAACATTGTCTTATATTTGTCTTTCATTGTATTATTTATGTTTATCTGTTATACCTACTAAATGTAAGTTTGCCAAAATCTTACACCAAATGATCGTATGTCTATATGTTATTTTTTTTGGTAAATAAAGAATCCCCTGAAGAAGACCATCACCGTCGAAACGCCGGGAAAGGAAATGAAATTGTTTCATTAAAAAAACATTACGACCAAAACAGCTGAAAGAAATATATTTTAAATTTCGAGCACCTTTTTATAATGAATATTTTTTATATTGTGATTCTTGTAATTTCAGATTTCGGAGTCATTGCATAAATTCGAAATCGTTACAAAAATATATTTCAATTTCCTTACTGATTTCATTAATTTGATTTTAACTCATTACTTTCCGTAACAAAAACAAAATCGTAAACATAAGCAGATGCAATCACTATTAAATAAATTGAAACTGTAAAATCGCAAATAAGCATGCAGAATCGCAATTAAGCTAAATCAGTAAGGACATTTAAAGTCCTCATCGCCATTCGTTGGTAAAAAATTCTTGAATTGCATAATAGTGACAAAATTGCAAATAATTGAATTCTGTACAACTTACAATTGCCTAGTACTTCTGACAAAAGCCAGTAAGGCTTTAAACTTTTTTTTTAATAAAAACTATTGTGAAAACCAAAAAAGAAAAACTGGAGTATCTAAATCAATTAGGACTCCTTCTCTCCTTACAAGTCGCCGGGGCTTGATGGTATCTTTATTGTGATGCTTCAAAAATGTGAAGACCACGTTATTCCTTGTCTAAATAGCATATTCCCTAATAGCATAAAATGGGGGTATGTACCGAAGGCGTGGCGTGAAGTTAAGGTAGTTTTCATACCTTAAGCTGGTAAACCCGGCCATACGGATGCCAAAGAACACAGACCCATAAGTCTTACATAATTTGTGCTAAAGACATTTGAAAGACAAATGGACATTTACATACGTAGCAAGCTAAACCCGGAAGTTATTTCCCCTGCAAAGCATGCATATAGAAAATGTAAAAGTGTAGAAACAGCTCTCCACTGCATTGTTGGTAAAATAGAAAAAACACTTTATTACAACGAATACACACTCGCTGCTTTTCTAGACATTGAAGAAGATTTCAGTGGAACATGCCCTTATAAATCTTGAAGTAGATAATGCAATCATAGACTGGCTCATATGTATGTTAAAAAATAGACTGATCTTCAGTGAACTTGATGGAGCCCAAATAAAAGTATTAGCGTCAAGAACAACCGCACAAGGGGGAGTTCTATCACCACTTTTATGGATTCTCGTCAAAACGCTTGCCAAAGTTTGTAACTGGACAAAAAAATGAGGTCTAAAGGTTAATCCCTCAAAGACTGAGCTGGCTCTCTTTACAAACAGAAGGAAAATACCAGATATTTCAGTACCCATAATTGATGGGATCCCACTTACTATCTCGGATCAAGCCAAATACCTGGGTGTGATCCTAGATAAGAAATAAAACTGGGGTCCAAACATAAAAGAAAGAGCTAAAAAAGCAATGATCGCATTCTATTCATGCAACGGGATATTTGGTAAAAACTAGGGCCCAAATCCTAAAATTATCATGTGCCCTCGAAAAAACTACGAACCTAAAACCCTAACAAAAGTACAAAGAATGGCTTGTATAGGTATAACTGGAGCGATGAAGAGTGCCCCAACAGCGAAATTAGAAGCAATACTCAACTTAAAACCCATTGACCTATAAGTACAAGAATCAGCAGCCAACAGTTCCTTACGGCTAAGCTAAGCTAACGCCTGGCGCAATAGCCACATAGGACATGCTCAGATTCTGCAGAAAATCATATGCAACAATGTGTGCACAGGATACATGTCACCATAACTTGATTTAAAAGACCCTTTAAAACCTGTTTCCCCGACAGACAAGTATGATGGGCAAACAACGAACACCATACTGATGGGTCGACAGTATCTACCTATATCGACGGCTCAAAGACGGACACTGGACTTGGTGCAGGTTTTTTCTCAGAAAACCTTAAAGTAGTCAGTTCCGCTAGGCTACCTGATCACAGTAGTGTCTTCCAGGCTGAGGTCCTGGCAGTGAAAAATGCTGCAAAACACGTTTCAATGCTGGAGATATCGCATACTGACATCATCTTTTTTATCGACAGCCAAGCAGCAATAAAAGCGATTGATGCTGCAGTTATCAAGTCAAAGCTTATAAGTAGCTGTCGCAAAAAGCTGAAGGTTCTTGGCCCAAAGCACAATATTAGACTCTACTGTGTCCCGGGTCACAGTATTGTACCGGGCAAGGTGAAAGCTGATGAGCTGGCGAGGAAGGGTTTAACACTTGACAGTACCCAAATATTACTATTATTTATTATAAAATTATTTATATAATAGAATATAAGATTACGATAAAAACAGAGTGTAAAAAGAAATAGAACAATAGCACGAGATGCCGTCTGTCGAAATAATTGACATATTCTTACATTTGTTAAATATAAAAAAACTAAAAAGGATAATATTTGTAGATACAAGAAATAAATTTGGTAGGATTAACGTATTATAAAATAAATGAATACAAAACTTTTGTTTAAGTAACTTAAAAATTGCGATATTTTAAGGCATGATCGCAGTATCTAAAAAGTACATTCCAACCATATTTTCCATTTAAGATATCTTTATCTTCTATGAGAGAGAGAGAATTCCTTGAAAAGTACAATATACGCAATTCTTGTAGAATTGGACACACAGCTAAAAAGTGATAGATACATATCTTCTTTTTCTCGTCTATTGCAAAGACCACACAAAGCTGAAATATCTTGCCTGTGTGTCATATAGTTCAGATCCAATATTTCGACTCTTGCCCTGAATACTAAACCGATTCGATAAGGTGAAAACACATTGTCAAAATAATTACTGGCACCCAGGGTGTGGTTTAACTCTCTATATATATGACGACATAATGATATCTGGGCACTATGAATGCATTGCTAATGAAATGACTCATTAACTTTAGCAATACACTGATAAAATTCGTCGCGCCAGTTATTAGTTGGGTGCAAAGATAGTTCAAAAAACCACACCGTGGGCGCTTGCAATACCAACCCATTCCTTAAAGGGCGTGAGATTATATCGACGTGCATATTTCATTATTTGCTGTTGTAAGTTGTCGGCAGATCTTTGCATTACCCTCATAATATAATCAGCATTAGCTTTCAAATTTTTTAGATATATTTGTGAGATTCCTGACTCCACATGGAAAGCATATGCTGGTGTTGACAATGGTAAACTAAAGATAGGCTTGAAGAAGAAACGCTGAACTAAGTCGAATTCATCGATAAACTGTAAACCAAAAATTTGATTACCATAACAGAGGCAGGTGTTTATTGTGGCATCTAGTACTCTAAATTTTGAGGAAGTGTCAACTTGTTGGTTACAGAAAAATCTGCTCCACATCAAGTTGATCGCCGTTCTAGCTGTTAAGCATTTTTCTCTTACATGAGGGCGTAACTCCAGAGATTTTGATACGAGGAAACCAAGGTATTTATAGTCTTTGACAACTTCAATGGGATCTGAACCTAATAACCAATTTTCGGAGGGCATCCTACTCCTGTAATTAGATTCGAAAATCATTATCTTAGACTTACAAGTATTTATTTGTAAATCCCATAAGGTGCAATATTCCATGAGGCCTGTTACCAAACTTTCGACCGCCGTACATGTTAAGGAAGGCGGGCCAGTCTACGATTGTACATGGTATCCATTTATGAACAGTGAATTTCATGAAATATTTTGCTGGTTGGCTTTGAGGCAACATGAGCCATATTCCATGAGGCTTTAATCTGCAGTTGCAGAGTTGAGAGGTTATCAGTTAGTAGAACGAGATCATCCACGTACAGTAGCACGTTAACATTCAGACCTCCTATTTTGGTGCCACCTGGCAGAACTCTAGACACGTCGTCGATAAAAATAGCAAACAAAATCGGACTAAGAACACATCCTTGGGGAACACCTGTTTCCGTGTTGAAAAAGTCAGATGAGGTAGTGCCGTTCCAGACGGATGAACAAGTATTTGTAACAAGCTGCTTATATAGCCTCAGAAATTTGGATGATAAGTCTAGCGCCGAAAGTTTGTATATTAAAGAGTTTCTATTAATCAATGTATCGCTTTGCAATGCTAGTAAGGGCAAATATCTGGTCAACAGTCGAAAACTCTGATCGAAAACCAGCTTGGAAAATACTAAGGTGCTTATTCGCTTGCACCCATTCTATCAATCTGTGATAGAGTATATTCGTAAAAATTTTTCTCAAGGCGGGCAATATGGATATTCCTCTATAATTTTTCTGGAAGGGATCAGTCACCTTTTTTGTAAATTGGACAGATTAACGACTTCAAGAAGGATTGAGGAATTATCCCTCCATTCAAGAGTTTGTTAAAAAAAAATCAAAAGAATATTTGAAAAACTTGGAGTTGAGTATTTGAAAAATTCAATTGGAACTCCATCGACATCTGAGGGCTTATTATTTTTCCTTTTTTCCAAAGTTTCTTGTTGTTCAGAAATTGCAATTGGATCGTCTAGTTGGTCTATGCAGATTTCAGGCTGGGCATAGTAGAAAGAAGAGGGGGTGAAAGCGTTACTAAGAAGCTGTTTAAAATAAACTGCTAGAGAATCAACATTTAATAATGGCGATGAGACTGTTTTACACCCTCCCAACGTTCTAACTTTGCTCCAGAATTGCTTTGAGTTTTTACAATTGAACAAACTGTTTGCCTCATTATTAAAAAAGTTCTTTTGCTTGGTTTTGCAGATGTGATTATATTCCTTGTTTTGCAGTTATATACTTAGCCTTAAAGAAATTCGAATTGGTTTTTCTAAAAAGATTCAATAATTGAAATTATTTGTTCCTAAGTTGATGGCACTCCCAATCGTACCATTTACATTGTGACTTGAGTCTTTGGGGACTATTAGTAACTGCAGATTGTTTTACGATTTGTAATAATTTGTCTGCCATTTGCTCACAATTAAGGTTCACAAACTCAGGCAGGTTTGTTAACGAGTCTAATCTATTTTTGTATATATTTACACCACGCTCCGTCCATTTGAATTTCTCCACCGAAATTTTGAAATTGGATCGTTGTTATAGTTGGCATGTGGGACGAATAAATCGATGGATGTACATTGAAATCTTTTATTACATTTAGCCACTCGCCTCTGGCAACAAAGTAATCTATTAGCGAAAACCCTAAAGTAGAAATAAATGTGAATTCACCACTCAAATCACTTACGGGTACTCCATTCAAAACAAAGAGTCCAAAATCTTCCAATAAATTTATAAGACGCCTACCACAACTGTTTAATGGACTATCCAAAGAACTCCTTCTCACACTAAAATTATGACCAATTTCCTCTCCCATTGAAGCTGGATTTTGAAAATTACCGATTCGAGCATTAAGATCACCCAAAATCAAAACGTTTTCGAAACTATATTCATTTAAAAACTCATATAGCTCATCAAAGTCATGATACCAATTGTTGCAATTCAAGTAAATTGGAATTAAATAAAAGCGATCATGACTGTAAATTAATTCAATTACACATTTACTCCCTATTGTTTTAAATTTTGCATAACTACTAATACAATTTTTGACAGCACATAATATACCACCACTTGCTCTACCAAAATGATTATTTCTGGTGGCCGGAATACAATTAACATTAAAATATTTGAAATACTTCAAAATATCGACTTCTTTGTCTTTTTCTAGAAATGTTTCAATTAAAATAATTATATCAAATTGCAAAATAAACTTAAAAAAATCAGGAAATATAAATTTGTTTTTTAAGCCAGAAATATTAAAACATAAAATTTTATAACTTACAAGAAAATGACAGACGGCAACACTTTTCTAACCCTGATTTAAATTTCGAATCATATTACTGCTACTCGCCTGAACGCCACTCTGATTTGAGATGTTGATTTGACGTTTTGGTCCATACCTTTGATCGTATTTAGACCCTTCGATTAAAATCCCACTCTGTGTCATAAAACAGAACATTGCTAAGAAGATTCTTTTAAAAACCAATGAAAGATGGAACGGACTCGACACCTGTGCTACAACCAGGAAACTATGACCTAACTTTGAAAAGAAAAGAACAGAAAGAATTCCCTTCGAACTCTTGTAAGCACACTCACCGGACATAATTTACTGGGGTATCATAAAAAGAAAATGGGGCTTAGTAATGATGACCTATGCAGAGGCTACAATGACGAAGACGAACAAGAGGACACCACTCACTTCCAATGTCATTGCCCAGCACTTTGTCATATAAGGAACAAATTCTTGGGCAGCTATTTCTTCAACAATTTAAAAGAGCTCTCGAATCTTTCATGCAAAAGCCTGTTGAACTTCACAAAAGCTTCTAAATGGCTCGATAAGGACTATCCATAGTAATCGTAGGTTATACAATTCGAAGTTACAACACTTCGGGGTATCACAACTGATCTATTTTTTTTTTTTTTTTTAAATTCATTTTTATTTAATCTTAACTTATAACTATCTTAAAGCTAGACAAAAATGTTTAAAACTAGCCTAATTATCAATAACTTACAACTAATTTACTGGCTCTTTACGGGCGCTCTAAACTAAACTATATCTCTTAATACTAATGTCTTTCGACCTTAAATCTATTTTAATTAAATCTAATTATTTTATTTTTATTTTACCAAGAAAACATATTAAAAAAAAAACTCGGCATCATATCTTATTTTAAATTTTTTCTTATAAACTACCTAAAGCTAGACTAAAAATAATTAAACTATATACAACTAACTTATACTAACTAAAAATAACTTAAACTACTTAAGATACCTTAATATACCCAAAACCACTTAAAACTACTTAAAAACTAGAACAACAACAACTATGTTAATGATTTTGATATATTTTTTCTTTACGAAACACATGTTACAAGTGAAAATCTAAGTAAATTTTTAAAATATTTTAATGGATTTAAATTAGTTTCAAATGCGGCAGTTAAAACATATACAAAAGGACGTGCAAGCGGCGGAACACTGTATGGTATAAAAACATCTTTACTAAAAATGTACACTTTTGAACAATTGGATGATGTTACTGTTGTAAAACTTTTACACAAAAATGATATGTACATTCTTCCATTTTACATCAATTGTAATAAGTCAAACAAAAGTGTTCTTATAATAGGTGATTTCAACGCAAGAACCAACAACTTCCAGGTAACTACAATCCACAACTCAAATAACCCTTCAATAAACCGCAACAACAGAAATTCCAAGGACAATGTATGCAATCAAAATGGTACCAACCTTCTTGAAGTCTTGCAGATGTATGACTGTATAATTTTGAACGGTTGTACTAACGGAGATACTGAAGGTCAGTATACGTTTATAGGAGGTCAAGGCAAATCTGTGATTGATTATTGCGCTGCAAATAGTGAATGGAACTACTCAGACCACATGCCAATTATTGTTGAATGGTCAGAAGAAATAACACCATTTCAAAGAAATTTTCGGCTGATTCCGAGGCTCAAATTTAAACAGGATGACTTATTGGCATACCAAAACAGGCTTGATATACATCTTGAGAGACTGAATGAGAGGACTAATTCAGCGGATGAACGTGCAAATCAATTTGTTTCTCGTATAAGAACCTCTGTAACAAGAGTACCCTCAAAATTTCGTAAGGCTTTTAAACAAAAATGGTTTGACAAAGAGTGTATGAAAGCTAGAAAGAAGTCCTTTGTCCTTCTAAATGCACTCCGGAACTCAAACTGTCAAAACTTGAAAAATTGGTACAACATAGCAAATAAAAGATACAAAAATCTGTGTTTCAGGAAGAAAACTGTATTCGAAAACCATCTAGTTGATAAACTTGGTAAAACAAGAGATTCAAGAGAATTTTGAAAGATGAGAAAAGAAATAATTGGATCGAATTTTAAAATAGGACCAGGAGTATCTGCTAACGAACTTTCAACTCACTTCAAAAATATTTTAAAAAATAAAGCAGACCTTGTATTTTCTTATGCAGAACCTTTTTTCGTTGACAATATATTGGATATTGAAATCACTGTAGCTGAAGTACAGCTTGTTATCGCCAAGGCAAAAGATGGAAAAGCTCCAGGAGAAGATGGGATTCCATACGAATATTTCAAGAACGCCACACCAACCTTTATATATCAACTTACATCCTTTTTCAATGAAGTGTTTTCAAAAGAAGAAATTCCTACATCATTTAAAAAGTCTGTTATATTCCCTATTCACAAAAAAGGAGACATCAACAATGTAGACAATTATAGAGGCATATCGTTTATGAACGTCATCGCAAAATTGTTCTGTGGAGTACTTGTTAACAGATTGGAGACTTGGGTGGAATATAACGATACATTGACCCAATTCCAAGCTGGCTTCAGGAAAAATTTTTCAACCATTGACCATATCTTCGTACTAACCTCCATCGTAAAAGCATTTCAAGCGAGGAACAAGAAAGTCTATGCATTTTTCGTAGACTTTAAGTCTGCTTTTGATCTTGTGAATCGAAATGCACTCTTCTACAAGCTCTCACAACTAGGCATATACTCCAAGTTCATCCGTGTAGTAAAGAAGATGTATGTAGAATCAAAAGCTGCTGTGTGGGATGGATCAATTTATTCAGAATGGCTTGAAAAAGATTCTGGTGTTAAGCAAGGATGCCTATTAAGTGCACTTCTATTCGCCCTTTTTATAAATGATGTTGAATCTTACCTACCCGGAGGTATTCGGATTGCTGATTTGACCATAAATGTTCTTTTATATGCTGATGACTTAGTGATACTTTCCGAGACTCCAGTCAATCTCCAGCTAATGATTAATCGTCTCGCGGATTACTGCAGAAAATGGGGACTTACCATTACGCAGATAAATCAAAAGTAATGGTATTCTCAAGATCTGCCCGGTATCAATCAACATATAATTGGTACTACAATGTAAATCTTTTAAAGTTAGCTTCTGAGTATAAGTACCTTGGAGTAATTCTTAACAAAACTATAGATTTTAACAATCATATAACCATCAAAGCTAAAACTACACAAAGTCTGTTAAATCTATCTTGGAGAAATATCTTTTCGAATCAACGCATAGTAATTTCAGCGAAATACAGGATATTTGATGCTGCTGTTAGGAGTTCACTTTGCTATGCTGCCCAAGTATGGGGAATTAATGAATACGAGTCGATAGAAAAATTTCACAGATGCTTTTTGAAGAAACTTTTTAATTTACCTTTAAACACACCGAATTATGCTTTATATGTGGAAACTGGGTTACCCAAAATTTTTACTGGCACTCTGAAATCACAGGCAGACTACATTGTCAAGGTGTTGTCTCATCGTGATGACCGACTGACTAAACGAATGGCACTATATGAGCTAAGAAACGAGGACTGGTGGGTGTCAAAATGGAAACATCTGGGAAACAATTGTGGTGAAGTAGTATCGTTAAATTCACAAAATTTGAGTCATGTAAAAGAACAGCTTTACAAAATAATACAAGCGCACGAAAATTCTGAACGCGATGGGTTTATAATACAAGCTCGAGAATCAGATAGCAGACTACTTTACTCACAACTGGAACTTAACCTTATGCAATCAAACTACTTTAATGATTCACTTAATTACAGGGAAATATCTTTAATATTTAAAACAAGATGTGAAGTTCTTCCGCTAAACGGATCTCCTTACAACAACAGTTTTAACCGATTTTGCACGTTATGTAATTTGAAAGCCAAAGAGGACTGTTTTCACATCATAGGTATATGCCCCATTTTTGCTTCCCACAGAAAAACATTCGTTTGAAAGGAAACTATGACGCTCCACGAAACTATTTCAGTGCTAAATGATTCCGATTGGAAAAGACTCTATTCTTTTTTGAAAGTTATTTATAAATATAGGATGTTACTTCTTACCGAATTTGTTTAAATATTTATTAAAAAAAAAAAAAAAAAAATCAGTATTAATGTTTGTACTTAATTTGCTAACCGAGCTGACGGCAATGCCATAGCTATAAAATTCATCAAAAATTATAAACATTATATCAACAACGAAAACGAAACAATAAATGAATTCCTTACTTTACTTACTTACTTACTTACTGAACCGAAGGCGTTCCTCTCCACCTTGAGCGATGACGTCTCGACCATACAGGAGTCGCCTATCTACAGTTTTACGGCTGACGTGGTAGATAAGCGGAACCGCCATTCCATCCTGTATCAGCCCTCGTCTGTCTAAAAAGAGGAATGCCTCGGGAGGGAGGTTAAGTGGTTAACCGCGCACTCTCAAAATATTCATTATTGGGGTAGTAAGCCCCAAAAATTAAGCTGTTGGTTGAGGACATCTCTCTTGCAGTGTGACCCCGAATCAGCTTAAACAAAAAATTATCTATTCTGTTTATGTTGGCTCCGTTGTATAGAACCTGGTTGGAATAATATCTTGTGTACTCCGACTCTGGTGTTCTGTGTAATCCAAGGCAACGTCTAAGACATTGCCTCTCAAACACCCGAAGATCTATTTTGATCTAAGTGTGCCGGTAACAAGATCAACTTGCAGCCCATTTACCTAAACTAACCTAAGATTACCTTCTGTAATATTTTGCATGCTGTTTTCCCCCAGTATAACATTTGTTTATTGTAATATGAATAGTCTTGAAATTGTTTAAGCTTTTGAAGAACAGGCGCAAATTAAGGCATATTCCACACCTGTAAAGCTTAAGAGTAAAAAATTATTTTGAATATTCTCTCAGTTTGTAAAGTATATGTTACATTTTTAGCCCCTAAGTCATGGTTTTTGTTATGTTACAATAACATAAACATTGTGGTGTGATTTTTTTTTAAGCTACGGACGCACGTTTCAATTTCTTTGTTATCCTGAACAAATCAGTTAAACACCCCATATAACACACAGTTGGTTATATTTTACTTACCTCACAAATAAATTAAGGACGAATAGTGAAAGTTTAAAAAAAAAAAAACAAAACACTCTTTACATGTAGGTACTCTTTGTAGTGTAGGTGGAGAGTAGAGATATGATTTTGTCTAGAAAATATGTATAGGAGGGAGGAAATTGATGACGCTAATGCCAAAGGCTAACGAAAAGGAAACGACACCAACACGACGCTTTAGCTACGCATTACTTCATACCGCAACACAGTCAACCCCCAATATCCTTGCTTTATAATGGGTTTGGTATAATGTTGGCTTATCTATCTATATATCACACAAGGTATATCTATTCTCGGAGAGAATTTAAGTATATTAGGTTGGCGAAAAGCTCAGGATAATTCAGTCGAGTTTTAAACTTACTCAAGTGTTGACACTGAGTATTCACAATACGAGTTGTGTTTGCTCGTACTCACCCGTAGAGTACATACTTATTTTAAATTCAACTTCTCATTATTAAGTTTAATCGATGTTTTTTTTTTATTTGTTTTTTTTTGTGTGTGTTTTCTTTAGGATCTTATTTAAACTTTATGTGTCTTGGGTTTTCCCTCTTTTATTTTCTATTCTTCCACATAAATGTGTGTATGTACGTTTGATGTATACCTACTCCTACATACACACATAAATATTTGTGAATATCCTAAATTTTACTTGTAGAATAATTTTATAGTCCTTATTCTTTCGTTGAGAGATACACACATCTTTTTTTGTATTTTAGCCTAAAAATTTAAAATTTCGGTTATTTCGTACTGTGTTAATTAAGTGAAAGTTTATTCATAAGAAAATCAAGTGCTGTTTTATAAAGTTTTCTTTTTAGAATATTACTCACTAAGGGTCATATAATTATGACTTAATTAAGGTCATAATATTAATAAGGAAAGACTTTACAAAAAAAAATATAATAACTTAGTCAAGAAGATTCTGTTTTACTTCTCAAGTGAACTTACTATAAGTTTAAGATAATTATTTTTTGTTTTGAATCAAATTCCTGTTGAGTTCAGTTTCTAAGTTTCTAAGTAAAAGACAAATGGATTATAAAAAAAATTAATACCTAAAAATAATATCAAAATAAGAATTTGACTATTTTGTAAAGAAGAAATATAATATAACGAGGAGACTGTGTTTGAGGGCAATTAGTTTCCTCGTTCACAAGAATCTACAATTCAACATCGTTTAATCATAAAAAAAATGTCCATTGCAATGTGGTACTTTCTGCCATTTGGTGTCCTTTTAGTGATGTTACCACTCAATGTGGCGGGAATTGATTTGAGCCGTTTGTACGGGCACATGGGACAACCAATTCAAAAACGAAGTGGTAAGTTGATTTTTTTCTCTGTTAACATTATATTAAATTATGTACAGTACGCATGTGATATATCCCACAAAATGTCCCTTATTCTATTTTTTCTTGTTTTACTAAATCCATTATTGAAAATAATAATGATGGTGTATCTATACTTACAAGTTTCGTTAAAATTGCGGCGAGAACACACAATTGAATCAACACCGTCATAATATGCATGAACAACAAGCAACTCCTTCTAATTTGCTTCTAATTTAATTGAAAAATATTGATTGAACGTGTGTGTTGTAAAAAAAAACAAAACCAAGGTTGTGTGTTTGACTTTCACTGCCTTTATATTTCAGTCAGGATGTCAGAGAAAATATGGGGTTGGGGTTAAATCCATAGTTGCTTAAAATTCAACATAAAAAAAAATATATCCTTGCATATGTAGGTACAAATATACCTCCGTCCATACATATCTATATACATGTATATGACCGCAACCTTTAGAAATATAGCTCTATACTGCTGCACATATGAGCAGCAACAGCAACAGCAGCAGCGTAAGATATGAAAGAGTTTTACCAATTTAATTAAAAGATATGAGGATGACGATGTCGACGTCGACGACAACGACGATATAAACTTACCTGCATATATGTACATACGTGTTGAGTCCATAATATCACGTCCATAGATATACTCGTACAACATTCATATCCTTTATTATTTTAGAATGGCTTTAGCGAGAGTCCTTTGGTTTGCCTTTTTCGAGCTCCTCCGTTTTACGTCGTGCGAACGTGATGACTAAGTAGTAATGTCGGTCGGAGTGGTTTTTGGTAGGTATAGTTGCTTAAAAATGGGAGCGGGTGGGCGGTGTGGTGGTAGGCTTTATGCTTAGGTTTTTACGCCTGGAAAATATCCTTTAAGCTACTTACTAGCGCTTCAATTCAGAACAATTATACCTTTATAGATATATAGATGTGTCTTTACGAAATTCATTTGTCTGGAAGATTTTGACCAAAGGTCTTAAGGAACTAATTCTTTTCTTTGTATGCAACTTTACCGATTATGACGATGTGTCCTTCACCAAAGGGATGCATATAAGCACATAGTGGGCGAGTTTAGGTAGTAACAAAATGGGAATATTGTACAAAATTTATTTCCCCAACTTATGAATGTAGTTAGATACTTATATGAATACATTCAATAAGTTTCTATTTCATTATTATTTCAATTATAAAAAAACTGCCCCAATGTCATTAAGGGTAGGAAAATGTATTTGTTTATTTTGTTATCCTAGTACCTATTATATGTATGTATGTGTGTGTGTCTGTGTGGTGTATGTTCATCAAACGAAATGAACATAACGACATATAGACGTTAAGGGGATATTACCAATTACAATTTTCAAAAGAACATTGAAGTTACTTTTAATATCGAGGTAGGAGGTCATGCATTTTGATTACTAATTAGTAACACACACTCGCGTCAACCACTACATAGACTACCTTAATGAATACACATATACATATGAATACTGATACTGTTAATCATAAAATGCTAAAATGTTTGGTCTACTGCACGCAAAATTAATGATATCTATTATCATTTATTTTCGTGAGTTTGCTCGACCAAAAAATTTAGCTTTTCATGGTTTATTTTATAGAACAGGACGAAATTCAAAACGACGATGTAATATAAATATGGATTTTCAATAAGGGACTAGATTGATAGATAGATACGAGGGCGGGTCAATAAGTACGTGACTTTTGGAATAAAACACAGATTTTTTGATAAAAAAATTTTTCAACGTAGCTCCCTTGAGCTCTATACACTTTGTCCAACTCTTCTCCAATTTTTGTATCCCCTTGTTGAGGTCCTCAAAATAGGCCTTTGTTTGCGAGATGACTTCATCATTGGAGTCAAATCTTTTTCCACCAAGCCATTTCTTCAGGTTTGGGAACAAGAAGTAGTCGCTCGGAGCCAAATCTGGAGAATAGGGTCGATGAGGGAGCAATTCATAGCCCAATTCATGGATTTTTGCCATGGCAACTGCACATGTGTGCACCCTTGCATTGTCTTGGTGGAAAAGAACTTTTTTCTTGGCCAAATGAGGTCGGTTTTTTTTCAAATCGTCATTGAATCGGTCCAATAAGTTGGCATAATATTCCCCATTGATTGTTCTTCCCTTTTGAAGGTCAATGTGGATTATCCCGCGTGCATCCCAAAAAACAGTCGCCATAATTTTATTGGCTGACAAACCCACCTTGGCCTTCTTTGGCGCCGATTCACCCTTAGAAACCCACTGTTTTGACTGTTGTTTGGTCTCTGGTGTGTTGTGATGGATCCATGTTTCGTCCACGGTTACAAAACGGTGCAAAAACTCCTCCATATTGCGATTAAACAACGCCAAACCTTCCTGTGAAGTTGTTACACGATTGCGTTTGTGGTCGACTGTGAGCAAACGCGGCACCCATCTTGCGGAAAGCTTTCTCATGCCCAAGTGATCATTCAAAATTGAAACCACTGAGCCATGCGAGATCCCTACGGCTTCCACAATCTCTCGCACTTTCAATCTTCGGTCGGCCAACACTATATCGCGAATTTTTTCGATTGTTTCGGGTGTAGAGACCTCAACTGGGCGTCTAGGACGTTCGGCATCTTCAGTGCTTGTACGGCCACAACGAAATTCAGTAAACCACTTTTTTACCATTGAAATCGATAATACAGAGTCCCCATAGTATTTATCAAGCTTAGCCTTGGTCTCGGTAATGGTTTTTTTTCGCAAGAAATAATGCTTAATAAGCACACGGAATTCACTTTTTTTCATTTTCTCCTCAAATTAGTGAGTAGTCTGATAAAAATAGCTGTCAAACACAAACTAACTGACGCAGCAAGTTTAAATTTTGACAGGAGTCAACTGACAGATGCCTGTTGACAGAAGCATTGTTGCTGTTTCAGTAAAGAGGTCAGAAATTCAAAAATTCACGGACTTATTGACCCGCCCTCGTAAAATAGTTTTATTTTCAAATTAAATTTTTTACAAATATGTTATGCTGGTATTCAAAATTAAATTTGACAATAACTTGTTTTATACTACGTTTTCACCTACCACTTAATCCAGATTTAAGTGGATTAACCATAAATCCTCTTTGAAATCTTCTAAATCTTGAAGATTTCCCATACAAATTTTAATCTCCTTAAATGAAGATTAGAAATTAATCTCATTGAAATCTTCTTCGAAGTAGAAGATTCTCAAAAGAAACAAACCTTATTTCATAGAACGCGCCTATTCTAATGTCATATTTTTTCCATTGACATTCAACAAAAACAAAAAACTGTCCAACATTATTTAATTTGTTTTTGTCTGTCGTTGCCTTCAAATTCTGTTTTTGTTTATAAATAAGTATAAAAATAAAAAATGCAATAAAGCTACAAAGACCATAGCGGTCGTTGCCTCGAATTTGTAATTGAAAATGTTTTAGCTATCCTACAGTAATACTTTGAAGTTGTTCTTTCCCAAATATATAAAAACGAAAACCGTTTAAATTTAGAAGACCGCATCTTGCTTTAGATTAGATTAATCATGTCTCGTGGGTTACTATCTTGAAAATACTTCGGGACTTCAGAATATAAGAGGTTGCAATATTCGTTATGGTATTGTGACTAGAGTGCCTTGCTTTTGAAATCGAGCCAATCTTTTTCGTATAGCTTTTTTAGCAGTATATCATGGATACGATTCCATTCTGAACATGGAGCTTCAAGACTGAAATTTATCTGAGATTCTTGGAAAAGGCCTGACCATTCCTGGGCTCAATAAATATTTTCCTGAATAACGACTTCAGAGAGAATACGTGGAAGACTGTTACTTCGCATTGACATTACTTTCCGTAAGTACGCTAAGTGAATTTTTAATGTTGTAAGGAATGCTTTTGGAAGGCCAGTTTCGATAGGAACTGCATAATTAGGTGTGTTGTCTGGCAACCCGAAGCATCTCTTCACGAAGAAGCGTTGAAGTTTTTTTAATTTGGAGATACTTCTTGTATCCCCATACCTGTGTACAATAGTGCATTATTGATTTTATGGCTTCGTTATGCACCTTATATTTAGCAGAGTGTGTAACGAATTTATTTTGCCATGTTGAGTTGATCGAATTTTTGGATGTAGTAAGACCTTTTGATAGGTGTTCAGACCATGACATGTTATAAGTGAATATACCGCCAGGATATTTATATTGGTTTGATATATTTATCTCATCATCATTGAAGTACCATTTTTCTGCTGTGGCACTTCTACCGCCGTTCTTAAAAATTACAATTGCAGACTTATCTACGTTAACATCTAGGTTCCATTTACTGCAGTACATGCTGAAGCTGTCGATAATGGCTTGCAGGGTATTAGGTTTATCAGAGAAGATCACTATGTCATCCGCGTATAAAAGCACGTTTAATTCCAAATTGTTCAAGATAAGACCAGTTGGGAGTTCGTGAAGAAGATCGTCTAGGAATAAGACGAAAAGTAAGGCACTCAGTACGCATCCTTGCTTTATTCCTTTGGTAGTCACAAAGAAACTTGCTGTACTTTTTCCATCCCAGACAGTTGCAGACGTATCTTTATATAGAGATCTTATGATGCAGACCATTTTGGGTGAGACACCTAGCCTTTGTAGCTTGTAAAATAATGCATCTCTGTTAATGTTGTCAAAAGCTGATGAAAAATCAACGAAGAAGGCATAAAGATTTTTTTTCTGACTCAGTTGAAGTTGGATAATACAGGACAGGTTATAAACTTGGTCAACTGTACTATATTGACTTCTGTATGCAGCCTGATATTCGTTAAGTATATGATTTGTGTCTATCCATCTAGTAAGTCTATTTAACAAAATGGTTGTAAATATTTTGTAAATTGTATGTAGATGGCGCTTACAATCCAGAATGGATCACGGCCTCAACCAGCAAACCTCTCCAGCTAGCCCGGTTCCTAGCTAGCTGCCACCAGTTACGCACACCAAGTTGGTTGAGGTCGTTCACCACTTGATCGCGCCACCTAAGATAAGGCCTTCCTCTGTCGCGATGTCCACCGGGGTTGGATGCGAAGAATCGTCGGGATGGTGCGTCGATGTGCATGCGCTCCACGTGACCTAGCCATCTCAGTCGCTGTATTTTCAGCTTTTTGACCAGGTTGTTATCGCTGTAGAGCCCGTAAAGTTCGTAGTTAAATCTTCTTCTCCACTCACCACCGATGCACACTGGGCCAAACATAGCTCGAAGAATCTTTCTCTCAAAGCAAGCCAGCTGGTTTTCATCCGATTTTGTCAGTGTCCATGCCTCTGCCCCATACAACAGGACTGGGATGATAAAGTTTTATATAGGGTCTCTTTGGTTCTTTGGTCTAGAAAGGAAAGTTCCCGGTAATTTGAAGCAAGTCTTGGGCCACCCTTTTGTAGAGAGGGAAGATGATAGATTGGCGTGTTTGTACAACTCGTTTGGAATACCATCAATGCCGGGAGCTTTGTTTTCCTTAGATGATTCTATCGGTAATATTACTTCATCCAGTTCTATTTGGTTATCAAGCTTTTCATTGTGAATGGTTTCGAATGGGGGTGTGGGCACTATAAATTAAGACGAGATTGAGTTCAGTATGCAACAGAAGTGGCCCATAAGCTCATTAGCAGTGCTTTCTATGCCATTTTGTATTGAATCTCCAATTCTCCACCAGTCTTTTACCGAAGTAACAGAATCAAGTTGACGTGAGATACGTTTGTAGTATTCGTACTGCTTTGATTTTAAGATGGCTTTATATTTTTTATTTGCAGCTGCATATTTTTTTCTACTTACTTCTAGGTGATCTTTTTTAAACATTTTCAATGTTTTTAATGAATCTTTTCTAGCCATGTGACAATATAAGTCATAGCAAGGTTTCTTCTTGTCAAATTTTATAATGTGCCTCTTGGGCATCTTGTTTAGTAGAATTTCTAGTGATGACTTCTGTTGACTTGAGGGTCAAGGAATAGTGGCATATGATCCGAATATGTTTTACATCCAACAGAAAAATCTAACTGAGTTATAAGATGGGCACAGCAGTAGCCTATTACAGATGCACCTCTACTTGTCACCAAAGCTTCTGCCATTAAGGATAAATGCCCCAATGTCTTCTAAGAACTCAAGAAATGGGTTACAGTTTATATCATTTTGTGATATCCTTTGAACGTCTGGAATCATTGATTTGTTGCTGCGGCACTGCTCGGATATCTATAGATCCCCTTGTTCCAGTTCTGATATTAAGATCACCTAATATTATAAAATTTTCCGACTCTAGTTCATCAAATGATTTTGTTAGCCTGTTCAAATCTCTCATCCAATGGTTGCAATTAAGATAGCAAGGCACGAAGTTGACGGTAGTTTCGAGAAAAGTTCCCCGCACAATTGTAGTTCCGTAGAAATTTCAGAACTTTAGTTGATGCAAGGACTCCATACTTTTGCTGTAGGTTTTTTCGGCTACACTGGTTTTACCAAATTTGTTTGTTTTTGTTGCAGGGATCCAATGTAATTTAAAACCTTTGAAAAATTGTTCATAATTTTGTATGTGCTCTAGTATAATAAATATTTCATATAAAAAAAAAGATTTGAAATTCAGATATAAATTTAAAAAAATTACATAATATTGATTTATTTGCAAGACCAGCTACATTATAAGATAAAACCTGACAGACTTTGGGTTGCTAATTACTCCGACGTGGTGGTTTTTGCACGGGTATAACTATGTTAACCGAGTATGTGGATTGTATTTTTGCAAGCACATTTTCAATGAAAATCTTATCATCTAAATTTGCAGACTTAATTGATCCTTCGGGTGTGCACTTGTATCTTCTGCGCCCATCAACTATTAGAATCCAGCGACTTATTTCAAGTCGGAGACTGCTGTCAGTTTTGGCGAGGCATCGTTTGACTTGCCTGGGATGAAATTGTTCTGCTCTTACATTTGCAGTCAGATCCTTGTTGATTAAAATTTGTTTACCAATTAAATTTTTCGTCGATGATAACACCGCGTGAACTTCTATTGAACTGGCAGGCTCAAATACAAAGGATGATTTCTTCGAATTAGTTGAACTTATTTTTCGAACATTGTTGGTTATAGCAGCTACATGAAGAGCTGAATTGCAAACTTCTTGAAACTGGGTTTTAGCTTCTTCAACGTTTTCTGTACTTAAACCTTTTACGAAGCAAATTGTTTGTTTACAAAAAGCGAATGTCAAATCAAAAGCAATTCAAAAAACGAGCAACTCAGTTTCCTCATCAATTTCTTCGTATGAAAGCTACAAGGCAATTAAAGGAAAACGTCAAAAAAATCTCCAGCAACTGGTTTCTCTGTGTGAAAGGGGACTTATTGTGACAAAAAAACCACGCAAAGAATTAGACCAGACAACAGAAAGTCCCCTTTCACACAGGGAAACCAGTTGCTGGAGATTTTTTGACGTTTTCCTTTAATTGCCTTGAAGCTTTCACATGAAGAAACTGGCACCGAGAAACTGAGGAGGAGACTGGGAAGATTTGGTTGGGCTAATTGGAATGCAAAGCAAAACGTCAAAAAAATCTCTTCAAATCGTTGACCGGGGAGATTTTTTTCATTCCCCTTACTTCTTGCCCTTCTCGTCAACACACTCCCAGTTGTCGGCAACTCAGTTTTCTTGTGTGAAAGGGGACAAAGTCCCATAGAAACAGATGAGCCCCAATCTACCAGCAACTGGTAATTGAAGCAGTCAAGTTTAGAAAAAAAAAGTTTATTTGGCGGATCTGACGCTTGTTCAGTTTTTGATTATTCATAAACGTTTTAAAAGAATGCTGCCCTGATTCAGAAGTGGCAAAATCGACGGCCGCACAAAAGCTACTCAACTTGCCGAGCCGCTAGGAAGAAAGGCAAAGCAGAAAATTTGTTCTGAACTGCGAACATCTAAATTTTCTTTAATTACCGACGAGACCACCGACATATCAACAAGAAAATCTTTAGTTATTGTTGTAAGGTATATTGATAAAAACTCAAAAATTATAAGAGATAGGTTCTTAGGCCTCATTGAGCTAATTAAATGTGACGCTGAAACAATTTATCAAATCATAAAACATTTTTTTTCCAAAAATTAAATTCCATTTGAAAATTTAATTGGTATTTCAATTGGCGGGGCTAGTGTTATGGCTGGTGAGGTTAATGGACTTCAAGCCAAATTAAAAAGCAATGGCAATCAATTTTTTTTTAAATGCACTTGCCATTCGCTGCATCTATGCTCTGCATATGCTTGCAAAAAAATTCCTAGTGAAGGTGAAAAACTCTGTCGCAACATATATAAATTTTTTGCTTATAACATTTTTTTTGCTACTTGGTTTTTGACGTTTATATTTTTGACAGATCACACATGACAAATTCCACGAACATTTGACATTTCGATTCAGTATTCTTTGCCATTTCATCATGAATAGACTTACGCCTAAACAACGTTTGCAAATTATTGAAATTTACTATCAAAATTCGTGCTCTGTGAAAAATGTGTTTCGCAAGCTACGTCCGTTTTATGGTGAGCAGTTGATCTCACGTTTTGGCGCAGTCAATTGGCCACCAAGATCATGTGATTTGACCCCGTTAGACTATTTTTTGTGGGGCTATGTTAAGTCTATTGTCTATGGGGATAAGCCAAACACGATTGCTGCCTTGGAAGCCAACATTGAACGCGTCATTGGTGAGATTCCGGCCGAAATGTGTGAAAAAGTTTGCCAAAATTGGACCTTCAGAATGGACCACCTGAAGCGTAGCCGCGGGCAACATTTAAGTGAAATTATTTTTAAAAAGTAAATGGCAGAAATTGATTTATCGATCCAAATAAAAATTTCATTCACTTTTTACAAGTTTCTGTGTTTTTTTGAATTTTCAAAAACCAGCTCTTAAAAAATCACCATTTAGTTCCAACCGCATCAGCGACTTTAAAGAATTTCAAGAATATTGCGCAGTTCCACCGCACAAAGTATTGGGTATTTCATTAACAAGGTGGTTCGCGTTAGAAAATGTTATCAATCGAATTGTGGAACAGTGGGACGCACTCCAATTATATTTCGGAATGAAGTCTTGTGAATTAGCAAATGCAATGGGCAACCCTGATAGAAAAGTTTATTTCTTATTTTTATCATACATTTTGAAAATAATTAACAATTTAAATAAGGAATTTCTATCAGAAAACGTTCGTCTACCATTCTTATATGGACAAATAGAAACAACTGTTAAGCTAATTTTGAGCAATTTTGTTAATAATAATTATATATGGAATATTAAGTCTTGGTCAGAGTTTAAATTAGAAAAAAGAGAAAATTACTCACCCATTACAGAGGTATTTATTGGTAACAAAGCCGAGGAATGTCTGAAAAAATCGAACCTCACAACTTTAAATAAAACCAAAGTAAAAACAAATGCTTCAAATTTTATTTATAACTTTTAAAGCAACTACTTGTTAGATTTGATCTCAGTAATAATGATTTAAGAAACTTATAAATAATAACTCCAAAAAGTGTTTTGTCGGATTCCGAAATTTCAATATCATCTTTTATTGATAGTTTTCCTAATTTGGTTCAGGGTAATCTGGAAGATGTGATAACGGAGTGGAAAATGCTCAGATTTTCAAAAAATCACAATTTAAATGACAAAATGGATATATGTGAATTTTGGGAAAGAGTTAGTTTTCTTAAGAATGCCTTAAACGAATACTGTTTTGAGAACTTAAATTCTTTTATTTTTAATTTGATGTCTCTTCCACACAGCTCAGCTGCAGCTGAGCGAAAATTTTACGAACTAACTTTAATAAAAACTAAATTAAGAAATGGACTAAATTTAGCAACCATTAATAATATAATGCTGGCCAAAGAGCTTCAAGATGAAAAAAATAGTAATGGTGTTTGGTCTGCAAAACAATTAGTTTAAAATAGAGTTTGCAAAACTTACGGTGAGTATTGGAAATGTTAACTTAGTTAACTATTAATATGATAATATGACATTTAAACCCTTATTACCGTTGTCAATTGTCTGTACGATACTTGACGTTTATCCAGAAAATTATTAACTTGGTATTACAGTTGTCAAGAATCAACATTCTTGATAGGCAGTGAATGATCTTCAGATTTGAGTTATATTGTGAATGGGTCCCTTGGTAATTTTGGTATTATGGTTGTCAAAATTATTGTGCGTTTCACATTTTAATCCAATTGGAAAATCGGTGTTGATAAAGCTGTTATTTAAATAAAAAATGTAATAAAAAATTCGGTCAAGTCCAGTTAAATTTTTTCAATTTCCAAACTTTGGGTTTTTAACTTTAATTTTGTTTTTCTGTCATTTTCTTTGTCTTCATATATTCTTTTTTTAATTTTAATTTTTCCTTTTGAATTTTCAATTTTTCTTTTTTTAGCTGATATGATCTTTTAGTGTAATATTCTAATTCATTTACACGTTTTTGTATATTTTCCCTTAATGTTCTCCGCATTGGAATTTTTTCTTGCACCAAAACTTCCTCCGTTATTATTCCTGCTTCATAATTTTCCTCGGCGCTGAAATTTGGCTCTTCGATTCCAAATTCGTTACCAGGTGGATCAACGCAGGAGTCGAAGTGTAGTAAGGCACTGATAGCTTCTTCGGTGTCCGTGAGTCGTTGCAAGTTGTTAGGACCACCACCAGTTGCGACAATTTCAGTTTTATTCTGGGTCTTTTTTTTTGCCTTTCATTTTAAGTCGGTCCATACCTATGTATGTACATTATGACGATTTTGAAAATAAATTTATTATTTTTGAAATAAGACTCAGCCTTTGCTACTTTATTGCATCTAGTTCTGGTGGTCCTATGCTATTTAACTCCGCCGCAATTTCTGCCCACTTCCTACTCATTACCGGCTTGAGCAAATTCCTTTTGCCAACTCTGGACTAGGTTGCATTAAGTCCACCAATCTGGTGAGTTGTTTTTTGTTGCTTACTACTTTATTCATAATATTTTAAAACAATTATATGTCAAAAAAAACTTTTATTTAGTGCTAAATACTTATATTTTTAACAAAAGTCGGGAAAGAGATCTTTAGGCTTCCTTATTCTTATCGCAAATGAAATGATAGATTGTTTTGAAATGTCAATCTAAATGAGCACTATTCACAATAGTATTTTGATTGTCGTTCACAGTGGTTCAAAAATATATCAATTTTTGTTCATAATACAGATTATTCAACTGATTGACAAATCTTGTCAATCGTTAACTAGTTGATCATTGACAACCGTAATATGGGCGTTAGTTTCTGTTCGATTAATGTTTGGTAAGTTATTAGTTTCACCTGACCATGTATACTTACATAATGTTATGTGTTTTTTCCACTTTATGTTGATATTTTTTGAAATTAAAACAAGATTTTCGCGGCACTTGAATAGAACATGCATTTAGTTTGATTGTTATCTTTGACACATATTTTTCGTTGATCAAACTTTTTGTTAAATTCGACAATTTGGTAAAAAAACAACCTAAGATGGGTCGAGGAAATGCATTAATTGAGGCAGAAAAATGACAAATCAAAGCTTATAAGGACGCTACGCTGGCTTATCTATTGCCAAAATCGCTAAAAAGAAATCGACAGGAGCTGCACAGTTATATCCAGATTTTTAAGCAATGAGTTTAAGTATGGAAAAAACCGCACACATAGTGTGCTTACCAATGCGAAAAGACGACTTATATTAAGAAAAGCGTCAAATTCTCACGCCTCTTTAGCAAAATTCAGGGAAAAATGTGGTATCAAGGCTCACAACTATGCGACTTGTTATTTCAAAAGCTAAGCATATAAAAAGACTTAAAATCAAGAAGAAACCACCGCTTAATCCGGTTCGAAAAGAGCAACGCCTCAATTTTTGTCGGGCACATGTGACCTGGACTTCGGAGTGAATGAATTAATATTACTATGGGGTTGTTGCACTGCGACCTTGAGATGTATTGTGCCCCCGTCAAGAGCTGGGTGAGGGTAGGTCATTTTACAGCTCTTCCTCCAAATGTATTTCCCTCATGAATTTGAGTATTTGAAGTATGTTTAGAGATGGTAAGTCACTCTATTCCACCTGGTATCGTCCAATTGCCCAGAATATGGTCTGGCGTTTCCTCTTATATCACAGAACCTGCATGTTGCACTACTTACTAAGCCAATGATGTTTAGATGTCCTTTTAATTTAAAGTGTCCTGTAAGGAGACCCGTTATTATTCTGAGGTTGTTCCTGCTTAAGGTTATACAGTCAGTGGAACGTTGTTGGTTATAATTCCCAAGTAGTAGTTTGGACAGTCTGTTTGGGGAGTTTTATCCAATTGTTGGATCTTATGGCCTTCACTTCTTTTTTGATTTTATTTCCAATCACATTTTCTCATATTCCGCAGTATGGTTCAAGCCCCACTAAGGGAGTCGACGCACCTATTTTTCCTAAGGAGCCTGCCTCCTTATTTCCCTGGACACCTACGCGGCAGTAAAGTGTGAAATTATTATTTTTGCCGAGTTCATTTAACCTGTCTACACATTCCCATACCAAGGCTTCGGAGTGGCATCGCGTGGTCTTTTCCGACGAAAAAAAATTAATTTGGAAGCCCCCGATGGCTATAGCTACTATTTTCATAACCTCCGCAGGGAAACTCATTATTTGGACCATCTGCATAGCATAGTTGGAAGTGTGATGGTGTCACCTGCAAACTTTAATGTTTGTCCCTGGACTTCGTCACCTGAGTTCTATCTTGTTCAATAGACCATTTTTGACAAAAATGAGTTAGAAATGCAGTTTTTATAATTCGAGGGTCCTCTTTCGATTGGCGCAAAACATTTTGTTTTATCTCATTTAGTTTTCAAGTTATGGACAACTGTTTTGTTCAATAAACCACTTTTCTTACCATTTTGAGTGCCACTTTTGTTCAATAAACCACTATTCATTCTTTTTGTATTATATTGAACAATTCATAGTATATCTTTTAAATCATTCCTTTTTATATCTTTCTTGTTCGATATCCACATTTATACATTTTTTGTTCAATATCCTTATATGTACTTCATTTATTTCTATTTTGTTCAATGTTCAAATTATTTTGATTACAATTTGTGCCTTATTGAACAAAAAGATATGAATTTGGTTGTGTAAGGACATAAGAATTCTATTTTGTTCAATATAATACGAGATCACCATTAGGCGTTTTTTATCTCCGGGCAGATCACTAAACAGAACCTGAGTTAACCTAGTTAGCTCTGAATAGAGCTCTCCGATTTAATTTTGAAATAAACTTAAGTGCAGAACTTTCATAAATTATTAAAACTTGTTGTTTTTTTTTATTAAAACTTATTTATCAGTAGTTCCCAGGCCTTCGTTTTCTGAATTCATTTTTGTTTTTAATTTGTTTTACTTCGTGATTATTGTCAAAATTATGAGTAAAATTAGCCGCGCTTAGCACTTTTCTCCGTTTGATCGGTCATTTTATTCTGAGCTATAATGGAGCATGCCATGCTCAGATTTAGCTCTGATTGAAAAATGAAACACAAGTTTAGCGATTATACGTATCTAAGCTAAAAAAAAAAGAAATACAGATCTTTTTGACAGCTGAGTTCTTTACTCGGAGCTAAAAAAGAAAAACGCCTATTATTGCACTTGATTTAAGTATATGTTCATTTAGTGTTTTGATCTCTCATCGAGTAAGCATGTCAATGCAAGTACAGTGCGTTGTTATAAAAGATGAACTCTGAATGCGTGTAAGTTCCTACCAATAAAAGAATTTGTTTTTCCAAATTTCCGATGAGGAGCGTCTACAAATATACAATGCTTTTTTGTATTAAAAGCAGAGTCACTTTCTAGCTTAAGCTTGGCTTTAATTCACAAGCTAATTGGTGACTTATGAATTAAAAAAGATTTAATTACTTAGGGCCAATTTTTCAATCTCCAGATAAATACAGAGTTAGTTGCCAGAGAAATAAACTAACTTCACTGTTAAACAACCGGATGACAACATCGAATTTTTCAATCAAGAAAATATAATCTATAGAATTATTTAATTTGAACGTCACTTTTATGTCGAGTATTGAACTTTTCATAGAAATTAATTTTTGTTTAACATTTATTCCAAAGCAATAAGCTTAAAAATGTTTTTGACATCGAAAATGCAGTTTGAACTCAGTTAACGCAACCCTAGATTCGCGCAACTCCTCTATTTTCGCAATATTAAAGTTGTAGCATTCGTAGCATGTCTTGACTCTATAAGTGCAACTTTTAAGAAATGTTACCTCTATTATTGCAACTTCTTATGTTTATTCATCTATTTTTTTTTCTTCTCCTTTTGGTTCGATATTTCGGCTAAAAAGAAGCTTAAGAATTTCCAATCTACCAACTAACTAACTTATGAATTAAATTTGTTTAAGTCATCTACAGACTTATGTCTTAATGATTTTTTAATTCAAAAACTCGCAACTCTGATTAAAAGACTATGAGAATGGCCAAATTTATTACAAAGTCGTGCAAAGAATTCAACCAAAAAGAAAAAAACAGTAGTTGTGTCTCGGAAAAAGTTTACATTTAGGTAGTCTTTGGGCAACTAAACATTTGATGTCTGCCAAACATTTTTTTCAACACTTGACATCTCTCAAAATCGGATTTACTATTTCTTTTCTTGCAAGAAAATATAATGACACGGGGACTCATTCTCTACAGATACATGGAAAATCTATCAAGAAAATCAAAATATTCCTGTAATATTTATAGGAAAGTTTTCAATGAATCATTCAATTTGTCGTTTTTTAAACCTAGAAAAGATATTAAGCAACATGGAGGTGGCCGTGGCGCATTAGTTGTGTGCTCGTCAACCTCGTGGTTGCAGGTTCGATTCCTGCCGTTTTCTATGTCGTCTTATATTTCATTAAAAACCAACTCTAAAAATTGTCATAAAAATAAGTTGCTGCTTTGATCATTACATGCTGTTTAGGCATAATACTAACAACATGTGATTGAGTAAACTAGCATACTCATAAAGTATGACAACGAAATAAATAAAATAATGCGAATTGTAAGGGACATACATAAATAGGACACGGTAATTCTCTCCGCATTAGTTCAGCCGCCATCTCTGGAGATAAATCTGTGACAGCAACCAGCTCTAGTCTCAGAACATCGCGCCACACATCTTTCCTATCCTTCTTTCTCTTCTTCCGGATGCCGGCGCTGTGTTAAGAAAAACATATATAGGGTATTCATAATCCCTTGAGCGCGTGCAAAGTTATAAAAAAAAAAAAACAAGAATTTCGAATACATGTGAAATGAAATGCACGACTGGATCGCACGAACTTGCTCTTTTGTTCGATCACATCGAATGCAAAAGATTTCTGTTAAAAATCTAAATATAAAAATACATTTTGTTTGTTATATAAATTTGAATTTATGAGAATAAAATTTTAAAAATCTGTTTGATTAAAAAAGTTTTTTTTTTAAACTTTTTGAAAAAAAATCAAAAACGCCAATTCATAGGTACTCAATAAATACATATAAATATAATTTAAAAAAAAAATTTAATGAGCAGTTTTCGAAATATAAATTAAAAAAATTTTTTTTTAAATGATTTAAAAATACAAAAAAATACTAATTAAAAATATTGGTACGCGGTATACTTTGAGCAACTTAAACCTATATATGTGTGAAATTTCGAAAGAATCGGTTAAGCCGTTTATGAGATAGACGAAAGCAAAGAAAAACGGTCCTACGGAAAGTACCGTTTTTAGACATTTTTCTTTTTTTTTTTTAACCATAGATCGGTCGTAGCTAAAAAGCCGCACTGATTTTTTTTATAAAAATCGTTAGAGCCGTTTCCGAAAAAAATAGGTTTGAACGTAACGGTTATATGGCAGGTACCGTTATTTATTGAGCTAAAAAAAAATGTCAATTTCCCCTCTGTACAATACCTAAAAAACTCTATATACCAAGTTTGAAGCAATTCGGCCCACCCGCTTGGGTTCTATGTGTCTTTACGGACAGAATTTTTAGACCATATTTTTTCGTCTTTGCTATCATCGTAATGTCATGTTTGATCGTTATCTCAAAACTTTTTTTTCGACGAATGCATAACTTGCTTTAGTAGACCTATAATTGCAAGTAAGAAATATTCAAACAAAAGAATTTTATACCCAACAACTTTCATAATAGCTGCAAATCTCATTTAATCAATAGGAACCGAGCTATTCGCGATTTTTATGACCTCTTACCGTCAATATCTTAAGATGCGGACACGATTAGCATTTTTGACTTTTGAGACAGAATTTAGACCGACAAAACAAAGGCTTATACCATTTTACAGCTTATTATCTTTCATTCCGAAGTGAAACCCCTTATATGACTGGGCTATAAGTATACATTTGAAATGCACAATGTACCTTAAATTTTAAACACATCTTTTTGTGTTTCTTTGACATTTAAAGGTTACTCCCACATACTTTTTTATTATTCCCATAAGAATATTTATTTAATATGTTTTCTTTGGCCAGAAGCGAGAAACAGACATTTATCACACATGAATTGGAATATTACTTTATATAAATTAACCAATGAATTTTCTTTTTAAATGCTCTTATCTGTCCCTGTTTTTTTTTACATTTAAAAAATTCTATTACAAAAATGATTTATGTATAATATTTAATCAGCTCTGGCATTTTTAATGAGCTTTTCGTGATTGTATATCTTCATAAGGTAATGTACACCTACATGGGACTTTGGCAAGAATTTTTCTTTTGGGTGCACCATGCGAATGAAGAATCAAGAGTTTTTAAAAATCTCTAAATGAAAATGTTGTTTTTTTGTGTTCGATTTTGGGTTGTAGGACTTTGATAACTGATTTTATGGTGCTTTTTTCAAATTATGTAGGTATCTATGGACTGACACCAAAACTGACTACCGTAAAAATAGCTATACCTATGTATTCCTTAAAAGTGATATTTTTTTTATTACAGATTTCTCTTCAATTTAAATGCCAAAATAATCAACAGACTTGCCAATTTTTTTATGTAACGTTAAATCATTCCCAAACGTTAAGAAATTATTGAAAAAATTGTGTATACTCGCTACAAGTAGAAATTCCCTAATTGGAAACAATTTTTTTCTTTCGTAATTCGATGACAGCTACAATATATTTCAATTGCATGGAAACGGGTTAAAAAACAAAGAAGTTGAAATTTTTCGTTCGAACTTTAATTCATGGTTCTGCAATTTTAGTTCCGCGATTTCGGGGAGTTAAATGAGTTTCAACGTTGTTTCAAATTTTGATCCATATGGTTTAGGAATTTAATCTAAACGATTTCAACTCAACGATTTAATCTCACCGATTTACCTCAGTCAAATTTCAGAAATTGGGTGGACATTTAATAAAAGAATTTTTCATAATGCGCAAAAAAATGTGAAGACAACATGACATGCATGTAGGTATTTTGTAATTTTGAAATCATTGTCCAATTTAATGGGACAAAACATTAACTGACGAGATTTAAGAGAAGCTAACTGATTTTTGAATATATTTGATAATATTTTAAATAGCAATGGAAGAAGTTTGATTAAATTTATTACAGATTTCGGATTATACATATTAAATGGTTGTTCTAATAGTGATAAAGCTGGTGGTTTCACTTTAGTAAGTGGCCAAGGGCAATCCATCATTGACTTTGCCGCAATGTCAACTAACTGGCTGGTTTTATTCGAAGATTTTGAGGTTGCTATGGTGAACTTTTCAGCCCACTTTCTTATTATTTTCAAAATAAAAATTTCTGAGTCAATTCAACGTGCTAACTCCGACTTTTTCAAGCTAAAATGGTCAGAAAACAACGCAACGCTATATAAACAACTCTAAAATCGTTAAATCGACATTCGTGCTCTTTAGTTCAGCAATCTACACACACGGTCGAAGAAATAAGTCAAAGTATAAATAAAGTTATTATAGCTGCAGCTTCTTTTGCACATAAAACTTCCAAAAATTTTGTAGCAAAAAATCCTTGGTTTGACAATGATTGCAAGCGTCTACAAAAACTCTCGTTTGTTCTTTAGAACTATCAATTCAAAGTTTTTCAAAAGTTATTACTTACGATTCAATCAAAATTACAAAGATCTTTGTAAAACTAAGAAAATATCTAATTTAAGAAACAAAGCCGATGACTTGAAAAAATGCACCAACTCGTAAACAGTTCTGGACTACAGTACGCGAGCTATGTGGACAGTCTCAAGGTGTGAAATTTTCCTTGGAATCTGATTTGCTGGCTGCTCATTTTAAAACAATACTCTCAGTTAACCAAACATCACACCTTCGAGTATACCAAATACCCGCGTGAATGAACTCGATGATGTCGATTTTTTTCTCTTGGAATTGGAAACTATTCTTAGGAATTGTAGAAACGGTAAGAGTCCAGGCATTGATGGATTTTTCTCTCTTGGAATTGGAAACTATTCTTAGGAATTGTAGAAACGGTAAGAGTCCAGGCATTGATGGAATTCCAGTAGAATTTTACAAGAACAGCACAACGGTTTTCAAAAACTACTTGGTTTAATTTGCAAAAAGATCGATTTGTCTCACGAATAGAAATTATTAATTATAACTACTCCATGAACACATCCATCGAGATTCAATTCAATTATCAATCGTACCAACAAAATTAACTAAATCAAATCGAGACTCGAATAAACGTCAGCCATCTATCCACCGTAGCATTCTACTTTAGCTTTTCATTGACCGTAGCGAATTGTATGTAAAATGCTACGATGGATAAATTTACGATTGATAAATTACCCAATAAAACACGGCTATTAATAGCAGTTTTTTGTTATATTAATACTGAATTAATTTTTATATATGGATACATAGTATATAATATGAAAGCAAAAAAACAAAAATTTAGATAGTATATACAGTGGTGTGCAAATTAATTGGGACAAACTAAATGTTCATTATATTATGCTCTATTTTCAAATGAAGCAAAAAATAACACAGATCAGGGTTAATATTAATATGACCTCTCTTGTCTTTTATAAGTGATTTAACTCTTTGTGGCATTGATGAAACCAGCTTGTGGCAAATATTTTTAAAATATCAATTTTAGAGGAAATAAGTTTAAGTTTTTTTCCTGAGCCTTGCTTTAACAATTGACTACAGGTTCTCAATTGAATTGAGGTGAGGTGAGTTGCCAGGCCAATCGAAAACATCAATTTTGTGGTTCGAAAAGAACTGCTCCATTTTTTTTGGATGTGTCGCATGGAGCAAGACCCTGTTGGAAATTTGAGTTTTGGACTAAAAGTCTGAATGGTTGGAAGCATCGTGTCATCATGTCCTCTATTTGCTTCAAACTTTCAATTGGCCATGTCGGAATTTTTCATTCCGTCTTTTTCTCACGACACTTACCATGTATCATTGAACCTCAAAGTGACTTCATACTAGAAAAAAAATTCCACCAATCGCCTACGGATGGTAGAAGGTGAAAACTACTCTTACCAGGGTTAAGGCACAGTTCCGCACCAAAACCTTGTATAAAAATATTCAAAAATCGTTGGAGCGGTTTTGTTTTTAATAATTTTTTACTTACCTATAAGATTTAAAAAATATTTTTAGAAAAATAATTGAAACGCCATTTTGAAGTAATTATGTATTAATATACAAGATTTTAATTTAAAAAAAAAATTAAAGACTGGTTTTGAAAAATCGATTTTTCAAAAAATAAATTATTTAGTTTTTTTAAAAATAGAAAAAACAGTTTTTTGAAAATTTGAGTACGTATGTAGTTTTGTTAACACTTTTAGGGATCATTTGTATACAAAAATTTTGAAAGCCGAACATTTAAAAAGTGGTTCTGTGGGAAGTACTGTTAATAAGTATACCCAAAGCAAAATATTTTTTTTTTATCTAAAAGTGGACTGCGCTAATTTAAGAATAAACACATAGAAAAAATATTTTTTTAACATTTGATTGGGTGGTAGTGTTATTTTTTTTTAAGTATTCAAAATAAAGCCACAGAACTACTAAATACGAAGTTTAGAAAAATCTATTGAGTCGTTTTTGCGATATGGATTGAGTTTTCAAAAAAAGTTTTGGTTTACATTAGTGTTGAGACTTTCTAGGAGATTTTGCATAAATAATTTCAAAGAAAATCAAAAACAGTCTTACAGAAAATTGGAAACCAAAAAAATGGTTCCACTAGAGATACCACAACACAAATACTCGTACCTAAAACTATTATTTAAAAAAAAATATCAAAAAGTACCTTTTCCTTTAATTAATGAACTGATTTTTAATTTTTACAAATCGTTGAAGCCGTTCTTGAGAAAAATAAGATTTACCTCTTTGGAACAAAAATAAAATGCACGACTGGATCGCACGTACTTGCTCCTATGTTCGATCACATTATATGCAAAAGATTTTTAATAAAACGGCTAGTTATATTTTTAAAGTTTTTCACTTAATTTTTTATATATAAATTTCTCAAACTTTTATAAAAAAAAAATTGGTATGAACATTTTAAATATTTAATCATATAAATTCAAAAACAAAATTTCAGAAAAAAATGTCAACCCGTTTTCGAAATATTGAATTTTCAAAAATTTTTTTTTTTTCAAAAATCCGAAAAAAAAACTATTTTTTCAAAGATTTTGAAATGCAATACTATTTAGAATTTGAAGGAGCTCCTGTATAAATTTTTTTATCGAAATCCGTTAAGCCGTTTATGAGAAAGTCGAAAATCAATAAAATGGTTGTATGGCAGGTACCGTTAATAACAAAATATGTTTAAGAACTTTTTCGGCCGAAATGTAGACCATACCCAAAGTAATACACACACCAATTTTTACCAAAACCGTAAGAGCCGTTTTTGAGATAATTAAGATGGTAGAAAAATTTGTATGGCAAGTGCCGTTGTTTTTGGGCCTAAAACAACGATTCTAAAATTTATTTTGGACAATCACCTAAAACGCCTAAGTACCAAGTTTGAACCAAATCGGTTCAGCCGCTAAGGGTGTAGAACGTTCTACAGACATACAGACATACAAACAGACAGACAGACGGAATTGCGGTACCCACCTTTTTGGTGTTCTCTATATCATCGTAATGTCAACTTTGATTAAAATCTCGAGTTCGTTTTTTTTTCCAAATGCAAAATTTGCCCTAAGTACTTATATCGCCAGTAAATAAAAACGTGTGGGCACATTACAGATAAAACAATATGTGCCATGTTAGAAGCAAATCCATCCAACCGTTTAGGCTATAGAATCGATGACAGGCAGGCAGACGGAATTTCGGGGCACACTTTTATCAACTTCGTTATCATCGTAATGTCATGTTTGATCAAAACCTCCAGTTCGATTTTATCCATATAGGGCCTGTGTATCGAAAGTAAAAATGTTTTTATCTACATTATGTAAATTTTTTTCTTCGAAGTACTCTATAATATTTGTTTCAAAAGCTTTACTCGTCAATTATTTATTAAAATAATTTTTAATCACCACACCAGTCACTAATAATTTCGCAAATTTTAATTCGATATTTGAACTATACTAATTCTCATTTGGGCTTGAATCTGCGCACTGAATATTTTTTCAAAACCTTGTATATCTTCGAATAGCTCGGAAAACGAAGAGCTATGTACATACATAGGCTATAATTGGATATTGGGCCATATGTTTTAGTTTTCTAATGTCACAAGAAATAACTGGACCAGTTTTACTGAATGGTATCATATGCGGCTCTGAAGACGATGAAAAAATTACCTGGGACTCTACTTGATTCCATACTGGTATTTATTTACAAATTCTATACATATGCATATGGACATATGTACATTATATACTTGATTTATCTTTGTAGGTGTCATATACATATGTACATACTACATACATTATAATGTTTCTTTCAAAATATTGACTGAGAAATTATCTTGCCATAAATATGACTCTTTTCAAGTGAAACTCCACATACTTTCACAGCTTTTACTCTTGCATCAAAAAAGTTCCAAGAAGAAAAAGGTAAAAAGTTTTTTTTTAACAAATAACATTTTAAACTTGTCTATTACTACTTTTTTAAATGTTGCTAATACAGTAAAACCTGTCAAATTGGACCACCCTTGGGACCGAAGAAAAGTGTTCCAATTAGGAGGTGGTCCGATTGTAGAGGTTCCTTTTTAATCGGACCGGTCTATTTAGAAAGGTTTTTTCTCATGCATACATGTCCATAAAATTACGACTGCCAGTTTCCACAAAAATAGGAGAATTTTACCACAAATTAGCACATTCTTTTGTTTAGCTAAGCAAAACAATTTGAATATCAAGACATCAATTTCGGCAAAAGATACAAATGATTTCATACATTTTGTTTTCAATAAAACTAATTTCTTAAATCGCAGTTTGATATCCTTCTTCACGCTCAAAATTCTTTGGATTTGAAATTTGTTGCCATAAAATTTCCTTGCAAGATGTCTCTTAGATATATGTATGTGCATCTTCGAAACACTTAATAATTTCAACCATATTTTCCAGATCAAGATCACAGTAATTTTCCTTTTTTTTTTTTAAAGCTTAGTAGCTTTATTGAAAACCAAAAACAAACACTTTTAACATATCAATTTCTAATTGCACTGACTGACTTGAAACCTCTACCTGCAAGAAACATAAAAAAAATCAAATTGTTTCATTTGCGAACTAAAGAAAGCTTAAATTATAAACTTTTTGAAAATCACCAAATAAACCAAAAGTAATCAGGTGTGTCAAGTAAGCACTACCACTTCAAAATTTTAAAGAAGTTCTTATTGGATTAATTGTCGTAAATTTGTCGTGAAAGAAAAAAAATTGTCGCGCTTGTTTTTTAAAAAAATAACCCCTGGTTATGCTAACTTGACATTCAAGTTAGCATTACCACTCCTCAAAAACGGTGTATATGAAGTCAAAAAATAAAAATGGGTACGCCATTAATTGTCGTAAACCAATGGCGAAACAAAAAAATTTGTCGCGTTTGTTTTTTTCTAGCAAAAAATGCCCTTTTAGTATAGCCTATACCATAAAGTATGAATTTTTCTCTAAATCTAGCACTACCATACCAAAAGTATTTGTTTAACTACTTTTTTCATATAAAATTTGTTTAAACAATTGTCGCTCGACGTATAGGCTATACTAAAAGGGCGTTTTTGGCTAGAAAAAAACAAACGCGACAAATTTGTTTGTTTCGCCATTGGCTTACGACAAATTTACGACAATTAATGGCATACCCATTTTTATTTTTGACTTCATATACACCGTTTTTGAGGAGTGGTAATGCTAACTTGACTGTCAAGTTAGCATTACCAGGGGTTATTTTTTAAAAAACAAGCGCGACAATTTTTTTTCTTTCACGACACATTTACGACAATTTTACGACAATTAATCCAATAAGAATTTCTTTAAAATTTTGAAGTGGTAGTGCTAACTTGACACACATAAAGTAATCGGCCGGCTGTGGGGAGGGTTACAACAATTAAATAAAAAAAATGCGATGCACACATATTTCGTATTCCCTACGCCTGGACCAATTAGACAGGTGAATACATTAAGCAACACATGTTAACTTAGTGGTCCTTGTTCCGATTAGCAGGCGCCCCGATTATAAGGGGAAATTTGTATGAAAAATAGCATAAGGTGCGGTTCGAATATGAGATGGTCGGATTAGAGAGTGTCCTGTTTAGCAGGTTTTACTGTACATCCAAACCACAATAGGTGGTACATAAAAACACCACCTTACGCAAAATGAAATGTCAACAAACTAAAACAACTTCTATCATACCCATATCAAGCCATATAAAGTTAATCTCTACTAATATACATATAATATGTAGTTTTGTTTCAATGTCAGTTTGTCTGTATATGACAGATAAACTGACGACTTACCTTTTCGATCGCCATAAAAATGTCTGGATCTGCTTTTTTCAACTTATAGGCTATTAAATTTAATATGTAAGTTATATTTTATGTGTTTAATACACTGATCTCTATAATACACTAGATAGTGTATTCACACAAAAAAATCGACCCCAATAGAAAACTGTAATAATTGCAGAGGGTCCATGTCAATATAACAGTATAACATTTTTATTGCCAAAGTTACATTTCAAGATGGTTGCTTATGCTTGAAATTAAATTTGTTTAATCAACCATACCAAGGGCACCTTCTTCAAAAAAATATAAAATTTAAATTCCACATCTATTTTCAACAAATGTAAGTACGATTTGTTCTTAATAAAAAGCCATACTTATGATATATTTGATTGTTTCTAGTGTGTATTAAATATTAAATATTGAATTGAAAGTGCTTTCGGTGCTAGCTTAATATTGCCAAAAGCGGCTTCTTAAGCCGCACCACCTTGTATCACTGATAACGGCAAATTTATCTTAGGCTGGCGGTGAGGGTCAACTCGTTGAAGTTCTCATAAACCATTGAGATTGGATAAAAATCGACCAGAAAATCGAAAAAAACAGCATAATCATTCAACTCCACCAACCAGATTTTTAATATGTATTGTAAATAACCTAGAATTTTAAGACGAAAAAAGACAGAGAAACGCACAATATTGACTTCCATTTGTAAAAGAACTTGAACTTGTTTTATTTTCCCAACAATTACATTGCAATAATTTCAGCTTTCATAATTAATGATAATTTTTCTGCAATATCTTTCACGTTCTTGTGATGTGGTTCATCTTCTTTGTCGTCTTCTTCTAAATCTTATCTGTATTCAGCAAACATGACAAATCGACATCATGTTGATCGTGTTCATCACTACCAAAGTCGTCGACTTCATCTTCGTCTTCGAAATTCTTGCTTTTTGATTTTTTCTTTTCAACTTTGTGCTTAGCTTTGACAATTTCCTTGAAACGTTCTTATTGAATTTATCCTCTTCACGAAGGACTTCTTTTCAGTTTCAATATCAATTCCTCCCTCGTCTTGATTGATATAATCTCTTGCGATATCCAATTGTCCAGGTTCCGTCTTCCGTCTTTCCTTTTCTGAATTTTTTTGTAGTTCTTATTATCTTGATTGAAACTGACAATAAAAATAAATTGTTTTTCAATTTTTTTTTTTGAAAAGGAGTGCAATCTATCTCTTTCTCTCTTTTTATAAAAAAAAACGAGATAGGCAATTGCAATGGTGCTACTGTCAAATTCAAATGGAGTCAAAAAAACTGTTATACTTTGTAGGGAATACACTATCGAGTGTATTATAGAGATCAGTGGTTTAATATACAAATCTTTGTACTTACCTCTTAAATTTGTCCTGATTTTAAAATACAATTTCCAAATTTATATTTCGTTTTGTTTACGTTTTGCTGTTTTAATGGATTTTATATCCAAATTGATTTTGTTTTGTTTACTTCTGCTGTGGTTATAGATTTTATTTCCAAACTAGCAGAAAGTCCCCGGCGTTGCCCGGGCACATGAGTGCCTGGATTGGTTTTTTACTTGCGATCATTGATAAGTACAATATAAGATAAGTTATGCATTCTTCGGAAAAAAAGTTTTGAGATAACAATCAAATATGACATAACGATGATAGCGAAGAAGGAAAAACTGGGTCTAAAAATTCTGTCCATCTGGTGGGCCGAATACCTTCAAACTTGGTATATACATTATGTTAAAGCTTATTTTTCTCGAAAATGGCTCTTACGATTTTGATTTTGAAAAATCAGAGTATTTTTTCGGTATGAACTATTATAAGGCTGGGAAACAAATTACCAACAATATCTAGAACGGTACCTTTCATAGGACCGATTTTTTTGCTTTCTACTATATGGAAAACGGTTTAGGTATTATCTAGGTTTAGGTACCTCAATTTGTCATGCATACTAATAGTTTAAATTAATATTTTTTTTAGTTTTAAAAGCATATTTTAAAACTTTTATAAGCAATTTAATATTTTCAAAACAGCTCATTATTTTTTTTAAATGATGAGTATACGCATATCCTTAATTCCAGAAACCGCTGCATAGATTTTGATAATTTTATTCACATAAAGTGAAATTCATCTACATCAGTTTGTTTGCTAAGGCTTAGCTCAGAAACCACAAGTTCAATTTAAAAAATTCGTTTGGTTTTGAAAGGTTGTAGTTTGCAAGGGCTTGAGGGTTAAATATTTTTTGCAAAACTTAGCTGTTTCTGGGGTGAAATTGGCTAAACGCAAACAAAACAAGATCTGTTAAATTAAAAATGTCTGGACTGTGAAGAAAACTTGATTTTTCTAGCAAACTTAACATAGGCCACTTGAAAAGATAGCAGTTAAGTGTAAAATCCTACCAACTCTTGTATGGCACATAAAAAGTTTTGAACCACCCAATTTTGTTGTACTTTCATGCATTTATCTACTGACGCTTAAGCATAATAGCTTACACTTTCAAGTTAGTTCTTACTTTCACATAAGTAGCCATTGGTGCTGGGGATTCCTTGCAGATGACAACTCGGTTAATAGTTTAATTTCATAATTCTTAACAAACTATTTATTTCTCACTTGTGCCAAACACGAACCCTTACGCAAAAATGCAAGGAATATTGCATGAATTCACCGGCACCTGTAACCGTGAAAATAAAAAATTCGCGATTGTATTTACACACGAAACTAAATTTTCCTTGGAAACTTGAAAAAAATTGGTAGTATAATTGTTACCGGCGCATGAAAGGTTGGTCAGCAAAAAACTTTTGTTATACTTTCATTAAGTTCCCAACCGACGCGTAAGTCGGTTTCACATGCAGGTTCCTGTTTGCTTTCACGAAAATAGTCACTGGGGACGGTAAATTCTTGCATGTAAGCCCTGCATAAATTACAGAAAAGGAACACGTCTAATGACGAATTTCTTTTATCGAAATCTTCGGAATTTTTCATGCTGGGGCCCTGTTAGCGTGAAACTCAAAATGTCGGATCTTGAAAGGTTTAAAGTAAGACCGTACTAATGCGACACTTTCCGACACTATGCGTAATTTTTTTTCAATTTTTTTTTTCAAAGAATGCATAACTTGCCTTATGTTGTAATAACTAACGGGTGATTTTTTTGCTACTTGTTTTTTGACGTTTATATTTTTGACAGATCACACATGACAAATTCCACGAACATTTGACATTTCGATTCAGTATTGTTTGCCATTTCATCATGAATAGACTTACGCCTGAACAACGTTTGCAAATTATTGAAATTTATTATCAAAATTCGTGCTCTGTGAAAAATGTGTTTCGCAAGCTACGTCCGTTTTATGGTCGTCATAATCGACCCATTGAGCAGGCTATTCAGCTCATTGTGACCAAATTTCGCACCAGTTTCAATTTATTGGACATTAATCCACCAAATCGTATCCGTAGAGTGCGTACCGAAGAGAATATTGCTGCTGCATCCGCCAGTGTTGCTGAAGATCGCGATATGTCCATTCGGCGCCGATCGCAGCAATTGGGTTTGTGTTATTCGACCACCTGGAAGATTTTACGCAAAGATCTTGGTTTAAAGCCATACAAAATACAGCTGGTGCAAGAATTGAAGCCAGGCGACCTACCACAACGTAGAATTTTCGGTGAATGGGCCTTAGAAAAGTTGGATGAGGATCCGTTTTTTTATCGCAAAATTGTCTTCAGCGACGAGGCTCATTTTTGGCTAAATGGATACGTGAATAAGTAGAATTGCCGTATTTGGAGTGAAGAGCAGCCAGAGACAATTCAGCAGCTACCAATGCATCCCGAAAAATGCACTGTTTGGCGCGGTTTATGGGCAGGCGGCATCATTGGGCCGTACTTCTTCAAGGACGATGAAGGCCGCAGGGTTACGGTCAATGGAGAAAGGTACCGTTCGATGATAACAAATTTTTTTTTGCCGAAAATGCAAGAATTGAACTCGGTCGACATGTGGTTCCAACAGGACGGTGCCACATGCCACACTGCACGCGAAACAATGCTTCAATTGAGAGGCGAATTTGGTGAGCAGTTGATCTCACGTTTTGGCGCAGTCAATTGGCCACCAAGATCATGTGATTTGACCCCGTTAGACTATTTTTTGTGGGGCTATGTTAAGTCTATTGTCTATTGGGACAAGCCAAACACGATTGCTGCCTGGGAAGCCAACATTGAACGCGTCATTGGTGAGATTCCGGCCGAAATGTGTGAAAAAGTTTGCCAAAATTGGACCTTCAGAATGGACCACCTGAATCGTAGCCGCGGGCAACATTTAAGTGAAATTATTTTTAAAAAGTAAATGGCAGAAATTGATTTATCGATCCAAATAAAAATTTCATTCACTTTTTACAAGTTTCTGTGTTTTTTTGAATTTTCAAAAACCAAGCTCTTAAAAAATCACCGTTTATAATCGCATGTACAAAAAAGAAAGCGAAGAGTCTTAAAATGAAGAATAGTTTGTTGGTAAACAAAAAATACAAATAATAAATCTTCTTTGTTAAATTTAATAAGAAAGCTAATCCTGGTTAAATAAACGACAAAATAAATGAAAAATCCTTTTCCTTACAAATTTTGTTTCTTAATTTTGTATATCATTTGGAAGATATTGCATGAAAAGACATTTGCTTTTGGTGCCCGGGCAACGCCAGGGATTTTCTGCTAGTATATTAATATATACATTATTCAAAATTATATTTGACAATGAGGAATATGGAATAGGTAGGTACCTAGTTCATATTTTTGTTTGAAGTGTCAATATTTTAAATCTAAAAAGTTTAAATGAGGATGCGATTTTATGCATTCTATTAAAATAAAATTTTATTTCTCTGCGTGATAGTTTATACCTACATTATGTACGTTTTTTTTTTTTTAATATGTCGAAGCACTCAAAGTTTGTCGTAATTTTATGTATGCTCCCTAAAAAATATGCAGCAAACTTTATCTGTCGACAAATAAACTATAGAATACATTTATTATATTCATTACCTAATAAAATAGCCCATTCCTTTTTCGATTCCTCTTAATATCAGCAGAACTTTAGATCCCCATAAAACAAATAGGTATCCTAAAGTTTTGCTCTACCTATATAAACTGCTGACTCATAATAATTGTGCCATCTATTTCACAATAGATATATGTATTCTTGTCGGCATACGTGATATGTAAGCAATATATAGTATTAAAAGTTGCTAAAACAAAGTTATTCATAACTTTGTATTCTTTCCTTTTAAACTGCGTGCTGAAAAGATTCTATTAATTTTACATTATAGCATAGTTTAGCAAGCATTCTTTGGTTGCCAGCTTCAACTATGTAGATACCTACTTGAAAAATAATGTTCTGCCATGTTTTTTTTTCTTAATTTTTTCCTTGCGAAAAGGCAGACCATTAATTAAAAACAAAAATAATACCATAAACATGGGGTTTTTTGAAGCCACCATTTTGCTTTGTTCTCTTGGAAAGTTACCTGCGAGTTAATTTTGAATGGGTTGGGTTTGAAATCCCGCTTTTTATTATCCCGTCTCTTATAATTCCATTTTTTATAATTCCGTTTATTAAAGTCCCGATTTGGGAATCAACACAAGGTACAAAATGAATGGCGGGTAAGTAGGGGGCATTGCTGCATGCAGCCCCAAAATATAGGATTTGGGGTGGGGTCGAGTTTTGGTGTACATATTCAGTGTTTTTGGGTAATATTTATCAAAATACAAAATGGGCCATGCGGGATTTTAAAAAGCGGGATTATTATGTATCGGGATTTTGAATAAGCGGATTATTAAAAGGCGGGATTTAAAAAAGAACGGGATTGTAGAAGATGGGATTTTAAAACTTTTTTTTCGAGATGTTTGAAAATAGGATTATAAAAACCGGGATTCCAATACGCTCCCATTTTGAATTACGGAGGGTGCCTTAAGCATTTCTATCAGACGAATTATTGGAAGCTATTCATAATACACCATTAAATTGCGAAAAGCTTTTATTTGTTTTATTTTAATGATTTGTATTAAGGAATTTATTGTATTCAAAAAGATGTAGGTACCTACTTGTTTTAGGTCCCATATTTACGCAGCTTCCTATTTCATATTACAAGAAAAATTTGCCAGTTTTATCAGGTACTGTTTATAACATTTTTACTTGAGATTGTAGGTACTATAAGAGCGTTGAACATTCGTCCCGTATTTCCAGTGACAGTCCCGTATTACGCTTGACTGTCCCGGTTAAATTTTAAGAAAACCCGGGACGTACAAATGACCCGTATTTTATTTTTTGTCCCGGGTTTGTCCCGTATTACCATATATTTATATTATTTTAATAACGTTAAGTAATTTTAACAATTTTATTTTATTTACAATAATTTAATTATGTGTTTAATATTTTTATGTTAAAGTGTGAATCCGCCTTAACAAACCGCTCAGAGGAATTTGCTATAAAAGCATGTTCACTGAACGCATTAATTTGTCACCTTAGTTGAGCTGTCAGATTTGTTTTCAAACTGTGTCTTCACAAAAAAACACAACACATAAATTTGAAATTTTTGTCATCCTTTTTAAAAAGATAAACATATCTACTTCTACCGAATGAAAGAAAAAATGTGAGTGTTTACTTGGGAAAGGGAAAAATAGGATATCACTTAAAAATGAATAGATAAAATTTTGGCAATTTGTGCTTACAACGTAAACTGTAATTTTGGGGGGTCAGAAGGCAGAAAAGGCAAGAACAACCAATTTTGATAAACATCAAGCCAATACCGGTAACGATCTCATTGGATTTAATTGTGCTGCTCACAATTTAAATAACTATTCGTTTTTTTATCTCTACACTGTTTGTGCTGACAAATTTAAGGAAATTTGCGAAAGGTCTCAGACTAAATACTTCAAACTAGTTGGTTACAGCAAAACTAGTTGGCTATCTTTAAAACCATCTATTGAGAGAATAATACAACTTTATAATCCTCTAAAAGAATTTTTCTTATTTTAAAGAATTTGTTTAACAACCTTTCATTTGAGGTCCTTCTTTCTCTATTTTATTCAATCTGATTCCTCTATTTTTCATGTGAGGATATTATTAGCAGAGTCGCAAAAAAATGTGCATGTCTAAAGTTGCGCTAGCAATGAATTGCCTTAAATTAAAATTAAAATATAGATTCGGAAAAGAATTGATAATATTTTGTTTGCAAATAAATTGATCAATGAATAATTCAAACAAAACTTAATTGACCAAAAATAATGTGAAGCAAATATTCATAAATTTTACATAACGTTTTACGAATACTTAAATCATTGGGATGTATCTTTTAAAGCATATGAAGTTCTTAGTTGGGTAATTCTTCGAAACATTCCTATTTCCTAACTGACCAGAAATAGAATCTTCGTAATCTTTTGTCAACGATAATATCATCAAAGAAATTTGTTAGGCAAAAAAGTACCAAGTACCAAATTTTTTTTGGTAATGTGTTATAAATGTTTATTTTTCAAAGACTTGGTAAAAAAAAGTTGAATATAAATTTTTAAAAAAATTGAAGTTTTTGCATTTTGTGCTGAATTTTGTTGATCTTATTCCAAACACGTTTTTCAATTTTGTTTGGCCAAAAACAAAAATCTTATTTTTCTCAAAAACAGCTCCAACGATTTTTATAAAAAAAAAATCAGTTCATTAACGATGGGAAAGCGTAGGTTTTGATGATTTTTTTTTTGGAAAAAATTGTTATTTTTGGTACCTCTAGTAGAACCCGTTTTTTATTTTCGATTTTCTCGGAAAATGTTACTTTGGTTTTTTTTAAATTTTTTGCGCAGAAACAACATTTTTCATTTTTTTTAATTAATTTTTTTTGAAAACTCAAAATTTCAAAAACGACTCAATATATTTTTTCGAAACTTCGTATTTGGTGGTTTTTTGATATTATCTTGAGATAAAAAAAAAAAACAAATTTTCAAAAATAAAAAATCGGTACCTCCCATACCGTTAAGAAAAAAAAAAATTTAGTTCTCGAAAACGGCTCCAAGAATTTTTATAAAAAAAATTGTGTTTTCTTAAATTAGTACAGTTCACTTTCAAGTGTAAAAATATTTTTTTTCCGTACTTATTAACGGTACTTCCCATAGAACCACTTTTCATATTTTCGACTTTCTCAACATTGGATGAACCGATTAAAATTTTTTTTATACAAATACTCCCTAAAATTGTTAATCAAACTACATACGAAAGTTTTCAAAAAAAAAGTTTTTCGATTTTTAAAAAATAAATAATTTTTTTTTTGAAAAATCGATTTTTCAAAAACCAGTCACAAAATTTTTTTGGAATTTGAATCTTATATGTATATTAATAATATCTTCAAAATGGCGTTTTTCTGAAAATGTTTTCAAAATCTCATACAAAAAAATTAATTTATTAAAAAACCGCACCAACGATTTTTGAAATGTTTTTTTGATATATTCTTATTTATCCATGAATTCAAATTGCATCTTTGTTTTCCCTCAAACTATAACGACTAAGCAATATAAAAACATTTAGTTATATGTATTATCCATTTATTTCTATTTTATTATTATTCTTTTTTTACGAATTTTTTCGTACGTCACTGAATACTAAATATTATGTAGGCCCTCATACATTTGTAAATACATATGTGTCTTTAAAAATACCATGAATCTTATGTAATTCATATTGCACCTAAATTATGAACACAATTATACACCCCTCATTGTCATTATTATATCTACATGTTTACATACTTAGGTTCCATCAATATGTATATATATGTAGATACATTTTACTCTCCTCACTTACATAATTAAAATCCATAACTTAGATTTAAAGATACATTTGTAGGTCAGGTAGGTACCTATGTAACTATTTCTTGAATCATCCAATCCAGGCGCGTGGTGGGAGCAAGTTTGCTACCGGGATTTAAAATAAAAAACGCCCCCTTCTCCTTTTTTTGAAATAAAAAAATCAATTTTAAAAACAATTATACCAAAAATAATTCAAAAACTAATTTTATTAACAAATACAGGTTCGTAATTACACATATATATTAAAAGGAATCCATATTATATTACTGTAAAAGCTACGGTATTCGGAACTACTTTCACATAGTTTTTCTACAATGGTGCATTTCTTGATTTCTTGAAGGATATGTTAAAAGAGAAATGTCGTCCGTGTGCGCCCATAACTCGAGAACGGATGTTTCGATTTTCATGATTTTAGTCCTGATAAATTCGTATTGGGTCAAGAAAGGTCATAGAATAATAGAGGAAAATCTGTTCACGCTTTAGGACTTTTGGCCCTAGGAAGGGCATATAGGATACTCTGGATGAAAATTCACGAAAATTTTCAGGAAAATTGGTAACCCACTATTGCGTGCGGTCAAATAAAATTTAAAATTAAAAATTAAATCAGAAAAATTAACCATGATTGGCTTGGTTCACGAGAGATTTTGGCTGCGAAAAACAAGGCTGTCGATCATTTGAATTTTGTCATTCGAAATCAAATCACCGGTGAGTTACATTTATTCAAATCGGTGGACTCCGTGATGGATGATAACGAAGCCACCAAAGTTCACACGGAATTTTTGAATTTTTTGGATATTCTGGGTTTTCCGCCACACAATTTAAAGTTGAAAATCGGCTCAGTTATAACTTTGCTGCGCAACTTCAATGCACCAAAAATTTGTAACGGAAAGCGTTTGATTGTGAAGAACATCAAATCAAATCTAATTCAAGCCACGATTTTGCGGAGAAAATTCAAAGGTGAAGATTATCTCATTCCACGGATTCCGCTCATTCCGAACGATTTGCCATTCGTGTTTAAGCGTCTTCAATTTCCGGTGCGTCTCGCTTTTGCTCTGACAATCACTGGATATTTGTGGCATCAATCTCGAATTCCCATGTTTCTCACATGGTCAATTATATGTGGCTTGCTCATGTATCGGCAAACCTACCGCTTTGTACGTGTACGCACCCGAAAATAAAATTAAAAATGTTGTGTACCATAAAGCACTTCAGTAAAAAAGCGTAAGGCTGGCTGATTTGATTGAAAAACATAGACCTTGGTAATTTAGTTATTTTTGTTGTATTTAATAAAACTTTAGAATAAAGAATTTGAATCGACCGCATTACATGAAACAGCATTGTGCATGCTCGGAATTATTATTTTCTTGATATGAATGAACTTCGGCGGAACCAAGTCCTCCGGGTCAGCTAGTCTTAACATATACGCCTCCAAATTAATTTCCATTGCCCGTGGTTGATCTGAATCTATTCATTATAATTTTTAATTAAGATAAACTCCTTTCACATTTTACCTGTGTCATCGGTAGGGTAAGCAGAAATTTATAAATTTTGAATAAATTTTTATATTCCAAAGAAAACATTCTATAATCAACTATTAATTTATAATCACAGCCGACGCAAAATTTGCAAGCTTCAATATGTTTGTTCTCAATAGGATCAACTTTGCTAAGTAAATCTTCTTCGTCGGAGAATTGATCCCAATCACAAATTCCAACAACATTATCGTCCACTTTCGTTCGTGATTTTAAAGCAATGGAATGTAATAAACGGGCAAAGGACAAAAGTTCATCACGTACGTCTTCTTCTTTTGTATTGGTGAAGTCACATATTTTGTCCAAAGCGTTATTTGGCAAACCGATTTCGGTATTTTTTTAAAGGTTCGTGGATCGAAACATTCAACGTTTCAAAAAAAATCTTTATGTTGTGCAAAACGCTTTTCAATAGCCATAATAATTTTGTCAAAAATAACATTAAAGTTTGTAACCTCAAATTTTCTTAATACATCATCGACACAACTTTTGTTCTTTGACCTTCGTTGCGCAGGCAGTGCTTCTTTCAACTTTTTCCTCAAAAAACACCATTAAAATCGAAACGCCCCTGGAAAGTTCCCGGTGTCCCATAGGGCCACCACGCGCCTGATCCAATCGACCATCTATTATACTAAGAATCAAGGAAATCTTACCCACATAGGTTTTAAGCCTGCATATGATAACTACACCTAATAACTAACTAAACCTCAATGGCTAGCTACATTAAAGTTGTTAGCTACAAGAGCAAGTTCGTAGGATCCAATCGTGCTCTTTATTTCCTTATACCTAGATAAATTTACATAATAGAAAGCTTAAAATCCGACCTTCAAAACAAATTTAAATAAATATTTACAATTTTTTTGTATACAAAATTCAATAAAAGCTGCCCTAATTCTATTGAAAATAAATGAAAGACATACCTCTAGTATTAGAGACACAACAGAACAAAGCTAGAATTTGTTTTCAGGATTGCAGAGAAAATAGATTTTTTTTCTGGAGTAATCCACCTTTTTTTCCTTTCTCATCTGCATTTGTCCAAAAAATAAGTAAAAGTTGAAAAGATTATGTGAGCTGATAGCATTTTTGTAGAATTTAATTTTTAAGAAACCCACGGACTTGTCTGTCCACATTATCATTATAGAATACAACCTTCGAATCAACAAAAAAAGCTTATGAAAATACTAAATGAGTTTCGATGAAGAGACAGAGCACATTCACGCTTGCCACCTGGAAATAAAACTTATGACCAAAATTGAAAATAAAAAGGACCAAAACCAGTAAAATGAGACCTCAAAATAATTAAAATCTGAAAACTTCATAAATATATTACACAGAAAATTAAGGTTAGCCATATATTTTTATTTGTTACCATAAATAATTAATAAATAAATAAATAAAACGGTACCAAACAATTCACTAAATTACTCTAAATTTTAAGGGCAGTGTGATCGCCCCTTCTTCATAATAATTTTGAAATTCGATCGAATAGCTACGAGTAATTCGATAAGAATACATTTATTCATTCTAATGAAATTTGTATATTTTGACATCCGAACGAATAATATTAATTTTCAGTCAATTGCAAAAAATGAACTTGAATTAATGTTATTTTCAAATGTACTAATTTATTTGATTTAGTATGTCAAAAGTGACATTATTCGTAGAATTTTTTTTTACGAAAAAGTTGATCGAAAAATAAATCCTTATTATTACAGAAACATAAAGTAAAGTAAAGGTGCTTGGTAAATCGAATTATTATTTAAAAAATAAATCAATACAGAGTTCATTTTTTATTTTTAAGTACTTAGGAACAAATAGCAAGATTATTAAAGATACCAAAAATAATGAAAACAACTATAAAACTTTTGTGTAGTAAAATTCTAGATTTTTGCTAAATTTTCGTTTCACTTTAATTGTGTTTAAAAAATTAAAAATATGCAGTTGTTTTACAAACAACTTCAGTCTTTATTAACTTTGCACAAATCTGGTCACACTTTTTAATTGTTGTAAATTAAGCAGATTAAATTTGTAGAGCAATAACCCCATTTTTGAGATAATTGAACTTTTTTCGAAATTCGCATATACATAGGTACCCAATTTATATCTTTGGGATCGCCCTCAACCAAGTATGGAAAACTATCCCTCAACGTCGAAATTTAAACTTCGAAATCCGGCAGGATACTTTTAGATGTTACTAGCAGATACCCGTGCGATGCTACGGACCCACGGGAGTCTAATGAAATCATCTATCCACCTACAAAATTTCATTAAAAACCGTTCAGTCGTTGAATGTAGGCACAAACGACGAACATGCTCGAACAGCATGCTCGCGCTCGCTGTGCTTTTCTTGTATATGGGCTGGTTCGCGATCCGCTTGCTGTTGGCGAAAAATTTAGATTTTGTCGTGTTCGTTGGCTTTGATGTTCGTCGTGTATGGGCATGTTCGCGAACAAAGCGAAGATTTTATATTGGATTTAAAAAGTGAGAACTACAACAACAAATTTGGGAAAAATAAATCATGGCTAATCTTCCAGCTGCTTACCAAATTTCATTTAAGTCCATTCAATTGTTGAGGCATGAATTCGGAACAAACACCCAAGTATATATTTTTTTCATGTTTAAGCCTCTCCCATAGGAACCGTTAACTTTTTTTTGGGCTAAAAATAACCTATGTGATGATCCAGTACCCCATCCATTTACCAATCAAATTTCATGCAAATCCGTGTGCTTTTAGGCGTCTTGTGAATAAAAGCTATGTTCTCTATTTGAAGAATGAGCTCTATGAAAAATTAAAATAAACCTATCTTACGGGCGGGAACCATACATTTTTCCGGGATAAAAAGTAGCTTGTGGCCTATTCCAGACAATAATCTATCTTTTTTTTTTTTTTTTTTTAATTTTACCTATATGCCTGTAAGACATAAGGTCTCTTAAATGCAACGTGAATTGCACGGCACTAGTTTGGCACAGTGGATTTGAGAACCAGGTATTGACTGTCTCATTTTTTTTAACCCATGGGCGGCATCTAATTAAAATTGGAGTTATAGAAAAGAATACGCCTAGCGTGGGGATCGAACCCACACGTATAAGTTAGCAATCAAGCACTTTATCCACTGCGCCATTGCCACCCACCCACTCTGTGGCAAATTTCATCCAGATCCGTTCAGCCATACATCCATCCATCCATCCAAACTTTCAAATTTATAATATTAGTAGGATTATGGAAAAAATTTTTCAAATGTTATTGAGATCAAGTCTTAGTAGCAGTTGTTTTCAAAGTTCCAAATTAGTCCAGTCTTTCACAGTTCGTTAAGGGGGGTCATAAGTAGTCTTAATATCGGTTTTCGGGAAAATCGCGCTGGAGCTTCAGCCGCCATTTTGAATTTAATGAAAATTTTACTTTGGGCAATAACTTCGCCATTTTTGATTTCTGATACAAAAAATTCAGGTCAAACTTGTAGGAAATTTAATTTTCTACAACTTTAGTCTCAATATTTTTTTTTCCAAAAAACGTTTTTCCAAATATCGCGAGATATTAATGAAAAACAGTTTTAAGTTTTCAAAAAAAAAAAACGCCCCTAGTTCAACTGAACCCTTACGGTAGCGGAATACCGTTGTATTTGAATTAAAAAAGATAATCGATATTTAGACCACTTATAGTCTCCCCTACAAATTTGTATGAGAAAATTGTACGTATTAATATTTCATAGTCCCAGAAGGTGGTTACAAGCCCTAAACAGTTTTTCAATAATATCTCGCGAACGCTAACTTTTTTGAAAAAAAGCATTTAGACTAAAGTTGTAGAAAATTAAATTTTCTACAAGTTTTACTTATATTATTTTTGTCAAAAATCAATAATAGCGAAGTTATTGCCCAAATTAAAATGTTGATTAAATTCAAAATGGCGACCGAGATTTAGACTACTTATGAGGGGGGTCACTGTGAAAGAAAATTGTAAGAAATAATTTTTTTCTATTTTAGCCCTTTTTTTGACAACCTAACTGAACTTAATATAAATGTCAAACTTTTGTTTTAATTTTATTTTTGTTAAAACTTGTGAGGTTCGATTTTTTAAGAAATTCATCATCTTTGTTTCTAATGAAAACATCTAAAAAACGGAGAAAGGGATAAATAAATTTCTCTGCTCTCTAAGAAATATTGGGGCTCATCTTCTTCTGTGATGATTTTCGTGATCTTTTCGAGGTTTTTAAGTCACAATATTCACAAAGATTTAATCATATATCTTATTACTTACCCATCCATTTTGTATGATTTGTTTTTAACAAGAACCAAAAAGTGAAATAGCCGGAGACACTTAATCGTTTAAGCACAAAAATATTTGGAAATATTTAACTGTAAATAATTTTGAAATGAAGAAAATGAATGCATTCAGCCTCCGTTTATTCATTGACTGTGAATGGATAATGTAGTGCGTTCAATTTAACACATGCATCGCTCACATTAGGAGATCAAAAAAGTGACCAGATGGAAAACAAAGTGAACAATTTAAAACAAAATGACCAAATTTTGTCACAAAATAACAACGTGGCAACCGTGAGCACATCACAAACCATGATGTAAAAAGGCAAACTGAATAAATTGGGGGAAAGCAAAATAAATATGATGACGATAAGCCATCTGAACGTTCCGCACCATGGGTAGTAACTAAAAATACCACAGTGGCTCTGATGGTATTTTGCCAATTATGTATACCACATCTCCCGACAGTTCCAGAATCATATTGAGACAAATTCTTATAAGAACTTTATTTTATATAAAGGAAATGACTGAAGACATGCCAATTTATATGTATAGCAATATGCACTGGCTTTACGTCAGGTACTAAGAGGTCCCACAGGGCCAGATTTCTCCTTCACACATTTCAGACTTTATTTTTTTTTTCGTTTTCTTTTTTTTTATAGCTACTGAAGTGCCGGAGAAGGTGGGTACTTTTAATGTCGATAAACTATATCTGACTAGTCTCGTCCTTAGATATACAAAAGTTTGTATGTAATTGGGTGGTATAAGTATAAAGAAAAGTTAATAACATTAACATATACCTACATATTTAGCTAAACAAGTTTAACTGCGGAAATTACAGTACCTAATGTACACATACAACCATTGCAAAGGCATACATACCATTGCAACATTTTCTATCAATAGGCATAGAAATAATAAGGGGAGAAATGAGGTTTAAAAACAGCATATCCCTAAGGTCGGTAGTGTGTCAATAGTGATATAGGTTATCGGTGGGATTGGGATTGAGAAGAAAATTAAAACAAAATAATTGATTCATGAAGCATTTAGTTTAACCTTTACGGATTTAAGATACACCTTAAATAGGACCAAAAAGGTATTTAATTGAAATAGGTAGATATACCCTTATTAATAAATAAAAGGTCACGATGCCAAGAAAACATTTTTATTTGATATAATGATTGGCTTCAAATGCGACTTTGTTTGTTTATTCAATTATTATGTTAGTTTATTGAATACAATTTTATTTGGGATCAACAACATGTCCTATTTTTGATTGGAATACCTATATTTTTAAAAATAATAGAAGGTATTCAAAACTTGAGTCTGTTTAATGAAGAATCTATCAATTTAAAATTAGGTGCTAGTATCGCCCAGCGACCGAAATTCAACCTATACAAAAACTGACATTAAAAACCATCAACTTCTTCCATTACATAATCCCATATCAAAAACTATTTGAGTAAATTTGCGCCATAAACGGAATAGAAAAGGTTACATTCGACGCGTAGATATACCTATTCATTGTGGAAAATTTCAAGCAACATACACAAATCCAGCTGATTTATTAATTGCTCTATTAAAGCTTTCACAAGAAAAACATAAATTAAAAAGAAAAACCTAGTTCTTCTATCTACAATATTAAGTCAGTTGTGAAAAGTGCTAAGATGTCAGATCTGATGGCCTATTCGATTGGCCGTCCAGAACTGTCCTGACCCCCACATAATGACAGTTGTTACTCTAACTAAACAGAACAGAAAACGATTCTGGATGTCATTTCAGAATCGTAAACAGAACCACTAATACATTCACATAATTAAAATGTCAAAATCATCGGGTTGATTTTTTGTGTTAGTTCGATGTGTTTATTGAATTTAAACTAAAGGGTTATCCATTTTGCGGTTTCAAAAGGATAGGGCTGGAATTCGACATCTGTCAAACTAAGTTGTCAAACCAATTTTTTTTTCAGTTGAAAGTCTGACATTTAGGAAAATGGATGGTTTAACTATCGCACAACGCATACAAATTGTTAAAACCTACTACAAAAATGGTGATTCTGACACAGCCACATATCGTGCTTTAAGAGGAGATTATGGTTTACATAATCGTCCACCTACGCAAGCAATTGGCAAAATTGTGAAGAAATTGGAAGAGACTGAATTGGTTATAGATATTTTAAGGCCTGTGCATCATCGTTTCGCTCGTACCACTGAAAATATCGCTGCTGTAAGTGAAAGTGTTGCCGAAGACCCGAATGTGTCGATTCCTCGTCGTTCTCAGGAATTAGGACTGTCTTACGGCACATTATGGCTTATTTTGCATTTAGATCTACACCTACTTCCATATAAAGTCCAGCTCACACAACAACTGAAGCCAGCTGACCATTCGCAACGTCGTAGATACGTCGAATGGGTGCTTGAACAACAGGCGGTGGACGTCGATTTTTCGAACAAAAATTTCTTGAGCGACGAAGCACATTTCTCACTCGGTGGATATGTTAATCAACAAAATTGTCATATTTAGGGTTCTGAGAATCCTCAAGTAATTCAAGAGAGGCCATAACATCCACAAAAAGTCACTGTTTGGGGCGCTCTTTGGTCCGGAGGTGATTGGACCTTACTTCATCGAAAACGACGATGGAACGACTGTCACCGTCAATTCGGAGCGTTATGGTCATATGATAACCGAATTTTTTTGCCTGCTTTTGAACAATACGGCTACGTGAAAGACCGTGTTCATGCAGATAAACATTTAACTTGAAAACCAACATTCGTCAAGTTATGGCTGAGATACCGCCCAATATGTGTCAAAGAGTGGTTGAAAATTACCTCAAAAGAATCGATGCTTGCAACAATTCGCGTGGTGGTCATTTAAATGGTGTAGTGTTTCACACATAATGTCAACATTCAAACTTTATAATAAAAGAGAAATATCATGAAAAAAAATATTTTATATGTGTTTTATTTACGTTTACTTTTGAAACCGCAAAATGGATAACCCTTTAATATTCTGGTAAAATAACATAAAAAGAAGCAAGTTAATTATTATTGATACAAAAAAATGTGTCTATAAATTGAAATCAAGTGTTTTGGAAATTCTTTTTAGCCGATGAGATTTTTTTTAAATTTTATTTTCACAAATACAGTGATACATACAATTCAGAATCAGTCAAAATGTTTCCGGGTGTTTTATTGGGGGAACGTGTTCCGGACGGCCAATCGAAAAGGCCATAAGTACCTACGACAAGTTCTTAGCTTATGAAGGTTTAATATCAAATGTTTAAAGTGGATTAATACTAAAAGAACTCCAGCTTATGAGAGACATTTATTATAATGATTGACTGCTGACCATAATTTAGATTTAGTAGGCGCACGCTGGTCAGGTTTCTAAAACCTATTTAATAGTGAGTAATAAAGAAAAGAAAACTTGCCAAATGTTATTCGGTAATCTTCCCCTCATTCATGCTAACAAAATTGTAAGGAAAATGGGTTATTAATGTCATATTTAAAATTTTTTTTTACCTTCAAGGCTGTCCTATCAATTTTTACTTGCGATTATAGGTAGTCAATATAAGGCAAGTTATGCATTCGTCGAAAAAAAAAGTTTTGTGATACAATCAAACATGACATTACGATGATAGCGAAGACGAAAAAAGGTGGTATAAAAATTCTGTCCGTCTGTATGTCTGCCTGCCCGTCAGTCTGTCTGTATGTATGTATAGACACCTACAGCCCAAACGGGTATTCCGAATTGCTTCAAACTTGGTATATGGAGTTTTTTAGGTATTGTACAGAGGGGAAGTTGAAATTTGTTTTTTTTTAGCTCAAAAAGAATCGGTACCTGCCATATAACCAATACATTAAAGTCTATTTTTCTCGGAAACGGCTCTAACGATTTTGATTTAAAAAAATCAGTGCAGCTTTTTAGGTACGACCGGTCATATGATTGAAAAAAAAAAAAATATTTAAATGTCTAAAAACGGTACTTTCCATAGGAGCGTTTTTTTTTATTTCGACTATCTCATAAGGGGCTCCACCGATTCTTTCGAAATTTCACATGTATATAGGTTTAGGTTGCCCAATTTATGCTGCGTACCAATATTTTTAATAAATATTTTTTTGTATTTTTAAAAGAATTAAAAAAAAATTAATTTATATTTTGAAAAAAACTGCACAATAATTTTTTTTCAAAAATTATAGTTATATGTATTTGCTGAATACCTATGAATTGGCCTTTTGAATTTTTTTTTTTAATTTTTTTCAAGTTTTTTAAAAAAACCTTTTTTTTTCAAAAACCGCTCCACAGATTTTATTTTTTTTTCTCATAAATTCAAATTTATTCAAGGAATAAAATGGTGTACTTTTTTATGAACTTAAATTAGTTTAAGTATTTATTTCAGAATCCGATTTAATTTTTTGTTTTTAAATTTATCATATAATAAAACGACGAACATGTTTTTTGTGGTACACTTTTTGCGGCCCACAAAAACCGCAGGGGCATAAATTACATATCAAACGTAAGCATTTTTGCATAGATGTGCAGAATGCCAAAATTATTTAGATATACTACACAGAAATTGTTTAAAATAAAAAATAAAAATGCAAAAAATAAACTCCTACACTAGCGACAACTGTTGCCATAAAAGGAAATGGTTTGTGCATTAGATAATAAAAGGAATTAGAAATTGCATACTCTTGCGTGTTCGTTGCATACTTATTTATTGAATTCTTAGGCCGTGTGTGAATTGCGTTAAAATGTTGGTTAAATTTTCTACCTTGGTTAAATTTTGAAGTTTGGTTTGTGGTGGAATCAAATTTAGCTTTTTGCTGTGTGAATTGCGTTAAAAGGGATTTATTAAAACACTATTTTGGCTAAAATTCCTTCAAGATTGAAGAAATTTCCCTAAAACATTTTTTTTTGTTGTTCAAATTAATTAATTTCTTTCCCAAAATCTGACTTAAAGATATAAAGTTAATAATTTGGCACGAAAAAAGTAACGAATTCTCAGTTTTAATAATATGTTTCGGTTTTACATAGTTAATTTAATATTTTAAAACAACAATTCCAAATCTTTTCAAAACAATTCCCATTATGGTTAGTTTGTTGATTTAGTATGTAAACACTAGTTTTCACAGCTGAAGAATTTGACAAGCTGACAAATAAATCTATTTGTATTCAATTTGCAAAATGAAATACAATGAGTATTTTAATTAATTATTTTATATTTGTTAAAATATCAACGGATTATAATATTTGTTTTTTTGCCTCTTGAGACCCTACACAAACAAAAATTGAATAAATTAAAACTTACATTTATTATATGGTTTCCCAGTAGATCTGGACTTTTTGGAGTTCATCTTTCTTTTCGGTTATCGCTTACAGTTTCAAATTACTCTATCTTGAGAAACGTTAAATTTTAACGCAAATTTAGCCTGCTCTACAGCTGCCTACATTTTAACCCATTTTATTCACCACGCTAGTGTCAAATTTTAACCAAGATACAAAATTTAACCAACATTTTAACGCAATTCACACACGGCCTTAGTACTGGACAATACTAGGATGGTGAATACCTGAGTATTGGAAAGTGGTGGAAAAGTGTAAATAAATATTGAATTTCTAGCGAAAACTTATGTACAACTTGAACAAAGACCGTCAAAATAAATTTAGAAAATAATTAAGTTTCATTTTTGAAGTTAATATAATTGAATTTATACAAATTAAAACAATCATTATTTATTTCATACGTGGTGGCATTTTATAAGAGGTAAAGTGTGGTGAAAATACGAGGTGTGTGAAGCGTGCCCAACTATAAATCCATTGTTTTGGGTTATTTTGATGTTGTATTGTTGTATTTACGTATTTTGATTTAGAATGGAAAATGTAGAAATGTAGAGTGGATGAGTAGAAATTAAAGATTGTGGGGTTGTTAGACACATTATATAGATTATGCAGCTAGATTTATGTGTACCCAGGAATAGTACCTTATTACTTAATTATGTAGGTATTATAAGTACATTTTTTGTATTTTTGATAAGTTACAATAAAACAGATTTTCAGAACACGGAACGGCAAAAATTGTCAACTTTGTTGTTCCTTGACGGAATTCCATGTCAACTTCGTTGTTTCTTGATTGATTTTTTCAATGTATTAGTGTTTTCAAAAAGTGAAACAATTAATTTTTGGGTTTTTGAGATGGGAGATAAAATTTTAAATTGAGTTTGAAAATGAGAGCAGATTTTTTTTAACATTTTCACTTATCAAGTTCATTGCAGTCATGGTTTAACAATAATAGGGCTATTCATGTAAAAGTGTAAGCGCTGCGTATTTGTATATGTCAATTATTTTCAAAACTTATTAACATTTGTCTGCATTTGAATTTTAAGGATTTGCGAAAAAAAAAAGAATACAAAATACTCGAAATGTATGTGTCAGGGAAAGAGAGAAGATAGAAAACGCAGACGTGGGACGTCGCGTCGTCAAAAATGCAGACGAACATGACTTGTTACGATACAAATTTAAATCTCCATGGCTGAATGCGTTTCATGGGATAAGACCTACCTTATTTTCGGATCACTTCCATTTATGTCATTTTTTGTTGACAATAAACAGCTGGCCGGTCGATGTGCAAACAAAAAAAGTTTTACAAAAGTAAATTGAATTTATGTTTTTGAAGTTAGCTATATCTTTAGGCGCGTTATGAAAAAATGATGAGAGTGAAATTTTAAAATGTAGCAAAAATCACATGTATGTAACACAAAATTCACAGGTTGACGTCACTCCGGCGACGTGGCGTGGGTTCGATTCCAATATTATGGCCATAACAACAGCTGAGAGACAATGACAAGAAAGAATTAAAACAAAAATTGTTAATGTGTCAAAAATGTGTATAGGTTTGAAAGTTTCTTTACCATTAACTGTTTTCCTTTGGACTCTAGGATTGAGTGCTTAGTAGATACTTCTCATTGTATTCAACAATTTAAAAAAATCATGAATTCTCTGTCTTTTATTGAATGATAATGAATTAAATAAATGAATTAGCACTCGAATTTCGAGAGCTGGGTCGGCTAGTATTATTAAATATTTTAGATTGTCATACCAATTTTTTTTAGAAAAAAATTAATAAAACTTTGTGTATAAAAAATAAAGTAAAAAATGACTTTAAAAATATATTTAGATTTTAAATAGATATCTTTTGCATACAATGTGATCGAACTTAAGAGCAAGTTCGTGCGATCCAGTCGTGAATTTTATTTAACTTGCGATATAGGTACTATAGGGCAAGTTTTGCATTTGAAAAAAAAAATAGAACTCGAGATTTTAATCAAAGTTGACATCACGATGATAGAGAACACCAAAAAAGTGTGTCCGGCAATTCCGTCTGTCTGTCTGTCTGTAGAACCATCTACAGCCTAAACGGCTGAACCGATTTTGTTTAAATTTGGTGGTTAAGCGTTTTAGGTAATTGTCCAAATTACATTTTTGAATCGTTGTTTTAGCCCCAAAAATAACAGTACTTGCCATAGAAATTTTTCTACCATCTTAATTATCTCGAAAACAGCTGTAACGATTTTGATAAAAATTGGTATGTGTACTAAGTTGAGTATGGTCTACATTTTGGCTGATAAAAATTTTAAAATATTTTGTTATTTCGATCAAAATTTGTATACAGAATATTCTTTGAATTCTAAATAGTACTGCATTTCAAAATTTTCGAAAAATATTGTTTTTGGATTTTTGAAAAAAAAAATCTTTTTTTGAAAATTCAATGTTTCGAAAACGATTTTTTCTGAAATTGTGTTTTTAAATTTATATTATTAAATATTTAAGATGTTCATACCAATTGTTTCTTTAGAAAAAAATTGAACAAAAGCACGGCGCACGAGCCCATTTAGACCGATGTAAAAAAATATACCTTTTAAGAAACACGCTTGTAAGAAAAACACTGATATAATGAACTTTTAATTTTAACACCGATTCTCACTTTTACTGTAAAACTAGATGCGTATAAGAAACTTTTGTATGACAAAAAGAAAACCCTCAAGTTTTTTTAAAAAAATGTCAACACACCCTTAGAACCAGGTGCTGCCTTTAAAAGATTCCAGGTCTGTCGGCCGGCGGTTGGAGTTCGTTTGATCCTTTTAAAGTCCCTGCTCGGGCGCCAAAATGTGATGCTTTTTTCCTCAAATGGGAAATGTCCAGGGTATCCCGAAGAAAGCAAAATAAAACTCGGGTTTGAGAAGGTTAGAACTCGATTTAGTATTCTTTTCATTGATCACGATATTTTCTTTTACAATGTTCTTTACAAATTCTTTAATTTAAGATAAATAACACGGTATTTCATATAGGTAAGTTGCTCAGAAGAATCAGATAGGGAATAGGGAATATAAGTTTAAATAAACGCCCCATAGCTTACTCAGAACTCAGAAGGAGCAAGAGGGGAAAATCGGTTAGGAATCTAGTTTCTGACCACGGCTAATCAGAGGGAAAATCTTCCCAGTGACCAATTAAGGTTAACGGAATAGATCACCAAGCTGGCCTTCCGCTCGAGACCGACGAGAATCTTATTCCTCAGCAGAAGCAAAATCGAAATCAAGGCTTGCTACCGACGAGTGTACAAGTTTCTAAAATTTGTAGTCATTCCCTACCTATACTAATTATATGGTTTGCCGTAAGGCAGTGTGAACTGTAAGGATGACGAACGGAAATGCTATGGTGATATTCATGTCGCATTGTGCTGCTTGCGTGTGTTTCTGGGAGTGTATTCCGCAGTAGTAGTATGGCTAAGTGCAGGTAGAAAAAAACATATCTCCACACTTCACAAATCCCGAAATTTCATTTAATATACTCGTATGTATATCTATGTGATATGTAAATAACATTTTTACTTTTATAAATAAATTGCTTCATGTTATCGATACGAATATATACGTGATATTGAAAAAAAGGCAAAAACGATACCATAAGCTCCATTTTAAATTTCACCACAATTGTTCACAATACCCTTGTTGCATACACATATATAAGTATGGGCGTTTGAAAAAATATCAGGTACGTGTAACTTTAAACTTACGAATATAGACAGAGCTGCAGGCAATATCTTTTTTTTTTAGGGAAGAATTGATTGATTACTTCGGTTGGGCGTAATGGAAAAACTGTGTTATGAGAATGCCAAAAATTATTTATGTAAATGGGGAAACAATTGTAATACGATACACCGCATGGGGTTAATTCGGTTATACGAATGTAAATTCCACATATATGTACGGTAGATACGTATCCCTTATTTGGAATATTAAAATTTTTTACACAATCTATATAACAATTTATTATAATATGTAGAATTTTTTTGTGTACATATGCATGTGAATAGCTACATATTACATATAAAAGATAGATCATCTTTCAATTTTGAGTATCTTTCAACAAACCTGTTGTCTTTTTTCACACGATTAAACCCATTAATCATATGCATATACACGTAGGTATATTTTGAAAATGGTAATTGAATCGCTATAATAAATGAGTACTGTGTAGACGTGTTTATTTCTGGAGGGCAATTAAGTTTGAGTTTTCTTTAAGGGCATATAAATTTCATAAAGTTAATTTAAAACTACATTGAGTGAAGTGTAAATTGCATAATTAAAATTTATTTATTTAATTAATTTAATTAATTTATTTAATTATTCATTCATCTTGCTAACTGATTAGTGCTCTTTGTTTGTACTTAGTCCGATTTAAACAATACCATAATAATAAACGCACACACATGTCCTCAAATAAACGCAGTTGACAAACTCTTGAACTTGCCTTTAAGCTCAAACCCCCTTCTGTATCATAATCCGCCAACAAACGCCATCGTTCGAACCTCGGAGCAAAAATCGATTCCCCTTCTCAATCCAACTCACCTCAATTCAATTCACCTCGAACACCACACTCGTCAAATATTCAAAAACAAAAAATGACAGCCGATGACAGCAAGATGTGGGAGAAGATGGCCGTAAAGCTTCCTAAACAGAGTGAATCTATAATTTCATTAATCACATCATAAATGAAAGAAAATACCGAGAAATTAGCACAAACAATTCAAGCACAGTTGACCAACTTAAGCAACAATATCATCGACATAATCAATAGAGTCGTACAACTGGATAACATAACATCAGCTATAAATCTTGCACTTGATCCAATAAAGTCAGACATCAATAATGGTTTAAAATGTTCACTATCTGTTGTCAATGATGCATTAATAGAACCCTTCAAGCAAGCGACTCTGTTCTGGATCCGAAACCACTTCATAAACGGATCCAACAACGATCCGAAACGATTCCCAATCGGATCAAATTAGTATGGAAATTAGAATCACCACGGAGCCATTATGTGAATGTATTGTGAGAGAAAAGAGAGATAGTCTTATACTTCACCATACTCAGCGAAAACAGAACCTAAATGGAATCCAACAAAAATGAACTATGAAATGACCATTAATTTTGAATTCATTGATTGGGAATTCATTTTAGTTAATTTAATGAGTGCATTCAAATGAATGCAATCTACTGTAATTTCAGTGACGTCATTAAAATCTTTTTAAAGTCATTGAAGTCATTTTGATATCAAAATCAATTGAAGTCATTTTGAAGTCATTGGAGTCCTTTTTAACTATTTTAAGTTCAACTGTGAATAATAAAACTTAAGTAAGCTTACCATACGTTATTAAAATAAAAAGCACGACTGGATCGTCCGAAGTGTTTATGTTTTTTAATAACATATTTTTAATGAAAAATAAACTATTTTTTTAATAACGTAGATATAGTAAACTTATTTAAGACGTCCTGTAGTCTAAAATGCGTTTCGCTCAGGTACTACAGTTGGGCTCATCAGTTAGATGCTGTAGTACCTCTCTAAGACGCAATATTTGTTGGTAGATATTTAGCGACTTTTATAAAATTTACAGCGATTACTCACTGCAAATTATATTTTTCTAGGGGAATTTGGTCAGTAATTAATCCACACAGTCCACAAAAATAATATTAATTTAATTTCAATTTTCAATTTTCTTCAATATACTTATTTAGTGTTAATATACTTTTCTTTTTTCAATAAAATAATTAATAGTTAAAAAGGACTGCAATTACTTCAAAATGACTTTATTGACTTTAAAATGACTTCAATTAAGTCGCTCAGCAGATGATTGCATTCATTTGAATGCACTCATTGAATTAACTTAAATGAATTCAATTCAATCAAGGAATTCAAAATGAATGGTGACTTCATATTTTAAAGTTGAAGTCTTTAAGTGAATTCATATGATTGAAGTTAATATGAATTAGTTGTCCTGTGACTTCAATGAATGCATTCCAAAATGATTGCATTCTTTTACAACTCCGGTAGGTACTATATGGCAAGTTATTGATTCGTAAAAAATCGAACTTGAGATTTTGATCACAATTGACATTACGATGATAGCGAAGACGAAAAAAAAGGTCCCGCAATTCCGTCTGCCTGTCCTCGCGTCTACAACCTAAGCAGTTGGATTTATTTTTTCAAACTTGGGATATATTGTTTTTTCAGGAATATGCCCACACGAACGATGAAAAATAATGGTATACTTGTCATATACACTTATTTTGCAAAAAAAATCGTATTTTCCTCAAAAACGATTTTAATAAATCAAAATCATTTCATTAATGAAGGGAAACGGTACTTTTTTTGAAAAAGAAATGTTGTTTTTGGTACCCCTAGCAGAACCAAATTTTATGTTTTCTTCCGATTTCCTTGAAAATGGTTCATCTGATTTTTTTTTTGAATTTTTTTAGGCAGAAGCTCCTAAAAAGCTTAAACACTAATATAAAACCAACTTAAAAAAAAATTAATAAAAAAAATCAAAAACAATTTTTTTGAAAATTCAAATTTTGAAAATGACTCACTCGATTTTTTCGCAACCTCTTATTCGCACTAAAGGGATTTTGGCTACCCTTAATATGCTTATGCACAGTGCAAGCATTATGAAAATACGGAAGGATTTAAAAGTAGATACCGATGAACATTGGGTTTGAAATTCAAATGTTTAAAAAACTGTTAAGAAAAAAATGTACTGTAATGTCAAAAATGGGTCCAAGAATTGTCTCAAAAAAATGTGTGTGTTCTTAAATTAGTAAAGTACATTTTTAAGTACAAAATGTTTTATTTTGCGTACTTATTAACGGTACTTCCAATAGAACCACTTTTTTATTTTTCGACTGTCTCACTATTGGATGAACCATTTAATATTATTTTCTTATGAAAAAATGGTCCCTAAGAGTGTTAATAAAACAGCATATACTCACATATTCAAAAAGAAAATATTTTTTCGTTTTTCAAAAAATAAATAAATAATTTTTTTTTTGAAAAATTGATTTGTCAAAAACCACTCAGTGAATTTTTTTGAAAATAAAATTTTATATGTAAATTAATAAGTACTTCAAAATGGCGTTTTAATTTTTTTTCTAAAAATGTTTTTAAAATCTTATACATACAAAATAATTTTTGGGAAAAACCGCTCCAATGATTTTGACTTGCGATATAGGTACTATAGGGCAAGTTTTACATTTGGAAAAAAATCGAACTCGAGATTTTAATTAAAGTTGACATTACGATTTCATAAAAAAAGTGTCTGCACTACTTTAGCCATAGTCTTTATTTTGGTAAGCAATTTTCTCTTACCTGCAACCTGCCAAACTACCATTTTTTTTATTTTTGACTTTCTCGTGAACGACTCGACCGATTTCAATAAAATTTTGTACGTATGAGTTCCTTTCAATTATAAGTAATACTGCATACCAACATTTTTTTTATAAAAATGTTTTTTTTTTAGATTTTTGAAAAAAAAATGATTTGAGAAAAAAATATTTTGAAAACGGGCGGATAATTTTTTTTGAAATTTTAAATTTGTCATATGAATTTTTGTTTAGAAAAAGTTAAGTAAAAAACGACTTTAAAAATATATTTAGGTTCTTAATAGAAATCTTTTGCATACGATGTGATCGAACATAAGATCAAGTTCTTACGATCCAGTCATGCATTTTATATTCATTCACATATGCTTACATCGTGCAGAGTACATTCTCATTTAATATGTAAATAATGGTATTAAAGACGAAAGCTTCTATGAATACGTTATGACATTTCTTATTCTATTTTTTCTTTCAGGAAAAATAATAATTATCTCTACATAATGAACATAACCTTTTTTATCCTTTTAACTTCACTTTGAATAATCTTGGAAGCTTTTACATAAATTGGCTGGCCTATATTCTACCAACACCTTCAAAGATGTTAAAAAACTTAATAGCACCTAGGCTTATACATACTTATAAAGAAAAAAAATCAACAAATGTACTTCTTACCTAACACTAAATCTCATTTAGTCAGCGCCAGCGGTTTATTAAGGGAAAGTAGAGCTATAATATATTTGCTTTAAATTAAATTATAGTAGGCAGAACGAAGTAGAACTTTTAGACATCTTTGCAATGCTTATAAAGTTTATGTCTATGGATTTCAAAGATATGAAGTTTAAAATTAAGGTATGTATGTGCAATTTATTTAAATTATCCATTAAATTTGTATTAAGAAAATATACTATAGACACAGTGTTCATAATTATTCTATTAATTGCTCGTTTACCAGGGAAGGTTATCTGCTCAAAAAATAAGTGCAAATGGCCCAAATAAAAACTACTTTGGGATTTGTAGATAAAATTAGGACTTGTAAAAAAATTGATTCTTCACAAAAAATTATGTGTATGGAGAGCTGTCTGAGTTGGTTTAATTTTTTGAACAATTTTCTCACCGATTAGTAATTTTATTCTGTTGGGGTAAATACTTCTTAATTTTAATAAAATTAAAAAAAAGTATAAATACTGAGATTTAAAATTATTAAGAAATAAAATGCACGACTGTATCGTAAGTACTTGCTCTAATATTCGTTTGCATGGTAGGCACAAGATTCTTAGTAGAAGCAGCTAATTATATTTTTAAAGTATAGGCCCCATATCATAAGATTATATTTTTACTTGCGATATAGGTACCTACTTTAGGGCAAGTTTTGAATTTGGAAAAAATTTCTAACTCGTGATTTTAATTAAAGTAGACATTACGATGATAGAGAACACAAAATAAAATGCACGAATTTATCGCACGAACTTGCTCTTATGTTCCATCACATCATATGTAAAAGATTTGTATTAAAAATCTAAATATATTTTAAAGTCGTTTTTTACTTAATTTTTTGTATATACAAAATTTCTTTAATTTTTTTCTAAAAAAAATTTGTATGAGAATCTTAAATATTTAATAAATAAAATTAAAAAAAAATGATTAAATCGGCTTAATCAAAGAAAAAATAATTCAAACTAATTTGAACTAAAAAAAAAGTACGCCATTTTATTTCTTGGATAAATTTGAATTTATGTGAAAAAAATTTTAAAATACTGTGAAGCGGTTTTTGAGAAAAAAAGTTTTTTTTTTAAATTTAGTGAAAAAAAATTTCAAAAAAAAATTCAAAACCGCCAATTCATAGGTTTTCAGCAAATACAATATATAACTGTAATTTTTGAAAAAAAATTTGAATGTGCAGTTTTCAAAATACATTTTTTTTTAATTTTTTAAAAATGCCATTAAAAATACAAAAAATAGTAATTAAAAATATTGGTATGCAGTATCAATAGGGCTACCTATATCTATATGTGTATGTCTGAAATTTCAAAAGAATCTGTTAAGTCATTTATGAGATAGTCGAAAGCACAGAAAAAGGTCCTATGGAAAGTATCGTTTTTAGACATTTAAAAAAAAATTCGACCATATGAGCGGTCGTACCCAAAAAGCTGCACTGATTTTTTAAATATTAAAATCGTTAGAGCCGTTTTCGAGAAAAATAGGATTTAACGTGAAGGTTATTTGACAGGTACCGTTATTTTTGAGCTAAACAAAAAATTTCCTCTGTACAATACCTAAAAAGCTCTATATACCAAGTTTGAAGCAATTCGGCCAACCCGTTTGGACTGTAGGTTTCTATACATACATACGGACAGACTGACAGACAGAAGGACATAATTTTAAGACCATCTTTTTTCGTCTTCGCTATCATCGTAAAGTCATGTTTGATGGTTATCTCCAAACTTTTTTTTTCGACGAATGCAAAACTTGCCTTATACTACCTATAATCGCAAGCAAAAAGTCTGTCCCGCAATTCCGCCTGTCTGTCTGTCTGTCTGTAGAACGATCTACAGCCTAAGCCGCGGAACCGATTTTGTTCAAACTTGGTGCTTAGGCGTTTTAGATGATTTTCCAAAATAAGTTTTTGAATCGTTGTTTTAGCCCCAAAAATAACGGTACTTACCCTACAAATTTTTCTACCATCTTAATTATCTCAAAAACTGTTTTAACGATTTTGATAAAAATTAGTGTTTAGGTATGGTCTACATTTTGGCCAAAAAATTGTATTAAAATATTTTGTTATTGACGGTGCCTGCCATACAACTATTTTATAGATTTTCGACTTTCTCATAAACGACTCAACGGAAAATTTGTATTCAGGACCTTCTTCAAATTCTAAATAATACTGCACTTCAAAATTTTTGAAAAATAGTTTCGTTTGATGTTTGAAAAAAAAAAGAAATATCTTTTTTTTTTTGAAAATTCAATTTTTCGAAAACGGACGACTTTTTCTGTAATTTTGTTTTGAATTTATATTATTAAATATATAAATGCTCATACCAATTTTTTTTAAATTAAGGATATTTAAGAATTTTTACATAGATACACCAGCGATGCCACAAAGAAAAGAATTTGGAGGGCCTTTCTGGTGGCCATTTCCAAAAAGTAGGTGTTACCTTGAACCTGGGAAATGGGATTCGAAGAATATCTTGGCTTTATCATTATTATGCATCTGCAGCTTATAGACTTTGTGGTTGTATCTTCTGTTCCAAAATATCTGTCGAAGAAATTTTCTTCCATATGTGAAGCGGGTCACTCACAGCTCTCCCTTTTGTGATTTAAAGCAGGGTTGTTAGCATAGGGTTTTATATTATATATTTCATCTAATTTTTCATCGACTGTGTAGAGATTAGATGAAGCCTATGATGTCAACAGTAGTAGTTGGAAACATTTGTCGAACACACTACAATTTCCGTGTTAATGCCAGTTCCAGAATGTATGTTCCAGAACGAAATTGCTAAGATACATAATAGTGTATCTGATTGTCGAAACCTTGTTCGTAATTTAAATAGTTTTTACTCAGAATTCGGCTATTGCATTTGCATAATATTCGGCTTTGGAGTCAGTGAAGAAATTTTGGGTCGCGACTTGAATTTTCTTTTACTATAGGTATATGTATGTATAGCGTTTTAAAATTAGTGTTAGACAGAAATATTACCTTTAAATTATGTTGCTATTATTTTTTATAACGGGTGATTTTTTTGCTACTTGGTTTTTGACGTTTATATTTTTGACAGATCACACATGACAAATTCTACGAACATTTGACATTTCGATTCAGTATTGTTTGCCATTTCATCATGAATAGACTTACGCCTGAACAACGTTTGCAAATTATTGAAATTTATTATCAAAATTCGTGCTCTGTGAAAAATGTGTTTCGCAAGCTACGTCCGTTTTATGGTCGTCATAATCGACTTACCATTTTTGGCTAAATGGATACGTGAATAAGCAGAATTGCCGTATTTGGAGTGAAGAGCAGCCAGAGGCAATTCAGCAGCTACCAATGCATCCCGAAAAATGCACTGTTTGGTGCGGTTTATGGGCAGGCGGCATCATTGGGCCGTACTTCTTCAAGGACGATGAAGGCCGCAGGGTTACGGTCAATGGAGAAAGGTACCGTTCGATGATAACAGATTTTTTTTGCCGAAAATGCAAGAATTGAACTCGGTCGACATGTGGTTCCAACAGGACGGTGCCACATGCCACACTGCACGCGAAACCATGCATCAATTGAGAGGCGAATTTGCTGAGCAGTTGATCTCACGTTTTGGCGCAGTCAATTGGCCACCAAGATCATGTGATTTGACCCCGTTAGACTATTTTTTGTGGGGCTATGTTTAGTCTATTGTCTATGGGGACAAGCCAAACACGATTGCTGCCTTGGAAGCCAACATTGAACGGGTCATTGGTGAGATTCCGGCCGAAATGTGTGAAAAAGTTTGCCAAAATTGGACTTTCAGAATGGACCACCTGAAGCGTAGCCGCGGGCAACATTTAAGTGAAATTATTTTAAAAAGTAAATGGCAGAAATTGATTTATCGATTCAAATAAAAATTTCATTCACTTTTTACAAGTTTCTGTGTTTTTTTGAATTTTCAAAAACCAAGCTCTTAAAAAATCACCGTTTATTATCAACTTTGAACTTTCCGTTGTAGCAATAAAATCAGGTGAACCAACCTCAGAGATTCACTACAACCCACGTACAAAATCTTCTTGAAATTGACATTTTAGAAATACAAGATAGTAGTGTTTACATTAATTACAATATTCGTTGTCCTTTTGACAATTCAGAAAGTTACTTTCAATTGGTTTCCGCCTATCTACCTTAATTTCTAAATAATGGTAAAAAAAACTATTTCAAATTCACTATAATTTGTGCTTGTCAAAAATTCTCAAGTTAGGTTTCTAAACATTTATTTAATTATTTGTTATTATACGTCCCTATGTGAACGTTCTATAATAGTCGATATTTTAATAAACATTTTATTTAAGACTTTGAGCACGAATAAGGTTTTACAAGTAAGGTTCTCTAAAGTCTACCCTTGTTCTGTTCTGCCATTAACCACACCAATTTCATTAAATGGATGGAATTTATACTCTATTGGTAGTTGAAGTGTAGGATGGTATATGTCCCCTGCTCTATGGTATATGTCGTTGTCTATGTTGTTTTAATCTTTAGGGATAACTGGGTTTAGCTTAACCAAAAACTCAAACTGACAATGAAAACCAATTTCGATTTTTTTTATCGAAACTTCCTCTGAGATTTCCCAGTGATATTAGTATCGAGAAAACAGCTTACTTCAATTTTGCCTTACACCTTTAGTGATTTTGCAATATAATTTCCTTTGGGGTAAAAGACTGACACCTACCTACCTATATCATTTCAACCCCATAGTATATAATAGAAAACCATTATTGATTGAGTGGAGTGTGTCTTTATTGTGTATTAATATTTCAAAAGGATTCCTATTGTGTCCATAACATTTTTCCTCAAAATCACTAAGCTCAAAATAGCTTAATCCTTAAAGCCAATTGATGTGGTGCCCCATTTGTTCGTATTTAAATTACATACGTATTTGGATATCAATTTTTTGGAGAATGTACCGACATAGAATAAGTATTTGTATTATATAATACAAACCATTTGCCGGGCATGTTAAGGGATAACTCCATTTGAACAAATGTCCATGTAGCATTTATTAGTTCCTTCAACATTATTTGGGAAGATACGGTTGTGTAAAACCTATGAAATATTAACGCATTACTATTCCATGTTAAACATTACACGTTCTTTGAATAGAAATGCTGTATGATTACTTGTAGACACAATCACAACCAGTGGAGTTCTGTTATGCTATTTGCAAATCCCTATATCCTTTCTCATTGGTAGTCTGACATTTTACCAATATTTGGTTCCGATGTGGTATCGATTTCTGGTGTCAACAAGCACTTTCACAGCTAAGTCATGAGAAAAGTATGCCATTTGGGGATGCCGGCCACATGAATGGGGCATCTTTATTCGCAAAATGTTTTGTGTAATGTTTACATTATCACCCCGATAGGGTTCAAAAAATATTTATTGTAGTTAAGGGGAAAAATAAAATTTGAACAACGTTTTTGTGGTAAAGTTTAAATTTCAATCATATTTTTACTTGCGATAGTTACTATAGGGCAAATTTTACATTTGGAAAAATAATCGAATTCGAGATTTTAATCAAACTTGAAATGACAATACTAGAGAACACCAACAAAGTGGGTCCCGCAATTCCGCCTAAAGCGGTTTTCTTCAAACTTGGTACTTAAACATTTGAGGTGATTATCTGAAATAGACTATTGAATCGTTTTTAAGCCCCAAAAATAACGGTACTTGCATCTAAAAAATTTTGTCTACCATCTTAAGTATCTCGAAAACAGGTCTAAAGTTTTTATCAAAAAAAAAGAGTTTAGTGCACTAATTTTAGATATAGTCTAACTTTGGTCCAACATTTTTTTAGTTGCGATTATAGATACTATAAGGCAAGCTACGGATTCGTGCAAAAAAATTCTAACAATCAAACCTGACATTACGATCATAGGAAACACCAAAAAAGTGGGTCCCCCAATTCCGTCTGTCTGTCAGTCTGTCTGTCTGTAATCGAGTCTACAGCCTAAACGGTTGGATAGATTTGCTTCAAACTTTGTACATATTATTTTTTTTGGTAATATGCCCACAAGTTTTTTTTCATTTTTTTTAAAGATGACAAATAACAGTAGCTCCCATACATTTTTTTTTGGACAAAAACAAAAATCTTATTTTTCTCAAAAACGGGTCCAACGATTTTTATAGAAAAAAATCTGTTCATTAAGGAAGGGAAGGGGTACATTTTAGTAATTTTTTTTTGGAAATAAATTGTTAGTTTTGGTACCTCTAGTAGTACCATTTTTTTGGTTTTCGATTTAATTTTTTTTTGATATTTTATACAGACGCTCCTCTAATGTTTCAACATTAATGTAAACAAAAAATTTTCAAAAAAAATTCTTTTGGAAATTAAAAAAAAAACCTTTTTTGTTTGAAAACTCAAAATTTCGAAAACCAACTGATGGATTTTTTCTAAACTTCGTACTTAGGAGTTTTTTGACATTATCTTGAACAGCTAAAAAAACTGTATTCCTAAAATAAAAACCAACGGTATCTCTCATACAAATGTTAAAAAAAATGTATTTCTCGAAAACGGCTCCAAGAATTTTTATAAAAAAATTGTGTGTTCCTTAATTAGTACAGTTCACTTTCAAGTATAAAAATGTTTTTTTTTTGCGTACTTATTAACGGTACTTTTGCTAACCGAGCTAACGCAAAGCCATAGCTTTAAATTCGTTGTATTTTATGAAATGAAATAAGAAAATTTGAAATAAATGAATTCATTACTTACTTACTTACTTACTTATATTTTTTTAATAAACTACAACTTAACACGCCTAAAATAGTGCAAAGAAGTAAGCGAACATAACTTTTTGACGTTTGTAAATGTCAAAGTGGTATATGGATTTAGTACGATACTAAAAAAAAAAAGTAGCCATTTTGTGATTTTAACTTTAATAAAATGTTAAGAAAATAGTACGATTCTAAACTGGTTTAAAGTTAGCAAAATCCTCTTTTTAGCCTAGTATCATGCTAAAAATGATTTAACATATTACAAAATCGACTAAAATTTTGCGCCTTTAACTTTAATATCTTAAATTAGTTTTTTATTAAGTATCAAATAGAATAGAACAAATTGCTTGCTTTCACACGTCATACGCATGCATACCTATGTACATATAATTTTACACAACTTGACAAATTGAGCTACAATCATTTATATGCACGTGCATAATGTTTTGTTCATAAAACCAACCTTTTTTAAAGCAAATTATTGTTACGATCTCAGTGCCTTTAAACGGTGCGTACAACACGTACCGTACATTTTCATCAATTTTCAAATATACCCATTTCCACACACATCCATGCGGGATGCGGAAGCGGATGTTATTTCCAACACAAAAAGTCACACTGTCATCCATAAAGCCCTTCCCCTACATTGAGATTTCCTGCCATTTAAAAAACAAAATTTTGCATGGTTCGTTAAGTATTTTGCACAAGGTGTGATATATTGCTTACTCTTTGGGTTTTTCTTTAAACTAAAAAGAATGTAGATTCAGATTGTGTTTAGATACCTTGTCTACTTTGTGTTTTCTTTTTTTTTGGTTTATGTATCACGCATCCTTATAAATATTGCCACAATGCAAATAAATTTAAATTTATTGTCGAAACATTTGTATTCAGTGATTCTGCCTGTGTGTAAGTACTTCTTAAAGGCATTAGGATTTTAAAAGGAAAGAGGGGTGTTTATCTCTATACAAAATATTCACTCCTCATATTTTTCGATAAAAAAAAATCAAAAGAAAAATAAATCAAAATAATATGCTTAATGTATCATGGATTAAAGAAGATTATGTGAGCTCCGAAGATTCTTTTGAATCTTTAAGAAATTTTTGTTAAAATTCGAATACATGGCACTGCGTAAGGAAGAATGATGTGATTCCTAAAAAAAAATGTGTAAATTGACATGTTTGTTTAGGAACCAAATAAAAGCTCAATTTGAGCAACGTACTGTAATTTATTTGAGAACAAGGGTACCTACGAGAAACTTCTTGTATATTCATTATCAGTCTGTCATTCTGTCATTCTGTCAGTCTGTCAGTCTGTCAGTCTGTCAGTCTGTCAGTCTGTCAGTCTGTCAGTCTGTCAGTCTGTCAGTCTGTCAGTCTGTCAGTCTGTCAGTCTGTCAGTCTGTCAGTCTGTCAGTCTGTCAGTCTGTCAGTCTGTCAGTCTGTCAGTCTGTCAGTCTGTCAGTCTGTCAGTCTGTCAGTCTGTCAGTCTGTCAGTCTGTCAGTCTGTCAGTCTGTCAGTCTGTCAGTCTGTCAGTCTGTCAGTCTGTCAGTCTGTCAGTCTGTCAGTCTGTCAGTCTGTCAGTCTGTCAGTCTGTCAGTCTGTCAGTCTGTCAGTCTGTCAGTCTGTCAGTCTGTCAGTCTGTCAGTCTGTCAGTCTGTCAGTCTGTCAGTCTGTCAGTCTGTCAGTCTGTCAGTCTGTCAGTCTGTCAGTCTGTCAGTCTGTCAGTCTGTCAGTCTGTCAGTCTGTCAGTCTGTCAGTCTGTCAGTCTGTCAGTCTGTCAGTCTGTCAGTCTGTCAGTCTGTCAGTCTGTCAGTCTGTCAGTCTGTCAGTCTGTCAGTCTGTCAGTCTGTCAGTCTGTCAGTCTGTCAGTCTGTCAGTCTGTCAGTCTGTCAGTCTGTCAGTCTGTCAGTCTGTCAGTCTGTCAGTCTGTCAGTCTGTCAGTCTGTCAGTCTGTCAGTCTGTCAGTCTGTCAGTCTGTCAGTCTGTCAGTCTGTCAGTCTGTCAGTCTGTCAGTCTGTCAGTCTGTCAGTCTGTCAGTCTGTCAGTCTGTCAGTCTGTCAGTCTGTCAGTCTGTCAGTCTGTCAGTCTGTCAGTCTGTCAGTCTGTCAGTCTGTCAGTCTGTCAGTCTGTCAGTCTGTCAGTCTGTCAGTCTGTCAGTCTGTCAGTCTGTCAGTCTGTCAGTCTGTCAGTCTGTCAGTCTGTCAGTCTGTCAGTCTGTCAGTTTGTCAGTCTGTCAGTCTGTCAGT